>OX365944.1:54573275-55200930 GCA_947247005.1 Spisula solida | reverse complement strand
CGGACGGACGGACGAACGGACGGACAGGTAAATCACTATATGCCTCCCGATCTATCGATACGGGGGCATAAAAATATTTGTTAATTCAACAAAGTGAAATCGTCAGTACCTTTTAACCACTTTGTTGTACATTAAATATGTAGATCCCGTATGAGAACCTTCACCTGGTGAATGAGATTGGAACCAATGAATCCAGACGACGATGCAAAAAGTATAAATTACACATTTTATCACATCTACATTAAGTTAACGTTTACTAGACACTAAATTGATCTAAAAAGTGAATAGGAAAAAGGGTGGTTACCATGTTTGTAAATATAAGTAACAAAATATAGTAAATAGCAAGATAAGTTTGATTCATTTGCTGTATTAAGAATAAATATCAAACAACTTACTTTCAATAACTTATAGAAATGTATTCCATATTCTGGTAGATGTTCCTGAACAAACTGAAAGATAAATAGAAAGATGAAACACAACACTGTATAATATTGAACACTAGAGCCATTCATTTGATGTTACACAGCACACCGAGTTCTGATAACCAAATCAAACATACTTTCTGTGCTAAAATTATTCACCATATCGACATTCCAGGTTAAAATCCGTTTTCCGGGATAACGGAATTTATTGAGCGACAATGTGCGAGATATCCCAAATGTACGTCAGGGGGAGAAATACCTATAGCGTATAGAGCAACCAGGTACAATAATCGCGATTATTTAAGCCAAATGATAGGAATTTGTAAAAAGTCTTACTAGTAAACAATGACAACACCATTTTACGACCTCGCTGACAATATTTTTGCCAAAATAATATGTTTAACTTGAAAAATGCGTATATTTTCTCGCCATCGGTATCGAGCTACGGAAGCGGCAGTGTAGAATAAAATGCAATATTTCAAATATAAAGCATTTTTTAGGATAATTCTTTCTAAAGTTTAAAAACAAAGATGTTTAATGATAATGTGTAATAATTGTTTTATATGTTTTTAATGTTTAAACGTTCAAAAAAGAATAATTATATACACTCCCGCTATACCGCTTATTGCTCGCTAACCCCCTGACCGTGAAATTTCGGGTCCGGAAAAACGGGTTTTATTGGGTAATGTCGATATCGAGAATAGCCATAAACAAACAAGGTCTATAATTGAATAGTATCTGTTGTAGGCCTTTTTGAAACAGCCCTTAGTTCCCAGTAGTGACTTAATTAAAGACTATATTTTCTACACAGAAAACAGTAGTTTACGATTATTGAATAAAAGAAAATTAAGTACTCACTTTGATGAATTCCATCTCAGCCTCGACATCAGACATACCAGCTAACTGCTTGTGATTGTCCGGAGCATGGTCCTTAACATATCCTGAACCAAGTCTTTTCAACACTTTCTCAGAGAAATAATGTTCTGCCACAAAATAGTTCCTTCCCATATTCTCCTTATGGTAGTCACCGTACTCAGCTTGCATAGCAAGAGCTGCCAGGTTCATGGCTTTATCCTCATCACAGTTACATCTCTCTTCTAACAGATCACGTCTTAACTGTAGATATAACTGATGACGCGATGTTTCATGTCTGAAATGATGAAAACACATCTTCATATCAAACTAAATCCTTATTTGCTTAATAGGGTTTATGCCCGTCTCTCAATAGTTTTTCAATCATATATGGTGGCAGATTCATGCACCTAACTGGTTTTGATGGACTTTGTTCTAAGCTGTATGTCTATACACTAACTGACCCTTAAACAAGGAACCAGCAAGAAAAAGCAACAATATTGTAAAATTTTAAGGAAAAGTATGACCTGCTGTGACCAGTAATTAAACCGGATCACCAAGGTACAAATTCAGTGCACTAATCCTTAATGAGAAACAAATACAGAGTCAAATAATGCATGAGTGTACAATTGTAGGAATCTTACTAAAGAGAAGCAAAGAAAAAACACTTGCATGAATATAATACAATTACTTTGACCTTCCAAACTATCAAACCTGAATGTCATCAAATATGGAACACATGTATGACAAATAGATACAAATAGATACACAACAACGGAACATTATCAATTCCACAGAATAGTGCATAAAATGTTTACTTTTAAGGGTATTATTTGTACAGTCAACTCACGTTATCTGTGAAAATAACTTCAACATAAAGAAAATTCGAGATAAGTTGGAGATTGTTTTGCTCCGGTCAAAGTCACGGTACTGGTTAAAGCGGGTCTTATCATATAAATATTCCAAACAAACAGCACATCAGAAACAAATGCTTGCTTGCCATATACTAACCACTATGTTGGTCAACTTGTACTTACTTTAGGGCAGCAAGATGTTCCACATAGAATTTAGCACGTAAGTATAAAGTGAATGTCACCGGAGCTGCTTCACGTTTCCAACTTTCCTTCCATCCATCTGGTGCCACCTTGTGGAGCTTTGTGTCAGATGACAGGAAAAAATGTTCATTATCGTTAACATAAGTCAGACCAAAGAAATAGAATTCTGGGAGTTCAATCTCGGTGACGACGGCTTCATACAGCTGCTGACCTGTCATACTGGGATCAACCATAGCTTCCATCTTCTGGCCATTCAGTAAGACAATAATAACTCTACACACATGGCCTGGATGCTTCCGACTCTGTAAGAATAGAATGATTTACAATAGTGTGTAGATTATAGAACCATTTTGAAATATAGTGTAAAATCATTTAATTTCAATGGGACAAATTTTGTGGTTTGGTAAAAAAGACCATTTTGTTGGGACGTAGTTTCAAGGATTCCAGATTTCATAATAAATGCAAGGTCAAATTTCACTGGAATTATCAGAAATCAAAAATATATATTAAGTATTTCAGTACATGTTGAAACATAGTATATAATAATTATGACTTTGTAATTATTTATCATTGCAAAAAACTAACATGGAGTTATTGGAAGTCTAAATAATTTTGAAAGAAGTTCATCCAAACATAGATGGTTACAAAATGCACAGATCATAATTAGTCACGAGAAAATAGCATTTGTAGTTCAACTCTGGATATCTCGAAATTGAATAAAATTATTTCAAAGCAATGACAATAGTGATTTACCTCCCCTTGTAGAGAAAGTGGAATTCTCTGAATAGGCTTGGTTGATCTGTGTATACATTCAGGTCCATAAAAATCCTGAAATACAAAATTTTAATCATGTTAGTGAATACACCAAGTTAACCATACAGTGTTATATTATAATGAATGTAATTACAGTAATTCATTACACATGTTATAGGGTGTTTACACTGGCGTTCTACTACGATCTAAAATTGGTCCCAATCATGACCAATCGTGGGACAGTCGTGGTCAATCTGGAGAGGATCTTTGTGAGCATGGTAGAGTCATGGTGGAAACGCGTAGGTCGGGAAGCTCCCACTTTACTACGCTTATTTTGAACATGTTCAAAACATGCATAGTGGGATCGTGGCTAAAACGAATAGGTGTAAGAACGTAGTAAGGATGTATTAAGATCAGCATCGTAGAAACATCGGGGAGGCATCATGTTGGGATCTGTATGATCGTAATAACATAGTACATTGTAGTACAATCGGCATCAAATTCAATGCCTCACTTGTCAACAGTATTTCATACAGTATTTCAGTCATGCGTAGATTACATTATCCTTACACTGGGACAACCAGCAGTTACATGGAACTACCCTTATATGTTGAGCGTCAAGCAAGGGAAATACGCCTACTACCTTAAACGGCTAAACTTTCTGTTCCAGAGACAGATTCTCTTAACCACTCAGCTACAGAAGATGGTTAAAAAGTTCTTGTATTTGGAGTCATTATCAATATTTATGCAAATATCACATATAACCAAATGGTCCAAATTTGAAGACTTACAATGAGTGAAATAACTTACTCTAGGTTTTGGTTGCCTTGGTGACGGAGCTTTCTTTCTTTGTTTGGTTGGTGATGGTTGCTTGGTATCAAACTTTGGTAACTGATGTGGTTTGGATGCTGACAGTTTCTGTAGCTGTTGTATGTATGGGTCACTAACATCAGCTGTAGCTCTGTATAAATATCAAAATATATATCATAAGGCCAAACTTAAAATACTGTTCCTTCCCCTCCTGTTTCCAACCCGTCAAAATCACCCCTACCAGAAATTTGCAAGTCGTTCTGCTAAAAATGTATAAAATATATTTCCCCCAACCTACTGTACCCAATAAATGAGATAGTTTGCAATATTTTATTTTAACAAGTTAAACTCTTCTTAATCGGGCATTTTTAACTTCTACTATGATTTGTAAGAGACATTTCTATTGAACAAAGTTTCATATTATCTCCCATGAAGTAACAGTCAGAAATGTTAAACAGTACACTAAGACTGGCAGCAAAACTCTGTCCAACCCACAATACTTAATTTCTTATCAATGCATGTGCTTCCAAATACATGCTCACTATGTAGGTTACGGCCAACCCAAATGCTTGATAAGTCATTCTATACTCAAAATACAAATTCCTACTCACCTAAATGCTTGATATTCATGTCCAATTGTTGAAGCATCACTGCTGATGATACTCTCCCTGTCAGAATCTCGACTTCCCATCCTTAATGCAGTATTAGAACCGTATCTCATATGTACGTCTGGATGATACACGCCTGTATAATATACATGTAATAAGATTTAACTCCCAGTCCCAGAGGGGTGTCATCCATAATCCATGAACTAATCCTTAAACAAGATATTTCATAAAACCCATGGCAGACAACTAGATATTTATGTCATGGGTCATGGTGACCTTGACCTTTGACCTACTGACTTAAAAATCAATAGAGTCATCTACTGATGATGACCAACTCCCTGTTAGACGAATATAGGCCAAACCATGGCTGATTTATTAATCGGAAACTGTTTTGCAGTAGAAGGTTGCAGACAGTGACCTTGACCTTTGACACAGTGAGCTCAAAATCTTTAAGGGTCATCCACTGATCATAACCAACTTAGTGGATCATTTGACTAACCATTCTTAACTTATTTAATTGAAAGCATTTGTGTAAAGACAGACTGACCAATCAACCCAAATACATGTACAAAGCAATACCATATCAATAGAACAATTTGTGACATGCAAGATAAAAATCAAGAATTAAGAAATTATCATTGAATATGTGTAACAATTCATAAATTATAATGAAATGTAAGTATACCGATATTATGTGACCCCATTGACCTTGTAGACCGTGTCTCTGACATGTGATCCATGACAATATCTGACAACTCGTCGGAAGCATCATCTGTGCTCATAGCATCCTGACGTAACACTCGTAACTTCCTCTGTCTCTCCTTCAATCTCAAGTATTTCTTGAACGCTGGATTATCTATGGCACGTGATGATGTACCACTTTGATTGGATGGTCGTGAATGATGACTCGATGACGATGATGATGATGATTGTCTCTGTTAACAAAAACAAACAAGAATCAGAACTTGATGTTCATTTTGCAGAGCTTGAATTTCTACTGGTTGAATTCCAAAACTAGATATTATTATATCTCTAACTATATAAGGGGAACCTTTTTCCAAACAAAGTTCATTAAACATCAGTTGAGCCCCTGTCTTTGTTATCATCACAATTTCAGCAAGATGTTTGTATAGTGCGCCCAGGATAATGCGATGTTTCAAACATGAATTGATTTGGTCAACTATTGCAAAATTGGTTTACAAATTACGATTTTTTCTACAATTCCAGGAATACATGTATTCATAGCAAACAGACACATGTACAAGGTATACTACCGTATAGTCAACTGAAGATTAAGTGGTTTCTAAAATTTTATTTGCCTGATATTCTTGTGAGTGTTTATAGTAAGAAAGTATCAAACTTAATAGATTATTCATTATTTAATCCATGAGGCCACATTGTAATAATCAACCAAAATATAACAATAATGTTATGTAAAAATGTATCAGGTCAATATCATTAGCGAAATTTGCATGTATATAAGAGGTAGACAGACATATGGAAAGACATGATAAGAAAACTATGTAGGATCAACATCATTTTAGCACCAGACATGAACTACAATTTAAGAGATAACACAAGGAATCATGGATTTGGAATTCCAAAATAGCTAAAAATAATTAAATTTTACAGAAATTCTTTTTTTACAAAACTCACATTTTATTAGTTAGCATTAATAATAAATCCATCACATCACCAAAAACTACTTGGGTGCCACAAACTGATTACAGATATATTATATTTGCCCAAGACCTAATATTGTATCCTTATACTTGACTATTTCTCTAGCTTTTGGGCCGAACAATATTCAGTGGTTATAAAAAATTATAAAATCTACAGAAAAGTTTTTAACAAATAGCTGCCTATATATATAAATTTGATGTAGTGTAACAGTTAGGTGGGCCGGATGTGACTGGTTCTCTATTTCTGTCATAATCCAGTTGCAACTATTAGTCTTCCGTACTTTTTTATGAAACCTAGTAAGTACAATAATCAGATATTTGAGTTTTAGAAAGCACCATTTTTCAACAATTTTTCATTCATATATCAGTTGGCTTAGGCAGTTTTCCTAGAATTGATTTTCCAGCCAGGCCCCTATCTCCCAAAGGATCTCAATTTGAGCTCAATCAAATTCATGAAACTTAACTGTAGCAAGCATAGAATAATGTTTCTGTTTTGTGATGCCAATTTTGAGTCTGCTACCTCCCATGGAAACTAACATAAAGACACATGGCAATATTTGAGATGAGATCGAGCTCAAATTGAGATCCTTCAGGAGACCAGGACCAGAATACATACAGTAGTAGATTATCATACTGGACACCATTTAACCTCATTTTAAACACCCCACAAATAAAATACTACTTCATACATATTTATACTACAACATGAATATGGAATTCCAAATAGGCTAAAAATAAGTTAAATACATGATTTCTATTTTTATCAACAATTAAATATGCAAGTAAAATTTCATGACAAGTAATTTAAAAGCTTTATGAACAAATCAGTCATGTTGCTAAAAACTAATTTGATAATAATCCCTTTCAGATGTATTATAGCTGCCCCAGACATTATATTGTATCTTTAAACTTGATGTCATCTTAAGTTTTAACCCCACACAACATTCTGTGGTTATGTGTATTAAGAAACCTGCAGATACGTAATTAAGAACTAGTTGCCTATATATATAATATCATATTATATAACTACCGTACATCTATAGGTGCAGCTGGCAGTAATACTATGTTATACGCAGTTTCACTTATGGGAGATTACTACTACTTTACTTGAAATTGACATGAACATGTACTTACTTTATTGCTTTAGCCTAATAATGAGTTTTGTTTTCAAAATGGAAGGAAATCTGCATCAAACCAACTTTTGTTACAGAGTGATTCAATGTTTCAACAATGGTGATGAAATTTTATGAGATATGGAAAACAAACATTACTATTAGCAGAAAGATGTTAATACAGTAAACATAATATGAACAAATCACTGCATCTAGCGGGGATTTCCCATCAGGTTTTTTGATAATCTGGCAGAGGATAAAAACAGACTAAGGAATTTGTTTGCTCCACAGACCTCTGGCTGCCAGGCAGCACCACATAGAAGACCAGGCGAACAAATACTTAGAAAAGAGTGT
Organism: Spisula solida; assembly: GCA_947247005.1. Classification (NCBI taxonomy): domain Eukaryota; kingdom Metazoa; phylum Mollusca; class Bivalvia; order Venerida; family Mactridae; genus Spisula; species Spisula solida. The sequence continues at coordinate 55,193,282 of OX365944.1, read as the reverse complement.
TTTCCGATCTAGGAGACGGGTTGAACAGATATGCCCTATATCTAGTTATTGTAGTTTTACACTCGTCTTTTATTTGCTATTTAATTTTCAATTCAACAAAATCATTCACAAGTTGGAGCGCTATGTCGTGCGACGACTTCGCTTTAACGTGCGATGACAACACGTTAAATTATGTGACGTCATTTCCGACGTCGCCATATTGTTTTTACGTTGGATTAAATAAGAAATATATTTTTTCAATAATTTTCATGATTTTAATCAGGCTTATATGCTGAAATGTTATTAAAAGAGTGGAACTGTATTTAAATTTCATATTGGAAAAAGTAAAAACAAGATTGGTTCTCAAATCTTGAGCAAGGACTTGCCTCTACCGGAAGTGGGACGTGCAATTCAGTCTACCGAATCATTATTCTGCATCCGGTTTGTCAAAAAAATATAGGCCATAGCCAATGCAAAACTACAACAACAACAATAACATGTTTTTCGAAGGTAATCGTTAATGGGGATTTTCCCCTATTAAAGACAAGCCCCTCTTTGTTTTTCAATAGCATGAGATACAAACATAACCAGGGACACTGTCAGGCATTAGAATGCAACGATAAGAAAGTGTTTGCTAGTAGGACTCGCATTGTGGAAAAATGAACAGATCACCAAGTGTATGGCAGAGCTTCCCTTGCCATGAAAAGGGTAACACAGTAAATTCAGGTCTTGATATAACAACAATCGATATACTGATAATTTCATATACTAACATCATTTTATGGGGACAAATGTTTCAAAGCATTTTTTGTATCAATACAGTATACTGACAAATTCGTTACAACAGCATTTTGTTACAACAACATTTTGCTTGGGAACATACAGCATCGTTGTATCAAGACCCGACTGTGCAAAAACTTACATGATTATGTCGTTCATTATGTGATGTGCTGTATGAGACTTACATGATTATGTCGTCCATTATGTGATGTGCTGTATGAGACTTACATGATTATGTCATCCATTATGTGATGTGCTGTATGAGACTTACATGATTATGTCGTCCATTATGTGATGTGCTGTATGAGACTTACATGATTATGTCATCCATTATGTGATGTGCTGTATGAGACCTACATGATTATGTCATCCATTATGTGATGTGCTGTATGAGACCTACATGATTATGTCGTCCATTATGTGATGTGCTGTATGAGACTTACATGATTATGTCATCCATTATGTGATGTGCTGTATGAGACTTACATGATTATGTCGTTCATTATGTGATGTGCTGTATGAGACTTACATGATTATGTCATCAATTATGTGATGTGCAGTATGAGACCTACATGATTATGTCATCCATTATGTGATGTGCTGTATGAGACTTACATGATTATGACGTCCATTATGTGATGTAATGTATGAGACTTACATGATTATGTCGTCCATTATGTGATGTACTGTATGAGACCTACATGATTATGTCATCCATTATGTGATGTGCTGTATGAGACTTACATGATTATGTCGTCCATTATGTGATGTGCTGTATGAGACTTACATGATTATGTCGTCCATTATGTGATGTGCTGTATGAGACTTACATGATTATGTCGTCCATTATGTGATGTACTGTATGAGACTTACATGATAATGACGTCCATTATGTGATGTGCTGTATGAGACTTACATGATTATGTCATCCGTTATATGATGTGCTGTATGAGACTAACATGATTATGTCATCCATTATGTGACGTACTGTATGAGACTTACATGACTATGTCTTCAATTATGTGATGTGCTGTATGAGACTTACATGATTATGTCGTCCATTATGTGATGTACTGTATGAGACTTACATGATAATGACGTCCATTATGTGATGTGCTGTATGAGACTTACATGATTATGTCATCCGTTATATGATGTGCTGTATGAGACTAACATGATTATGTCATCCATTATGTGACGTACTGTATGAGACTTACATGACAATGTCTTCAATTATGTGATGTACTGTATGAGACTTACATGATAATGACGTCCATTATGTGATGTGCTGTATGAGACTTACATGATTATGTCATCCGTTATATGATGTGCTGTATGAGACTAACATGATTATGTCATCCATTATGTGACGTACTGTATGAGACTTACATGACTATGTCTTCAATTATGTGATGTGCTGTATGAGACTTACATGATTATGTCATCCATTATGTGACGTACTGTATGAGACTTACATGATTATGTCATCCATTATGTGACGTACTGTATGAGACTTACATGATTATGTCATCCATTATGTGATGTGCTGTATGAGGCTTACATGATTATGTCATCCATTATGTGATGTACTGTATGAGACTTACATGATTATGACGTCCATTATGTGATGTACTGTATGAGACTTACATGATTATGACGTCCATTATGTGATGTACTTACATGAATATGTCGTCCATTATGTGATGTGCTGTATGAGGCTTACATGATTATGTCGTCCATTATGTGATGTGCTGTATGAGGCTTACATGATTATGTCGTCCATTATGTGATGTGCTGTATGAGACTTACATGATTATGTCGTCCATTATGTGATGTACTGTATGAGACTTACATGATTGTGTCGTCCATTATGTGCTGTATGAGACTTACATGATTATGTCGTCCATTATGTGATGTACTTACATGATTATGACGTCCATTATGTGCTGTATGAGACTTACATGATTATGTCGTCCATTATATGATGTACTTACATGATTATGTCGTCCATTATGTGATGTACTGTATGAGACTTACATGATTATGTCGTCCATTATGTGATGTGCTGTATGAGACTTACATGATTATGTCGTCCATTATGTGATGTGCTGTATGAGACTTACATGATTATGTCGTCCATTATGTGATGTTCTTACATGATTATGTCGTCCATTATGTGATGTACTTACATGATTATGTCGTCCATTATGTGATGTACTTACGTGATTATGACGTCCATTATGTGATGCACTGTGTGAGAGATCTGATTGATGATATGGTTGTCTATCTCTACTATAATTCTCACTCCCAGATCGTCTGGGTAACGGTGTTATCCTATGTACACCCGAATCGGGAGAATCTACAAAATACAAAAGAAACATGCTGTATATAGTATTTTACAGTATTTTATGTAACAAAATATTGGATTATATATTTGAGAGAATTTAAACATGGTCTCAGATGTCTACATTTGATGGTTATTAATTTATTTTAAGTTGATTGTGAAACAAATTCTTTCGACTTATATTAATCATCCCAGACACTGCATTCCTGATGGTATGCAACATGTTAACTAACCTGCTCTCCTTCCATGGCTTTTATGTTTTGAATGTGACCTTGACCTACTTCTCGACTTTGACCGTGACCTTGACCTGTAGTATTCAGGAGAAGAATCTTTCTTTCTCCTGTGTCGCGACTTCTTCTCCTTTCTTCTAGATCTGTCAACTGTAAGTTCCCGCGGCGAAACATTCTGGCGGCTTGTTTTGTTACTGTACGTCTGTTGTTCTAATGTTTCATTAGACTGAAAAGTTTGGACAAACATTCTAAAAGACCCCCAAACAACTAGTTATAGTGCTGATTTAATTATTGACCTGTCAAAATATACATAATAATACAATATGTGCACATCATAGAAAAATTATCTCCAGAAAGGCGAAGGTCATTACAATGATCATAAAGTGCGGTAAAATATTAATTGGAAAGGCAGGTACTGTATCATACTTGTGAACTACTAGTATTTAAGCACATTAGTTGGATATGTCTGAGGCAAACTGCAGGAACAACGAAACATGCAAGGGTTTGATTTATTTGACAGGAACTATGAGATTATCAATACCCACGATGCCATGTGAATCTAATAACAGTATTCCCATAATGCACTGTTAATGTAATTTTTTATTTAGAACCAGAAATATTGGAGCCAGGAATAGAAGGCATAAAATAAACATAGGTAATAATACATTATAACCTCCCTTTAACACATTTTGCGATACCTGGGGTAGTATTCAAGTATATAAAAGTAAAAGATGCAGAAAAATTAGCAAATGTGCCAACAGTTTTACGGACGGTCCAATATTCAACCAATTTTAAACCATATTGTTTAAAATTTAATGAGACCCAAAATTGCTTCAAACTCATTTAAAAATATAACAAATTATATTAATACACAATAACTTACTGTTTTATAAACATTACGATTGCCAAGATGTATACCACATAGATTTTTTATTGTTCTAACTTCCCAGAATCTACCCATTAATGAAAGTATTAACAAATTACATTATTTCTGTGAACATCCATCAACCAGCAGGGGAGGGGGGGGGGTTCTTAATGAATTGTACCCTGTTTTATGAGAGAAAGCTGTATAACGATATACATCAGGAACAAGTTAGGTATAAATTTAGCTAAAAATACCACTGTTTTTGAGACCTACTAAGTCCACTGGGTATTGAAGTCTATCCATAATTGATTGTAATTGCAATTATAAATTACAGTCTAACGTTAAAACAGCATTGGTATCAGTACAGTAAACACTGTGGCTTAGATATTACTATATACAATTATTGTGTAAAACATTTGTGCTCATTAAATATAACATAATAGGCAGTTTTAGAATTTGCTGCAGATATTATCTATATACCCTAAATATTCAAAGCTTTGTTTGTGATACAGTGCTTTTTAACCAACCCAAATGTACTTATGAGCCTTGAATAACAAATGATGGCGACACAAAATATATGAAATCTCCCTAATTATGGTTGCATCGTGTTTCTTGAAGTCAAAAGCATAGACTTATTAATCTGTTCAGAGCCTGGCTTGTGTTACTGACTTGTTTTACAAGTACATGGTGCAGATAAAAATATCTCAGGGAAAATTGATCTGAGTACAATGTGCTGCCAACTACATATAACTAGAGTTGGTACTTATTTAGTCTTGGAAAGTTACTTTCAAAGCCTACCAATGGTAACAGAAAAATAGCGCCCACAAAAAATATGACATGAGCTGTCCACAAACAGCGCACTCCACTATTCGCGGCGCCATGCTAGGACAGTACAATCATTATGTATTCAAAACAAAATGCTTCATAACAGCAGCATTACCCTCAGCTGTGTAGAGGTTGGGGCTTCTATGTTGAAAAAGGGGGATAATTTGGACAAATTATGCATGACTGTTGCCTACTCATGTGTAGGTCCTCTAGGTCATGATGGCAAATAAATAAGCATTTCTTAGTCCAAAATGGGGCATAATTTCAACAAAATGCTAAATAATTATCTTCTCCTGTATAGGAGTTGGGGTCATGCTGGTGAACAAGTGTGCTAAGTATCAATGCACTTTGAAGATATTAGAGGTTAAAAAACCTGTACCTAAACTTTAACATTTGCATTTCCAAGTCAAACAGGGGGCATAATTTCAACAAAATGCTTGATAGAGTTACCCACCCCTGTGTAGAGTTGGGTCACGATGGAGAACCAGTATGCATAGCAATATATGAATGCACTTTGAAAATATTAGAGGTGAAAAAACCTGTACCTAAACTTTAACATTTGCACTAAGTTGAAACAAGAGGGCCCAAAGGGCCCTAGGTCGCTCACCTGTCGTACTAGTGCATGCACACCCCTATGGTGATCCTACACATTTTCTGAATAAAATTTAAGGAAATTCAGCCTCTATTGCAAGTTTGTGTATGATTTGACCATGTGACCTAGCGTTTGACCCCAGATGACTTAATTAATATCAAACTTAACCTAGATTGTGTTGAGATGATTATTAGGACCAAATTTCATAAAGATTAAGTCGAAATTGTAACCTCTGGTGACTACACAGGGTTTTTCTATGATCTGACCTATAATTTAAACAAAATATTTCCTCCATATAACTGTACAAATACGTGCTATAAAGACAGAACAATACCTAAACACTCAAAAAAATAATTATGGTTCCAGTGGGGTTTAAACCCACGACCCTCAGGAAAATGTCAATTGACATTGTGACCTTGTTTTTGACACCAGATGACCCAAAATCGAACTTGGCCTAGATTTTGTTGACAGGATCATTGTGACAAAGTTTCATAAAGATTAAGTTGAAATTGTAACCTCTGGTGACTGACTACACAAGGTTTTTCTATGATTTGACCTTTATTTTAAACAAAATATTTTGGTATTTTTCCTCCATATAACTGTACAAATACATGCTTTAAAGACAAAACAATACCTAAACACTTAAAAAAAAAAAAAAAAAATTATGATTCCAGTGGGGGTTGAACCCACGACCATCAGGAAAATGTACAAATACATGCTATAAAGACAAAACAATACCTAAACACTAAAAAAAAAAAAAAAAAAATTATGGTTCCAGTGGGGGTTGAACCCACGACCATCAGGAAAATGTACAAATACATGTTATAAAGACAAAACAATACCTAAACATTTAAAAAAAAAAAAAAAAAAAAAATTATGGTTCCAGTGGGGGTTGAACCCACGACCATCAGGAAAATGTACAAATAAATGTTTTACAGACAAAACAATACCTAAACACTCAAAAAAAAAAAAAAAAAATTATGATTCCAGTGGGGGTTGAACCCACGACCATCAGGAAAATGTACAAATACATGCTATAAAGACAAAACAATACCTAAACACTAAAAAAAAATAAAAATAAAAAAAATTATGGTTCCAGTGGGGGTTGAACCCACGACCATCAGGAAAATGTACAAATACATGCTATAAAGACAAAACAATACCTAAACACTCAAAAAAAAAAAAAAAAAAATTATGATTCCAGTGGGGGTTGAACCCACGACCATCAGGAAAATGTACAAATACATGCTATAAAGACAAAACAATACCTAAACACTAAAAAAAAAAAAAAAAAAAAAAAATTATGGTTCCAGTGGGGTTTGAACCCACGACCCTCAGGAAAATGTCTACGCTCCCTACAGCGCTTTGATTTCCACTTAACCAGTACAATTCACACCCTGGTTTAAATACTAGAATATTTTGATATTTGACCTTTACAAAACTGCTGTGAACCCTGATACACATTTTCATTGGTTGATGAAAGTTTATTGTATGTATAGAGAGTAGAGAGTTACTGCAGAGAGTTTAGTGACTATGAAGACTACATGTTGAAAGGTTTAAAACAAGGTTTTTTCTATAATTTGACCTAGTGAGCTAGTTTTTGACCTCAGATGACCCAATATCGAACTTGACCTAGATTTTGTTGAGATGATCATTGTGACCAAGTTTCATAAAGATTAGGCCAAAATTGTGACCTCTAGAGAGGACACAACCCAATTGTTGACGGACGGACAGACGGACGGACAGACGGACGGACGGACGACGGACGAAGTGTGATCACAAAAGCTCACTCTGTCACTTTGTGACAGGTGAGCTAAAAAGGGGGCATAATTTCACCAAAATGCTTAATAGAGTTACCTACCCCTGTGTATGGGTTGGGGTCATGATGGTGAACAAGTATGCAAAGTATTAAAGCAATATGTCAATGCACTATGAAGATATTAGAGGCTAAAAAACCTGTACCTAAACTTTAACATTTGCATTTCCAAGTCCAAAAGGGGGCATAATTTCAACAAAATTCTCGATAGAGTTACCTACCCCTGTCTATGGGTTTGGGTCATGATGGAGAACAAGTATTCAAAGCAATATGTGAATGCACTTTGAAAATATTTGAGGTAAAAAAACCTGTACCTAAACTTTAACATTTGCACTAAGTTGAAAAAAGGGGGCATAATTTCACCAAAATGCTTAATAGAGTTCCCTCCCCCTGTGTATGGGTTGGGGTCATTATGGTGAACAAGTATGCAAAGTATTAAAGCAATATGTCTATGCACTATGAAGATATTAGAGGCTAAAAAACCTGTACCTAAACTTTAACATTTGCATTTCCAAGTCCAAAAGGGGGCATAATTTCAACAAAATGCTCGATAGAGTTACCTACCCCTGTGTATGGGTTTGGGTCATGATGGAGAACAAGTATTTAAAGCAATATGTGAATGCACATAGAAAATATTTGAGGTAAAAAAACCTGTACCTAAACTTTAACAAAAGTGTTACGCTGGCACCGACGCTCGGGTGACTGCAATAGCTCCCCTTATTCTATGAATAGTGGAGCTAAAAAGGACTATTTAAAGGGCAATAACTATATGTGTCACCAATATACACAAATAGGCTTGGTACCAATTTAATATTACAAGTAGTTTTGAAAACGGATATTATTAATGCCAACCAGTATATACCGGTATATAAATATACTCCTTATCTGGCGGGATATAACATAGAGTAATTTTGAAAACGAGTATATCATTAATCCAATGAGTAGGGACATTACTATAGTTACCTGTCCTTCAAGACCAAGGACTGTCTGATACAGGTTGGTCACGGTACGAGAGAAACTTCTATCCAGCCCTCTCATATGGCACTCCTTCTTCACGTTACATGCCTGAAATCATAACAATATCAGGACCTGTACAGTCCAGCTAGGATATTGTGACAGTGACGTTGCCGTTTATGTGTACTCAAAAGATTACAACCATTGTCTGAACAGGTAGTGCAAACATAGTATTTAGCATTGAAATTATAGATGTATGTTTAAGCCTTTATAATTGGTTTTACACCGAAATAGTAGACTCGACTGCTGCGTCACTCGATTCTTACACTGACTGGACTATACATTACAAACATAATGCCTGCTCAATGACAGATATTGGATGCTCTTCCTTCATGCTAACTGTTGTTTGTTTGTTTCAGGGGTTCTACATAATGACTAATCCTGAAAATGAGTAGCAAGGCTATTTCAGGGGCCAATAGCTCACAAACATACACCAAACTCTGTTTCAAACATTGTTCTATTGCTAATATAAAATTCAGATGAAATTTCAAATGACCATAACTTAGTCAATACTACGGGTTTCCGGATTATTCCGGAATTGTAGGACCCCTGAAAAAATGTTTGCAATCGACTAAAACAGTGGTAAGCGTGTGGTCATTTGGTTATTTAGCTGCCAAACTGACCATTGAAACAGACTTTGAGGGAAGAGAAAGCTGTGCCATACAAGGAATCTGGGTGTGACACCCTTAGCTCATTCTGACCTTAGCTCTTTCTGAAAAGACTCCTTTGCTCTTTAATGTGCATGATGTACTGCACTATTTGGGAGGGGAATAATTAACATTTCAGGGTTACTAAACTTGCCCTCATAATATATATTATCAAACATTTTGCATTAAAACTGACTCAGGTTTGCCTAGTATTACTAGTATAGCATAAATAGTATGCGTGCATCAATAAAAAAAATTCTTGCATTATGCATTACATTAATTTCTTAGAAATTGGTAACGCATTGCAATGCATTACAATTACATTTTTGCATTACCCCATGTCTGATCTATAGTGGGAATCGAATCCATTCATGATTCTGTATGGTGCCATCAAACAAGACTGAGCATTAGAGAGTAAAGACCACTCCTTATTAGGAACAGTATTAGGTGTTCTTCTATGATGAAGTACAAGTGGCTTTTCAGGTTTAATGGTTTTGGTACGTACCTCCATTACATTGTGGAGTGGAGTTCTCTGTGAGGGGTTTCTGTGTGTCATACCCCTCAACAAGGACTCCAAATCCTCACTGATTCTTACCGGCTGAAATCATACAAATAATATAATAATATATAAATATTTACAGATAGATATTTATAAAATAAACATAATACAAGTATTACTATTATATAACATGCCTAAAAATACCAAGCGTAGCCATTATTTGCCAGTCAGCTTTTTACTGAAATATGGCAGGCATATGAGTGCATGCATCCACCCTTATTTGAACACCGGTCGCCAGATTAGATGGCAAGCACACAAACCATTGAGCTAATAATTTTGATATACACATACTTATAGGATTGAAAATATCATATACATATGTACATTGAACAAAACCAGCTATGCATGCTTGCCAACCAAATTTCCACTTGGTTAATTTACAGATTCTTTGACAAGGAATTCTGTCGGACCACTGATTTATAAGAATGCCATTACAAACAAATTAGATTGGTATGCATAAAATAATAATCATTAGATCACCAATGTAATAGTGGATCGAAATAGAATGCATAAAAAAAATGTTTTCCCTTAATTCCAAATTTAGCATTCAATCTTGAATATGCACTAAAAATAATTGCATTTTATTACAAATCCAGCTATCAAATTATCTTCTATATAAATAAACATAATTATAAAATAAATATTTATAATTTTAGACGCTTTCATTATGATTGTATGAACTCTTAATATAAATGGGGTAACAGAATTTCTAAAGAGAGACAGACACAAATATACACCCTTTTAGATTTTCGTGGCATTGCCAAATATTCCAACGTCTAGCTGTCAAAAGAATTTCATTCCTATAACCATTTCACAGTCCACTGGTCGTTAAACATTATCATGTCAAATTATAACTCCAATTCACATAGATAACGAAGAAGAAGAACCAAATAGTATGAATTGGAAATTAAAAACACTATAATGTTGTTCCATTTTTACACAAATCCTTCAAGTTGAACACAAAAATTTACTCAAAACTGTAGAAAAAGCACTAAATATATTTTTTCCAAAAAACAAGCGAAAGTGTATCAAGATTTAAGGCTCCTATTTGAACCATAGTGAACACATAACTGCAGATTCTGGTATCCTCTGAACCTACAAGAGCACCCCAAACACCCATAAAAATATTACATCAAGCAGGTACTAATTGGAACCTGCTGGGAGCACCTTGATTTCAATGTTTGTTCTTGATTAAGTTAATAATGTCTGTATTAAATGTTGAATATTAGATTAACCCACATCATTATACAAGGGGAGTTAATTACCCAAACTTCCTTTGATCAAATTTCTGCTAGACAATTTTCGTGTATGTTAGCAGAATTCACTCATTTTCACTAATTTTCACTAATAATGGAAGCTCCTTAATTAAGAGCAGATGATGAGGCGTAATACAGCATTTGATAGATGATTATTTACCAATAAAACAAAATGTTAATTAAAATTTGCTATGTTTTTTGCATGAAAACCAACAAATTGCACAATGCAAGCATGATATATTGAAACAATGATGGCCATGGGTCCCAAATTCCCAATATACCATGATGGACATGAAAAGTAACACACATAATATACCATTCTTATGAAGCAAGAAAGTACATTTGTTTCAGAAAAAAAGTCAAAGGAATTTATTTGAATTCTAGTTTAAAGGCATTAAATAGCAAACCATAGAAAATATGGCACAAAAAACAATAGAAGAGCAAATATTTTCAAAACAAAAGGTATTGTAACGAAAGCCAAATAAACCATTTCTGTTCACGATCATGGTGACCTTGAACTTTGACCTACCAACTACTATATCAATAGACTGAGGTCGTCATCTACCTGCATACCATTTTTTAGAGTCATTGGTCAAACTATTCTTTTAAGTTATTGATCAGAAACTATTTTGAGGCGTCAGTGCAAAACTATTGTACATGCCTCTATAAATTGATGTAATTACCACAGTTTTGCACCGAGCCCTCGATTTGGTCTATTATCTTGTGACCAAAAGAGAAAGGTCACTGATGACCAGCATCTAAAAGCAATCTTCCCCTTCGAAGCATAAATATTTATGTTTTAATTATTATCATAGTGATTCAAGGGCAAGGAATAAAGATATTACATCATGGCAACAACAATACAGACGTATAATAGTACGTGTCAAATGATAAAATCAAATACTCTAAGACAAAAACATACTAGTATCTCAAGAGCATTATATTTTGTGAGTAGACAGAATGCTAAAAGGAATGAAGCTCTTAATTCTATTATGGGCACTCTTTTTCTCCTAAACAAAAGTTCTTCAAAAGAAAGACAAATAATATGCAAGATAAGCTAAGAGGTTGTACTGATAATATGAATATAAAGTACAATTTTAAAATGTATATTATCATACCAATAAAATAACACAGGCTTTAATTATACTGAATAGCTGTCCGAATATATTTGTAATATTTGATAATGTTGTAGAAATAACAATATATCCAAGTAGTGTGCCAAGAAATAAAGTGACATTTGTGAACACATGGATATTAAAAGTAGTGCTTGAGTCATGCATAAATATTCCAGTTATTAACAATACTTACATATTTACATATTAAATGTGTGAAATGATATGTTATAATTGCAACACAGTAAAATCAATTTTTGCTTTTAACTGAATACGCATCATGTTACAGATTGTCAATGCTGAAAAAGCCTAGCACTTGTCCACCTACAGAGAGCAAGCTGAACCTGAAAATTATTTTACTTAATAATAAACAAGTACTTAATTATACTTATAAACAGTACCAAGTACCAGCTAGCACACTAAAGTCACAGACACTGGTACCCCAACCTGAGTATATAATGGACCAACTTATAACATCAGACTAGAACTAATACACTCACACCATTGGTACAGGGATGTCATTTTCCTAATAAACCTAGCCTAGTGCATGATATACAATAATTGCAATTTGGAAGGAAAACAAAAGGCTTACAGTAAACTTGGCATTTATTAAAATGGTTTTACTAATTGGCAAAGCAGGTCACCAACAGAAATGATATTATAATAGACACACTCTACCACACTTCACCTATAAAAAATAAATCTATGAAAATGAAAAACATTTATAAACCAAAGAAAGTGTTCTGTGTACATAAACTTATGAAACCAAACGAGAGAAAACAGTTTAGCAATACCTTGTGACTTCGACATCATTAAAGGCTACAAACCCTAGACAAAATTTGCTGCACCTCAAATTTTGTCTTAGATTTGTAGCCTTTAGTGATGTTAAAGTCACATGGTATTGCTACACTGGAAAAGGAGAAAATAATTATGAACATGTAATTTAAATAAAAGTAGCAAGTACTCTTTCCCAGTAGAAGCAGATTTCTAAATATGTCAGTCCTTAGATGATTCAGAGTGACTAAAGCATTATCTTACAATTAAGCCCACACTAGAAGATGCATAGACTGATCACCATTTGAACATGACCATGATAATTATGTCAATTTCTAAACAATATCATTTGAAAAGTGCAATTTCAAAATATCTTGACTATTGAAATGGATGTACAGAAATGACCATGACTTGGCCTATATAAAGCAGTAATACATAATTACAATGTCTGAATTATGTCTGTGTTGACTCTCAAATATTAAGCCATCATGTCCTTGGACTGTGAACATGATAAATTATAATAATTATCCCCCCCCCCCTCCAAAAAAACAACATAAAGAGGTGATATTTCCGGTGACCTATTACAACATTTGTAGCCATTATCAGTGACTCACAATTTTAAACTACTTATTTCTAGCAATAATGTGCAAACAGTGCATGTAAAGTCAAACTTGAGTGCTCACCAAGCCTTTAAAACAGTGACATATAAAGCAAAATCACAATCCAAACCAGCTAAACTATAGCATTATAACACTGGTTAGAGAAAACAACACAACTTCCCCGATGATTACCTTTGACATTTGCATGGGTCTATGATTGCTACTGTTATGCTGAAAATAATTCCAAATTAGTAAAATAGCACATAATAAACGTAGTGTTATTTAACATGCAAAATACTACCATATATACTCTGTATTTGTGCTGGCTGAACATTGTGATAGCAATTACAAGAAATGGACAGAATAATTCTGATTAAAGATTTGTACTTATAATTGCTCTATATTACACATCTAGGTTTGGGATATGCATTTGGCACTATTGCTCTATATTTCCAAAGTTAAATCAAGTCACATACTTGCAGAAATTGATATTTTGAAAGTGATTCATTGTTTTATTAAAAGATTTCCAATCATAAATGAATTTTCTTTCAAATTTTTTTTTGAAACTGTATTTATAATCAAAGTTACTGACAAGACGCATCATCAACACTGCATGATACCAATGAAGCTACTATTTCATTACAGTTTATCTTCAAATCTGACAGTATTTGTCAAGTGATTAACATAAAGAAGTTGAAGGTGATGATGAGAAATACAATGTGATATAATGTAAGCCCATGTACACTGTATTGAGTTAGCCAGCATAAATTGAGAGTATATACTTTATGGAAAATATACATTCAACATTGAGTTGCGAACAGAACATGTTTAGGGAGTCAACATAAAATATAAACATTGGTTGTTAAACATGCTCAAGCAATGCACAGGGTAACAAATTAACAGGTAATATTCATATACATGTTAACATAATTATGTTCAGCAAATTTCTCAAATACGTATACAGTATAGCTCGCCAATGATAAGCCAAGCCTTATTCACCAACAAAGATTGATGATTTATAGCACAGAGAATTTGACATGATCCTAACCTTTATGCATGAATATATTACAAGGTAATTGCGTTGAATATATACCGTAAATTACCGCGAGCAAATCGTGCAATATCGGTTCTTTCTATTTGTTTTTATATTACACATAGAGTGTCTTCATGATACTCTTCGCTTACGAAAACATACAATCAGGGTTATAAATATAGACAATATATCAGTAGTTAAATTATGCTAATTTAAAGGTCGAATGTCGTGTCAAATTCTCTGAACTGTAACACATTACAGATGCTGCTATATAAGATACCATACATAGATTTGTTTAAAATATAGAAACACACACATAATTGATATAAGACGTCTATTGCCCATATAGTGTTCACATTATCCATCTTTGTTTATATGCAAGGCTTAGTATTATCTTTGACGAGCTATACCTCACTGCAAACCAACGAAAAATAAACAAATATAAAATATGTCATCTATATATAAAGGACACCCTTACACAGGTTCTTTCAAATAATCAATTTTATCACTATGTAATATATGCAGTAAACATACTGGTATACAGAAAACAGAAGCTGGCAAACAATAGATCATCCTTCAAAGCATTGTTTAAAGAAGCCAATTTCAAGAAACGTTTTCGAACCAATGAGATATTGACAGCACCAAAGGACCAAACTTGGCATCAAGGGGCTGCTCACAATACTCAAGGACCAAGCTCACTATCTAGAGGCAGTGAAGCACAAAAGGACCAAGTTCAACATCAAGGGATGGCTTACAGCACTAAAGGACCAAACTCAACATCAAAGGGCTGCTCAAAGCACCTAAGGGTCAAACACAATATCTAGGGACTGCAGCTGCATCGAAGACCCAATCAGAACAATAATGGACAGTGGCAACATCAATAAACACCATTAACACAGCATCAAGGGACTGTGACACCATCTGAGAAAAGCATATTCAATAACATGTGGCTGCGTTGTAGGCACATAATGTTATGTAGGCACGGATTTACATATGCACTACAGGAATTTCACTACTCACATTCTTTCATACCAAATATCAGCATACCAGTAGTGATTTTTTTAAATATTTTTTTACCCAGCAGTTCTCTGTTTTGCACCTTGGGGAAATCATGATGATAATAGATAAAGTATACAGATCTGATTTCTGGAACTTTCTGGAATATGTTTCAGGATAAATCGTGAAGTTCTTGTTACCAGAGTAACCAAAGTGGTAAAATTACAACAAAAATATTTCTTATTTAGTTTATTCTCTTTATTCTCAATGTTTCTGAATAAGTCTTTTTCACAATATCAAACAAAGAATTTCCTTTACATATTTCATATATATGTGGCAGCCATTTTGAAACTAATAAGTGGTGTTAAGTCACAATTCCCTATGGAATGAAGTCAGAACAACATTTCTAACCCAGATATATTGTCTTCATTTTGGAAGTGAGACAAAGCTAATGATCTACCTAAAACAATAAGGCTGCGAGTCTACATACCATAGTATAGATAATCATTATGACAGACAGGTGAATTACAAATCAGAATGAAGGGTTAATGCCAACCAGGTAATTAGTGTTAGTTATACCCAGCATCAGTCATTGTTCTTCTGTGTTTGTATGTTGTTCTGTCCAGGTAATGGTACAATTATGAATCCAATTAACACATAGCTCTCCCACCATTATCATACCAACATATAGCACTGTGCTACATAGCGCCAGAAAAGGGGAGAGAGATCTAACAGCATCCATGATGTATGTGACCCGCTGGGCTTCTTTCATACCTTTGGTCATACTTTATCAATCACTATTATATTCTTAGATGAGCCAGAACACATGTCTTACTTATACATATCTACTACAGGAAAAAGTAAAGCTACAGAACAATAAGAATGAAGCATGTAGGAAAAGATCCTAGTATTATTGGATGGTATCTGAGTGAGAAATGTGTTTACAGGCAAGTTTGGATTTTGGTTTTTCTTTAGTACAGAGCAACTTCTGTAGAGCAACATCCTTTGAGAGCTGCAAATACAGGCCATTGTTTAGAGGGTAATTTTATAGTATATTCAGCTTAGGAAAATTTTGAAGGTGTTGTTATAGAGAGGTTGATGCTTGACTAGGGTCCCTTCGGAGAGGTTGTACTGTAATATGCTTGGAAAGGATTCATAACTTTATATTTTCCCCTAGTTTTAATGATAGGCATCTGCAGCAATGTGTACTTGCTTGAAATTATTGACATCTCCAATCAGGGAGGCGTCTATATGGAAGGCATTTTGATTATGGTCATGTGAAGAAGCATTTGAATTTGGGATACTTCTGTTTAATGATTACAGCAATTATTTGGAATACTAATTAAATCTGTTTAAAATGAACACTGTGCAGTACCATAAATCAAGGTTTGGCCAACGTATTGCCTAAATTATGTAATGGGGTTGAAGATATTAAAGATGACCAAGGTCCTTAAATTGACAAGTTTTTGTTTCTTATTAATATTATGAACTAATATAATATCATACTTTTTCAAAGGCATCACTTGTCAAAGAAATAACCCCCAAGTCCGTTTTAGGATTGACACAAACTCAAAATTTATCTTAACAAAGTGAACATAAGCACTCTTATAAAATATATAAAACTGACAAACACCTCTATGCAGGAGACAGAGAGACTAAACTACATGCAGAACTGTAACAGTCCGTATCTAAGCACAATCTGAGTCATATAATGATATGATTGGTTCACAAAACCTGTAATTTACACCAAAATCTTCCCCATTTTTTCTGCATAATTATACTACAACATGAACAGGAACTCAGGTATATAAACAAAAAAACATAATAAGTGTACCAGTAACAGACCTCAGAGCAAAAAAAGACATATATGCAAAAACCATATAATTGTACCAGTAAAACTCAGCAAAACAGATCTTGGAGCAAATTACACCTTCATTTGTGAAGAGTTCCCAGCATCTTCCCACCAATTTACCCATAATTCAACAATCATAAAATACAGGTACAGCATGAGTCATACATCAGTTTTACGTTCTACTATTTTTTTTACAATGATTAATATATATTCTGGTTTACAGACAAGCCACAGACATGTGGAGATATTGGCAGAGGTATGCTCGGAGAAAGTCAAATAGGAAGCCAGGTAGTGTTCACATGTTCTCACAAGTCGCTGGTTTCTAGGTAACTGATTATATCATTTTGAATATTTATCTCAAACATTCTAAGGATTAATTAAAAGAAGCAAATAGAACTGAAGGTAAAATACTCGGCATCTAAAATGACAGTTAAGAGAGTTGATGCACTTATTCAAATCAATTCAACAAAGTGAAATCAGATAATTATGCCAATTGCTATCAGCCAACTTCCTACAGAACTTTCATTATTTTATCAAACACATTCCTCAGAGGCACTGAGTGGTTAATATAGTGAACATTTAAAGTAATTGTAAATTATTAAGTTTTTCATTACATAAGAGGAAAACTGGTCATTGTGTAAATTGTACTAGAAATAGCACTGTAAATTTACTGATATAGAACAATAGGAGAAAAGATAAACACAATCAATTTTTATTAACAAGAATCATTCATGTTTTTCATAGCAGGCATGATCGACTGTCATAAAAACTTGGAAATGTTCATTGGACACGGGTATCCCAACCTGACTTTCATGGACTTTTACTAAGCTCATACTTTGTAATAAATACAATACGAAACAAGGTGTAAGGAGCAAGTAGACCTTGGCAATGCTGGGCTGGCATAAATAACAAAAATTCAAAGTACATAATGTATACATACAATAGATATCTCTTCAAATATACAGAAATGGGTCACAGGAAAAATGTTAGGACTAATGATTACAAAGTAGTGTGTGTCTTAAAATAGCAGAACGACCATCTGTTTGCATTCCTACAGGATCAACTTGAATGGCTTCTATCAATTAGAACAATAACCAACGCTGACTTGATCAATCATGATTGAAGGTAAGGTAGATATTTTTTTACAAAGAAGCCTACACCAAAACATATGGGTTTTCAATGGTCTTCTAACTGTTGGTGAAGTAAGGTGAGTAAATTATTGAACCAGTCTATCAAGCACACGTCTAATATAAGAACAGTTATTTTTTACTGTTTTCAGCATTGCTCAAAAATAAACATAAACAAACCTATTAAATGCTCAAGACATATATAAAATCTATTAAAAACAAAACTTGTATGTTTTATTGGCATAAAACTAGGTTAAAGCATCAAATAACCTGGCAAGATTTCAAACCAATAAACTTATAGTATACCGTATGTACTATAATAAACTAGCCAGAGTTCAATACAAATATTTTTATATCAATGGACAAAGTTTGTACAAAATTACAAACATTTGTATATTGTGTTATTAAATTGTAAGTTCAACATGTATAGCAATGAGAATTACTTTCAATAAAACGCCTACAACACATTAGCATTTTGCAAATAACTGACACTTCAACTTAACTGAAAACCTCAATAACGTTTATAACCATTTTGTTAATTTTTTTCAATAGTGACATTCTACTATTAATATAAATATTTAGATAATAATACTGATAAACAACTTGTAACAGAATTCAATAAACACACTCATTTCTACATTCTTTTTCATTTGAAATAAGACTATTGTGACGAGCCCATTTTGAAGCACTAACACTGTTCTAAGGTTTCCAATATATTTTGTGAAATTGAGCAATTTTGGAGTTACTTTTGTTGAAAGATTGTATCTTTTTAAAACAGTTTACAATTTACCTGGTACAATACACTGTAAACATTGTACCCAAAACCTTGACTAAAATCTGTCAATATTTCACGTTTATTCTCAGTGCTTTTATTGTAATTTTATGAATGGAGTATAGTATTTCTATACTTAACTGGCTTTCAGGAATAGTATTTGCGGTCAGCCATGTCTAGTTAACTTTTTATAATTAGTGTATATTTAATAAAACTTTTATGCTGTTTTTTTTTAGCTTGGGGAGAAGGAGTTTGCAGTTTCAATCCGTGTCTATAACTAATAAATGAAAGTCTTTGAAATGTTAATGGCAGAGATCCCTTTAACTGATAAATATTTATTAATTACAGACATTTATGAGAATCATAAATATAGGCTTAGTGAGAAATTAGATATAATGTGTGCATTATTTATGATATGTACCTTATTTATTATCAATATCATAGATCACAATTTTCTATAATATGTGCATTATTTATGAAGTACCGTACATCATAGACCACCACGTCCTAAAACATGTGCATTATTTATGATATATAAGGTAGATCAACATTTCTTCAAGTGGTAAATAAATACTTGATTGAATAAACATGACTTATTCAGATATTGTCATGTATACATGTACACTGTAAATATGTCAACATCATCCTATGAAATGACTTATTTAGGTACGATACAACCTAAGTCTTTGATGTCTACATAGTTTAATATATTGGTGAATTGTGATAAATTTCTGCCTTCCAATATAGTTTACCAGTAAGCTCAAAGTTAAGCCAGTTAACAGGTCATGTTTACAACATATTGAAATCAGTACTGCACGAGACTTTATGTATATCTATAAGGAATGTCGATCTAATGTTTTTAAGTTTAACAGGTCATGTTTACATATTGAAATCGGTTCTGCTAAGAGTTTATGTAGGGCCTACTGGTATATCATTAAGGAATGTTGAATATAAAGTTTATTGAAGAAATCATCCACACACACAGGTGCATTATCGGATAAAATCAATGTTCATCATGTGCTTTAGTAATTTTGTGCATCTTGATGAACCAAATAATGAACTATACTGTATATCATGCTGAACAGATCTGATAATCAATTATGATTATATTATGGGAATATTAATACTCATGTGTAGATGTGAGGGTAAGAATTTGTAGAAAATCTTGTAGTCAGCCCAAGAGAAACCAAAATATATAGCCTAACCTGTCTTAAGTCAGGTAAGGGAAACATTAAATTTTAAAACTTAAGTCAGGTAAGGGAAACATTAAATTTTAAAACTTAAGTCAGGTAAGGGAAACATTAAATTTTAAAACTTAAGTCAGGTAAGGGAAACTTAAGTCAGGTAAGAGAAACATTCAATTTTAAAACTTAAGTCAGGTAAGGGAAACATTAAATTTTAAAACTTAAGTCAGGTAAGGGAAACATTAAATTTTAAAACTTAAGTCAGGTAAGGGAAACATTAAATTTTAAAACTTAAGTCAGGTAAGGGAAACATTAAATTTTAAAACTTAAGTCAGGTAAGGGAAACATTAAATTTTAAAACTTAAGTCAGGTAAGGGAAACTTAAGTCAGGTAAGAGAAACATTCAATTTTAAAACTTAAGTCAGGTAAGGGAAACATTAAATTTTAAAACTTAAGTCAGGTAAGGGAAACTTAAGTCAGGTAAGAGAAACATTAAATTTTAAAACTTTTGAAAGTGACTGCTTAATAAAGACATAAACTAATTGTAACAGAAAAATGGTTAAATGAGAATATTGAGATAGGAAGCTATTTGTATGAAGTGATCACTAATACATGATAATATTGATTGATTTAGACAGGTGGTTGTGTAATTGAAGTGATCACTAACACATGTTTGAACCTAGCTCAAACTTGATCAACTAACCTTTGAAATACTGGTATAGCTTAGAACATTTAACATGGAATCCTTAAATATCTGTGCTTATAATGAAAACACACAAGGATTTTAAAATTAGCCCCAAGTCAAATGTTCTGTACTATAGTGCATCCAAACTATATACCTATAGGGTTTTACAAACATACATACATTTATCAACCATTTTAAACACTTGTTAGTAAAAGTATAAATATTCAGTTAACCCAGGGTAAGGGGAAATACAACACATGATTTATTTGCATAAAATCATATAAATCAGCATTCACATTCAATAAACAAAATACTCTTCAAATGAAAACAACATATAGTGTGAATCAGGCTTAATGTCAAGGTCAAACTTTCCAAGTGGTGTATCCAATACATGCAATGTGTACATTGTGTCACAATTTTGTCTTATCATCTAAGGTGATGCTGTGCAGAATAAAACTGGAGACAAAATATACAACAATAGTTACCAGCTTCTGGATGCAAACATGAATATAATAAAAACATGTTTTCATTGACATAAAAAGAATAACATGTTCTTTGCTGTAATATACATTTCTATGACTAAATTTTCATTTTTGCTAAAAACATGGAATAGGTTGATAAATGGCCAATACTAATATTAAATGGACACATGTTAGGAAACCTATGTATGTAAATACATGGCCCTTATACATGTACAATTGTAGTTCCATACTTATAACCTTATTATCCAGAGTGGCCATGGTAACAAGGATTCTTATATCTCCATGGTTGTAAAACTGAACAAGAGCTCAAAGCGAAAACCAGACACAACATCAACTTGAAAGCTCAAACATTATCAAATTTATGCAATATATAAATTAATCACAGCAGTTTATGAATAAAATTTACAAATTTAAGTACAGTAAAACCTCGTTATCTCGAGGACCCATCGGGACAAGCCAAATGCTCGAGTTAAGCCAGGTGCTCGAAATATCCGAAGTCTATGATGAATTGTTGTTATGACTAAGTGTAACTGTGTTTATAATGAAAACACGTATGCTACATATATTTGGTTGTAACTACGAATATTGTCATTGTTTATCAAGTCTATACGCAATTTGAATCGTGTGGACATTTGCCGAATTCAACAAATTACATATGAAAGTCGTAATGAATCATTTAACATTAAATATCAAACTCCATTTAACGGTTGTAATAAAAGTTCGGATCGGCAAAAAGATAACATTACCCAAAGCGCACGATAGATCCTACATGTTTGAACAAACAACCACGCACAAAAATCGCACGTGATAAAAAAAACCCGGATGCAAAGTCGATCCAGTTTTCAGCACAGGGATACGGCTCATTGAGTAAAAAACATGCACTATATTATCTATGATAATTTATTTAGGACATGATGTTTAGCTGAATGAGTTTATATCCCTGTGGTTTCCAATTGAAACGCGCGCGACAATTTGGAGACATCAAACGCGGCGGTCTTTCGACTGACTTCAAACGCGCCGCACATCAAAGAAATTGCCGGTACAGTTGGGAGTAGTGTTACGTCAGAGTTCCATACTGCGGTATGAATTCGCCAATCTGCGCATGGTGTAGATTCAATTGACATTTAATTTGCTACTTTACAAAGTCGACGATGTTTTCATTCTTCAGGGTTGTTCGATTAGAATTGGATTTAATCGCGGACTTGATCTACTTCACTTATTCAGTATCGGACACGTGAAATTTCACTGTACGTAAGCTTACATTCGCAGGTTTTCATGAAATACGGGATATGGAAAAGTTTTGAAATAATTTTGACTTGCAGTTTTATAACGAACGGAGTCTAAATATTTAAGATTCTACATGTACGTCGGTTTATCTTACGATAATTAAAAGTCTGTGCGAGTCAGTACGTTCAAAGCAACGATGTTGCATTTAATAATTCTAGTTCTCGTATGTGTTAAAGTTCCCAATTGTTGCCTATTGAACTTGTTCTGAAACGTATGTGTTGTTTAAATCACGCTCATTAATTAAATATCTTTTACTTCGTGTCTAATGTAACTAATCGAAAATACGGAAATCAATTTAAGTGTTAGGGTTTACGCTATTGTCATAAAATGTGATTATCATGATGTGTGAAAAATACGGACCGTAACAAAATTTAGTATGACATTTTTCGGAGGTGTGAAATTTCGCTCGGATGATTGCCTCGAGATAGGGTAATTAATTATCGTTGAAAATTGTTGATTGGACCGACACCTGCGCTCGAATTAGACCGGATGCTCGTAATAACTTTACTCGAGTTAGAGGGATAAATTAATGTGTAATATAGAGCAAATTCGTCGGGACTTTGAAATTTGCTCGAATTAGGCCGGTTGCTCGAATAATCGCTGCTCGTATTACCGAGGTTTTACTGTATGTGATATCATTTTTTTATCATACAGAATTACAGCCAGCTTGATAAGATCCCATCAAGCTTATACATTCATGTAGTGAAAACAGTATAAGCTCCTTTCTTAGAAGACTGAAGTTGGACAACTACAGTACATAGATTTGAATACACCATTTGGAACATTTCACCAAGATTTGCGCTATGTATTGTTGTTCAATATATGCCTTACCTCATCTGGCTTGAGACCATATTCGGAGGAATAGATCAATGACTTGCCCAATGCAAACATATACACCTGAAAAATATAAGATATACATGTAGTATGACTTAACTACATGTACACATTCAGCAACATTAGACAGTATATTAGTCATGTGGAGACTACCCAGTCACATTATCGTAACACTGGGTGAATCAGAAGTTAGTTACCTAAAACTAACCAAGTATGCAGAGTGTCAAGCAAGTGATATATACCAGGACAATTTTAAAGACTTTGGTATTCATGGCCTGGTATCAAACCCAAGACCTCTTGCATTCGAAGTGGATGCTCCACCACTAGGCTATTACATGTATATACCAAGATATACACATACCAAATTTAATACAAATGTATAAGAAGGGTTATATACATACATGTACATGTATACAATGGGAATTCACTGAAAAGCATTTATAATTTATAACATACAAAGCAATTGATTGGACCACATTTGAAACAACTAATGTATGTACACCGAAAGGAAAAATTCTATCAGAACAGCCTTTAACCAAACAGAGGCCATAACTCTTGCTGAGATATGACTCCAGCAAAATCAAAAGCCAAACATTCCAACCAAGTTCCATGATCATAGCTAAGCTTTAGATAAATATATTTAGGACACATCATATGATGTTGATGCCCAAGTATTTGCCACCCAAACAGTCCAAAGCATTTGACAATCTTGAAAACTTATAACATTGTGAAAACAATTAAGAAGGCTGAATTTCGAATTTTGAACTACTCCATATTCAAACCTGTGTTAAGGTATAAATACCACTCACTCAACAGATCAAGAGAAATTATTAAATGTTAATGTGAAGGTTTATTCTGCATACATAAAACTCTCTCTGAATGTATAAACATTATATATCTTATCACGAGAGAAGTGCAATGTTACTCACATTCCAGAACAGTTTGATCAACTTGTATTTGCCTCAAGAAAAATGATCATGGTTCAAAGTTGAAAAGTAAACAAATTGTTGGGGTACCCACAAAATTACACCATTTCAACAAAACTAACTTTGAAAACTGGTATACTGCTATGGGCTTAGAATCCATCCATTTTTACAAATGTTATATTAGACAAGACAGTTTCACACACAAATGCCAATTGAGACAAAATATCATATTAACATTATTATAATGTACTTATTGTACTAGGTAACTTTCCAAGCTTAGAAATTGGCTCCTGTTGTTTCACATAGACAGGTGCACAGACAGACGGACAAGTGTAACACTTTTTGGGCATTTACTATTCTTTAATTTCACCGCATTTTACAAAACAGGCCTTGGTGTAAAACATTTTAAACAGAGTAAATCAGAGTTGGTAATGAAGCAAGTACATTAATCTAGCGTAATATTAAATCCTGGTATTTTAGCACAGAAAATGGCCACCCACTGTTATAACACAAGTTTATACATCAACAACAAAAGATAAACAATTAGCACTACATAGATGAACATAGAGATCTACTTGTGAGATTTGAGGATTTATCAATAAATACACTGTAACTATAAGTCATAAGGCTTTAGTACACTTGAGGCATCCAGCACAGTCAACTAGGAAAGTATAAGAACTGGTTAATATTACTTAGTTCTGACACAGCCAAGTACAGAATCAAACAATGACTTACCAGTACACCAATGTTCAATGAAAGTATATGAGCACTTTCTTAATATAGTCAACTCTGTGTTAAAAGTCACCAGAAGTTAATGGTCCCCTTCATGAACAGCCAATAGTATTAAATTTCAGTCTGTTTCATATTAGTATTATAATATTACATACACTTGTAAGAAACAGTCATCTGTTTTAAGCAGTTATATTTAATGCATAGTTCCACTGGCTGTTTAAGACAGGTTAGACTTAATTTACCTGTGCACCAATGACTTAATATATATCCAGTTCTGTTAAATAGCCTTTCAACAACTTAAACCTAAAATGTCTAACTTAATTAAATCCTTTAGCTGCGTTGTAGCATCAACAACCAACAAACAGAAAGCTAAATTGTTGTGTTCTAGTATACAAAATGGAACATTTGGATACAGAATAACACATCACCAAACTGAACATGCTTTCAGCATAATTGAATTTTGATAAAAAAAAACCTTATGATACACATTGCCAATTCATCAAGCTAAATTAAAGTTTAACAAAAAAGTGTGCCTCATTATGTGTGATGACAGATAACAGACCCCGAATTAAACACTTGTCAGAGAAATGAGAGAATACATACATGTATATCATACTATCATTGAGAAGGTAATGTTCCATCTACTAGATTAATTTTACATGCCTTACTTTATACACTGGAATTCAAAAATTAAGTCAAATGTTTCTTAACAGTCTCACTACACTCACAGAACAATATAATTTGCAATTGCCATAAAATATGCCAAAAAGAATTACAGACAAAATGACTTTACAAGATAAAACTTTAGTGTGCCAACAAGGCTCTCCTTTCAATTTGACCTATAATTTTTTAAAGCATGTATCCTACCATCAAACTTTGACCAGATTCAAATAAAACAAACAAAGTGATAAAGTTTCATCAAGATCTAGTTAAATCTGTGACCTGGTGACCTCTAGTATGAAAAGAAACCCACAGTGTAAGAAGGACAGATACCCAACAATCCTAAAATCTCACCTCAGCAGTCTTAAATGAGAGTATGAAACAGCTTGTATTTGCCTTTGTTTTATGCCACCTTCTCAACATCGATGAAACAATAAATAATTACCTGTTCGACAGAGGTATCTGTGAAGACAAACTCCTCCTCTGTCTCTGGTGCCATATAGTTTGCATATTGTTGTACTTTCTGGGCTTCCCCAAACTCTATCTGACCTTCAGATGTCAGGTTGATTGTGTCGGGATTGATTACGAAATTAAAATCATCCACACTGCTTGCATTACCTGAAAGTTCAACACATGACCATGACACTATGGAAACACTAATCATGTTAAACATGAATAGAAGTTGTTTTACTCAAAAAAGTATGTCTCCCACAAAGGGTCATATATAGAGTCATTGGAAATAAAACTCCTGACATTATGCACAACTAGACTTGAGACTAAGTATTCATATGATTTTTTCATTGAAATTTGACCAATGATTAAGGAGAACAAGACAAATTCTGTGACATCCATCCAGATGTGTGTGCACAAAATCAATATGTCTCCCCCACTATATGCAGGAGCCATAACTACTGCAATACAAAGACAACATAAAGCCAAAAATAGTCACTCTATCAGTCTGTTCCTTCAGGAAACATGTCAGGGAAATATATTATACACGCTGATGACAACATGGTTTGGTTATATTGCAGAACCTGATGCATGTACATTGTTTATTGGTCCAGCAGTCTATAACTGGGTCCTTTCATAACAAATAACTAGCAAGTCACAAAAGAACCAGTGTAAAATATCTTCCAACTAGACATTAATTGTATGTTTACTTGACCAAATGTCAGATACCATGTACTTTGAGGATGTCTGTAAATTGCTTCAGTCTCTGACAATATAACATTGATCTTTTGTATGTTACACACATCAGGATCTTAAACATGGAAGGATAAAGCGTAGTCAAGCTTTGAAGTCTAAATTTGTCTAAGATATTACATTCAACAACCATTAATAGCTGAGACCATAGAGTCTGAATCTCTCAGACTGAGTCATAAAAACAATATACACATGTACCCAGTACATGAAAACATGTTCCGAAGAACATCACAGACAATAAAGGAAATCCTAAAACCCATAAAAAGACTTTAAGATTGGCAACCAGGTACGCAATGGGTGTATAACCATCTTAATACCAGTTAATGGGTATTCATAGGAAGTGAAACGATCATGATATTATTTTTTTATCACTTGGTAAGCACATTTGCACAAGCATAAACTGCCTAGCTTGGTATGCAAAAGATCTGCAGGATGTATGCAATAAAGCATGGTCCTTTAATACCAACCTCTACTAAAAGTTGCTCCCCCTATGCTCACATATAAATATTAGGCATGTATTGGAAAGGAAAGACAACTCTGTGTAGAGATAGAGTTCTTACCTGCAAGGTATATATCTTGCAATGCCTCAGCAGCCTGGCACAGTAGAGCCCAGATTTCCGGATCTGTGAGGGGTGCATCACGTACCTCTAGTACCTCACTTAGAGATACGCTTATATTCAACACTGGCATCTTCTGAAATAGACAACATCAGTATAATGTATTTGGTATACTGTATAGTACGAAGAATTTGACACGATTCTTGACCTTCTATTAGCATAATTTAACAGCCAATATACTGTCTATAGTTGTAATCCCGGTTGAATGTTTACATTAGCGGAAAGTATCAGGAAGACACTCAAGGTGTAATACCAACACAAATCTAAAGGACCGATATTGCACAAATTGCTCATGGAAATTTATATATTTAACGCAAGAATCTTTTGATACATTCATGCATAAAGGTCAGGATCAGATCAAATTCTCTGAGCTATCACTCCATGTGAATTGTTACCACTTTGAACTTTTTT
This sequence comes from Spisula solida, assembly GCA_947247005.1. NCBI lineage: Eukaryota > Metazoa > Mollusca > Bivalvia > Venerida > Mactridae > Spisula > Spisula solida. Next base: position 55,165,089 of record OX365944.1, on the reverse strand, counting down.
GGGATTTTTCATGAAAGTTAAAATCTAGTTTGTATGATTGTGATGTTCATTTTCAGAGTCATCCTAATTAAGACCTACTGGTATTTCAAGGGTATCACTGACTCCATAAGGAGAGGAAACATTGTATGTTTGAGAAATTAATTTAATAAGAAGAATATTTACTTAAAAGTTAAGAGTATTATAATGAAAACAGTTTGAATGATATTCGCCCACATATACAATTAAGCCAATTAATTTGTTTAAAGAATATCTATAGCAAGGTACTAAACAACTGTTTTGTTTTATTTACTCACAAACTGAGAAGTGATCAGCCAATCACATATGTTCTGCAAGACATTAACCAATAGATCAGCATTATTTACACAAATGGTATTTTTAAAGATATATGTTGTTGACAGTAAATTTTAAAATATATATAGGTGAAAGTTTATGATAGTAACCACTGATCACAGGCTTAGCAAATACTTTTTGGGGTACTTTATTAAGAATTGGTAGACACACTTCAAAAGAAGCCATAAAAGAGGAATATACAACCTGAGTGTATTTACACAGTATTTACCTGAGATTAAGTAAGGACACCAAGCACACACAGTTCAACAGTTGAGAGCTATATATTAATTTATATTACATGTAACATTCAGTATCTAACATGAGTTTCACTTTGTCCTGAATCTCAAGGCTGATTTTAGTACCATATGCATGTTTACTGGATTTTATCATTTTATAACCAAATCCAGGTTTAAGGAAAACTTGGGCGCCATTCTGACACTTCAGTCTTACGCTCAGAACCCGGAGGGTAAAACTTTTCAGAAATTCAGGACTTCAATGAAACCCCTTATTTAAGCATTTTGTTGCCTTCAAGGAGTTGGTGGATCAAGGATTAGATGTCAAACAAATTGTCTACATACAGTATATACAGCTATATTAACAACTGTATTCTTAGATGTTAGTATTACTGTGCCAAACCCTATAAAGGGCCAAAGATTTGCTATGAAGCAGCCAACTTTGACCAGTACCTGTTGTGTTACATAGCAAGTAAGTAAGTACGTAAAGTAACGACTTTATTTATAGTAGATAACATATTTGGTGTTATACCAATTTTCAATATGGTCTACATAATAAACATATATACATTAAATACATGATAATATACAAACACATTTATAAAGAAAATGAAACAGTATTAGTTCAACTTAACAATATAGGATACGCATGTATTGTTTAAAACGTTAACCTATAATTAAATAGTCTAGTATACATACAAAATCAATAATCAACTGTGAACAAATATATTACATGTATATTAACTGAAGATCAATAAAATTGAGTAAGGAGGTCATACCTCACAGCTATACACATCTGTATAATCAGATATTATACACACTATCCTATCTACAACAGCCAGTCATGGGAATAGGACTGCTTAAATGAGGTGGCTGTCTGATATGGGTGTATTTAAAATGTGATAGCCAATTAGTATTCGATAAAACTGTCTAAGGCAGGTGGCTGCTTAATTAATAGGACCGCTAACACCGGTTTGAATGTGTATACATAATTATACTCACTATATAACCTATGTCTGCAGTGCAACACTCTATGAGAGCGGCAAATATTGGCCGCTGTATAGATGATGTTGCTCTGATTTAGGGAAATTTGAAGATGTTGTTGTAGAGAGATTGTTGCTCAACAGATGGACGCTGTGGTGAGGTTGTTCTGAACATGTTTAGCAGAATGATCTTTCAGCAATATAGTATGCATCAAAACATGATTTCGAGATCAATGTCCTCAACCCAAGAGAGCATTGACATGTAGAAACATTGGCGTTCATCAACACTAATCATGATTAATTAACAACATGGTAGCTGATTGCATGAAGCAGAGTCAAGGACATAACAACATGGAAATAAATAAATAAACACTCTCCTAACATGGATGAACATACTACAGAACTATAAACAGAAAAAAACTGACAATCAAGACCTTGTGAATTGTGACTATTAAATGTCTAATTACAAGAAAACATAGGAAAGTACAATTTGTGGAAGCAATAAATTGTAACAAGAGACATTTATGAAACTTGTATACTCCCTCTCCCATATCATACTATCAATAGTAAATTAGTTGTTTTATATTCAATCAGATTTCCTATTGTGACCTTGACCTTAGACCAATAGGGTTCATCTGCAGGCCATGAACAACCTTAATATACCAATTTGCAAGTATGAGGACCATGTGACGACCATATGCCTGTGTGACCATATGCCGAAGAATTCTTAAGCAGCAATATATTCCCCACTTCTTTTCAAGGATGAGCATTATAAATGAATACATTGTGCAGGTACCTGGATGTAGTGTCCTTATGCTCACCACAGCACATTGATTTGATGCAGAGCTAGAAATGTTTACACTGTTCTGTATGTATTTACCTTTCCTGCTTAGCTGTTTCTGACTGAGTGCTACCTTCCCTGTCAGATTTGTTAATATCTTATTCAATTACACCACTACAATTCACAGTGTAATTAGAATTTATGAACTGCTCACTAATAACTCCATATTAGGATGGTAAAGTGTCTAAAATATTTGTTATTATATTACAGTGCTCCAGTTAGGATTTGAAAAGGGCAGGGAGGGGTAACTTTGTCAAAAAGGGCACTTTGGGGAGGTCGCAGGAGGGGTGTACCAGTCCGCCGAAAGGGGGATTGGGGTTTCTCACCAAAGAAGAACAATACAGCCAAACCTGGGCTAGTGGGCATCTGAATTAAACAGCCACATACCTGCCAATGTTAATTTGATCACAACTAGCTTATTTGTCAAATGCACCCACATTCAACAGCCTCATTTGATGAATTCATTGACTTACTGCTTAAAACTGGTTAGACTGTATACACACTAGAAAAACTGTTTTCATTAATTCCTGATAGAGAGGGAGGGAACAATCATAAAATAAAAACATACAAGTCATTAAAGCTAATGATGGCGCTGGTAACTGTGAATAAAGAAGTTGAGTTCATCAACACGATATTTGGCTGACTGCCACTCGACACACAGCTGCTGTATAGGCAAATACTGAATGTCAGGATAGTTTGTCTGCTCTAACCATTATTTAGTATGAATCACTCTAGAATAAATCGTGAAACTATTTTTGTTCAACCCATCATTAATAGATAATTCTGTGTTGTCTTGATTATATGTAGTAATTTACAAGTTTGTAGTAGTTGTAGTTGAAGCCCTTCTCTAAAACACATACTGTATTGTCAGAAAATGAGATATACATCAATAAATAAGTTTATCATTATGGTTCATCAACTGTTTTAACCTTGGCCCCGACCCCCAGAAGCATCTCTAGTTGAAATCTCAACTCAAATTGAGCTTCCAATGACACATACAAGGGTTCAACTAGCTTCTAAATCTGAAGTGTCATACATGATAGGCAACTTAATCCCTCTTAATCTCTTCTTATTTCACATTCACTCATGGATTCATACAAACCTAAATTATTTCTTGGCAGATATTTACTGTGAATCACAGATCATAAATCATTAATAGTAAACTTCTGAATCCCCCTTCAAGGTTTTCATTTTTAAACGAATGCCAATTTTAAGCATCATTTTGAAATTGTGTTTCACTTTTGGAATTTTTTATTTTCCAAATTAGGAATATTTTATTAAAATCTACTTATTATAGAAAGTCTCCTGACCAAATCAGTTGTTTTTCCTCCCAGTCTGTTATCAACTATAATAATGAAAACGCTGACATTTATTTATACCAGAATCTAAATTCAATGTACGTACTACATACAATTTGATAATCAGTAAACCTCAATAATAAGACCACCTCAGCCTCTTCAAACAGCATGGTCTGGATCCAAATCTCTGTAAGACTAAAAGACGGTCTCCACCAGAGCTGAATCTCAGCTCCAATATTGTTGCATTCTGTTGACATTATTTCCCCATAATGTAGTATGTAAGTATAATTATGTATACCACTATTTCTAAAACGGCTCATGAAAGGTTACAGCTAAGCTGCTCCATAATTCAACCACAGTTAATAATAATGTAGTAATGACAAAACAGTATGAATAAGCAGTGGGTAGTTAGTCATTAATAATGGAACTCCCCTGTGATCTTATGTGTACTAGAGTCATCTACTCTACATCAGTTGTATATGTAGGCTTGCTCATATATACTTGTTTCTCATGCATAGACTCATGGTCTCCCCAAAATAGCTCTTCTGACTTCATGTTCCAAGATTCAAAATACTATTCAGGTTGCATTCAATTAAGCAGTAAATTTGATTAAGTTGCATTCACAGAAATGTATAATATAAGTTTGTTAATTAAATGATTAATTTAAATCCTATCTAATACCATGTGCAAAACATCGCCTGAACCATCAGCATCATATTCCGTTTCTATTATAATATTGATCATCAGCGAAGCAGGCCTGAGCCAACGTAGGGTCCGACAATGTGTGAGGAAGTACTAGTGTGCGGTACTGATGATTGTGATCAATGTTTTAACAAGAGAACGCTGACAGTCACTACAACTCAAGAACAATTAACGAATCAACCTCAATTATACAAACATTTAGCAGACTTGTCATTTACCATCAGTGATTTCATATTTTTCATTTTATATTGTCTCTGCCAGAAAATAACTGCATGTCAAAAATTACCAGGAAATGTCTAGTTAATAGACTAAATAACTGTTATAGCATATGTTGTCTACACTACAAGTTGTGATCATGTGTTGGTATCATCACTAATTAGTAACACTGTCAATGTGTCGGTAGCATTTTTGTAATCTTGGTAGATTACATAAATATTCCCATTAATTTCACATTAGTTGGCGCCTAAATGAAAATTGGCAGTGACAAAAAAACAAGAATTAACCCTGGCAGCAACAGTCAGATAAATGAATCTATAATAAGGTAGTTAATAGTCTTAGACCCTGTCTTTAAATTAATGATTATAAATATATTGATCATGAATATGAAACAAAATTAATTGAAATAATTGAAATTTGTCAATCCATAGTACTTAGTATAAACATTATAATGGTTCAATCAATTTACTTGAAAACCTTCCACAAACAACTTTTGAGCAATTTCTACTCAGTGTATTTAGTAAATTAAAATCCAATTAGTGGCAATTAGTGTAGGCCTACAGTTAAAGCTGGGTATATATAATAAGCAGTGATAAGACCACTAGAATACCTTAATTATAGAACTTTTGCTGATCTCGCTATTGAATTAAGAGGAAGACAGTTAAAATTGTGTCCTTACTTTTGAGGTGGTCTTATTTTAGAGGGGGTCTATAATTGATTTTTTACTTCATTTATCTGTTTATGGACAATTATTTATTCTATGAAAGATAATAAAACACATGAGGTTATATTCGTAAATTTACAATAAAAACAGGAATCGACATAAAATAACTACATGTATACAAAGATGCCATTCATATATACAAAGAGTGCTTAGAGCTCAAATATCTGAAATCTGCCTTGACTTGTTGCGGAGTTTTACGAACAGAGATTCCTAGGTAAAAATCCTTTGTCATGCCACGATTTTTGTGACACTGCATTCAGTCATACCAGAAAAATATATTCATCCCATATTTACCTTTCAAAGAAGCGATATGTTATCCAATTAAAACGAAAACATTGATTTTTGGAGTCCACAAATTGACAGATGTCAGGTCGCCACCATGTTAATCCTTTCTGTATCCGCCTTTCTGATTGGTCGATATATCATGTTTCAAGAACAGTAACTCGTAAAGTGATTGTCAAAAAGTTAACCAGATTATTTTCCCTTGAATGTCAAAACGTTCTGGCAGTAGATATTCACGAATTGTAAATATTTCAATTGCATGCCGATTTCAAGCTCGATTACATTTATTCTTACAAATTATTTAGAGCACAAATTCCTACATGTCTATACAGCGTCACAGTCAAGAGTTGTTCATCTGTAAAAGATTGAAGACATTTTTTCTAAAACTATAGGAGATGCATACATATGAATCTTCTACATCTTCATCTACATAATACGTTAAGCTGTCAGACTTGACAATTATTTAACGGTGCGCTTAGATAGAAAAGGAAAGAGAGTGATAGAAAAAGGTATGGAATAATAGATTCGTTCAAGACGATGGAGATATGCATGATAGAAAAGGATAGAAATATAAGAAAAGATATGCTCAGATATTTTTCGACCATCAAGGCACTTGACATGTCCAGCTTCCGTGGCGGTGACAGGGACTGAGTCCCGGCTGACATAGCTCAACACCTATCACTTGGTTGTACTTCATATCTGAGCGAAGTAATACATATGAATCTTAGATACAAGAAGGGCATTATTCTGTAAAAAATAATCAGAGCTAAAATTCTTTACTTCATACACATCTGCATGTCGACGTTGGTCATCTGTGAATGTTTGAATGAAATCCTGCTGCAACTGTAGGAAGTAGGTGCGTTGACATGAATTTTTCACTATGTTACGTATAACATACCGTAAATCGCTGGCTTAGAATTAGGTTGCAAGTGCTACTTACGACCTTATAAGACTCATGCCTATTTTAAATCTTCATCACATGGCGCTTCTAATGAGGTCATTTTCATGACAACCGGAACTGGTCATGTTGACCAAATCGAAGTTTAAAAGGCTTGTTTTTCCATAATCAAAGAGTAGTTTTCAGACATTTTTTTCTTGTTTTCTCAAAATATTGATTTTGTACTTACGAACCTTCTAATTCTAAGCCAGCAAAATATAGTGAATCCAAGAACAAAGGGCCATAATTCGGGCAATAAGCAATGCACATAGGATCATCTACAAAACATAACAAGTATCTGGATCAACGATCTCTTTATTTATTATACATTGGCATAATACAATCATGAACATTTTATACTACAATTCATTGAATTGCAATAGAACAAAATTACAAGTATTTTACAAATATTCCATTCTGCTAGCTGAGTGATAAGAGAATTCACCTCTGCAACATAATAACGTAATGCACAGAATTTTAAACAAAATTAACAATAGTACACTTGTTAATTGACAGCATATCAAGAAATAACTTAAGAATAGAACATGAAACAATAGGTAATGCTGTTATGTTCACAAATTCAATTCATAACTCTAACGAAAGGTTTGCAGCCAATAAGTACTGGTAATGTTTGCTTAAATCCTACAGCACCTGTTGGCAATCATTTCCTTGAAATGAACAAACAAAAGCTTTAAAACAAATTAAAAATCTATACATTCTAAAGTGAAAAAAAATAACCTCCAACCAAACAAGTGATGCGTAAACGGTAATTCACATTTAAAATAATGAAAATTGAGAAATCTTTGAAGCATTGCACATACACAGATCTGTTTGAGAATTGTCATAATTATAATCATAATAGACAAATAAATAACATCGCCTTATTTCATTATAGTTTATAAATAGAATCAATTGATATAAAAGTGCAAGAAGATTTTTAAATAAAGGGTACATGTAACATTGATTTTCAGTTCTTTTTATGTAAGAGCTCTTTACCAAACTGTAGTAACAATACCGTACACATAGTACCATTGTCACTTTTCCAAGGCCATTACAATAAAACTTTCCCAATAAATGTGGATAGCAAACTTATTTGTTAGTTCAAATTCATAATATCATGACACCAAAATCGCACCTTATCTCCGACAACTTGGCACAATCTCATTACAGTCATGAGTAGTAAATTCCCTTTGTGTGTAGAAAGTATCTACTGCCACAAACAACAACATTTTTCCTTACCTGGAAATACGTTTATTCTGATGTACTTTTGATACTTTCAAACAAAACCCAAATTGATACCAAACAGGTTTTTGGTAAACAAATCATAATTTACTAGTTGTAAGTTACTAGTTGTAAGTTATGCATCTATGAGGTCAATATGTATGAACTGATAATATGATATACCTGTCAGCTCTGGCATAGGAGGACTAGATTGATGATGCTTCTATTCATTTGATGATTTTAAGCACCAATATTTAAGGAACTCCCATGTTTTAATCAGATCATATGGAATGTCTTATTCGGCTTTGATATGACATGACTGCTTCCAACTGAATGAAATTTATTTATTCGAATATTTCATATTACCTAACATGTGATATAGCTTGTGTCACACCGCAATAGATGTTGGCCTGGATTTTTATCAAATAACTGTGCTGGTAACCAGTCAAAGAGCTGTACTGGTAAATACATGTAGTCAAAGAACTGTGCTGGTTACCAGTCAAAGAGCTGTACTGGTAAATACATGTAGTCAAAGAACTGTGCTGGTTACCAGTCAGAGTTGCACTGGGAACCAGTTAAGAGCTGTGCCGGGAACCAGTCAAAGAGCTGTGCAGGGAACCAGTCAAGAGTTGTGCCGGGATTGAGTCGAAGAGCTGTGCCTAAACCAGTCAAAGAGCTGAGTGGGAACCAGTCAAAGTACTGTGTTGGATACAAGTCAAATGTCTACACAGAGGTAAGGCAAAATTTGAACAATACTTACACATGATTCTAGGAACTGTATTTAAATAATTCAATTATGAAAGTACATTATGTAAACATAACAATAGACTTGAAATATACACATGTTTGAAATACATGAGCAATGGAAGCTGCTGGCAATCATTAACAGTTTGATGTAGTAAGCACATTTATCAACGACACCATAACAAAACCTATGCACCAATTCAACACAACCCTTGATATCAATATTCTTTTGGTGTATGATAAGAAACATGATTCAGGAAACAAGATGGTTTGTACTTATACAACAGTCTCATAAACCCAGTCCATGTATGAAGCACTCCAATAATTTGTTGAAGCATCATTTTGAAGAGAGAATGCTGAAGTAAATTAGACCTGTCTCTGAATGTACTACAACTGTCAAACTGTCAACTAAACATTTCATAACAGAATAACTTATACCCCCATCCTCAAATACCACTTTCACACACAAATACCGCCCAACTCCAAGGGCAGCAACTCTGAACTGACACACATCTCCATATGATTGTGAGTAGCAATGTTTGTTAGAATCCCTTTAAAACTGTAGACCCAAAGTTTATCAGACCAACTGACATACTCTCATGTATTTGCCCTTTAATCATTTGTTTGAGTGGTATATTAAACATTTTTGGCTGACATAGATTCTCCACAACTACAGAGAATCATCTTCATGCTTTGTCTCCCAACTATCACCATAGTAACAAAACTCTTATAATACAATCTGTAACACAGCTAGCTGGACAACACACATTTCAACAAACAGGTCTTCCTCAGCCAGACAGTTAGCACTCAATTATTGACTTACAACAGACGTTCTACTGCACCGTAGTTCATTTTCAGAGGTTTCAGGGATTTTTTTTTCTTCTATAGCATGGGCCATTTACAGATGTCTTCCTTAAAATCCAATTTACATCAAGTTCTTTCTTCCCCTTTAACAATAAGTATGAGTTATTTTTCCCCAAATTCAAAGAAAAGGCCGCTTCCCCTACCTTTGAAAAAAAGCCCTGGGTTTGAACCTATGACATATCATTTACTTAAGCAAATGGAAGATAGTAAGGGAAGTAACAGATTATCAAGATGTGGCTACATTCTCACCTAACAGTTTAAAATCTGGATTTTCCATACACATTACACTTTCAATTATTCAGAACCATAAAGTCCGGATTAATCCAGAATTGTAGAACCTCTGCTACAACCAACAATTAAATACACTGTAACAATACCAACTGCCTTCTAGCAACCAACCCAAACTTTAGTCCTAAAATATTTTATTTTCTGTACAAAAACATTCTGCATAAATGTCTATCAGAGGCTCACGTATTTACAATAACTTGTCAAACAAAACATAAACCATCATCATCCGATATCCTGTACAAATGAACAATCAACATAAATTATAGAAATTTTATAGCACACGTTAGGTTTTGCATCATGTAAATGTACAACCTATAATATATCTGACAGAAAATGAAAATTAACAGAAAATATAAGCACTAAGTCAGAGCACCGTTAATAGTAATACTCCAGCACTCGTAATAAATTACTGTACAGTATATAAAAGAGGATACAGTATCGTATATTAGTAGTCACACAGCAATGTCAACAACGCAACATTACAAAATAAACCTGGAACCATTTTACTATACTTTGTACAAATGTTTTTTGTAACTTTTTTGTGGACATATATTTTTTTTATACTTATTTTCGTAGATTTCTTCTAACCAATAGCTTGCATACATGTGTAAGTGCTATATTCATACATTTTTTTATGTATCTTACCAATAGGAATTCTTGTGTATCATATCATGTATGATCCTGTTTTTTAATAGCAGTGCTGTATGACCTCTCTACAGCGCCCACTGTGTAGCAACTTCCTCTTAATATATAAACATTTCTTTTTTCACTAGCCCTTTTTCCTTCAAATCTTACCTCTTCATTATGACCACCTTTTGTACCTCCTATTTGGTGTTGCTTTATAGAGGTTATACATGTACTGTATATTATGTATTATTATTGTTGTTCTTTACAATCAAATATGTTGATCGTATGTTTTTTGCACTACATTTACTATGTAATGTCTTTTGGCGCCACTGCGTTTATTATGCATGATGACGTTACGTCATCATTGCTGTTTGTATAATCATTACCTGAAGAAGCCTTCAGGGCGAAACGCTGTTATAAATGAATATACATTAAATGTTATTCGTGTTTGGTGGTTATATTCTATTTTTGATATACATCTTTGTAACAAAGTTTAGTTAAATGTCCCCAGGTGTCATTTTTCATTCATAACATGTTTCAATCTGAACCTTAAGTGTGTTAAGAAAATCTATCAATTTGCCTTAATAAGCTTCAGTGGATAAAACAAATGCCCAGGTATTGCCAATTTACCAAACTAGTTTCTGCAAAATCCAGTGCTAAGATAAACTTAACAAAAATCGTAACAAAAAAAATGAAGCTGTTTCACTCAATTACAGTGAATGTAGTGACACTAGGCCTTTCATACATACATGTACCAAGAACTAGCTGTACTTGTATGCTTTCAATGGCAGGCTTAACAAACGTTACATATATGTCTGCCGTGTTGACATATTTCAAAAATATTTTGTCGGTTTTGTCTAGGCATTAATAACAAGATCTGGCAAGTTAAAGTACCAGTCATTTCCTCTCATTTGTAACATTTGGTCAGACAAACCTGATGTCAAGTGGTATCAAAGTTTAATCATTGCAAAAAGCCTGTAGAGGTAAAAATGTTCATAAAAAATTAACTTTAGTACAATATCACACAGTCTCAACTCTGTAACACAAGAATTGGGAGTCACACGAAGAATTTGATGCCTGGCGAGTTAAACATTTGAACCAGCAATAACTTGAATCTAACTATTTGTGTGATTCCCATAGAGACTCGAAAGACACCCAATTCTCCAGTTACAGAGTTGGGACCCTGTGTGCATATGAAGAAGAAAATGTTCTGTTCCCAGTATAGTACAGATAACAACATGGTAATAACTTAACACAGTCAACTGAAATGTATTGGTTTGAAATGTCATGATAGAACACTCATCTACTGTACAAAAATATACTTAATGAAACCAAGTCATTATGATACATACATCACAGTTTGAGTGATGCTAGTATTTCTATTTTTTGTCTGTGATAGGATAGATCGTCAACACTCAATTTGTAACACTTAAAAAATTGAATGAGCTTAAAAAATTGACAAGAAGCATTGACTAGTTGTATACGGGTTAAAGCAACTTAATCAAAACATATTGATGTAGCTAGTAAAAGCTCATGTATCAGTAAAATGAAGTAAATTGTTGAAATACCGAACTTATCAATTCCTGAGTACTTCTTGTTATAAATACAGTACATAATGTGAACACAAACAAAACCAGAAGGGCAAAATATTAATGAATTTTGAACTTTAAAAACAAAACAATTGGATTAATCCAGTTATTGATGCGGACAGGGTTGTCAACATGTTCAGAAGAAAGTGATTATTGAGGGAAACTATCAGACAGGTGGCAGTTCATTTGTTATCCTTTTTTGCCTTGGCAGGACAAGTAATCAATCAAGATGTGAATTTACCTCATTATTTTAAGCAGCAATCAGTCATGTTTTGACAACCCTGTGCTTAATACTTCTTGTTCAGAACCAAAACTCAATATGAACTTAGAAGCAGTTTCGTATAAAGAAATCAGATGGAAACTTTTAGCAACTAATTAACAGTGACTAACTTTCCATGGTTCATTAAACAAGTACGTTGTAGACTCTCCATCGTGCATGGAGATAACACAGAGTAAAGGGGAACTGCAAGAAGCAATTGGAACAGTTTCAGGATTTGTATGCAATATAAGCCAACACTATGAGCAATGGGAATATCCGTAACCATAGCAGCACTGTACGTCCTCCGGTTCAGTAGTATGCCAGGTGATGTGATGGTAGGCTTATAATTTGATTTATTCTATCACCTTTAACACTTGTCCTATTGCAATGGTTCGACCTGAAACACATTAATAACAATATGCTAGATAATGGTCACTTGACTTAGCATAAATGGCGATTACTGTAAATATATCCATTGCAAATACATTTATGCTCTCACTTGAATTAAAACAAGTCGATACTTTTGAACATCTATTTTCTCAGGTAAGTATTCAATAGGTATTTTCACAAGATTTATGTTTATTTGGGTTGTACACCATATCTCAACAATTTTCAATTATATAACGGCAGCTGATTCACCTAACAAGTATTCCTGGACAGTATCCTGACCAGTATGAATGTTCCCTTCCACAAGGATCACAAGCAACTTCTCAACATGTGTAGGAAAATCAACAGTGTTAAAGTTTCAGGGAAGGTATGACCTGTGGGACCTTGTCCGCAGCTTTCGCAAGATAAGCAAACTGACCATGGATAAAGTCACACTGTAAAATGCTGAATATTACCCATACTCTCCGCCCAAGATAATTAAACATGTCCACGTCAGGGTTCCCACAAATATTTTAAGACAAAATTCCCTGACTTTTCCCTGATTTTTCCCTGACTTGAGAGCAGTTTTCCCTGACTTTTTTGCGCGATGGGACCTTTTTGTTCGAGCGAAATAGCTCATAAGAAACAGTGAAAAGGAGGTTGTATTTGCTTTATATGGAACCAAAAAGTTTCAGATAGCAGTTTTAATGTTGTTGATCAACATAAAGTAATCATAATGTAAAATTATCCCGAGCAAGGATTTTTTTTTCAGTTTTCGGTATTTTCTTCACAGGAAATGACACTTATCGAGATCTTTAATGAAGAATTCCCTGACTTTTCCCTGACTTTTGCTCAATTTCCAAATTTCCCTGACTAATTTCAAAATTCCCTGACTTTTCCCTGACCTTGAAAAAATTATGTTTTTCCCTGACTTTTCCCTGACCGTGGGAACCCTGCACCTCTTACCAGGCTCAAAAATGAAATTATTGCTTGATGCATAATTCAAGGGGCAGAATTCAAAGCTGGTCTACACTGGGTATTGTGATACAAGGATAGGAAAGAAAAGATTGTATCAAAACACATAGACACAGACATTTTTCAGTTCAACATAACTTTTTTACAAATGCATTCAAACCAACTTACCTTCATCTCTTAAAGTAAATCGACCCATCTGTGGGAAGTCAGCAAAAGTTTCCATGCAGATCATTCCAGCATTCACCTCGAATCTTGCAATACCAATCTGGTCTTGCATTATAAATCTAGTAGGAGTCTTTTTACCAGTTTTTTTGTCTAATAAACATAGGAGACTTTTGAGAGTGACTTCCTCTGCCTTAGTGTGAAGATGACACACAGCACTATATCCTGCACATATGATGGACTTGTGTTCTAATATCACAATCTGGTAATACAATATATAACATGTTAATAATCAAGTAATTATCATTCAGTGTAAAATAAAGGATATGTAACACATGTCATAAACAGCATGATAAATTAATTGCTAAATTATATTCCTTTTTAATTTTTAATTTTATAATGAATTTTCGAAATTTATACAGAAAGTACCAACACTGAGAGTCAGAGACCCTATTGATCTATTATTTTATCTGAACCTCTAAGAAATTATTTTCTGGCAAATATTTCACCAAATTTGAATTCATGTCAAGACTCCAGGAGGAAACACCCTTGATTTTGCTGAACTTAAGAAAACACAGGCAGAAATTTCTGAAAAACAACGGGGGTCACAATCTAGGAACTGACTTATTTTGGTAGAATCATTGAATATGACAGCACAATAAGTACCACACGAGATTAACAACTTCACCCCAGAGATACAAATGTATCCAATGCACATAGCATTATGGAACCCAAGTCATTCTCTATGATTTGCACAAAGTCTGAAAACTGATTTAATGCTGTACCAAACTGCACTGAAAGATATTAAGTCACATACATGAATAAACAAGTCAAGAGCTATTTCATGTTGTGAAAAGTGAAACGTGTATTTTCTGGATCAATATGTAGCTTCCACAGGAACAATGTATAGTGATGGGATCAATTGATATCATCCATTAGGAAAGCAACAGATTTATTATGCTTTTAAAGAATCACTAAAATTTTAATGTATCCATAATTTGTCTTGGACGGTATTGTACGATCACACATTACATGAAACTATCCCCCATCTACCACAGTGCGACAATGTTGCCAGGGAAAGTCAATCCCCATCTACCACCAGATAGCATGTCACAGTGTGACAATGTTGCCAGGGAAAGTCAATCCCCATCTACCACCAGATAGCATGTCACAGTGTGACAATGTTGCCAGGGAAAGTCAATCCCCATCTACCACCAGATAGCATGTCACAGTGCGACAATGTTGCCAGGGAAAGTCAATCCCCATCTACAACCAGATGGCCTGTCACAGTGCGACAATGTTGCCAGCGAAAGTTAATCCCCATCTACCACCAGATGGCGTGTCACAGTGCGACAATGTTGCCAGGTTAAGTCAATCCCCATCTACCACCAGATGGCGTGTCAAAGTGCGACAAAGTTGCCAGGAAAAGTCCATCCCCTTCTACCACCAAATGGCGTGTCACAGTGCGACAATGTCGCCAGGGAAAGTCAGATATTAGGCAAACATTGTGTAATTGTTTTGTAACTGGGTAAATACAAAATGTATATTTCACCTTTGCATCAAATAATCTACCAGTATTACAAGGTGCATCTAAAGCGCATATCACAAATCCTGGGGATACATCCTGAAATACACAACAAAAACTGTTTTAATACATGAAGCTATCAGTGACTTTGTTGTATCAATTCGAAGGACATACCTGTACCCAATATTAAAAGGATTTTTTAAAACATTTTTTACTGTGTAATTTCTTTCAATACCTTAAAACATCATAAAACTGTTATGAAAAAACCTTCTTAACGGTAAAGGTTTATAAATACTTTCATCAAATAACACTCAAATTAATCTGTAGTCGGATCACAAGATGTTTGTAGTTGGAGGATACAAGGCCTGTAGTTGGAGGATACAAGGCCTGTAGTTGGAGGATACAAGGCCTGTAGTTGGAGGATACAAGGCCTGTAGTTGGAGGATACAAGGCCTGTAGTTGGAGGATACAAGTCATGTAGTCGGAGGATACAAGTCATGTAGTTGGGAGGATACAAGGCCTGTAGTTGGAGGATACAAGGCCTGTAGTTGGAGGATACAAGGCATGTAGTTGGGAGGATACAAGGCCTGTAGTTGGAGGATACAAGGCCTGTAGTTGGAGGATACAAGGCCTGTAGTTGGAGGATACAAGTCATGTAGTTGGAGGATACAAGGCCTGTAGTTGGAGGATACAAGGCCTGTAGTTGGAGGATACAAGTCATGTAGTTGGAGGATACAAGGCCTGTAGTTGGAGGATACAAGGCATGTAGTTGGAGGATACAAGGCATGTAGTTGGAGGATACAAGGCCTGTAGTTGGAGGATACAAGGCCTGTAGTTGGAGGATACAAGGCCTGTAGTTGGAGGATACAAGGCATGTAGTTGGAGGATACAAGGCATGTAGTTGGAGGATACAAGGCCTGTAGTTGGAGGATACAAGGCCTGTAGTTGGAGGATACAAGTCCTGTAGTTGGAGGATACAAGGCCTGTAGTTGGAGGATACAAGGCCTGTAGTTGGGAGGATACAAGGCATGTAGTTGGTGGATACAAGGCATGTAGTTGGAGGATACAAGGCATGTAGTTGGTGGATACAAGGCATGTAGTTGGAGGATACAAGGCCTGTAGTTGGAGGATACAAGGCCGGTAGTTGGAGGATACAAGGCCTGTAGTTGGAGGATACAAGGCCTGTAGTTGGAGGATACAAGGCATGTAGTAGGAGGATACAAGGCCTGTAGTTGGGAGGATACAAGGCATGTAGTTGGTGGATACAAGGCATGTTGTTGGAGGATACAAGGCCTGTAGATGGAGGATACAAGGCCTGTAGATGGAGGATACAAGGCCTGTAGTCGGAGGATACAAGGCCTGTAGTTGGAGGATACAAGGCATGTAGTAGGAGGATACAAGGCCTGTAGTTGGGAGGATACAAGGCCTGTAGTTGGGAGGATACAAGGCCTGTAGTCGGAGGATACAAGGCCTGTAGTTGGAGGATACAAGGCATGTTGTTGGAGGATACAAGGCATGTAGTTGGAGGATACAAGTCCTGTAGTTGGAGGATACAAGTCATATAGTTGGAGGATACAAGGCCTGTAGTTGGAGGATACAAGGCCTGTAGTTGGAGGATACAAGGCATGTAGTTGGAGGATACAAGGCCTGTAGTTGGAGGATACAAGGCATGTAGTAGGAGGATACAAGTCCTGTAGTTGGAGGATACAAGGCATGTAGTTGGAGGATACAAGGCCTGTAGTCGGAGGATACAAGGCCTGTAGTTGGAGGATACAAGGCATGTAGTTGGAGGATACAAGGCATGTAATTGGAGGATACAAGTCCTGTAGTTGGAGGATACAAGGCCTGTAGTTGGAGGATACAAGGCATGTAGTTGGAGGATACAAGGCATGTAGTTGGAGAATACAAGGCATGTAGTTGGAGGATACAAGGCCTGTAGTTGGTGGATACAAGTCCTGTAGTTGGAGGATACAAGGCATGTAGTTGGAGGATACAAGGCCTGTAGTTGGAGGATACAAGGCATGTAGTTGGAGGATACTAGGCCTGTAGTTGGAGGATACAAGGCCTGTAGTTGGAGGATACAAGGCATGTAGTTGGAGGATACAAGGCATGTAGTAGGAGGATACAAGTCCTGTAGTTGGAGGATACAAGGCCTGTAGTTGGAGGATACAAGGCATGTAGTAGGAGGATACAAGTCCTGTAGTTGGAGGATACAAGGCATGTAGTTGGAGGATACAAGGCCTGTAGTTGGAGGATACAAGGCATGTAGTTGGAGGATACAAGGCATGTAGTTGGAGGATACAAGTCCTGTAGTTGGAGGATACAAGGCCTGTAGTTGGAGGATACAAGGCATGTAGTTGGAGGATACAAGGCATGTAGTTGGAGGATACAAGGCATGTAGTTGGAGGATACAAGGCATGTAGTTGGAGGATACAAGGCCTGTAGTTGGTGGATACAAGTCCTGTAGTTGGAGGATACAAGGCATGTAGTTGGAGGATACAAGGCCTGTAGTTGGAGGATACAAGGCATGTAGTTGGAGGATACTAGGCCTGTAGTTGGAGGATACAAGGCATGTAGTAGGAGGATACAAGTCCTGTAGTTGGAGGATACAAGGCATGTAGTTGGAGGATACAAGGCCTGTAGTTGGAGGATACAAGGCATGTAGTTGGAGGATACAAGGCATGTAGTTGGAGGATACAAGGCATGTAGTTGGAGGATACAAGGCCTGTAGTTGGAGGATACAAGGCATGTAGTTGGAGGATACAAGGCCTGTAGTTGGAGGATACAAGGCATGTAGTTGGTGGATACAAGGCATGTAGTTGGAGGATACAAGGCCTGTAGTTGGAGGATACAAGGCCTGTAGTTGGGAGGATACAAGGCCTGTAGTTGGAGGATACAAGGCATGTAGTTGGTGGATACAAGGCATGTAGTTGGAGGATACAAGGCCTGTAGTTGGAGGATACAAGGCCTGTAGTCGGAGGATACAAGGCATGTAGTTGGAGGATACAAGGCCTGTAGTTGGAGGATACAAGGCATGTAGTTGGAAGATACTAAGCATGTAGTTGGAGGATACAAGGCCTGTAGTTGGAGGTTACTAGGCCAACCTGTTCTTTAGTTTATGATAGGAAAGCAACGTGAATACACATTTGAAAGGGGGGAGAATTAACAAAATCATCAGATCAAATGAACATTAATGTAAGAAAGACAGCGTACATCTTCCTCTACTCCTGATACTTTCATTTTCACATTCTCTCCAGGATGTGCTTCTTCTGTTTCTTCGTCATATGACCATAACTGCATAATCTTCACTGAACACTGCAAGTATAATATAGAACCCCAATACATCATCTTGTATACGTAGATATTTCTGAGAGTGGAAAAGTTAGCAAATTTTGAGTTTGAGATATTTAGGGTGTGGAAATGTTAGCGTTTATCAAAATTCTTTGTCAAGACAACAAATGCTATGCTTTTGTAAACAGTTTGAAGACTCGACAATTTAGGAGATATAGACATCAATTTTCATGCATATCTGTTTCATTGTGTAGTAAGAAATCTTAATCATGAAGTAATCATGATAACCATTCTTTGAAGTCCCAAATTTGTGTTACAGTAAATGTTAGCAATTTATAAATTCACCAATTGTAGATGCTTCATTGAGCAGTATACTGGCATCTATCAATTCATTAATCAACATGGAGCGCGCACAGCACACATGTTCCACCACTTTGTCACCAATTCAAGATATTCATGGAAAAATACGTAGAAATCTATTGATGGCTCATAATTCATATTTATTCCCTTGGTGGCAAGGCACCTGAAACACCAGTTAGGCAGTTGAACAACATTGCTTGCTGCATGTTTGTATAAAGTTTGAAGGCACAGCAGTTTAGAAGATACCAACATCAATTTTCATGCATATCTAAATCTGTTTCTTTGTGTAGTAAGAAATCTTAATCATGATTAACCTTCAAATTGTTGTATATATTTCAATATAGTAAAGATTTCGACATGATCCTCGACCTTCTTCGAGCATAATTTAACAGCAAATATATTGTCAATATTTAAACACCGGTTGTATGTTGTCACAAGCGAGGAGTATCACAAAGGCGTTTGAGGTCAAATGCAAACACAAATCTAAAGGACCGATATTGTAGATCTGCTCGCGGAAATTGATATATTCAACGCAAGAACCTTTTAATATATTCATGCATGAAGGTCAGGATCATGTTAATGTCTCCACACTATACAACCTTGAGAAAGGATTATGTCTTAAGTATAGATAATATTCGAACATATGCATAAACAAACCTTATTTGGCATGAGTAGTACTGACTGGTTTTTCTGGCAGACTCCAGACTCTACTTTGCCTATCAATATGGTTCCCATATCCTTATATCTATCAACAATAGGCATTCGGAAAGGCTTGTCTAAGGCTCGACTTATAGCAGGTAATCCATCTAAATATTCTATAAATGATGGACCTCTACAAAATAATAATAAACTAAAATTAGTATTAAATTCACTTAAATTTCTACTGAAACAGATGGTGTAAAGTGAGCATGTGACAAACTCTCTGACTGTAGCGAATAAATGTGCCAAAATATTTTAAAATCCCACAATCAATGAGGAAGTTACCATCTGCACAAATAATTACTGACAGATAGTAAAGTTTAACATGTAATCCCCCAAAGGTGACCAGTAGGGAAATAGAAACTTGTACTTGCTCAGTTAGTCAGTATAGTACATTGAGATCTCGATACAACCACACTGTTCACAAGCAACATGTCGTTGTAACGAATATATCAGTAAACTTAATTGATGCAAAGAGCGTTTGGAAACATTTTCCCCATAAAATTCTGTCAGTATATGAAATTGTCAGTATATCGGGTGTCATTATATGGAGACCTGGCCCTGATCTCCCGAAACATCTCAGTCTGAGCTAAATCTCATCACAAATATTGCCATGTGTCGTTTTAATAATTTCCATGGGACGCTGGACTCAAAATTCGCATCATCATTATTCTTAGTTTACTACTATAAAATCTTAAGAGCTCGAACTTCAAATTTGTCTCAAATTTTGATTTTAATTTGAGCAAAATCTCAATTTGAGATAAGATTTCTACTCGAGATGCTTCGAAGATCGGAGCCTGACTACAGTCAATAAAGAAAGTTCTTCACCAGATAACTTACCTATACCATGGGCAAACACTTTCTGGAGGGATGTCTCGTAGAAAGGCTCCAGTTAATCCAGAGACTGGGAAGAATATAAGATCTGTTTTAGGATTGAAGCCACATCTTTTGAGATAAGGGATAAGTTTATCTTTACATTCATTATACCTACAAAGAGAAAGGAAAGTTATTAAAGCAAAGTGTGTCAGAAACCATACAGCCAGAAATGTGATCATTTAGTGCTCAATACTTTCTGAGTTTATTATATAACTACAGCTGAAGTGCTTGCTTATGAATAAACATTTAGTGCAAAATATTGGCAGTCAAAATAATACTCTAAAATATCTCCAGTTGCAATAATCACTCTTCAATTTTCAAGCCCCATAGTATTAGCAAAATGTGGAATAGATATGGTAACAGATTTATAACCCATAATCTCAGTTATAATTCTATCAGTTTATAACCCAAAATCTCAGTTATAATTCTATCAGTTTAAATAGAAATGGAGCATTAAATAAGGAATGATAAACATGTAGCTCATTACCTAGTTTCTGACCACAGTACTGTTGGATCATCCATTTTGTTGATAACTACAACAAGTTTCTTTACACCAGCTGTTTTTACTAACATAGCATGTTCTCGAGTTTGTCCTCCTCGTTCAAAACCAGTCTCGAATTCACCTCGACGAGCGGATATCACCTACAGAATAACAAAATACTGACTGTATGAAGCAGATATTCCTACAGAATAACAAAACACTGACTGTATGAAGCAGATATCACCTACAGAATAACAAAATACTGACTGCATGAAGCAAAGTATTACTTACAATATATGATGACAACATTAAAGTTTTTTTTAGAAACATGCTGACTACCTCTAGGCAACAAAATCAGTTCCCAAAGTAATAAAATACTAATATGCTTTATATAAATAAACAGTGCTACCCAAATAACAGTGCTACTGGGCGCCATCCTCCAAGTTAGTAACATAGCTCTCATCTTTGTTCCTCATATTGTTTTAATGATAATGGTAGTGTGTAAAGGATTTTTGATTACTTATAGGAGAGAATTTTGTGTAGAGCATTTGCCCTGCAAGCGAAGGGTGTGCTGCCAGTGCATAAGGCACTAACGCCGGTAACGAGTCTTTTCGTTTCTCTACCGTTTCGGTAAATAGAAATTGCTACTCTTCTAAGTGGAGATAACGCGCCAGCGGGACAGAAGGTCGCCATATTGTAAATTCATTAAACAATCAAGAAGTATTAGTCTGTTAAAGCCCCCATAGTGTGAGTTTTGATCATTTTGTTTGTGTTTTAGGATATAGATCATATGTATTGTCATTGTTTATCTCAATCTGTCGGTACAAGCTTACTGTCGCGGTTTAACGCTGTTGATTCGTACCCAATATTACTCGTACCTTATTGTTGTTGTAATTTTTGTATGATTCGTACCCAGTATTATTAGTACCTTATGATTCGTACCTAGTATTATTCATACCTTATTCTTTTTGGGACTAAGTATACGTTATGGCTTTAAGTAATTGAATAACTTTCTATTTTCAGCTTTTTACCATCATCATCTACATCACATGTGAACAAGTATATACATTGAAATAAAGAACAATTATAGTACTTGAAGATATTTGGTTTTCTGTTTGTCAATAAGGACTCAGAACAGTAAAAAGACTATAGCTTCATCAAAGACTTAACAAGTTTGTGTGTTATTCTGATATGAGAAAAAGCTCAAGAACGAGACGACACACTGACAAAGGCATGGCTCTGTACTCACAGACATTTGATAAACTTTCGCAAAGACTAAGTCAGTCCAGATCAGAGGTAGATTCATTTATTGATGCAAACATATTTATCTCAAAAGATTCTCCTTATAGCGAACTGTGGACAAAAAAGGGACATTTTGACAGCTTATTCAATAAATACAGAAGTCAATATGATGAGATTTACGAGTTTCTTACTAGAACATGCACTGACGTTAGTAATGTAGACTTGGTTAATCTACGGTCTAGAGAAGTGGAAGTCAGAGTTAAATTTAGAGAATTTAAATCTCAACTTGATAGTGCAGTATCAAAATCTGATACTAAATCAAATGTGAGCAAAAGCACGTCAAGACACTCTAAGTCATCATCAAGATCTAGAAGCAGCAATTCTGTGCTCACCTTAATGGCTGTTAAAAAGGCGGAAGCAGCAGCCGCGAAAGTGAAATTACAATACGCTGAAAGGGAGGCTCTTTTAAAAAAGGAACAAGTGTTATTAGATGAAAAGCTAGCAGTTACACACGCCGAAAAGACGAGAAAACATGCAATGATACAGCATGAATTAACTTTGCTTAAGTCTAGAGAAGAAGCTGATGCTTCAGCAGTAGAAGCTGCAGTTCTAGAAGAATTTGATGAAGATTCTGAAAAGTCATACGCAACTAGGGATCCAGACAATTTACCTCGTGGCAAACAGCTATCAACCCGAGAGAACATCGAACGTTTCTTCAACTCCCAGAAAAGTGTGACAGAATTCGTTTCACAACCAATGAAAGAATCTGGAGACTTCATAACCTTCGATAAACAGCCACAGGAATCTCATCACCAAGAATTCATATGTCATCAACCTACTACTGATCCCGGTGTTGACATCTCCAGGTTTCTACTAAAGAAAGATCTTGTGCTAACGCGTCTCAGTAACTTTAACGACAAACCTGAAGACTTCTATTCTTGGAAGACAAGTTTTAAAGCAGTTGTTGAAGATCTAGGTGTAACCGCCGGCGAAGAAACGGACCTATTAGTAAAGTATTTAGGTCCAGAGTCCAAAAAATACGCGTTGAGTCTCAGGTCAGTATACATAGCTGACCCATCTGTAAGTTGTTCCAAAATATGGGAAAGGCTAAATGAACGGTTTGGTGCACCGGAACTAGTGAAAAATTCAGTTATGAAGAAACTTAACAATATGACTAAGATAAATCCGAAGGAACCCAGAAAGTATTATGATCTTGTAGATGTTCTTTCGGAAATACAAGCCTTAAAGGCTGATAGGAAATACAGTTTACAACTGTCATATTTTGATGCGTCTGAGGGAATCATGTCCATTACTCATAAACTACCATTTAATATCCAAGAGAGATGGGTGAATAGAGCATCCGGGTATAAACGGGCTAATAATGATTGCTTCCCACCCTTTTCAGTTTTTGTGGATTTCATAAAAGAAATTGCCAAAATGAGAAATGACCCAGGGTTAGTAAGCCACCTTAATGATGATAAAACAAACACAGGTAATAGTACTATCAATAGGCCACGAGTATCCTGCAATAAAGCAGAATTAAGTCAACCTAGTAATGCAGGTGCAGACAGTAAGATTGATAAGTGTCCCATACATAACACTAGCAATCATGTTCTAGTGGACTGTAGATCCTTTAATGGTATGTCCGTTTCTGATAGGAGGAAAGTTGTAAAGGAAAAACGGTTTTGCTATAAATGTTTAAGCACAGACAGTCATGTTTCCTCAGATTGTAAGAAAAATGTAAGTTGTAGTGAATGTGGGAGTGCAAAACATTTGTCGTTAGGACATGTTAGTAGACAACAAAGTAATAGTACAGCGGCTCATGGCGGGGAGAATTCCCCAGGTATTGTACACGACATAGCTAGAGTGACATGCACCCAGGTATGTGGAAACACAAAGGTAAGCGGTAGATCTTGTGCTAAGATTGTTTTGGTAGATATATATAATCGATCTGACAACTCCAAACGTTTGAGAACATATGCCATTCTTGATGAACAGAGCAATCGCTCTCTTGCTAGCCCGATGTTGTTCAAAAAGCTTGAACCCACTACCGAACCTATTCATTACACACTGAACTCTTGTTCAGGCCCTACTGAAGTTGTTGGTCAAAAAGCACTAAATTGTGTTGTGGAATCCATTGATGGATCTTCTAAGTTTCACTTACCTCCTCTTCTAGAATGCCCTAGAATTCCTAATGTACGGGAGGAGATCCCTACTCCTGAGATAGCCTCTCACTTTTCTCATTTGCAGAGGATTGCACCATACTTACCTAAATTGGACGAAGACGCGGAGATATTGTTGCTGATTGGTCGGGACCTTGGTGCAGTCCATCACGTTCTTGATCAGGTTGTTGGTCCAGATAATGGCCCCTTTGCCCAACGTCTTGCCTTAGGTTGGGTGGTAATTGGTCAAGTATGTCTAGGCCAAATGCACATGGATGAAGTCGTAAATTGTAATAAAACTTTGTTGTTACAGAATGGAAGGCCATCTATCTTTCAGCCGTGTTCTAATAAGTTCAGTATTTCAGAGCAACGATCTAGCACTGCAGTTGATGATTTGTTCGTTAGAACGAAAGATGACAACAAATTAGCCTTTTCTGTTAACGACAGGGTCTTTCTCGAGATTATGAACAAGGAAATGGTAAAAGATCCTTCAGGGAATTGGATCGCCCCTTTGCCCTTTAAACCTCTTAGGCCCAGACTCCCAAATAACAAGGTCTATGCTCTTAACAGAGCTTCTGTTCTACACTCCTCTTTAGATAAGAATCCCAAGAAGAGAGAACATTTTGTTACCTTTATGGATCAGATAATCGGAAGAGGTCACGCAGAGGTCGCACCCAAGATCCCTGAAAACAAAGAATGTTGGTACTTACCGTTGTTCGGGGTATATCACCATAAAAAGCCTGACCAGATTCGTGGCGTATTTGATGCGTCCGCAAAGTTTCAGGGTATCTCTCTGAACGAAGTTCTTTTGCAAGGCCCTGACCTACTTAACAGCCTTCTTGGTATTTTGATCCGTTTCAGGAAAGATGAGATTGCTATATCTGCAGACATTCAGCAGATGTTTTACGCCTTTCGAGTAGACGAATGCCATCGAGATTTCTTACGATTTTTCTGGTATAGAGACAATGACCCCAATAAAGATCTTACTGAATATCGAATGCGAGTTCACGTGTTCGGAAATCGACCTTCACCCGCTGTAGCCAATTTTGGGCTTCGTAAGACGGCTGAAGCGTGCTTACCTGAATTTGACAAAAATGTTAGAGAGTTTGTTTCTTCTGATTTCTACATCGATGATGGTCTGACGTCCCTTACGACATCAGAGCAGGCTATCGACTTGATGAAGCAGACACAAGCAGCTCTCGACAAATATGGTCGATTAAGACTTCACAAAATAGCCTCGAACAGTCCAACAGTTATGGCTGCGTTTCCACAAGAAGATCTAGCGAAAGATCTTGCCAGTTTAGATCTCACTAAGGATGATCTACCGGTACAAAGGTCACTAGGATTGACTTGGAATCTGCAGAAGGACTGCTTCACCTTCGATGTCTCAAATGAGACAAAACCATTCACGAGACGTGGCGCGCTGTCCACTATAAACAGCTTATATGATCCCTTAGGTATTGCATCTCCAGTCACCATTGTTGGAAAGTGTTTGTTAAAGGAGATGATGACATCCAATGTTGAGTGGGATGACCCTTTGCCTGAGAAGTATCTTTCACTCTGGAAAGACTGGACAGAGTCTTTAAAGTTCTTACAAATGGTGCAAATCCCTCGTACATATTTCTCTCATTCTTTGAGTTTGTCTTCACATAACGAGCTATATGTGTTTTCTGACGCTTCAGAAAAAGCTGTTGCTTCAGTGGCTTACTTGGTGAGCCTGGAACCAGGCTCTCTTTATGAGACAGGCTTTGTTATGGGTAAAGCCAAAGTAGCACCTTCTCGCGGTCACACAATACCTCGCCTTGAGTTGTGTGCTGCTGTTCTTTCGACAGAGATTGCTAGTTTTATTGGTGACAACTTAGCAGTGACATTGGATAAGGTTAGGTTCTTTACAGATAGCAAAGTTGTCCTCGGGTATCTTTCTAATCGTTCAAGGCGATTTTATACTTACGTTTCAAACCGAGTCGAACGTATTTTGAGTTCATCTCAACCTTCCCAGTGGTCTTATGTCGACACAAAGCTAAATCCTGCTGACGTTGGCACTCGTGGCATAGTTGCCAAAATGATGTCAAAGAGCTCCTGGATAAATGGTCCCTCTCCTCAAGTTATTGAAGCTTTACAATCCTCCGTATCTCAATACGAAATGCTGGATCCAGACGAGGACAAGGAAGTACGCCCTGAGGTTGTCACTATGGCTTCCAAGATATCTAGTCCAGATATGCTTTCGCTAAGCTCCCATAGGTTTGAAAGGTTCTCTTCCTTTTCCAGACTTGTTAAAGCAGTAAGCAATCTACAGCATGTATGTGATTCTTACAATACGACTTCTAAGTGTTCTGGTTGGCACCTATGTCCAGAGGCTGCCTCAAGACATCAGATATACAGAGCCCAGTTCCTGATAGTCAAGATTGTTCAATCTGAATGGTTCAAGGATGAGATCATTAACATAAGTCAAGGTATCCCTGTACATACCAACAGTTCCCTTCTCACTTTAAATCCTTTCTTAGACGATAAAGGTGTATTACGTGTTGGAGGAAGGCTAAGTCGATCAGCCTTACCCACAGATGAGAAGAATCCAGTAATAATTCCTGGCAAGAGCTATCTTGCTTTGTTGCTTATAAGGTATTTTCACGAAAAGGTTCAGCACCAGGGCAGACATCTAACTGAAGGCGCAGTGCGGTCTGGAGGTTTTTGGATCACTGGCGGGAAACGTAAGGTTTCTTCTGTATTGTTCGGGTGTTTTCAGTGTCGCAGACTTCGAGGTAAAACGCAAACCCAGTTCATGGCTGATTTACCTGCAGATCGAATCACTCCCACTGCCCCTTTTTCATATGTTGGCACAGATGTATTCGGCCCTTGGTCTGTTGTAACTCGTAGAACAAGAGGTGGACAAGCTACCAGTAAGCGCTGGGCTGTACTTTTCACTTGTCTAAGTCTTAGAGCTGTTCACATAGAACTTGTCGAAGAGATGAGTGCCAGTGCCTTTATAAATGCTTTACGGCGTTTTATCGCTATTCGGGGTAATGTAGTTGAGATCCGATCTGATAGAGGCACAAACTTCACGGGCTCCTGCGAAGATTTGGGTATAAATGCCATAAATATTGAAGATGGTCCTGTGAGAATGATGCTTCAAGAAAAACAAATCTCTTGGGTCTTCAATCCTCCTCATGCCTCCCATATGGGTGGGGTATGGGAGAGAATGATTGGTATAGTGCGTAAGATTCTCGACAGTTTGTTACTCCAACATGGAAACAAAAATCTGACTCACGACGTCCTTGTAACATTCATGGCAGAAGTAAGTGCTATTGTAAATGCCAGGCCGATTGTTCCGGTATCTTCAGATGGAGAAGCTCCTGAAATACTCAGTCCCTCTGTACTACTCACTCATAAGTCTGAACTCCCTTCTAATTTCAATCAAGACTTGTCTTTAAAGGATGTGTACAGGTCGGAATGGAAAAGGGTCCAGTTGCTAGCTGACCAATTTTGGGGAAGATGGAAATCTGAATTTCTCTCGTTACTCCAAACAAGACCTAAATGGAATGTTAGTAGACCCAATCTTAAAGAAGGAGATATCGTTCTCTTGAAAGACAACACTGTATGTAGAAATCAATGGCCTGTTGCTGTTGTCACTGAGGTGTTCCCAAGTAAAGACTCCAAGGTACGTACTGTTAAGATTAAGGTCATCCGTAGTGGAAAACCAGTTTTCCTCACCAGGCCCGTAGTTGAGTTAGTACTGTTGGCTAATGAGTAACAAATCACCTTAAATTTGCTATGGGTGCAGGAAGCAATCATTAGTTTGAGTATAGATTGTAATTTGATAGACAGTGGTTTTTTTGTGTGTGTTGAATTTATGAACTTTGATACACGGTGCCATTTGAGACATTCATGCGAAATTGTGTTAACGTATATGGTAGACATTAACTGAATACCTTAATCATGTTTCGTGATCTGCTATGTACATTATTGTGTTTTTTTTACTGTCTATTTGATATCATTGTATTTTCATGTGACTACATGTTGTCATGCAAATCACATGTAAAGCAAGTAAGAGTTGGATGTTTTTGAAATTTAGTTATTGATTTGTTTGAGTGAGAACAAGTTTCATACAATTTTTGTGATTATCATGATTTGTGTTTCAACTGTTTCGAATGTTTAAAGTTGTTGAGTATATGTTGAATGTTTTCATAAGCGAAATGTTTTCATACGCGAAATGTTTTCATATTCATAAGCGAAATGTTTTCATAAGCGAAATGTTTTCGTAAGCGAAATGTAATTTTAAGCGATGTCAACAGTGACATCGGACGGGGAGTGTGCTGCCAGTGCATAAGGCACTAACGCCGGTAACGAGTCTTTTCGTTTCTCTACCGTTTCGGTAAATAGAAATTGCTACTCTTCTAAGTGGAGATAACGCGCCAGCGGGACAGAAGGTCGCCATATTGTAAATTCATTAAACAATCAAGAAGTATTAGTCTGTTAAAGCCCCCATAGTGTGAGTTTTGATCATTTTGTTTGTGTTTTAGGATATAGATCATATGTATTGTCATTGTTTATCTCAATCTGTCGGTACAAGCTTACTGTCGCGGTTTAACGCTGTTGATTCGTACCCAATATTACTCGTACCTTATTGTTGTTGTAATTTTTGTATGATTCGTACCCAGTATTATTAGTACCTTATGATTCGTACCTAGTATTATTCATACCTTATTCTTTTTGGGACTAAGTATACGTTATGGCTTTAAGTAATTGAATAACTTTCTATTTTCAGCTTTTTACCATCATCATCTACATCACATGTGAACAAGTATATACATTGAAATAAAGAACAATTATAGTACTTGAAGATATTTGGTTTTCTGTTTGTCAATAAGGACTCAGAACAAAGGGTCCCTGATTTGGGTGCCTGGTTAGAGCCCAGGTCTGGCCGCCTGTTACAACAACTTCACAATGAATTTAGCAGAGAAAACTTACCAGGACGGCTATATCTGCTTGTGATGCTCCTCCAATCATGTTCGGGACAAAACTTTTATGACCAGGTGCATCAAGGATGGTGAAATGTTTGTTTTCTGTTTCGAAGTATGCTCGACCAACTTCTACTGTTTTTCCTTTCTCTCGTTCTTCAAGGTTGGTATCCAGTGCCCATGATAAGTACCTGATTAACATGGACATTAGAACTTACAGTGATATATTCTTTTACACATTTTATATGAATGATCAGACAGAGACAGCAAGGTACACATCCAAGAATGTTTTCATTTGAATTGAGTATAGGCACAGGGGTCCTACTGCGGCAAAATGCCCAATGAGTGGCAAGTCTGTTTCGGGTGCCATTAGCACACATTCATATAGCATAACTCTGTTTAAAAGATTGTTCTATTGTTTAAATTTAGCTTATTAAACTTCAAATGACCATAACTTTTGTTTGTCAATTCTTTAAATTTTTTCATCAAATAACATTTTTATCTGCAGAACTGTTCATTCTTTCTAGTGCAGCGTTTTTCCAGAATAGTAGGACCCCTATTATATATATGATGGAAGAGTGATCATCTGAAACATGTTTGTCATTGGTTTTGGAATTTTTCCATTAAACAACACTCTGAACAGTTAAAGCTCAATCATAAGACCACCACTAGAACCCTTAAAACTGGTCTTAGTTTGATGGTTTTATTGTTGAGGTGGTCTGCAAGAGAGGATTTGCTGTATCTGCAGAGCAAACCATACAATTTAAATAAACCTAGGACATATTATTTTATACTCAAGAAAAACGAAAAACTTCAATACTTAAAGTCTTCCCTTGTTGCAGAAATACATACCATCAAACTTTCATTCTAAATTTTTACACAAGAGAAGTCAAGACATAGGACAATGCCCAAGATTTATATTGAATGTTTGAGGAGATTATCTAGATCATAAGGCCTAAAATAAAATACTGTTTGTTTCCCCCTCCCCTACTTACCCAAAATATTTCATTGCCCAAATTGAAATAATATTTTTTTATGAAATATTGGGGATGAAAATGTTAATTTTTGTTTACAGGCTTGTTTCTTTCTATTACATTGCGTACATATTCTAAATTAAAGATTGTTGGTTTTCACCTTATAGTTACACATATTACTATATTTCATTATTTGTATGTCTTCATGGGTGAAAGTTGAGAAATATGAAAATACTGAAAAATAAGCTGGGGGCCAGGGGGCCGCAGGACCCCCTGTGGGTCCAGGGCAAAGCCTTGGCCAGGGGTCCAGGGGGCCGTAGGCCCCCGGAAGCTCCTTGAAAACAACATTTTAAAGTACTCCTGAAAGCAAATTCTGGCACTTCTGACTTGCTGTTATGAAAAATAAAAGGCCCCCAAAAAAGCATGTCCACTTGGTGATTTTGTTTTCACTTTCAAGTAAATACCTTTGAATTATTATTGGACTTCTACTGAGTAGAGGTTGGAGTTCCAATAGTGAACAAGTGTACAAAAGTTATAGTCAATAGATTTCAGGTTGTACCTTGTCGAGAAGTGCAGACAATTTGGACAAAAAATGCTTGATAGTTGCCTATTCTTGTGTAGAGGTTAGGGTCCCAATGGTGAACAAGTTCCACCCAGTAAAGTATGAAAGCAGGGGTAGGGGTCTAGAGGGGCACCCCCCCCCCCAGAAGCTTCTGAGAATAGTGATTTTGAATGCCAATAAACAGCTTAACTCCAGCATTATGAGGTTGCCAAAAACCGACCTACTGTCATGTAACATGTCTGTATGTGTGAACATTTTCATCTGATGTATGGACTATGTATGGATATAAATATCTACACAAAAAACTCTCAACACATTCCTTTAGTAGATCGAATAGTAATATATTGTTTACTGTAAATAAGTTTCATGTTTAGCCAATATAAAAAAGACTTTATAGAATAGAATAATGGGGAATAAGTAGATTCACAAGAATATGATCAATCATCATTTGTGTTACAGAATATGACAATGAACTAAAATAACAACTGTTGTTGCAGATTATTTAATTAAGTACTGTATTACTAAGGGCTATATTTGGTTAAAATTGTGCTTATATATTTTTGCAAGCAAGACAATGACTCTGCTTCAGGTAAATCACAATTTCCAATTAAAACTTAAAAGTAAACACAAGATGTTTGTAAAACATGTATGCCCCATGGCAGCCCAATAGTCAAAAATAATAAAGGTCAAGTGACATTGACCTTTGACCTCAAAATCAATAGGGGTCATCTACTGTTGATGACTAACCTACATTACATGTTATGATGTAAAGTTTTAAGATCCTAGGGCAAAGCGTCCTTTGGTTATTGAAAGGAAAGCATTTCAATATTCAGAAATGGTAAAGGTCACAGTGACCCTACTGACATCAAAATCAATAGGGTCCATCTACTGTTGATAACCAACCTCCATGTAAAGTTTGAAGATCCTAGGGCAAAGCATTCTTCCGCTATTAAATATACCCCCTCATAGCCTCATCAAAGATGGGGGGAGGGGCATAATAATATTAGATCTACTATAGGAGAAACAGTGTATGTAGTCACTCATTTCGTCAGTTTACTTCCAAACATTCAGGATATATCAGGCCCACTTAATGATAACATATACACACTGGGACACTTGTGAAATAATAATTGTTTATACTAATCAGTATTCAAAACAACTTAATTAGTTAGAAAGAAAATCATGTTTTTATTTAATTTCTGAATTGTGAAGTGTCCCAACGTCTTTAACCTTTTTAACTCTTCACTGTAAATACTTGTGCGTCGATCACACAATCTTGTAAATATAAAGTACAATATTGCCCCAGGGTTGGACCTGTACTTAACTGGAAGAAGGTCCCTGTTCAGCAAGAAGGCCTTCAGAATCATGTTGACAAAATACAAGTTTTCTCAATAGCCCAGGGATCTAAAGATGATATTTTTGGCATGTTATTCCCCATATTGACATGAAATTAATTGGTTTCTTTGAATCATCATGACATGGAAGCATAAAAAGCTAAATGTCTGCATCTCTATAGATCCAGTACTGACCATTTATTATCATGCTTGCAACTGCTACAATTAACACTGTGTGTTCACCAACACCACACACACACACACACACAGATACAATGCTGTGTAAACTAAAAGTCCCATTTATATTGTCAAGAGGCTTTTATTGAACTTATTTGCAGCAACAAAATATTACAATTTCCAGAATTTTTGACGGAAAGAACGGCGCTGGACCGTACCTAATTTCTTATTAATTCAACCATTCAAAGCTTCGTCACGCTCGTATCCGATTCGCCAATGTATTTCAACCGCTTCCCGATCGCCAATTATTCCTGACATACTTCTCTCACGCGCTTAATTGCGTTTGAAAAATACGTAATTCCACTTTCGATTTGATGACAAATTTCTTACAACCGGCACTGAATACCCGAATAGCGGAAAGATCGAGTGCCGTGATTGGTTCAATGAATTACAAAGATACTTGTAGAGGTAACTTCATCGGCCAATCAGAACGGTCGTTTCATTTGTGCACTGGAAAACCAATACGGTCTAAAACAATTACGAATATCGCGGTCGCGCTAGCAAAAGTCGGCATACCCCCCCCCCTCAAATTTTTACGACGGATTTACGCGATTTGGAAAAACGGTCTTGGGACATGTCTAAAATACGGAAATCCGTCATAAAACGGAAAACTTTCACCCATGCATGTGTCTTTACCAATAACTAGTATTCTGAAAGATTTTTTTTAAAAATTTAACCTACCTTCCTACCCATTCTAAATCTGCTTGGGTCGGGATGGGGAAACAAAGAATATTTTAAGTTTGGCCTCAACATCACTTACCAAGTTTCTCTGTTTTTCTCCTTCGCTTCTCGTTCATATTTCTCTAATGTTCGTTTATCAACCATACCAGTCAAGTACCTGAATATATCAAAACATCATCAATTGTAAATGTTTGTTATTTGAGGAGTTTAACCCTGTTTCTTAACAATTTTTCAGTTATATACAGCGGCTGATTCACCAAACCAGTTTTCATGGACTGTATCCTAACTAGTACTAACTTTATGTTCCTCAAGAAACTAGCAACTTCTCCACATGTGGAGGAAAATTGATGATTGCCAAATCTTCATAGAAAAGTATGACCTGTACAGTCTGGACCTGTCTCGACTGACAATCTCCGGGTTACAAATCCAGAATACAAGGTCTAGAATTAAGAATAGGTACAATACATATTGACTACATCTTTTTCTCAATATCTCAAGACTGAAATAATTATAGTAAGCTTTCTTCTCCATAATTTCTAAACTCTAAAGAAACACTTAGAAAGTAATCAGTCAGTTAGCAACTCACAAAGCACTAACAAAACTGACACTAAAAGATTCTAATGAATAGTTTCATATTGCAAGTAATCAGTAATGTCTGATATGACAATCCCAATATAGGCCAATTAATGTATAGGAAGGAGCAGTTTTGTATTACAAACATAAATTGAAACTATCGTAAATTAAATGACGGTCATCAATATATTAAACCACATTCATAGGAAGACTACTTACAGAATTTGACCTCCAATTGTTGACTTTCCAGCATCTACAAACAGTAACAGACTTAATCAATATTATGAATACCACAACATAACATTTGATGCATTAGAGCATTACAGAAATCCATTATTAATGAAAATGAAAAGGGCACAATACTCCTTTTGCTGTAATTAAAACCAAACTGCTTCCAGAAATAACTATTTCTTCTAAATCTAGCACACATAAAACAATCAGTTATCACAATATTTCACTAGATTTCAGAAATTTTTGTAGCCTTATATATTGCTTTCTTAAGATCAGGGCAAGGGATTATATCAGATACTATAGTACATCACTGCATTCAAATGTCATCCAGCATGTAATACATGATATGGGAGAAGTCCTGAATGTTAAATGTCCTACTCTAATACTGTTATACTCTGGTATCATGATTCAAACATCACTCTAACATAAAACACTGTTTGGCATTATAATGCATCGCACACACACAAATAGTGGCAGCACAAGTAAGTTTTGTGACTTCAGTGTATATATCTATTTCGATTCCAGACACACTAAAACACATAACAAAGATTCGTACCAACGTGACCAATAAATATAATGTTCATATGAGCTTTCTGCACTTTAGGTTCTGTAGATACAGGAGCAGGTTTTTTCTTCTCTACAGCGCCGTCATCTCCATTTATATCTTCTTCATCTTCCTCTTCTTCTTCCTCTGCTCCCCAATCATCAGCTACAACATTGTACATAATTAATACAACATAAAATAAAAATAAACAATAAAAATATCAATTATCCTGACGGGATGCTAGCAAATCCATGATAAAACCTAAATCGTCAACTTATTGTCCAGCTAAATGTAGATTGAAACCTTTGCGAAATGCATTATCATTTTGTAAGAAAATGGGCATTCTCGAACGTTATGTGATAAAAAGAATCTTACATTAGTGCTCATTACATACAAGTTTTATTAAACTCATCATTAAAAACAATAAACACTCTGCAAAGCCTCATTTTATATTGTTTTGTCCTATCATTTAATACAACTCTTATGTAAAGAGCACTAATGCAAGATCCTCTATTTATTTTGGATTTTTTTTTATCAAGCTAAGCACCATTTCTGAAACAATTTTTCTGTCTATTACAGCACAAACAAATAACAACCTCCACATGCAGATGACATGATCATAGCTTGTGACACAATAACTTAACCTGCTTGAGCCAGTATTTGAACCAAACTCAAGTTGAATCTCGGTCAACGAGTGTGACAATCGGTTTGTCAAGTACTAATCAAGAATGCCAAATTACATTAGCAATTTTTTCTTTAAGGGTAAATTGTCTGATGATCAAATTGCAGCATTTTATAACAACTCTGGTCTAATTACTTGGAACCAAAATAAATGTGTAAGGGTCCTACTGGGGCATCATTTTTAATCCTGAAAGAGTTATGCGCAACAAATCTGAATAACAAGATTGGCAGGGCCTCTGGTTTAATTTTACCAGGGTTACAGGTTATACATAAATGCATTCAGTGTTTTATTTTTTACAATTTACATTATACAATAGCTATCAAAAACAAGAAATGATGATTCGAAAAAAAAATTAATCCTTACCAACTTCTTCCTTTCCTCCACCTGAAAATATACAGAAGGTTTAATTACCAATATAATCACAGTGGTCGAGTCATATATTAGTAAGTTTAATGTACAGTTGTCATGTTTCATTAACTTATGGACAAGCAGGGACTTATAAAGATGCTACATATCATGACAGTTTACATTTCCATAACCTAGCAAATGTGTTAATCTTACTTACTACATTTATAATACATTGCCTTTTGAGGAACTCATTCAATAAATTTAATAAAATATGAAAATGTGTTTAACAGTTTAATACACAATGAACACTACTTGAATACTATTTCCTTTTAAGTAGGGATGCAACTATTCGGTCAATTTGCTAACCGGTTAACCGTACAATCTTCCGAACGGTTAACCGGTTAACCGATTAACGAATCGAAACTTGCCGACTTTCCGACTGTTCTAATTCTGACGTGTATATAATTACTGTAACACCGTAAGTTGCAATCGGGCATCCTCGTATATTACCCCCAAGGGAAGTGTGTCGCCGGTTCTCAATTTCTCAATTGTTTTTTTTTAAGTAGATACCCTAATATATAAACAACG
Source organism: Spisula solida (assembly GCA_947247005.1). NCBI lineage: Eukaryota > Metazoa > Mollusca > Bivalvia > Venerida > Mactridae > Spisula > Spisula solida. Next base: position 55,129,103 of record OX365944.1, on the reverse strand, counting down.
ACAAATAAAATCAATTAATAAACTTTAATATTTACATTTTAATAAACACTCAGTTAAAGCATCAAAGGACAAATTTCGGCCTCGAGTAAAGCATTAAACTGCCTCCAATTAATATTAAATTACGTCTGCTTGCCGAATGTGTGAAAAACAACGTCGGTCAACAAACTAGTCCCGACTACCATATGAAATTAACGGCAATTAAGTGACCCTCTTGTCACAACAATACGTGTCAAACTGTTTATTGCGGATTATAGATCATGACCCCCTTTTGACGAGCGTTCGCACCTTCGATGGGTTAAACTTGTCGGCGAATTTCTCGATATCTTTTAAATATTTTTATTTTAAAATTTATTTAAATTTCTCCTTTTCGATTTTTTTTTCGATTAACCGGTTAGCGATTTTGCTAACCGATAACCGAACGTTCGAACGGTTAACCGGTTAACCGTTTACAACCCTACTTTTAAGACTTGAACAGCATTGATTAACAAAAAGCATTCTAATAATTTCAGCCATATTTACAGTCTTAAATTATTATGACAGAATTACATGTACATGAATATAAGTGTTACCTTCATCCCCATCAGCTTCTGTCTGGGATTCAGCCACTGGTTCTGAGTTTCCTGTTGTTGAGGGTTCTGAAAAGTTCAATTATATATGTTATAATAAATCTGAATAACACCTAAATAAGCAGCATTATCTATCTCTGTAGCTCAATAATCCTTCACCACAGCATACATTAAAGAATTGTCTTCAATATTAATCTTTAAGTAAGAACTGCAAGATGTATTTAAGAATGCTGAATCTATCTGGCTTGCAAGTCAAGTTTTACCCAGGTGTAAATCTGGGATCTGTGTCTGCCATGGTAGCTGGCAGTCACTGCATGGCCATGGCTGAGATCTGTGTCTCCCAAAGTAGCTGGCAGTCACTGCATGACCATGGCTGAGATATGTGTCTACCAAAGTAGCTGGCAGTCACTGCATGGCCATGGCTGAGATATGTGTCTACCAAAGTAGCTGGCAGTCACTGCATGGCCATGGCTGAGATCTGTGTCTACCAAAGTAGCTGGCAGTCACTGCATGGCCATGGCTGAGATCTGTGTCTACCAAAGTAGCTGGCAGTCACTGCATGGCCATGGCTGAGATCTGTGTCTACCAAAGTAGCTGGCAGTCACTGCATGGCCATGGCTGAGATATGTGTCTACCCAGTGATTTTTTTGGCCTCTTTGGGAAAGGGTCCGGGTCTGTTCAGATTGGGAATTTTCGCGTCATGACAACTTGAAATTGGGAATTTTCATGAAGCAGAAAGGCCAAATAAAACAGAAAAAGAGATTACATGTGACGGTTTACTGGTTTCTGTAAACTTTTATGCTTGACCTCTTGTCAAAAATGTTCATAACTTCTTCATTTTATGTCCGATTTTGAATTTTTTTTTTAAATGTTCATTGGGAATTTCTCCCTTCAAATTTGGGAAAATAATAGCCTTTTTCAAATTGGGAAGGTACCGTTTACCGGTAGCAAACAAAGAAGGAAAAAAATCACTGACTACCAAAGTAGCTGGCAGTCACTGCATGGCCATGGCTGAGATATGTGTCTACCAAAGTAGCTGGCAGTCACTGCATGGCCATGGCTGAGATATGTGTCTACCAAAGTAGCTGGCAGTTACTGCATGGTCATGACTGAGATCTGTGTCTACCAAAGTAGCTGACAGTCACTGCATGGTCATGACTGATATCTTGTCTACCAAAGTAGCTGGCAGTCACTGCATGGTCATGACTGAGATCTGTGTCTACCAAAGTAGCTGGCAGTCACTGCATGGTCATGACTGAGATCTGTGTCTACCAAAGTAGCCGACAGTCACTGCATGGTCATGACTGATATCTTGTCTACCAAAGTAGCTGACAGTCACTGCATGGTCATGACTGAGATCGGTGTCTACCAAAGTAGCTGACAGTCACTGCATGGTCATGACTGATATCTTGTCTACCAACGTAGCTGGCAGTCACTGCATGGTCATGACTGAGATCTGTGTCTACCATAGTAGCTGGCAGTCACTGCATGGCCATTGCTGAGACCTGTGTCTACCAAAGTACATATAGCTGGCAGTCACTGCACGGTTGTGTCTACCAAAGTAGCTGGCAGTCACTGCATGGCCATTGCTGAGACCTGTGTCTACCGAAGTAGCTGGCAGTCACTGCATGGCCATGACTGAGATCTGTGTCTACCAAAGTAGCTGGCAGTCACTGCATGGTCATGACTGAGATCTGTGTCTACCAAAGTAGCTGGCAGTCACTGCATGGTCATGGCTGAGATCTGTGTCTACCAAAGTAGCTGGCAGTTACTGCATGGCCATGGCTGAGATCTGTGTCTACCAAAGTAGCTGGCAGTTACTGCATGGCCATTGCTGAGACCTGTGTCTACCGAAGTACATATAGCTGGCAGTCACTGAATGACCATGGCTGAGATCTACGTCTACCATAGTAGCTGGCAGTCACTGCAAGGCCATGGCTGAGATCTATGTCTACCAATGTAGCTGGCAGTCACTGCATGGCCATGGCTGAGATCTGTGTCTACCAAAGTACCTGACAGTCACTGCATGGCCATGGCTGAGATCTGCGTCTACCATAGTAGCTGGCAGTCACTGCATGGCCATTGCTGAGACCTGTGTCTACAAGTACATATAGCTGACAGTCAATGAATGGCCATGAGGCAGAGATCTTAAGAGATAGCATTTTACCATTTACTACTCAGATCATGGATATCAGATGCCTGTAGCCAAATTATTAGTAAAATAATTACTAAAGCGTTGGATAGTGATAGATAGTGCAATGCTAGGAAATAGCTTGCTTCCAAAAAGAGCTATGTAATTATATACCACAGCATACCGGTAGTTGACAAGGGTCTCCTTTATAAAAGATTGTTGGAAAAATGTGCATGTGCATTGCCATTTTATCCATAATTACAGCAATTTTTTTATTTTGAAAAATGGATTTGTAATATCGAAAGTTTAAGGCGTGATCTAGGAATACACCCAATGCATGTCTGAAATAAGTATGCTACCGGCGAGTGCTCACAGATAGCAGACTGTTGCACAGCAAAGCACTACAGAAGCCGCTCAAAGCACTCGCTTAGGAAAGTGCTAAGAAACTGTCTGCTGACTTCTGGAATGTTGAAAAAATTATGGGACATTCAGTCCAACAAGCTTTTAACATTCAAACGACATTAACAAACTGATTACATACTAAACTCGCCATGATTTGAAATGTCAGTTCATAATATACTACTAATTAAATGAAGAAATATAAATTAAGTTGAAATCAGGTTTGAATTAGCATTAATACTTCATTTCTATCAAGAAGGAATGTTTTACTATCAGTTTTACGCAGAAATTATTTGTTGTTGACGCCATGTTTATTTTTCATATCAATCATTTATGTCACACGCATGTTGATTGGTTGAATTTTAAAAACAGACCCAATGGAAACATGTCATATAAATTAATCGTGTGCAGTAAAATTGTTTTCAGCTTGTTAACTCATACACAATTACAGGTTATGCTTGAGAAGAGCGTCAGACCGAATTTTTGAAAGATTGTGTCGGACCAAGTCAGAAGTTGCCGGTCAGCCTCACCGGGGCAGGTCTGTCCATTTTCCAGAAGTTGAGGTATGCTGTCGGCATTCAGCACTGTTTGCCAGTAACGTGTCATTTCAAAGATCAAGTAAAGCACTTGACATCACTATTTGGTAGCATTAGTTAGGCAATAGGCTACAGGTGATATGAATTATGATGCTAAAAATAAACCGTATAAGTTAGAATTTCTATGTTTCTCAGGGCTTTTTTTCGCTGAATTGTGAAGAGGCCCAAGCCCTTCTGTTTTTAGAAAAGTAAGCGTGAAAATTGTGAAAAAGAAAGCGTGGTAACTTTTCCAATTGTGAAAAACTATGAGCACAATAAATCAAATTGTCACACAGAAATAACTATTTTAATGTGTGTAACTTCATATTATTACCCTCTTGTCCCAGACACACATATTTCATATATCAATTCCATTAGTAGAAAATAGCATACAGACCTTTAATTCCTGTTACTCAAAAAATCTGGCATTGAATGGTAGATCTCCAAACATGCCTCTAGATAAACTTAAGTGTGGTTAATTTTATTAAGGGAACCAATCAGAACCAATCATCACTTATTTTACCCGCCGATCTCAACATTTAAAAAAAAAATATTCACGATAAATATTTACGAAAGGTGCGAAGCACCGAGTACGAATTGTATCGAGTACGAAACGTACCGTATTGCCGCATTGTTTTGGTCCGTTAACATTCGTTCGCTAATGGCCGAAAATAATTTTAGTGTATTTTTTGTCACGTTCAGTTGATGTTTTATACAATAATAAAGCGATGTCACCTTTGTTTGACGAATTAGATGTACGAAAATGATTGTCTGTAATATGTTTGGTTTGTTGGTTACTTTGTGAAGAGGCTGATTTTGTAATAAACAGACGCTGTTTCTGTTGTGATAGATGCCGTTAGACAATTGTGAATGGGGCCGATATGAAATTGTGAAGGAGCCGATATTCGGCCCCTAATATAGAGTGAAAAAAAGCCCCGTTTCTGTTGATGTTTTGATTAAATGGTTAAGTCATACTATCCTCTAATTTCAGATATCAACGAGGCTTTTAAAAATGTCTTTAAAATCATTTTGTATGTTAAGATGCCCCGAAACTGGAGTAAACAGGGTACACCTTATTCAACTTTCAAGTTATTGCGCAATAATAATGTATTTTACAAAAATGTGTTTAAGAAAAAACAAGTGATCAAATGCTAACGAAAATACAATAACTAGTGAAGTATGAGTAACATTCACTGTGATAGTAACTGACATCCACTGTATCCGAAAATGTGTGCATCCGAAATGCAACCACTTTTGTTTTTGATATGACGCCCTGTCGGTGTCCGAAATCAATTTGGGAACGACTTTGGATGATCATACGTGTTCATTAAACAAAAATATACGGTCTTACATTTATAATAACAAAACTACGAACCTTCACTTGATGGTACACTTGGAGGCACGAAACTGACTGCATATGGATTTTGTCCTGGGACGAAACATGGTGCGTTGATGTTTAGGGCACCCAATTGAGACTTTAGGGCATCATCTTGTTGTTCTTCATTCATGTCGGCGTCCCAAGAATCCGGGGCGTTATTTTGATTGTATGTAGAAGCCATTCTTGACGTTTTAAAAAGTGTCAATAACCATTTGCCAAATATTGAGCAACAGCATGTGGACTTTTCCGTGACGTCACGATTCACGTGTGTCGTGCGGAAATAACAATGTCACGAGATTCTTAAATTCAATGATTTTATACATGAAATTGTAACTATGTTCTTCTAAGATGAAAATTTCATAAAAACTATGCATAATTGCATTAGTTTTCTTCAATAAGAAAAAACATTATATCAAAACATTTAGGCCAGTGATCACTAAAAGTTTTGCGCAGTTATCTCCCTTCACATAGAGCGTGGAGGAGCCTAATTAATGTTCGTGTATGTGATTTGTCCTTTGGTCACGCAGGGACGTATATAAGCTGGCTCACATAGAACGAGGTTACATCTTTGTCAATATTTTTAATTACGATTTATTTGTACTTTCATTACCAGAGTATCCTCTTAAAACTAATGCTTTATATAAATGACCTTCCTGACAAATTCACTTCCCAGGTACGGGTCACACTAATTTACGCATCGGAATTTTTTTACGAACCGGAACGGATCGGACGAATCGGAAATATAAAATATTTTATAATGTTTTATAAAGAAAAAAACGAGCAATACATTTGTGAAACTGTTATAAAACGGTTAACTGTGCAAAGCTGATATATATTGATAAGTTAATAATGTATCAAATCAATAAAAATATACAACAGTCTCCAATTTGCCTTCTTATGGGTAGAAAATTTCCGATGAACCAATCGTAGGATTTATGAATAGAACAACTATGTATATTAACTGAATTGTTAATTATGATATATGAGAATTAAAAAAACGCCATGTAATTACTGTAAATTGCTAGTGCAAAGGTAAATGCACAGTTCCAATTCGCCTGTACATAGATAGAGAGATAGTTTCCGATTCGTAGACGAGCAAATTTCCGATTCGTAGACGAGAAAATTTCCGATTCGTAGACGAGAATTGTGAATTATGAGGTATGCATGGGAATTTAAACAAACTGTGTCATATAATTAATCTAAATTGCTAGTACAAAGGTGCATACATAATTTCCTATTCGCCGTTACATAGATATATATATATAGAGAAAATTTCCGATTCGTAGACGAGCAAATTTCCGAATCGTGGACGAGAAAATTTCCGAATTGTGAATTATGTGGTATGGGAAATTAAACAAACTATGCCATATAATTAATCTAAATTGCTAGTACAATGGTGCATACATATTTTCCTATTCGCCGTTACATAGATATATATAGAGAGAGAAAATTTCCGATTCGTAGACGAGCAAATTTCCGATTCGTAGACGAGAATTGTGAATTATGAGGTATGGGAAATTAAACAAACTATGTCATATAATTAATCTAAATTGCTAGTACTAAGGTGCATACATAATTTCCGATTCCCCGTTACATAGATATATATATAGAGAGAACATTTCCGATTCGTAGACCAGAAAATGTCCGATTCGTAGACGAGAAATTTTCCGATTCGTAGACGAGAACTCTGAATTATGAGGTATGATAAATTAAACAAACTATATCATATAATAAATCTAAATTGCTAGTGCAAATGTGCATACATAATTTCCGATTCGCCGTTACATAGCTATATATAGAGAGAATATTTCCGATCGTAGACAAGTAAATTTCCGATTCGTAGCCGAGAAAATGTCTGATTCGCCGGTACATAGACACAGAAAATATATATACAGTTTGATGCGCCAAATACTTATATATATTTCACTAAATTAAATAGATAATAAATATCACTTACATTTTTCATGTAGATACGCATGTAGATACGATGTTGAATCAATCAGCTTTCCCGTAATTCGCGTGTTATGTCAAAAAAAGAATACACAACGTCGTGTAACCTTTTGACATTATTATGAATATATAATGTATAAATCAACCATACATAATCAAAGTTTAACAAATAACAGAACATAACTTTATTTCACTAAGTTGTACATGATACTACATGTGCCAAAATGATATATTTTCTCATATAACATTCTTAATAATTCAATTACATGTAATATAGTTTGTCTTTTCATTTAATTAATGTACTTTGGCGAATCGGAAATTTTGTCTATTATGTACTTACGTAACACACATCATATATTACCCATGTATCAATTCAAAAATTATATTTTGTCTTTCTATACACAATTCGAGAGTGTGTATTCCCCGGCCCTATGCGATCTAAAGCGAAAAATTGGTAGTGATTTTACGGTCGTAGGGTTTTATTACTTTATTTATGGACGGATTTTTTAAATTTTGATATTAAACTAAAGATAAAGCTCTCTAGTTTTTAAATCTATAAAAATAATAGAAATCATGTTAATTATAAAATAACGACTTATTGAATATAGCACTATTTTCTCGGCGAAATTATATTTTTAATGTGTCGAATTCCACGGCCGTGCCAGTTTATTTTTTTATTTCCCACTCAATTTTCTATTGTTTTATATCATTATAAAAATGAAGCTCTCTAGTTTCTAAATATGTAAAAATATTGAAAACAACGCCAGTAAAAATTGTGATGACAGACCATACTAAAATATATCGGTATGTACACCTTAATGGGATTACCGATGTTATGTAACAAACAACTATACAACTTAATTGGATTATCGACACGCTTTTAACTATCCAATATACAAAGTAATGGGATTATCGTATGTACAGTAGTTAATTGATGATCAATCATACAATAGTACCAATGCCAGTCTTATCAGAGCTACAGATAAGCTGCGTATTGGGATAAACCATAGTTTCACATTTAAATGATCTTACTTTGGCTAACCATGAAATTTCCAAAAATGTATATAACATATTAATAAAATAATAAAGCTTTCTTTTTTTCGAAACACTTTCAATGGCTATAATCGTACATGATTATACGGTTTGGTGTTAATCTCCTTAACACATATTGACAAAAATATCACGCCCGTGAAATACCTCAAATTTCTAATCATTGTCATTTTATTAATACTGGCGTTATGTTCAATGTTTTTACATAATCAGAAACTAGAGAGCTTCATCTTTATAATGATATAAAACAATAGAAAATTGAGTGGGAAATAAAAAAATAAACTAACACGGCCGTGGAAACACATTAAAAATATAATTTCACGCCGAGAAAATTGTGCTATATTCATTATTCAATTAGCCGTTATTTTTTAATTAATGGACGGATTTTTAATATGTTTGCATATTTTAAAACTAGAGAGCTTCATCTTTATTTTGATATCAATTATATGAAACCATGTTAATAAATAAAAAAAATAAACCCCTACGGCCGTGGTATTCGAACACAAAAATATGTAGATTTTTTTAGATGTTTGAACCGTTATAATTCATATATGCATTTTTTATATATAATTATAAACTACAGAGCGTCATCTTTAATTTGATATCAACATTTTAAAAATCCGTCAATGAATAAAAAAAATAAACCCCTACGGTCGTATCACTTCTTTTTTCTTGTTTAAAATAGCATAGGGCCGGGGAATACACTATTCCAATAATTCGTGTGTTGGCATACCAGAAACTCACCATCATCTCGTGAAGTAGCTATACTATTGTATCTCAGATGTTATATGTATCTTTATAATGGCCAATTTGGAGTAATAACATTAAACCTGTTGTAGATTTTCTTATATATCATCATTCACAATTCTCGACTACGAATCGGAAATTATCTCTCCGCGAATCGGAAATTATCTCTCCACGAATCGGAAATTTTCTATCTACGAATCGGAAATTTTATTTTATTTTGGTCATTTGATATATTATTAATGTATCATTAGATATCATCTGGGCATATTCAAACGTGTTAGGATAGTTTCATAAGAGATATTGCTTGTTATCGTGAATTTAAACTAAAAAATGCAACCTGATGGCGGTTCTGAAATATGTACATGTCAATACAAAATGTCCTATACTAGTGTATTTGAGGTTTTATATGTATCATTCTAATGGCCATTTTGGAGTAATACCATTATTCAAGTTGTACATTTTCTATTATATCATCATTCACAATTCTAGACTACGAACCGGACATTTGTTCTCTACGAATCAGACATCTTCTCTTTACGAATCGGAAATTTTCTATCTACGAATCGGAAATTTATATCAATATCTGAAATTTTGTATCATTCTGTTGATTTGATATATTACTAACATGTCATAAGCTATTGTCTGGGTAATTGAAGCATTTTAGAATAGTTTCATAAGATATATTACTTATTGTCTTGCATGTAAACACTAAAAACCTATTTTGCATTTCCGATTCGTCCGATCCGTTCCGGTTCGTAAAAAATTTCCGATGCGTGTTTTAGTGGTACCGCCCAGGTACGGCTGTTTGCTGATGCCACAGCTGCTTACCTTGTAGTCACCTCTCTCTCAAATTGCCAAGCGTTACAAAATGACCTGCTAAAACTTGAAAACTGGGAAAGGCAATGGGATGTGGAATTTAACCCCAGTAAGTGTCAGGTTCTCCATATCTCAAGGAGCAGAAACCCAATCAAATTCCCGTACATGCTCCGTGGTCAAACTCTTTCCTCAGTCACAGATGCAAAATACCTTGGCGTCGACATCAGTGACGACCTCAGATGGAACACCCACATAAACAGGATAACAACACAAGCAAACAAAACACTTGGCTTCCTCAAACGTAACATCAAAACAAAACAGGAAAACATAAAACCTCTAGCATACAAACACTAGTTAGACCACAACTAGAATATGCATCACCCGTTTGGTCACCACATACACAGTCAGGTCAACATTAACAAGCTGGAAATGATACAAAGACGTGCTATTAGATGGGTAAAAAAATGACTACTCCCGATATACCAGCGTATCGGACTTACATAATACACTAGGATGGAGCTCCCTTGAGAACAGACGCCTTGCCTCCAAGCTAGTTTCATTCTAAAAGATTTATAATAATCTTGTATGTACATCTCTCCCGGCCTATTTAGAAGCCCTCACCAGGTCAACAAGGCACATGCACCCCGATAGTCTCCGTCCCATTCAAGCCAACTCCGACTTCTTCAAGTTTTCCTTCTTCCCCCATACCACATCGCGACCCTGCCTGATCTTGAATTATTTAAGCAGTCAACGGCCAGGATTTATCAGTGATACCCAGCAGTCGTTTTTATCTTATCTTCTACCTTTTACTATTTTTAAAACTTTAACCATGTCTAGCTGGAAGCTTTCGCTTCCAGTTTTTATCTTTACTCTTTTTACTTTTAATTATCCGGCGTGCACCCTGCCAATAATACTCGAAAGAGGCGTTCGGCAGTAGAAAAAGATAGATAGATAGATAAAATACACATAAGGGATTTAGCTACTTATTAAGTCTCCATTATTTTTCAGGAATGGAGACTTTTTTACAATAACTCTCCATTATTTTGTTTACAAATTTGTGTGTGAACAAAATAATGGAGACTTTTTGTTAATAAATTAGTTAATCACGGAATACTATGGTAATCATTTTTAAAACTTTTATCAGAACTAACTTTATCTACTGTCCTATTGTATGGCACTTCTGTAGTAAGTAACACTGAACAACTTGAAAAACTACCATACATAGCCTTAAGGGTTGTCTTCCAAGACTTCAATACTTCATATGATGGCTTGTAAAAACGTGTCAACATGACTAAGTTACAACTTAGCAAAATTCAATGTGCATGTATTGCCATAGAAACTTTCAAATGTATACATGAAATTTCGCCTATATATGCCCGAGACCTTGTTAAGCTAAAGACTGCAAAATATTATTTCAGTCATGAAAACATCCTTGTAATACCACAAGTCAGAACAACAACATATGGTAAGAATTCATTCCGCTTCGAGACATTTCCCGTATGGAACAGTCTGCCGAACGAGCTTGGACAAATTGCAGATAACAAGGAGTTCCACAGGCTGATCCGTGCGTGGACTGGCCCGAGGTGTTAGTGTGTCATGTGCTTGTAAATGGCACTGTTGTCTGCTTGTGTGTCCATTTTGATTTTATTCATGCATGTGCTTGTATGTACTGCTTGCTTTCTGTAGCTCAACAGTTTTCTACACAGGTTTTTACCTTGTTTTATTATTTATATCTCATGTGTGCTTTATTTATATGTGAATGCATTTGGTCTAAGTTATTTATAGTTGTGCTTGCTTTGTTTGTGCTTCATTGTGCTTTTGATGTGCTATATTTTGCTTTATGTAGTTTTTATTGTTCTTTATCGTAATCTTAAGCTGTGTCTGGGGCTTTTATTGGTTCAAGTTCCAAGAGGAAAAACTCGAATAAATTGAGCTGTTAGCCACTTTAGCGTATGTCCCTTGATAATAACATCGTTATTGTAACAATTGCTTGATATTATTTAACCATGTCTTTTATTCCATAGCCGCTTTACACTTGTGCTGTTGTTTTTACATATTGTTTTTCTGAAAATAGCTCTGCGAGGTAATGTTATACTGTTTTAACCGACTTTAAATAAAACTTCTTTTAGGTCTTGTATCTTGAATGTGTAACAATATAATTGAGTTATCCACTCTGTGTACACACATACGTTCAGCACTTAATGTACTTATTGTAAATATAACACAATATATTCGTACTGTACAGTACGAGATAAAAACATACAAAAACAACGTTTCATCAATTCATTGATCTTAAATTACACACATTTTTATGCAAAAGAATACAGAATTCCGTTAGATCACGCAGCGCCTTTGAATTTTACTACATGTATCTGTAATAGAACACAAGAACATATACGAGATCCTGAAAGCACGAACGTGTGATGGCAAAAACGCGCACAAGTATGATAATTCGATATAATAAAATTTGTTTTCAAAATTGAACTCTCGCATTTACGTCTTCGTATTTGAAAATCGTGTTTTCATTATTTCATTTGCGTTTTTGTAATCGTATTTACAAATTGCAGCGAATTTATCATGAACATTACATATATGTCCACTGTGTTTCATCAAGTTTTAGCTATCCAGTTACTGTTTATTCGCGGAAATATATTCACTGATACTGAAGACAACTACACAATCATGTTTCATGGACCACACTCCATTACTAGAGTAATGGAGAGTTATTGAATTAGTTCACTAGTTTCACGGAAAAAAACATGATCTACTTGGTCTGCTATGGTCAAGTTTGTGTTTTGAATATTTATAAGAGGTACATAAGGGGGCAACTTTTTTTGGTAAACATAATTATATTTTATAACAATTTTGAAATTTGCTGCATATTTACATAAAACAAAATTTCCTTCGGGGCCTCGTCTCCATTATTTCTCTAAAATGGACAGATACTTGTACTTTCTCCCTAACATAATTAATACCCTATAGAATTAGCACTACTATCACTTAAAGTGTCTGAAATTTGTTCCCATTCGATGAAAATGAATTGCGAAACGAACCGATTACCTCATAGATGTTTCGGCTTTAGTTTGTTGAAGTTACAGTTTGATCATGTGTGAATTAAATAATTCACAGAACATTTGGGAAGGAAACTCTGCGATATTTTCAAACAGAAAAATACTGAGTGCCAAATATCAAGAGTGATTTAAATTGCTTATATGCCATAAATCTTTCATAAAGCAACCATCAGTGACTTTCTATTATATAAATACTTGGTTAGGTAGGACAATTGCGTCATACAAAAATTTTAGCCCGATCTGTGAGGCAGCAGCTTTAAGACAATGTGTTACAGACTTCATTGCTCTAGATCCCTTCTCCTGACAAGATTAGCACAGGGTACAAAAAATTCTCACAAGAGATCATTATTAAGTACACTTAAAGCTACTAGGTCCTCTATAAACTAAATTTCTATAGTGTACATAGACCTAGTTGCCACATTTGAAAAAAAATGACTTTTAACATTATTATATTATGTAAATGCATTACGTTACGTTGATTTTCAGTGTTAAATTGGGTTAATTTAATAAGTTTTGAAGAAATTTTAATCATATCGATTCTTCGATCGAGTGCCTCGAGGAAACAGGGGGAAATTTCTACATACAGAATAAGGTGAGCTGTTGACTTATCTTGCAATGTGTGCAGTATGGGACTAACTGTAGTACCCACTCACTGTTCTCTGTTGGTAGGGGATATATCTGCAATTTGTAGTATCTTTTGTATGCTATCTGCCCTGTCGTCTGCAAAGAGATTATATTAATTAATTCAGACATGGAAGGCAGCACTCAACTTAACCAGCCGAGCACAGACAACATTAAAAACACACAAAGCACTGAAAACACGGCATCCTGTCCTGAAAGTCTGTCGCCTCAGTCAGTCAAACTAAAACGGAACGAGAGCCATGTGTCGAGAAAAGTATGGTATGGTCCCTGACTTGTTAGTTCATGAACATTTATGTGTGTCTGACCGTCACCAAAAATTTGTCAAAATGGCGTCGAACGCCTTGGCTCAAATGTTAGACGAACTAATGGGGCGGGATAGGAACCTTGCCCCGACTGAAAAACGAAATGATCCAAAATGGGATGACCCAGAGGTATTGTTGACAGATTTTGATACGTTATTAGTTTGCATTTTTGATGATATCGGATAACGTAATATCGTTGTCGCGAAAACATATGACAAATAAATATTTATATGCGGCTGCATAATTAATGTCCTGTTTTAGACTTGTAGTTCTATTTGAATCGTTGTTTTAATGTGTTTTCAGAAAGATTTATAATAGTTTTGCTAATTGTTAATTGTAGGCAAGTATAATGCTACGAACTGAAAACGAAAGTGTGCTATCGAGTAGCCTCTACAAAGTTTGTGCATCTTAGATTTGAAATGGGCGCATCTGCACAAAAACAAATACACTGGGACCAACCATGTGATAAACAATATCAATTGTCTGTCTATTAACAAAATTCAAACACAAATTGAATGCCAAACTGCAAAAAACTTTAAAAATCGGCCTCAATGTTAGATGCAGTCTGCAGTCTTGATACAGTCGATTCACCAATAGTGGATCATCGCCAATAGCGGATCACTCGTTCTTTCAATAATTCCAAACAGAATATTAAATAAATAATTAATAACAAGTATTTTACAGTCATTAACACAATTCATTTACCTATCGACACAGCGTTTTATATTTGTAAACAATGGTGTGTTTATCAAAATAATCGGTGAAAAGCAAATCAACCGTTTTTTGGCGAGGATCGTTTGATCACGTGTGAATGCAACAGACAGAATAACAATTTGAAGTACCCTGAAGTTCATTACAAATCAAATCCGACCCTGAGAGAGAGGTATATGTTTCAACTTTTACTTAATTATATGATTGTTCAAAACATCTACATATATAATGGATTCTGGAGCGAGATTAACGATGACCTACTTTTAACCAGTAACGGATCACATGTACACTGACCGACACCTGTGGGGGAAATTCTCAAAGATATTTTAGCAGAAATAAATCGGCAAATAAAATGCATCATGTTCCGTGTTTGTAATGTTTGACCTATTTTAGTGCTTCAAAAGTATGTGTACGCCTATTATTGTCTTTTAAATAATATGTGCGGGTCTAGAGGCTTGGGGGTTCAAGGACCCCTGTATAATTCTTAAAAAGCAAGATTTTTTTTCATATTTCAATAAGATAGTAGGCCTAAGTGCAATAAACTTGCAGTAAACTTAGACATGTTGGTTTAAACCAGACAGTGACCCCTTGCATTGTCTTGTTAGTCCACTTCCAGTTTTCAACCGGAGGGGACAAAAAGGTTTGCCCCCGTCCGTCTGTCATTGCGTCCGTCAATAAATATACTGGATATGGAACCTGCTCAAACAGTTTCAACCTAGGTTTATGAAACTTGGTATGTGGATAGGTACTAATTAGGACATTATTCACGTCTTAACAATTCATGATTCATACGAAAATTGTGGTTGCTATGGATACAGAAATGGTGAAAATACTTCATAATATCCATGGATTCTATCATAACTCGTACAGTTTTCCTGAGCTAGGTATATGAAACTTTGTATGTATGTAGGTGGCAATAAGGAGATTATGCACAAATTGTTTTATTCGGACAAAAATTGTAGTTGCCATGACGACAGAAACATAGAAAATAATTTAATGGTCTTTGCTTCAAACCGCTAGGGGCTTCTGTATTGCTTGCAATTCTTAATGACTTGTTTTCCAAAAAAAAAATACAATTAAGGTTTTATATTGATACATTTAACCTTTACATTAGGGTAACAGATAAAATACAATAAGTTAAATAGTCATTATGACATGAATAATTACCAGTATACCTAAGTTATCAAATTGAACCAAGTAAGGGATATATACAAAATGCTTTTTCTATTTCGTTTCAAGAGCAGAAAGATGCTACTGATCATACTGTTTCCACAAGTGTAAATACCACAGATGTTTCAGACAAAACACATACAATGTCTCTGTTATAAAAGGATACCATTTTTCCAAATAAGGCCACCATTTACTACTCCCCCCACACAATTACTCGTGAAGTCTGAGTACACAAATATTAAGGACAAATGTGCAAATTTAGTTTGGCTGCCACCCCTTGAATCATTTCCTGAAACGTTGCACAATGAAATGACTGACCAAAAAAGGCAACTTATGCTTAAGGATGTTGCAGGGCTGCCTTTAGGCACTTTTTCGGTCTATCATGGAAGACGGACACATAGTAGCTGAGGTCACTGGTGAAACTATACCAAGCTTTTCTCCCTGGCCTCAACAACATGAAGAGGGAGGGGGTATTGTGCTGCCCTGTAATTATATTATTACGCATTCAGAGATAACATCTCAATACAATCGACTCTCAGAACTTTTGAAAACTATTCCAGAGGGTTCTTCAATGAAGCTGGTTCTGTGAACTATTCAGTATAACCCTTACATACATATAATGCAGTTATTGTTAGGTCACTACAACTTTATTATTGTTTAATTAACAAAGTACTATATCTTATTATGTTTTACTATGATATCCATCATATCAAAGACCTATACATAACATTGTATGTATAGGTATACATTACACTGTAATATATAGGTCGTTGATCATAAATATGCATGCATAATAAGACAAAGTAGTAGGCTAATGATCATATTGGTCCCTGTTTTTATTTGCTGCTGAACTATTCCGGTCAGTATTTATTTTATTACAAGTTGTAAGCTCAATGTACTATAATAATGTTACAATACATGCATTTTTTCTCACCATATTATATGTTTTTCCATGACTTTCTATATAATAACAGTTAATACTTGTTTTGTTTATTACAGGTAGTAATTTCATGTACTATATTTTAATACATGTATTATTTCATCTCCATTCCTTGAGATGTGAACAATTTTACAGTTCCACACATTATTATCAAAAAGTCAAGGTCATAAAAATGATAAACCTATGTGTAACAGCATTTTGCTTGATACACACATGAAGATATACATGCAGTTAATCCCATTCTCATGCATAATATACACTTAAATATTAAGTATTCATAATTGTGTTTATAAAATCAAAGACCTATACATCACATGTAATGAGGTATTTGATAGAATCAATAATGTGTTCACTGCTTTGTTATTCATGTTATATTTATTAAGATGATATTCTAGTCATTATTTACATAAATATGTTTCTGATAACTATGTTATTTAAGCAAGGGTCAATCCACTTTGTTAAGATAAGGAAACATAATTTCTGATTGCTGGTACAATCTAAATAAATGTTATATAAATAATCAATTATTTCTTGTTCAGTCCCAATTTTAAAGAATCCCAGACTTGTTATCAAATACTTTTGATAATACCTGTGATATGATCAGTTAAAGTTGACTCATGTCGGTATGTATGCCATTACTACCATGTTGATTAAGGTTTTTGACAGTTTTGACAGGTCAAATTCATTTGGAGAATGTCCCTCAGAACGAAATGTCACGTGATCCATTATTGGCACATGTGATCCGCTAATGGCCGAATTACTCCTAAATGAAAACAGTGTAGACGATCAACCCATCAACATCACAGTTGTGAACAGTATTTATTCTTTAAATGTTGAATGTATCTCTTGCAAGATGATATATGTTTCAGACTCCCGGGATTCGTTATTTTCTGTAAATATGCATTTATTTTTATACTGATCCGTTAATGGCGAATTCACTGTATAAACATTTGTGACCTGTAAGTTTGTGCACATAAACGATGACGTCATTAAGAACACACATGTAAGATTTTGATAATAAAAAGCTTTGTAACATAAAGTTTGACCTTTTTAGCTCACCTGTCACAAAGTGACAGGGTGAGCTTTTGTGATCACTCTTCGTCTGTCGTCCGTCCACAATTTGTTTATGTAGTCTGTAGAGGTCACAATTTATCATAACAGGCATTTTGATACACAATGGCGTTTTACGACGTTTTGAAACCCTACAAGTATTTATTAAAGCTATATTTTCCTGGTTTAACTGTTTACAGAACATCTCATCGGCTTACCTCATATTTTGCAATTGGACCGTAGTTTACATTTCTGGGCTGCGCAGAAGTATTGCGCTTGCGCAGTTATGCGATCTTCGGCTTCCCTGTAATGTAAACAAGCTTCACGAGTGCAGACGAAAATAAATGCATTTCTTTTAAAATATTTAACTTTAATCGTTGCTACTTCGTCGTGTTGACAAAAATCAAGCGTCTAATTGATTGACAACAGATGATTAAAATTAATGGCCGCAAAAAAGCGTTTTTGAGTCTGTCTTGATTGGTGGTCGTCCAGATTTGGTGGTCGCCAGCCAGTATATATTCTTTTTACTTCTTTGCACCTTTTAACTCGCTGCTCCTGACTGCGCCTCCCATTGGATGTTGATCTTATAAATATTGCATTAATAACAGCTGTAAGAGCATATTAACATCTGTGGCAGTGCACATTGGTCACATCATTCTGACAATGTCTGTGACATCATACTGGTACCTGTCTATCGCTAAACGAAGCGGTCTTCATGGAATAGCTTACTTGAGGGACAATTCAGAATTTGCCAGCTTTTTGTTACAAAAGATTATTATTTTTATTCCAGGTCTGTAGATATTACCTTGTGGATTTTTGTCCTCATGAACTATTCACAAACACTAGAGCAGATTTAGGTACGTATATACAGTATTCCCTGTCACGCAGAATCCTGCATTTTTCATGCAGAAAACACGATGCCCGCGTAATTTTTCTATGTCTGTGCGTGCGATATGCATTTTGTTGGGGCCGACTAATACACAATCTCGGCAAAACTTTTAGCAGTAGGCGACCTAAAACCCAATAAACACTTGCTTTTTAATTGAAAATTGTTAAACGACCTGCGTCAAACATCCAGACGATCTAGACTCATTAGTATTACATCCAAGTGCCGAGGCACTATTTCTACTTATCAATCAAGTAAACAAGGTTGGTCATAACAGCATGTTACTACGAGTGCGACGGTAAACTGAAACAATATTGGGTGTGTTATCATTAATTTAGGATAAAACATTTTGGAAAATAGCGCATATTGGCAGCCATTATTTTAAGAATGTTTAAAAACCTGTACCTGGACCGAAAATACGTTCACGAATCAGATACGATTGACCTCTCTTTCCACATACGAAAATTACAGTACCAACATTTTGGGCCTGTACCCACTAATGACTTTTTCCAAAACTAGTGAGTACATATACCCACTTTTTAAAATTCCAGCGGGCATGCTGATACTTTGATTAATAATGCTGAGGTTTGTTATACATCTCGTAAAGACATAGTTACAGTAATTGGCTTAATTGGCAAAATTATCTTGAAATTTGAATGTCACGACGTGATTATTATGGCGCCATAATGAAGTAACGCATAATTTGAAGCCCAGCATGTTGACGTTTCTTGTTCTGTATGGTGATGGAACCAGCTTCTAAAATAGTGTAAATAACAAGATATTATTTTCACTGAAAATCTCTGTAATCCATTTATAGGCATTTATTTAATGCTAACGAGTGGTTTACCGCAGAATATCAGTGAATTATTATGCCGATAATTTCACTCAAACGGACTACATTTTGTACTTTTGAATTCCCCTTGGAGCTCCCAATTTTTAGCTCACCTGTCACAAAGTGACAGAGTGAGCTTTTGTGATCACTCTTCGTCCGTCGTCCGTCCGTCGTCTGTCGTCCGTCCACAATTACTTGTGTAGACACTAGAGGTCACAGTTTGTGCTTAATCATTATGAAACTTGGTCACAATGATCATCTCAACACAATCTAGGTCAAGTTCGATATTGGGTCATCCGGGGTCAAAAACTAGGTCACAAGGTCAAATCATAGAAAAACCTTGTGTAGTCACTAAAGGTCACAATTTTGGTCTAATCTTTATGAAACTTGGTCACAATGATCATCTCAACAAAATCTAGGTCAAGTTCGATATTGGGTCATCCGGGGTCAAAAACTAGGTCACAAGGTCAGATAATAGAAAAACCTTGTGTAGTCGTTAGAGGTCACAATTTTGGCCTAATCTTTATGAAACTTGGTCACAATGATCATCTCAACAAAATCTAGGTCAAGATCGATATTGAGTCATCTGGGGTCAAAAACTAGGTCACAAGGTCAAATCATAGAAAAACCTTGTGTAGTCAGTAGAGGTCACAATTTCGGTCTAATCTTTATGAAACTTGGTCACAATGATCATATTAACAAAATCTAGGTCAAGTTGTATATCGGGTCATCCGGGGTCAAAAACAAGGTCACAAGGTCAAATATTAGAAAAACCTTGTGTAGTCGTTAGAGGTCACAATTTTGGCCTAATCATCATGAAACTTGGTCACAATGATCATCTCAACAAAATCTAGGTCAATTTCGAAATTGGGTCATCCGGGGTCAAAAACTAGGTCTCAAGGTCAAATCATAGAAAAACCTTGTGTAGTCACTAGAGGTCACAATTTTGGCCGAATATTTAAGAAACTTGTTCACAATGATCATCTCAACAAAATCTAAGTTAAGTTTGATATTGGGTCATATGGGGTCAAAAACTAGGTCACAAGGTCAAATCATAGAAAAACCTTGTGTAGTCACTAGAGGTCACAATTTTGGTCTAATCTTTATGAAACTTGGTCACAATGATCATCTAAAAAAATCCAGATCTAGGTCAATATTGGATCATCTGGGGTCAAAAACTAGGTCACAAGGTCCAATCACTTCAATATGTCATTGGGTCTAAATGTGATGTAAACTATAAAGCATAAGACAATATGAAAACCTTGTACATGCAATAGAGGCTACCATTAGGGGTGCATGAACTACTAGGACAGGTGAGCGACCTATGGCCCTTTGGGCCCTCTTGTTTGTTTAAGCCTATTGACGTCTTAACTCAAAATGATACTGTCTGCCCTGAACTCATAGTGGATAGCTCACAAAATCACCAATTTGGAAGCAATGCAGCCAAATTATAATGAAGTATTGTATCGGTAGTAATTTAAATATGCAGTAAGTTGATATTGTATAAAACTTAATACATGGTCATAATCAAACATGAACTCAGAATAGTTTATTACTCAAATGATTAACGGTTAGCTTGCTTACAGTGGTTGCTGTATTATATTATCTTGATAGCGTATGTATACAAAATGAAAAAGTCGTTTTCTTCCATCAGAACTACACTTTATAATCAAAGTCAACATGTTTACATGTACTTAAACTACAAATAAGTGAACCATATAAGTGGAAATAACGTCAGAAATCAACTGATTTATGGTGATCTATTTGATCGTACGTCAGCGCGCGCTTTGAAAAGGACGTCACGTCAGCATTAAGAGGCACCATAAGGGGCAATACAATTCAATTAGTAGCTAACTGGTTCAGAAATATTAAAATAACGCATTAAATAAATAAATTATTTGTGTTTCGGTGTAAGGTCGAATATTATTTCACCTTGTGGGCATCTGACTTAAATTTCACTCGTGGCTATGCCACTCGTGCAAATATGGCATCAGCTTCTCACTCGGTGAAATAACATTAAATCTTACAATGAAAAACACAAATATCCTCTATATAATAAAGATTTATCAGTTTTATTGGCAAGATTCAAGGAAGTTTAATTTTCTACAAAACTATTTTCAGGGCCATGTGAGAAGATACATGATGATCATCTTAGAAAAGAGTAGGTATCAATTAAGTATATGCACTGGTTGTTGTGACTTGTTTCTTAGTAATAGTGTGTTTGATGGGGTCTAACTTTACAACAATCTCAGGCTATCTACAATACCAGGGCCGGGAATTACAACCAATACTTACACTCAACACTCAAATATTGAAAATGTTATAATGAGCTATTATTTGTCATAGATTGCAAATCAAGACGAGGAAAATATATAAAATTGTTAAATAAGTGTTAAAAATAACATTTGATGCATAATTTTTGCCATTGTGTACTAATTATGGGATATTTATGTAATTATTGAGTCTGAGTGCCACACTCAGCACTCAGACTGATATTACATTTATAGCTCACAAATACACAATATTACACTATGGACTAAGCCAAAAATAATATTTAGTACCTGTTTAATATTGTTTAAAGAAATGTTGCTATGAAAAGAATGAATTTCAATATTTGAGTGCTGAGTGTAAGTATTGGTTGTAATTCCGGGCACTGAACAGAGTTTTGGTGCAGAAATGTGTCCTAAGGGCTCCAAAATAGACTTTCATCTTGTGGTCAGGATTTGGCATTATCTCTCATGAGAACCCATGATTTATCTTACAAAAAAACATATTTTCTTGGCTGATCTCTTACAGTTCTAGTGAAAATGTAACCCTAACTAAAAGATTGACCAGTTTAATTGTGTGTGTGAGTGTAGTGTTACTAATGTAATGTTCCAATCTGTTATTGACTCATTGGCATGTTTATTCTGGTATAAGATGCTTAAAGTCTCATTATAGAATTTATATGTTAGTTCTTTAGAACGAAATACTTATGCTATGTACTTTTCTATTTTATTGGTACCACGAAAGATACAAGAAGAGTTCCAGAGCTGGCCGCTTAGGGTATGAAGAAGATTTTCTGAGATATTTACAGACTTTGATCAACGACGTTGAGAAAAGAATTCGACGTGGACATCAAAGATTGGCATTGAATAGCATGCAAGGGAATGTACGTTTTATTGTTTACTCATCTTTGCTTTAAAATACACTCAAAGGTTAGGTTCATAGCAATTTGGTATTTTGAGTATAAAGATTTTACTTATGTACATTTAAATACATTGTGCTGGTCATTCTTACTAAAGCTGAAAACATATATGACTGATAGGATATTCCCGACCAAAACAGAGAAACTAGAAATGATGTGAAAAGGAGCAAACACATTCAACCTGATTTCGTTCGAAAATATGTCAGCCTGAATCAGATTTACCAGACATGTCCTTTAGACAAGATAACTATATGCCGATTAAAGTTACATGCCGAGCATAGCCTTTATTCGCCAGTCAGCTTTCTGCTGAAATATGGCAGGCATATGTGTGCCTCCACCCGTATTTGAACCCGGGTCTCCAGATTAAACGGCAAGCAGGCTAACCATTGAGCTACTGAGGTACACTGAATTCTGCAACAACCGTAAGTCCATGTTGAATATCATATGTTCATAATAACCTTTAAATGATAACTGTTTGTAATACTTTTAAATGTGAGATGCATATATTGGCTTGAAATTGACAAGAACTCAGTCCTTCGAACTAACATTAACTTAATTTATGTATTTCTAACAGGTCAACGGAAATCCTGCCAATCAGAAAGAAGAGAAGATCCAGTTATTGACCAGTAGAATCAATGAACTTGTTCAACAGGTACTTGATTTAATATTGAATATATATATCTGCAGGATATCTGTCCGTTTTTAATTAGGGCCCGCAAACTATTTTGCAGCCGTATAGTAATTGCTGCCCTATATAGTATTGAATATATAGCCCCATTAGCGGGATATCTGTCTTTAAGGACGTGTGATAGGGTTATTATTTTTATACGCCCGTTAAAAACGGGACGTATTATGTGAACACCCTTGGCGGGCGGGCGGGGGCGTCCAGTAATTTGTCTGTACTCTAGCACAAACAGTTTTCATCCGATCATCTTTAAACTTGGTGACAATGCTTATGGGCATAATATCTAGGCTAAGTTCGATTATAGGCCAAATCGGCCTAGGCCTTATTGGGTTATGGTCCTTCAATTACCAAATAAGTATGAAATTGGCCTTGTCTGTACTCTAGCGCAAACAGTTTTCATCCGATCATCTTTAAACTTGCTGACAATGCTTATGGGCATAATATCTAGGCCAAGTTCGATTATAGGCCAAATCGGCCTAGGCCTTATTGGGTTATGGTCTTTTAATTACCAAATAAGTATGAAATTGGCCTTGTCTGTACTCTTATGCTAATAGTTTTCATCCGATCATCTTCAAACTTGCTGACAATGCTTATGGGCATAATATCTAGGCCAAGTTGGATTATAGGCCAAATCGGTCTTAGCCTTATTGGGTTATGGTCCTTTAATTACCAAATAAGTATGAAATTGGCCTTGTCTGTGCTCTAACGCAAACAGTTTTCATCTGATCGTCTTCAAACTTTGTGACAATGCTTATGGGCATAATATCTAGGCCAAGTTTGGTTATAGGCCAAATCGGCCTAGGCCTTATTTGGTTATGATCCTATAATTACCAAAATCAATGTGAAATTGACCTTGTCTGTTCTCTAGTGCAAAAAGTTTTCATCTGAGTATCTTCAAACTTGGTGACAATGTTCATGGATATAATATCTAAGACAAGTTTAATTATAGGCCAAATCAGCCTAGGCCTTCTTGGGTTATGGTCCTTTAATTTAAAAAAATTGTTTGTTTTTTTCATTCAACATGCCCTGAGACTCACCATGCCCCAAGACAGGCGTATTTTGTGACATTTTGGCACTCTTGTTTATAAATGTTACCAAAAAATAGGCACAATTATAGTTTAATGTATACTGAAGCAATATGTGAAATAAAAAAGGTATGTCGCGGTACTATTTAAGGGGTCATGGGCCCTTTTGCAACATCACTTTTCAAGAAAATGACAAAAATTTCAGATATTTCGCAATGTATTCATTTTTGTATGTAAATCGATATTTTTTCTTGTTCAAATCATTTCCATGGGTTTGTATGAACAAACACATATATCTGAAACATTCCTATAAACTTTTGGTATTGATAAGAAAATTCACAAATTTTTGATAAAAAAAGAATTGTCAAAATTTCCGAAAAATGACTGCTAAAAAAGACAAAAAATACACAAAAACGGCCGTAGCTCAAAAACGACCTCGATGACCAATACATTTTTTATTGCTAATTTTGTTGATAAAAGTGTACTCAATCCAAATATTAAATAAAAAAGATAGGTCACGGGACTACTTTTTGCGCTATGACGTCATTATTGTCCCCCTATATCACAAAAACCTTAGTGAAATTGCGTAAAAACGACGCAATATCTGCGCGTAAAAAATATTCTAATACCAAAAGAGTACTCATATTTTCATATTATGTACATGAAAGTATAGTAAATATAAACTTAGAAGAAATTGACGTGTAACAAGAATTATTTTAGCTGCAGTTACGTCGTAATTGTGTCTCTTTGCAATGAAAATAGCAGTATAATGACGGTAAAATGACGCAAAAAAGGCCAAATTATTACATTTTGCATATATGTTTTTCTCATGATTTTTATACGCCCGTTGAAAACGAGACGTATTATGTGAACACCCTTGGCGGGCGTGCGGGCGGCGGCGTCCAGTAATTTGTCTGTACTCTAGCGCAAACAGTTATCATCCAATCATCTTCAAACTTGCTGACAATGCTTATGGGCATAATATCTAGGCCAAGTTCGATTATAGGCCAAATCGGCTTAGGCCTTATTGGGTTATGGTCCTTTAATTACCAAATAAGTATGAAATTAGCCTTGTCTGTACTCTAGCGCAAACAGTTTTCCTTCGATCATCTTCAAACTTGCTGACAATCTCTATGGGCATAATATCTAGGCCAAGTTCGATTATAGGCCAAATCGGCTTAGGACTTATTGGGTTATGGTCCTTTAATTACCAAATAAGTATGAAATTGGCCATGTCTGTACTCTTAAGTAACAGTTTTCATCCGATCATCTTCAAACTTGCTGACAATGCTTATGGGCATAATATCTAGGCCAAGTTTAATTATAGGCCGAATCAGCCTAGGCCTTATTGGGTTATGGGCCCAAATTAATTACCAAAAAAGTTTGAAATTGGTCTTGTCTGTACTCTAGCGCAAACAGTTTTCATCCGATCATCTTCAATCTTGCTGACAATGCTTATGGGCATAATATATAGGCCAAGTTCGATTATAGGCCAAATCGGCTTAGGCCTTATTGGGTTATGGTCCTTTAATTACCAAATAAGTATGAAATTGGCCTTGTCTGTACTCTAACGCAAACAGTTTTCATCCGATTGTCTTCAAACTTTGTGACAATGCTTATGGGTATAATATCTAGGCCAAGTTTGATTATAGGCCAAATCGGCCTAGGCCTTATTTGGTTATGATCCTATAATTACCAAAATAAATGTGAAATTGACCTTGTCTGTTCTCTAGTGCTAAGCGTTTTCATCTGAGTATCTTCAAACTTGGTGACAATGTTCATGGATATAATATCTAAGACAAGTTCAATTGTAGGCCAAATCAGCCTAGGCCTTCTTGGGTTATGGTCCTTTAATTAAAAAAAATGTTGGATTGTTTTTTTCATTCACCATGCCCTGAGACTCACCATGCCCCAAGACGGGCTTATTTTGTGACATTTTGGCACTCTTGTTAGTCTTGTCATAATTTATTTTTGGCTAAGGATGGTGATTAAAGTGTACTTTATCTAAAAATTAAAATAAAACATAAGTTTTCACGCTACACTTTGTGCTATTATGACTGGATTATCTCCCCTTTTTCCCAATTTGTCACTGACGTCCCATTCCATATAGCAAGGGGGCACAGATGGCCCCTTACTTGCTCACTTGAATTATCTTCACAATTTTAGTCAAAAGATCATTAATTCATTTCCTATATATCAGTAATAGGGGATCTTTGTAGTCCCAGGCAATACAAGCACTCATTATAAATTGGTACAGGTAACCCAAGTAATAATTTCTAATTTCACAAAAAATGAATGAAAATGTAACCGCTATTTCACGCAGAG
This sequence comes from Spisula solida, assembly GCA_947247005.1. Lineage (NCBI taxonomy): Eukaryota > Metazoa > Mollusca > Bivalvia > Venerida > Mactridae > Spisula > Spisula solida. The sequence goes on along the minus strand of OX365944.1, from coordinate 55,102,665 downwards.
TGTTTTCATATTATTTGCTCAGTGAAATAATATTTTTTACCCCAAAATATCCATATTTTAATTAACCCTAGATAGTATCACGACACACATTTTGCCCAATTTTCATGACGATCCAGTGCCAAACACGGCCTCTATTCGCGTTTAAGGTATATGCGCAGAAATGATGCGCATAAACAACTGTATCAAACGTCCTTAACTATGAAATGTGTTACTTCATATATTGTTACTCACAAAATTTGGCCTGGTTTTGTAAAGAAATCTCAAACGTCATGGTCGTGATGGGGTCTTTGTCATTTCCAGTGACCTTGTAACTTTAACATGTTAACATGTTTGACCACTTTTTACTTTCGCATGGCAGGTATAGCCAGTTTATCTCTGTGCTGCAAGTTAATAATGTTTAGGGAGACAGAGTCTGGGAAACATGTACATTTCCAGAAAAGCTGCAAACTGTGTCAGATGTTCTCAGGATTTGACACTAACTTATTTTTCATAGTGGCCCTAAGGACCAGCAGCTTATAAAATATGCTGGCCTGACAGAATTCCAGATAGTCCAACAAACTACATGTATTGAGCAATTAAAAAATAACTTTCATCATGCAGTGCAAATATTTATGACATTTCATTGACCAATGTCCATAATCAGTTAATATGCTGTTTTTAAAAAGAGATCCTGTTTTAAATATATTTTCTTGGAAATGTTCTGTGGTTAATGGGACCACCGGCATTCCAAGAGTCAGTGGTCCTCCATGAAAACCACTGGTCTCGGACCAGCGTACCAGTGTTAGTGTCGTGCCCTGGTTCTAAGAATACAGAATGTTACATATATTGTAGGCGGAAGAACTTGGATGTGAAGGGAAAGTGGAAGAAGCACAAGGAATAATGAAACTTTGTGATCAACTCAATGAAGAAAGGTCACAGCTTCAAAATGTAAGTTCATTGGTCCAATTTGAACAGGTTGTCTTAGATTGACCGCATGTCTGAAAACAATGAAATTTGTTGTAGGTTAATCTTAATTTTAAAATCTAAATTGATAGTAATATTTGTTTGAATTGATACAGAGAAAAGTTTGTTAAATTAGGTTTGCTGTCGTATAAAACAGTTTATAATATATTGCAGTAAATATACCTTTTCATTGTACTGCCTGGAATGTTACTTAAGTATTCTAATATACAATGGTACATCTACAGGCATGTTCTGACACCCATAGGCAGGTTATTATATTTCCTACATACAGTGGGGGTGGTGACATATTGATTCTGTGCTTGATGAATGGAAGTCACAAAGTTCTTCTTTGCTTGTTCTCCTTAACCATTGGTCGAATTTCAGTGAAATTTCTTTAGTTTTTGTTTGGTTGATTTTTGCCAGAGTTTTTGTCCTTCTGGGAGACATGTTTTTGTGTCATAAACTAGTTATGATTTGTAGCTACCGGTATAGATATTCTTCATTTTATTTCAGAACCCATCACCAGACCCATTCCATGAGCCACTGAAGGCTATGGAAGTATGTACTGTATGTGGAGCTCTGTTGGTTGTTGGTGATGCCCAACAAAGGGTTGATGAACATATAATGGGCAAGCAACATTCTGGATATGCTAGAATACGAGCATATGTTGAGGGAAAGAGAATGGTAGGTTTTACAATAAATAACATAAAGGGGAAACATTTTGATGTCTTTTCATTGTTTATGTTATTTATCTGCTCACTTACCTGTAACCAGGGTTTGACAAGTGCTACAGGGAGACATATTGATATTGAACTGGATGTCACTAAGTTTGTCCTCTCTATTTCTCCTTAACCATTGGTTGGATTTCAATGAAACTTCATAGCAGTCCTTTGTACCAGGCCTAGTTGAGCATATAGTCAGGAATATTTATTATTAGGAGTTACGATCCTTTGTGCAGAAATACTTTTTTATGTCAAAAACTTCTAGTTAAGCAAACTATCGTGTATATTTTCAGAAAACTAAAGAAGAGGAAGAAGAACGAGAAACAAAATTGAAGACTGAACGGGAGGAGAGAGAGAAAGAACGAGAAAAGGAGAGAGAGGAACGAAGGAAGAAAGATGAAGAGAGAAAGAGGGAGAGAGAAGAAAGAGAAAAAGAAAGGGAAAGACGAAAGAAACGTAGTCGTTCCAGGAGTAGAAGTCGACGTTCTCGAAGTAGAGATAGGTATGTATACACACTTAACTACTAGCTGGAAGTCAGAGGATAATGGAACTGAATAGGTCTAGTAGAAATAATGAATTCTATAAGCTCAGGGTAGTCCAGAATTGATCTGTTTACAACAATTTTATAGGAACTCGTGACATTGTGGCCGAGTGGACAATCATAATGTTGCCAACTACCCATCTTGAGGTCCCTTGCTGGCATCTCTCTAGGGCACAAGAAATTCAGAAACAGTTTTCAGCATTACCCTACCAACTAGAGATTAACTGGTTGGTAACCCAAAGGTAGACTTGCATGTATCGGTGCTGTACACCGGGCACGTTAAAGAATTAAGGAATTATTGGATTGAGCTAGGGTTAACTTGGGTAGAGCTCCCAGATTACTTGTATCATACAACTGTCTCTTGCCTCGAAGTCAGTGGTCATTGGTTGATCTGGCAGAGTAAATGACCAGATACTTACAACTGTCTCAGTCAATCACAGACAAAAGATAGGAATTCGAGCTTGTGGTCTTCATTCCCTCTTCATTCAAAGACTGCAATTGACTTGATAGTTAACAATATACCGGTACTAACCTGAGACTTTTTTTTATTCACCCTCAGTTTTGGAAAGAAGGTCTAATATTGTTCATGTTATAAACAGTTGTATTAATTTGTACCATGAAAAACTTGCATAGATATTTTTATTAAGGTATGTCCCTTTGTTTTGTTCAGACTATAAATATGTAACTAAACTAATGACCTCAAATTCATGTACTAAAATATTTTCAGGAAAAAGCGATCAAGTAATCGTAGGTCACGTAGTCGATCTCGTGATCGCCATCATAAGTCACGTCGCCACAGGAGTAGAAGTCGAGAACGTAGTTCGCGAAATGAGGACAGGAAGCGTAGGTCCAGGAGTAAAGACAGAAGTAGCAAGAAGTCAAGTAAGTTTGAAATTGGTACAAATAGATGCTCTATATATATTGCAGTGGTTTATTTATCATATATTTTTCATAACAAAAGGGAAATTAAGATTGATAGCATTATTATTTGTTTTAGAGTTTCTAACTGAATAGCCATGGTCGTAGTTGGTGCTCTGGATTTGCAATCTGACTTCAATTCCTGGTTGTGGCAGGTCATCTCCAACAATGAACATTTTACAACAATTATGATTTTCCACCACTTGCGGAGAAATTGCTGGGTAAGTTAGTACTGGTAAGAATATAACCCAGGAAAATTGGTTAGGTAAATCAGTTGCCATACCTAACTGAAGTATTGTTGATATATGACGTTTAACCCAAATGAACATAAACAAGCTTAGAGTTCTGTCGAATTCTATGTTGATGTACAGTCTACGAAATTAGCACTTGTTCAGGACAAGTAATTTTTGGATCAGGCAAGTTAATTCTGCAGGAAATATGTACTGGCAGGCGTCCTACATCCGGACACTTGTCATATTTTTCACGATAACTCGAGAAATGTGTAAATCAAGTTATTGAAATTTCAACTGAACAAAGCTAGGTTCGTATCTGAACTGAAGAGCTAATTTGTTTACTTCTAAAAATAGCTCAAGTGCATTTTTGAGGGCCGTTGTAGGGGTCACCACATCACCTCATTTTTAGCTCCACTATTCGTAGAATAAGGGGAGCTATTGCAGTCACCCGAGCGTGGGCGTCGGCGTAACACTTTTGTTAAAGTTTAGGTACAGGTTTTTTAACCTCTTATAATCTCTAAGTCCTTTGAGATATTGCTTTCATACTTAGCATACTTGTTTGCCACCATCACCCCAACCCATATGCAGGAGTAGGTAGTTGGTGTCGGCGTAACACTTTTGTTAAAGTTTAGGTACAGGTTTTTTAACCTCTTATATTCTCTAAGTTCTTTGAGATATTGCCTTCATACTTAGCATACTTGTTTGCCACCATCACCCCCAACCCATATGCAGGAGGAGGTAACTCTATCAGGCATTTTGTTGAAATTATGCCCACTTTTTCTACTTAGTGCAGATAGTGCAAATGTTAAAGTTTAGGTACAGGTTTTTTCACCTCTAATATTTTCTAAGTGCATTCACATATTGCTATAGATACTTGTTCTCCATCATGACCCCAACCCCTACACAGGGGTGGGTAACTCTATCAAGCATTTTGTTGAAATTATGCCCCCTTTTGGACTTAGAAATGCAAATGTTAAAGTTTAGGTACAGGTTTTTTAACCTCTAATATGTTCAAAGTGCATTGATATGTTGCTTTGATACGACGCATACTTGTTCACCATCATGACCCCAACTCCTACACAGGAGAAGATAATATTTAGCATTTTGTTGAAATTATGCCCCCTTTTGGACTAAGAAATGCTTATTTGCTTACCTTCATGACCAAGAGGACCTACACATGAGTAGGTAATGGTCCTGCATAATTTGTCCAAATTATCCCCCTTTTCAACTTAGAAGCCCCAACCTCTACACAGCAGAGGGTAATGCTGCTGTAATGAAGCATTTTGTTTTGAATATATAATGATTGTACTATCCCAGCATGGCGCTGCGAATAGTGGAGCGCGCTGTTCATGGACATCTCTTGTTAAGTCCAACAGGACCATCAATCTGGACACTGTGTTGTCGCGTTTTTTATTACAAAAAAGGCGTTAAATATCTAATTAAACTGTGTAATGAATCAAGGGAAAGCACCAATAAACGGTTTGTGCAAAATTTGTAGGATTTATCTCCCGTGAATATTGGAAAAATATCGTTCGAAACTTAGCGGCAAATTTTAAACGATTCACTCTTCATAGCGGGCTTTTTGATACAAGGACCGTAGTTTACATTTCGGGGCTGCGCAGAAGTATTGCGCATGCGCAGCTATGCGATTTTTCGACTTCCCCCGTAATGTAAACAAGCTTCACAAGTACAGACGAACATAAATGCGACATTTCTTGTAAAATATTTAACTTTAATCGTTGCTACTTCGTAGTGTTGACAAAAATCAAGCGTCTAATTGATTGACAACAAATGATCAAAATCAATGGCCGCAATGAAGCGTTTTTGAGTCTGTCCGGATTGGTGGTCGTCCAGATTTGGTGGTCGCCAGCCAGTACAGAGTATAAAGGAAAACTATTCACTTTTGCTGATTCACGCTAAAGTAGTTTGAAATCATAAATTCACAATCTGGATGTATGTTACAGGCAGTGAAAGGAGTGTTTCCAGAAGTAAATCTGAGGATAGACAGAAGGACAAAGAGAAGAAAGCCGAGGAAACCATTCAACAGACTGATGATCAAAGTACAGACATTTCTCAGCCTGGGATTCCTGATATTCCTACAGGAAACCCAGACTCTGAGATGGAACCAGGGGAAACTAACTGAAGGTGACTTAATCTTGGAATACTAAGGTAAGTGAATGAGGCCGCTTGGTCGCTACGGTTACTCACTTGATTCCTTTGTAGGTTACCAGGTAAGTGAAAACATGTTCTGCACGGAAGAAAATAATATAGGGGAATATTTGTAAAGTAGTGATTTGGGAATTTCTGGATCTAGCAAAAGTTCATCTTTTATTATGCAAATGCTTCTTCTGGCATGTTTGCATGTATAAAGATATCTGTCATTAAGCCCATGTCTGTACTTCAGACTGTGTAGACAGTTATTTTTGTGTTACGTTAGGCAGTGTGCTAATAAATACCCATAAATCAAATGCCAGTGCTAACAAAACTATTGTCAGAGAAAAATTATAGGCAACAGAGATTGATTCGGGGTAGGCTACTAGCATCATGTTTATTGTTCTAGCATTGAACCAGAAGTTCCCATCATTACTAGTTATGTCTACAAAACATTTCAAAAAGGCACAAATGATATATGAAATATGTAACACTTCATTTCTTAGCCGCTGACTGCCATCAGAAAAAAAGCCGCATTGGTGACAAATACGAACGGGAGGAGAGCATGAGCAGGCCAATACACTGTTGCGCAGTTTAATACCAAGAGTATTAAACACCCAGGTATTTCTAGCTTGTCTAGCTTTAAATACCACCTGATTAATCTGTAAATGTTTTACTTAACAAAAAAAAAACTTTATGAATTTACTTTGTATAAAAACCTATAATATCAGTGGATCTTTTTCTTTCCGAGGCATTACTTGTGATTGATAAGCAGATAACTATTTTGGAGCTTATTTAGATGAAGCACAAATCCTTTTCCTATTAATATCAAAGATTTTTCATGAGAAATTAACCAATGATTTGACTTCAATGATTAAAGAATGTCGATGAACTTTACTGACCCTTTGAAGAATTTAGCCAACCCATTAAATTTCGGTTAAAATGCTATTGATTGAATGCATGTTTATCTTAAAGAATTATTTTTGAGATTTGGGTTTTTCTTGCCAACAATTGGTGGTTATGAATATATAGTTGATTTATATATGTTGATGAAAATACTCTGTTCAGCACGGTATAGTTTGATCCAAGAATGGAAATCTCGGGTGTCCGATAACATGCAGTGAAATATGCATGGAGCACAGCAGTGAACATATTGTCACATTTAAGGAAAGGTATATATTGGCAAAAATCAGAGGTATTTCTTACATGTTTATTGCAATGGTATTTAACCTGTATTGTATACATGTATATGTTGATGCGATGACCTTGACTTTGGGGGTATGCTTGTAAATGCTCAGTGAGAGTGCCAAGGTAACTTTGAGGTTTTATTATCTTGTTTTGGGTGCAAAGTTGCCACACTCGTATTCCGCAGATGAAATGACGAAAAAAAAAATGTTATATTTTCGAGGTATTTATTATTTCCATCTGTTTGTCGACAACTCCGGGTTAGAATAAAATAGCTCTACCACCTCAAAGTTATATAAATGTAATTTAAAGAGTTGCAATCGACCAGATGCCCGATGTATACTTATGTAAATCGAGAATTCTGTTGACAATTTGATGAAAGTAATTAAACTTGGTTGTAAAACATGCAATTATTGTACAAGTTTGCATTATCTAACAGGTCAATTGTTTGATAACCTTTGACAAAAATCTTTGACACAGAAATGAGTGAAAAATTCTCTACACTGGCATCTGGTCAATTGAAGCATGGCTTCAGCCTTTGCTACAGTCTTAATGGGTTCTAATTTCTGACTGACAAGAAAATATTTGTTTTCTTTTATTTCGCACAATTCTCATTTCAAAATTATTACATAACTCACATTAGTCTGAACTGTTATCTGTACCATACTATCGATGCTTTGGTGAATCCTGGATACTTCTATGTTAAGGTATTTATGAAAAAAGTCTTAGACTAAGATGCCATAGATCTCTGTTTACAACAAAACAATCCAGCATCAGCAATTACCATGCAATGTATCTATTGCAATATTACTTCCCCTGGCTAACCAAATTAATACTATCTCTATTTTACTTATCTATTATTCCTTAATAGTTTTGTATCTCCTTCAACCATTAGGAGTTACGGATCCGAAGATCAATTAGTTTAAATTAGATTGATTTTGATCAGTTATTTCATGTGTAAGGAAAGTTCTCCTCTACAGTTGAAGATTATTAAAAATATGATACCTCATTCTTTATCTTAGTCCGTAGGAAATATTCTATTAAGATATATTTGCCTAAATTTACAGCATTCTTAAACCCCCTTTATGACTCGAAATGCAAAAGAATCTTCTCTTGTCAGTAAGGGGCGTGTATTGACATCTCTGTTAAACTACTAAAACACAGCAAATGAACAGTAACCATAAAATCCAAAACCTACATACCGATCTGTAGCATCGATCTGTAACATATTTCTGGGGCAGTTATGTGAGGTTAGTTTTGCTTGATATAACATTTTCAGGAGCTATACGGACATGTGAAATGTGTTTAACTCTTGTTTTAGTTTACTGCTGATGTTTGGTTTCTGATGAAAAATATGTTGATACTTTTATGTCAATAGTCCATGTTTGTAAATAAATAGTATGTATGAGTTTACAAATTTCTTTAAATAATCTTCGAAATCCTCATCTTGTAAAAACATAGTTCAACTTCAAAAACCATGATTAAAAAATCTTAAATCTGTAAATTTAGTTTGTGCCACATTTTTACCACCTGTTTGGTATATGAACACATTTCACATGTACAGTGCTGTGACCAGGAGACGCAGTGAATGGAGGTCAGTGTTATTACACAACATTGTATCCATTATGAAAATCATTTGTTTTAATACGCTATACATTTTTCTTACCTAACAAATGTTGCTGTTTTTTACCAACTTTAATCCTGTGATGCTTATAGCTAAGGCTGCATTGAATCTTTGTGAAGGTAGTAGCCATGTGTTAGTTATGTAGAATATTCTGTATTAGAGTGTTAATGCAAGTTTCATATTTTTCAGAATGTTGCTGGAATCCTGACTTCGACCAATATCACCTGAGATTATCTCCTGGAGTGGCCCCCCTTGTTCCTGTGAGGTACTCCAACTGTTTACAAAAGTTAGGATGTCCCCCCAGTCTTTGTCTTTATACTTTGCCATTTTTTATGTTGACTAGTGTTATTGACTGTACTTTGATGTATATGTTTAATGTTTTTGTTGTACATATGCTTATGTAGTACGTAGAAGTAATTATGATCACTTAGTATTATCCATGCTCTGCTTTCATTGCCTAGTATGACATCAAGGCTTGAACGGAACTTCAAGTTTTTGTACTATTCAATTTGTATGTTTTAATACTATAAATCCTCCTCCGACAGAAATTAACCAAATAAATGCTCTTTATTGTTCTCCCACCTGCTTTGTTTATTTTAAGTATTCAATCATGATCAATAATCATCGTATTGAGATGATAATGTTGAAACATTTCACCCGATACAACTTCATAATCTGTTGTGACACTTGCTCGAGTTGATAGGTATATGTGTAAGCTATGTTGTACAAGGAACCGTGGTTTATGGTCTTAAATGTAAACTACAAAGTACTTTATCGAGATTGTTTTTTATTGAAGTGTGAAATGGTAATGTTTTGTTGTAACGCTTTTCTCAGAACTGTGTCAATTTAATGCTGAAAAGAACTTGTGGAAGATACATTTCATGTTGAACATCAAGAGTGTTGGTTTTGTTTTTTCGTGATATACTGGTATATACATGTATTTGTATGTTTGGTTAGTGGTACAATGAAGAATGTCTCCGTACTTCAAGGGTTTTAAATTTTCCAGACATTCTTAGTGTTGTGGTATACATAAACAGATAGTTCTTCCCTGTAATACAATGTGGCGTAAAATATTAAATTTCAAAAGTTCACTACGGAGAGTATTTTCAAATTTGAACATTTTTACCTAGAAGTACTGATCACTTTTTGTTTGTCATGCATCCCAACATGTTTCAATATGAATATTTTGTGCTTTTCCATCTTTATAAGTAATCAGCTATTTCATTTACTAAGCAAACTATCCATGTTACTCCCATATATGTGCTGAAATGTAATATTGTGGTCATAATGTGATCTTAGATAATAACACACGACAAAGATATCACGCTGTATATTGGTGTGTTTTGCATGAATTGATATAACTGGCTTCTTATCTTTTTGTCATCAATAATTGTTACTGTTGGTCATAATAAAATGTCTCATACTGTCAAATCTTGTTAATTTGCCTATATTATATGTGCATGTAGTTCTGTTGCCGATGTGTAACAGATTAATTAATTATATGTCTCCCATTTGTATTTGGGGAGACATATTGATTTTGTGCAGGATGTCAGAGTTTGTCTGCGCTTGTTCTCCTTAACCATTAGTTGGATTTCAATTAACCATAAATACTTGGTACCAAGCCTATAGTTGGGAGTCCATCAGCACAAAAGTCGCTTATTTTTCATGGTCCATGGCATTTTTTAGTAGAAGTGTTTCAATACCATATTTGAATTGCCCAATACCAGTTGTCTATGGTTTGGGTGGATGCCACACGCAAAACCCTCTGTGAAGGTCATAAAAGAGGTCAAAGGTCAATTAAGTGCATATATCATGCATCCACTTAAAAGTGCACCATATCTTGGTCAATTCTACAGGTATAATGGTTAAAATGGTATCAAAATGATGCTAATGAATTGGTCCTTCATTTGCAATGATTTTATGCAAATTATCACATTTGCATACTCATAAATATTAATGAGGAAGTCAAAAATGGGTAAATTTTTGTTAAAAATCTACTAGTATAGTTGACAAATGTATGCCATATCTTCCTTATTTCTATTATTTAAAGATCCAAATTGTACCAAAATCATGAGAGGACATAGAGCTTTCGTTAAATGTATATTTTTGGATAAATATAATTTAATTCCACCGAGAATAACCGCCAAAGGTGGGTGGGGGTAAATTGAAACCAGAACGTAAAAATCTCAATACAGTCAGAATCAACATTAAACACCCATTAAACATGTTCCTTATATCCAAATATGATTTATTTGTGGAATTTGATTTTGACTTACTCAAATATTATGCTAATTAACTCATTTGCATATTTATGAATATTGATAATCTATTGCACATGTATGACAAAAAGCGTACAAATAAGGATCTGTATCTGAGTGATAAACAAGCAGTGTCTTCTAATAATTATACAAAATGCAATACATATGTCTCATTACACAATATATGTTTGTACATGGCGTTTAGAACTGTATTATTTATTCTTATAATCATCGGCAAACCACTAGTTTCTACCGTTATTATAATTCAGAGAATTTGATACGACTCTCGACCTTCAATTAGCATAATTTAACAGCTGATATATTGTCTATATTAATAATCCCGGCTGTATGCTTTCATAAGCGGGAAATATCACAAAGACGCTGGATGTGTAATACCAACACAAATCTAAAGAACCGATAATGCACGATTTGCTCGTGGAAATTTATATATTCAACGCAAGTACCTTGTAATATATTCATGTATAAAGGTTAGGATCATGTCAAATTATCTGCGCTATACAAATTATACCAATTCCAATCAAAGAAAACATGTAGTGTCGTCAACGTAAAATGTCGCCTGGTACAGTAGAACTTCGATGCCTCGAACTATCTTCCTTACGGGAAAATAGTTCGAGTCATCTACCTGTTCGAGGTATCTATGGTACTCAAGTATATGTATCATGTGTATAAGTTCGAACTGATGCCAGTATGTTAAACCGTACAAATCGTGTGTGTGTGTATTGTATAATTGATTTACATAACTATTGCATGTGTATCATTTTTGTAACAGTATTCATTATAATAACAAAATATAATAGTTTGACAAAATTGACATGGAGTCTGATTATTATCTTCGGCAAACTCTTCGAATGTTCAAAAATCCAAAGAATACTCGGAACTATTTAGTATATGATAATTGACAAATCTTACTAAGGTTTCTTGTTATACATGTATAGTGTATTTATGTTAAGGAGCGCACGGAATATTCTTATGACCGAGGTCAAGTTCGACTACCTATAAATAAATGGAAATGAAACAAAAACTTTTGATATATATACAAGTACGAGTACTTTAATTTAAAAAAGGATAATGTTATTCTGATATGTTGTTGCTTCTGAATTTCATTAACGAAAATAAGTTAAATTACAATATAGATTTATATGAAGTTAAGTCTTTTAAAAACTGGTTATACAAATGCAGTCATACACAAACAATTGTTAATTACAGTAATTATAACAACTTGTAACCTTAATACACATGTCGCCGACTACCCGCATTCGAGCAATGTATTTCAAGAGTCAATGAAAGGTGCGAAAACTTGTGTTCGACCTAGATAGTGTTCGAGTCATCTATTGTTTTACTATATTTCATTTGTTCTTTATTTCAGTCACATTATATATCACAGAAACATTTTTATGTGACCCACGGATATACACAGAACAGATAAGCAGGTCTAAAAATAGCCTAGTTATGACCTGACTACCCATAATGCATTGCGCGCTTCGGTAAGCCGATAATTGTGAACATGACTTATCCAAAAGAAATCTTTTTTTCGTGTCAAAACCACAAAACTAAGTGGTTTGATCATTTTCAACAAATAGAGGACACCCCAAAGATCACAAAAAATATTGATTTATAAGAAAAACAGTCGTAAATAAGTTTCCTTAGGGATTTAAAAAAAGTAAATATCGGAAGCAATCCAAAACCCGTTGATTGAAAATTTATCGATCAGGATAGGTCACAGAAAATGTGGTCTATGTCACATTTGACAGATGAATCGTCCAAACTATCTAAACTAAAACTTTCCTAACACATAACGGAACAAATAAATTCCCATCTTTGCTTATTTTGACGAAGAATTGCTTTAAATGAAAACAAATATCTCAAATCAGACTGAATTGGTGAAATAATCCAAGATGGTGGTGGCTAGCGGGAAAAAAGCGCCAACTTGAGAATCTCGTCAAGTCTCGTACAAGTAAGCCGATCGCGATATTTCATTCCAATATGGCGACCTATATATGAAATATAGTGGGAGTGGAATGAGTTGCTTTTCCGTCTAATGTATTTCCGTGATGTGACCATTCTAGTACAGACTTATATTAGACTAATAAAAATTCACAGCAATAGTACATACTAAAAATGCACCCATATACACACATATTACTAATTTGTAAGGATTATTTAAATACATATAGCTAAGAGACTGTTGTTAATACATTGTTTTAAAAGGTTGTTAGGAATTCTTTTAAATAAGACATGTGGGCTATTCCAAAAAAAATGGCTAGAAAAGTGAAAAAAGTATTAAAATTTGAAATTATTGAAAAGTCCAAATATGTTGTTTCATAATGTTGTACAGTCATTACAGTCATCAAAACCAATCGAGTTCTACTCTAACTCAGATATAAAGAAATAAAAAAGTTATGTAGCTTTATATTTCAAAATCTTCCCCAAAATAACAAAATTACAGGAATATTTATTTATGTGCTAAACAAACAATAATTACTATTTATTTTTATTTTATTGTTTTTTTCTGTTAGAATATATGTTGAAGCATCAGAAATAAGTGCTGAAGTACTTGCGGTATCATATGAAATTAAAAAAATCATGTTTTCCATGCTTTATCCTTTTATTAGCTCACCTGTCACAAAGTGACAGAGTGAGCTTTTGTGATCACACTTCGTCCGTCGTCCGTCCGTCCGTCCGTCTGTCCGTCCGTCAACAATTGGGTTGTGTCCTCTCTAGAGGTCACAATTTTGGCCTAATCTTTATGAAACTTGGTCACAATGATCATCTCAACAAAATCTAGGTCAAGTTCGATATTGGGTCATCTGAGGTCAAAAACTAGCTCACTAGGTCAAATTATAGAAAAAACCTTGTTTTAAACCTTTCAACATGTAGTCTTCATAGTCACTAAACTCTCTGCAGTAACTCTCTACTCTCTATACATACAATAAACTTTCATCAACCAATGAAAATGTGTATCAGGGTTCACAGCAGTTTTGTAAAGGTCAAATATCAAAATATTCTAGTATTTAAACCAGGGTGTGAATTGTACTGGTTAAGTGGAAATCAAAGCGCTGTAGGGAGCGTAGACATTTTCCTGAGGGTCGTGGGTTCAAACCCCACTGGAACCATAATTTTTTTATTTTTATTTTTTTAAGTGTTTAGGTATTGTTTTGTCTTTATAGCATGTATTTGTACATTTTCCTGATGGTCGTGGGTTCAACCCCCACTGGAACCATAATATTTTTTTTTTTTTTTTTTAAATGTTTAGGTATTGTTTTGTCTTTATAACATGTATTTGTACATTTTCCTGATGGTCGTGGGTTCAACCCCCACTGGAACCATAATTTTTTTTTTTTTTTTTTTTTTTAAATGTTTAGGCATTGTTTTGTCTTTATAACATGTATTTGTACATTTTCCTGATGGTCGTGGGTTCAACCCCCACTGGAACCATAACTTTTATTTTTTATTTTTTTAAGTGTTTAGGTATTGTTTTGTCTTTATAGCATGTATTTGTACAGTTATATGGAGGAAAAATACCAAAATATTTTGTTTAAAATAAAGGTCAAATCATAGAAAAACCTTGTGTAGTCAGTCACCAGAGGTTACAATTTCAACTTAATCTTTATGAAACTTTGTCACAATGATCCTGTCAACAAAATCTAGGCCAAGTTCGATTTTGGGTCATCTGGTGTCAAAAACAAGGTCACCATGTCAATTTACATTTTCCTGAGGGTCGTGGGTTTAAACCCCACTGGAACCATAATTATTTTTTTGAGTGTTTAGGTATTGTTCTGTCTTTATAGCATGTATTTGTACAGTTATATGGAGGAAATATTTTGTTTAAATTATAGGTCAGATCATAGAAAAACCCTGTGTAGTCACCAGAGGTTACAATTTCAACTTAATCTTTATGAAATTTGGTCCTAATAATCATCTCAACACAATCTAGGTTAAGTTTGATATTAATTAAGTCATCTGGGGTCAAACGCTAGGTCACATGGTCAAAGCATACACAAACTTGCAATAGAGGCTGAATTTCCTTAAATTTTATTCAGAAAATGTGTAGGATCACCATAGGGGTGTGCATGCACTAGTACGACAGGTGAGCGACCTAGGGCCCTTTGGGCCCTCTTGTATTTACTTTCCATGAATTGAAATTCCCTGTATGATAAAGAGAGTGAAACATAACTGGAAAAACACATACTTTTATTTGAATTTGAGTGTGTCAAGCTATATTGAAAAAATCTATAGGCAAACAATAACATACAAATTTTCAAGAAGTTCTACCAGAAATGGGCTTATTTTTGTATATTTTGTCACACTCCTGACATAAAACTTTCAATGCCTTAATTCAATATCTGACATAAAGACAAAACTACCATTATATAGCAATAACAATAGTTAACAAATATGAGGCATATTTCAAAAAGAAAACAGTCAGGATAGTGTCCTCAAAGACATTTACACCGAACATAAGAGACAGATTATTGTTATATTATGTTAAAAAATTATACATCCTTAGTCTTTCTGGCCAATTCCATAAATTCTTCAAGCCTTTCTTTTCTATTTGTAGTTTTAAATCTAAGTTACTTATTCATGCTAATTGGAATGAAAATTCTAGCTGTCAAAAGGTCTGAAGTTGCCTTAAAGTATGGCAGCAGTGGTGTCACTCTCCTGACATCATAGCCATTATCTACAATGTTATTTCAACCAAGCGAAAAATTACTTTGTCATACTGATTACATAATGCATGATGATAAGTTAAAGGATCAAATAGGTACATGACTTAAGATATATTGTTGAAAATTAAAACCAATAAATTCTCTGCAGATTTAAAAAGCAACAACAAATTCATATCAACAATGGGAATCGGAAATGGCGATGATGTATATATTGGGTGCCTGAACATACTGTAAATCATTGAACAATAAATATTATTTAATTACTGATAAATTATTGCACATTAATTTTGGAAAATAAATTATATACTCCTCTTCACTCTAAATGTGAGGCTTTGAAACAAAGCAACGCATCCAGATTATTATGAACATTGAATGAATTCAGATCTTATCAAATTCATGCATTTGTACATTTATACTCTACACCCCCACAGAATGAAATCTGGGGTATATCATATATATCAGAGTGATTTGTTCTAAAAAGTTTGTCTTGAAGTCAATTTCATGGAGTCTGGAAATAACCCATGGAAGGCATGATGTATTTAAAATATAGTTCATACCAAGTGTAACATGATAAAATGCAGTCAAGTTTGCTTGAAATGATATTTATTAACATAGTTATGGCCCCTTTTAACTAACATTTTGTTAAATCTTTAATGATTGATTTTCTATTTTCAAACTTTCTCAATAAGTATAAAAGATTTACTTAAACCTCAACATATTAGATCATTACCAGAGATGAGACCCTCCCATTCTGTTACCAGTACATTGTGTAGACAAAAGTAGGCTTCCATGAGATCAATTTTTACGAAGATATTGCCCTTTTCTATCATAGAATGTTCACTTTAGACTCAATATCTAGAAAGATACATTTTGTATTGACATGAAATTCCACATAATTCATCAATCACAGTGATTACTTTACTCTGTGGACGAGAGGAGGTAACTGTATCAATGATTTTGGTGGAGTCAAAAGGCTCTTTTCAAAGTCGTATTATGGGTATATAATTTGTCACTCTGTGGTAATTCTAGTTAGATTTAATGGTTGTCTTTCATATTTAAAGCATGACATAGGCTTCCAGGAAAATCATGTTATGTTGCATATGTTTGAGGTATATTGACAGAATATTGTGAAATATGCCCAGTGTCACACTCCTGACCATTTTAACCATAATTTTCTAAAATTAGCTGAAGATAAATATAATAACCATAGAGGTGGTTATTATACATTAATTGAATCTAGAGACAGTAAACTATATAACATACCTTAAATTGCTCCTGTATATTTACTCATAAAAGTCTTACAAGTCTATAAAGCAAGGATGGGTACATTTTTGTCATGTTTTATTTAACTACCATGTTGAGACTAAAAGGCGTCAATTTTGGTTCCTTGAAGTATTACATTCTTCATATTATCATCAGTTGATGCCTAAGACATACATCTATCCCTTAAACAACATTAAACCTTGTTTATCTTCAAGCTTTTTGTAAATGGATGTTCTAAACAAACATTCTTTTTGAAATTGTCACACTTTTTTGTCACACTCCTGACGTTTTTAGCCTGTTATTTTAGAATATTTTTTTAACAACTGGTGCTATTTTAATGAAACTTCACAAATTGTTAAAGGGCATGGTGAAACACCTTTACTAAACAAGAAATTGTTACTAAAGTATACAGTATCTTTTTTATGACAGACAAACCCATTCTATCCATTTTTTTGGAACAGCCCATGTATGATCTAAATAATTTTCAAGTCGATATTTTTTAATGACGGTCCCTACACTACTCTTTAAGATTTGTGTCTGTCAATACTGATATTTCACTGTAATAGGATATACGATCTTGAAATTACAGCGTATGATTTATTGCCTTAATTATATCGCAAAGATTTTTAAAATATACCAATTATGTGTAATTTGATGCTGTTGCATTGAATTCTCTTCTATTCGAGACTAACACATGGCACATCACAAGTACAGTTGTCATGTAATTAACAAAATCATTTACAGTTTTCAGATTTCTTGATTAATAGACATGTTAGACACACTCAACTTTGAGAAGGTTTTTGCCGATTTAAAAATACCGAACCTTTATTGTACGGTGAATAGAATTTTACAATAGTAAATAGATTATATAATGAATATAATTATTTAATTTTTCGCCAGTCATCTGGCTGATAGCTAGGCGTCCGATAGCCATTGTCAATCACTCGTCAATGGAGACATTGTATAAATGACTCCTAATTATTTCATTTTTACCATATTTATATAACTCTTTTATCATGTAATTACACATTCAAAAATGCCAAAAAAGCTACATACACACAATAAAGACATGTTTAAGACAAGTGGGAACGGATATAAACATGCTAGCATACTATATATGATTAAAGAAGGGATTTTGCCGGGACCGAAGAACCAGTTCGAGGCATCTAGGGTGTTTGACGCAAATACTGTTCGAGGCATCGAAGTTATACTGTATATTAACCTCTTAATTAATAAGTTGGTATTTGTTAACAAACTACCGGGTAAACGTATGTTCTTTTAGTTGCATGTATATAGTCGTATTGGAGAACAAGAAAACGTTGTTCTTAGCCAATTGCAGTTCAGTTCTTTCGTACCCTGACTTGTCCTTACTTTCATAATGTTTATAAAGCCTTAGTAAATACACTTTGTTGATATCTTATTCAGTAGCAATGTGTAGTAAGTAATGATGATTAAGACGGTATTGAATGCACATAGGAGTAATTACCTTTTTGAACGATTCTATTGTGACTTTACAAATCATAAGCTCATCAATAAAGACTACACAACTTGGAAACAAACGAGGTAGAAAAAGTCGACCGATGCGTCGAATTATGTCTGGTCCTGATACTAGTATGCACATGCCACAATCAAATGATCACATCTTGCTAATGAGTAAAACCAAAGTCGATACTCGCTGAGTTACTTTCCTTTAGTTTGCCAACAAGGTCAGAGACGTTGCTAAGAAAGAACGAGCTTGTTGTAAGAGAAAGCTACCACAATGTACAGAAGACAACAAATCGACGCGAAGTATGCCAACTGTCATCAAAAGATGCGAGGGTCATTTTCATGCTTTGGTTGCTTCAAGCGAAGGATGCATTACTTACTCCTCATTCAGTTCTCTTCATTGATTCCTTTTTTGCTCAGGTTCGGTCTCTAGTGTTCTTTGCATTGCGGTTTTCAGTCTTGTTCTTGGTCTCTTAATGCCACGAGGTATCAATTGAGACACTTGAAGCTTATACATGTCCCATTGCGTATGCCTTTGTCTAGGGGATGAACTCTCGATGGAGATTCGGGAGGCATCGTAAATAGGTTGCTCGTGGTCTAAGGGAAGTATCGGGGAGGTCATCAGGACATCAGGAGGAATCATGATAATCAAGGAGTATCGGGATGCATTGCAAAAACTATCAATGTGCTCCAGACTTTATGCGTCCATTCTTCTTCCTCGGGGATGTACTCCCGATGGATTTAAGAGCTTAGAAGGCTTCTAGGATCCCATGTATCTCAGGGAAGGTATCCGGTGTCTCGGATAATCTTCCTTGAACGTTTTGGGGACTCTTGAGACATCTTATAATAACGCGAGTACATGTACATATGTCAGGAAAATTCAATGCATGCATATTTTTACCCGATGCATTCGCGCTGTAATCTCGGGAATATCTCCGGAAGGCATCCCAGAAGCGCACCAGAGACTCAGGAATACCAGTAACCATGGATACTTATACGCTAGGCAGTGATATTTTGGGGACACACTCGCGGTCTCGGGATTGTAGTTCTGAAGGGAAACTTCGGGTAAGTCATGAGACATTTTGGGTCATCGTTAGGAATTGGGGTGGGGTATCGGTAGACATCGGATGACTCCCGATGTGGTCCTGAGGTTACACGCCTGTCCCACTGCCTCGATGATTTACTCCCGATGTACATATAATTTTCAGAACATGTCTCCAAACAACCACCGTATCATTGTGGGGTTCCTCTCTTTGGCGGGATGTGAAACCATTTTTCTGCTGGAAAAGATATGACCTTCTGTTGGATATTAGAAGAGACGTACATTCAGATGAGACAGACAGTTGTACAAGCTTGTTGGTGACCCCTGTTAGTTAAAGCTCTATAAAACAAGGCTTGAAATGCTTCCGCCAAAACATTAAAAAAGAAGTTAAGTTACTAATATTCTAGGGCTGCTTTCAGCAGTTCAGCTGTTCAGCCACCCTTTGACATTTTAACTTCGCTGGTCATTGGGCTACCTAGGAATCTTGCGTTCGAGTTTCCCTGGGGAGACTATTTCTCTCTTGATGCGTGTGCAACCAACACCTATCTGGGGCGCCCTGAACTATCGAACGTGTACAGACATCGCCCTCATAGGCACCAATTCACACCTTGGTTGAGTGGAGCATGTTGGTTATTCTACCTCTATGCCACTGCCCCCCCAGTGATGTGAAGTGCTGCGCTAGAACTGCACGCCACAAGAGCAAACTACCAACCAGGTACTTGTATACGGATACGAGCCGATGCATCCGTAATGAATATAGAAATCAAGACGTGATCTACTAATTCTTCATACTGCTTGCATCGAACTGAGAAGGTGTTTGTAAATTCACGTGCAAATATATCCACAGCAAATGTTCATTATCAATCTCAAACTAAACAGCGACATTGTAACTTGTCTTATTTGTACATATATACACTATTATTTCATGAATGATTTGTAGAGTTTTTATATATAAAGTCGTAGTTTAAAATTGTCAAGAACGTTATTGTCTTTAGCACTTAAGGTGGTATATGCACCTTGTGCTTAATTATCAAAGCTCCCACGAACGGGCATGGGTACCTGTCATTTCTCGGTACTCTGTAGATGTTATTACATGAAAAGCATGTGTTAACTATATATTCATTCTAATTTAAACAAGACATGAATGAAAATATAAATCTGATTTTGTATGGAAATATAATATTATGTAACAGTATTCATGCTTTAAAATGAACCACCCATTTTGAGCGCTTTCAAAGGAACAAGTAAAAGTGTATAATGAACAATTTGCAATATCACTATGATTATTATCATCTTTTTATATTCATATAGCATAATTTGAACCTAATTTTATGTTAGTTCCTATTTATCACACTAAACTCGAAATTACTATTTGAAGTGCACGTGTAGGCCTATGTGTAGGTAGCTCATTCCTCCTTAAACGAATGTTGACATATTTTAAATGAATTGGTCAATTCCAAAACCAATATAATAGTTGTTACTTGTAAACCCATTCAATAAATCAATGCAAACATAATTCTATTACTTATTTATAATACTTTAGACGCTATTGTGTTAGTTTAAGTTCATGTGTAATTTTACCCCCACCCACTCTAAGCACACGTGTGCCCTTAAATCAATGAGAAGGTAAGTGACCAGTTAACATATCAATAGAGTAGTATCTCACCATTAAATTAGAATCTTTTAAGCTTTCAAATAGCAAAAATGACCACATTATAACAAATATATTGTTCATACACGTCGAATTTTTATAAAAAATATTGCTAATTTTAGGTGTTCTTATCAATATTCATGAGTATACAAATGCATAAATTTGTAAAAAGTTATTTTTATTGTTAGCCCAGTGCATTAGCTTCATTTTGATACCATTTGTATAAATTTTGACCGAAAACTGACAGAGATATAATGATATTTTTAGTGAGATATATAAAAAAATGCACTCATTTGACCTTTGACCTAATTTTGAGAAAACGAGGCAAAATCACGGATGGCATCCGGCCATTTCAGATTACACACATATCAAAGATAACATTTAGCATGGATGCCACATTCTACTCTCCGATGCCATGGCCCGTCATATTTTCTCCGTATGGACTCCCGACTACTAGTTGTGCATATTGTCAGGAATTTAGGTTGGACGAATCTGGTATGGAAGAATTGTGGATAAGTTTCGACCATGCCGACCTTGCCAGCACAGTGTATAGAGCTCACACTTGTCACTGGATAATACTGGGTGAGGCATTCTATCCACTATGTTCTTCTTCGAGATGGCTACAGTACCTTCATATGTTATGAAGTTGTCAGTTGCTTGTGGGAGAGTTGGTACTAGTTAATAATTAATTCCTGGAACACTGATAAGCTAAACTGACTAATCCATAATTTAGTCCATCCCAAATGTTACATCTACAAGAATGAATGAGTTTCCAAAGGCAACCGTGTCAAATTTGCTGGTCAAAAACAGCCTGCTGCTCTGAATCTATCTGTAGATCATTGCCACATGATTTAATCAATACAGAACATGTACTGAATCCAGCACTAGAATATTTATTTCAAATAATTTAGGGTGTCTAGGTATCTCAATTTGCAAATCAATTTATGGTAAACAAACAAACAAACACAATTTACAAATACACATACATGTATCAGTCGATTTTTTGTTCAACCTGCCGCAGGTACTGGGTCGGTGAGTTAAAAATGTATAGACGTTGATTTTATAACGGTAAAATTCATACCCGCATGTGAAATAGACTGTTCTCATTACTACGGTAAAGCAGATACCTGCGATAGGTCATAAAAAATCTAATATGTTACGTTGGGCATGCGATTGTATATGCAATATTAAAAATTCACAAATTTTTACATGTAAGTAGTTCATTCATCACTAGCATATAGTAGCACACATTACATATAAAATACTGGTAAGTCTTGACATGTTTATAAAAATCATAATTAAATTATGATAAAAGTATAAACTTTACATGATATTGAGCTTTATAATGTTTACCCTATGAATGACTGCAATATGACTTCTTGATGTACATAAACATGAAGTTTGAATAAACAGAGGTCCTACAATTCCGGAATAATTCGGACTACCGCACTAGAAAGAATAAAGCCTAATGCAGAAGATAAAAGTTATTTGTGGAAAAAATACCAAGTATTGACCAAGTTATTGTCATTTGCAATGTCATATGCTGAATATTTCGTGAACAATGTTTGAGTTTTGGTGTAGGAATGTGTGCTTACCAGACATGCATTCTTATATTCAGGATTTGGCATTGTGCCTTAGTAGGACCCCTAAGTAAAGAAAACTATCACACATAGACATTGCTAGAGGTGCACACATTGATATTCACCATTGAAAAAACTTAAATGTATACATACATGTAAAGCATGGTAAGCATATATTCTACTTTCTAACTTAAAATAACGAGAACAATTCTAAAACAATCTAAATATATACAATAGTATAATTATGATCGCAATAGCTTACCTTGAGCACTTTGTGCTTAGGTTAGCTAAACATACACATAAAAACAAACTAATTATCACTAAATGTAACGTTTACAACGTATAAGTTATCATGTGCTTTCTACCAGAGTAAAGCCCTACATAGTATGACCTGATGAATGAGCTCATGATATTTGAGTATGAATTTTCAGTGGTATTCAAGACTTCCATAATATTTGCGAGATTTTCTACAAATTTCAAATCCTGATTTGTAAATGCTTTCATATGGAGTGTTCTGTAAAAAGATAATACTGATTTCAAGATAGTTAGTAGTTCCACGTGAAAGTATTTCTTAAAATTGTATTCAAATCCAGATTTGGTAAAAAATGTGGTCTAAAACTTTACTATTTAAACAAATGAGTATATTTCGTTTACATATTAAAGGGGCAGCTAGACTATCCGGTTATGTGGTCTTGTGTAGGTTTTTCACGGGGTTCGCAGGTCTGATTTATTGGCTGAACTCTGGTGGTAACCACATGCTCTGATGGTAACCACATGCTCTGATGGTAACCACATGCTCTGGTGGTAACCACATGCTCTGGTGGTAACCACATGCTCTGGTGGTAACCACATGCTCTGGTGGTAACCACATGCTCTGGTGGTAACCACATGCTCTGATGGTAACCACATGCTCTGATGGTAACCCCATGCTATGATGGTAACCCCATGCTCTGTTATGTTACGTTACCTTCACTAAACTAACTTCATGACAATTTGTCCGTAGTTCATGCTTACACATGGATACAAACTTGCACCACTTATTTTGATGAGTCCAAAATATTCTATATCCAGCCACATATAATTGTCTGAGTGTTTTCACTGCTGAAAGGTACTTCAATCTGTTCTGTTCTGGAGAACTGAGATAAAGATGGAATTCCATGACAATGTTTTTTGTACCAGAGAGATCAGCTGTGCTCAGTATATCCGGTAATACTGTCCATTCATACAACTCTATGTCCATCTTCAGAATGCTTATCACTTGCTGTAATAAAAAGAAGTACAGTAAAAGTAGTTTGACAATACCAAACTTTTGTGAAATCTGAACTAATCAGATGGTTGAAAGATTTTCAGTTTTCTCAGATTACACTGTTTTTAGCTCACCTGTCACAAAATGCCAGAGTGAGCTTTTGTGATCACTCTTCGTCGGTCGTCCGTCCGTCGTCCGTCCACAATTTACTTGTGTAGACACTAGAGGTCACAGTTTTAGCCTAATCATTATGAAACTAGGTCACAATGATCATCTCAACAAAATCTAGGTCAAGTTTGATATTGGGTCATCATGGGTCAAAAACTAGGTCACAAGGTCAAATCATAGAAAAACCTTGTGTAGTCACAAGAGGTCACAATTTTGACCTAGTCTTTATGAAACTTGGTCACAATGATCATCTCAACAAAATCTAGGTCAAGTTCGATATTGGGTCATCCGGGGTCAAAAACTAGGTCACAAGGTCAAATCATAGATAAACCTTGTGTAGTCACTAGAGGTCACAATTTTGGTATAATCTTTATGAGACTTGGTCACAATGATTATCGCAATAAAATCTAGGTCAAGCTCGATAATGGGTCATCTGGGGTCAAAAACTAGGTCACAAGGTCAAATCATAGAAAAACCTTGTGTAGTCACTAGAGGTCACAGTTTTAGCATAATCTTTACGAAACTTTGTCACAATGATCTACACAACCAAATCTAGGCCAAGTTTGATATTGGGTCATCCGGGGTCAAAAACTAGGTCACAAGATCAAATCATAGAAAAACCTTGTGTAGTCACTAGAGGTCCCAGTTTTGGCCTGATCTTTACGAAACTTAGTCACAATGATCATAACAACAAAATCTAGGTCGAGTTCGATAATGGGTCATCTGGGGTCAAAAACTAGGTCACAAGGTCAAATCATAGAAATACCTTGCGTAGTCACTAGAGGTCACAATTTTGGTCTAATCTTTATGAAACTCGGTCACAATGATCATCTACAAAAAATCTAGATCAAGTTCGATATTGGGTCATCTGGGGTCAAAAACTAGGTCACAAGGTCAAA
Organism: Spisula solida; assembly: GCA_947247005.1. NCBI lineage: Eukaryota > Metazoa > Mollusca > Bivalvia > Venerida > Mactridae > Spisula > Spisula solida. Next base: position 55,078,069 of record OX365944.1, on the reverse strand, counting down.
TAATAGAAAAACCTTGTGTAGTCACTAGAGGTCACAGTTTTGGCCTGATCATTACGAAACTTGGTCACAATGATCATCTCAACACAATCTAGGTCAAGTCCGATATTGGTTTATCTGGGGTCAAAAACTAGGTCATTAGGTCAAATATAAAAACCTTTTGTAGTCACTAGAGGTCACAATATTTGCCTAATCTGTATAAAACTTGGTCACAATGATCATCTTAACAAAATCTAGGTTAAATTCGACAGGTGAGCGACCTAGGGCCCTTTGGGCCCTCTTGTTAAATATAACCAAGGAATTCGTCAGCTGCATTTTGAGATATCTTATTTTTTAATGAAAATGACAGGTTTATCAGAAAATCAAGCCAACTGTATTACTGACTTGTCGGACATTTTTAATGTGCAAGAATCTCGGCAATTCTGTAGCCGATGTTTGGCATTATGCTACCAATCAGTCCCATATTTTGTTTTTTGCATAGAGCATTAAGTTCACTTAAAATCCATTAATTTATTATTGTGTTATTGACGCGAGCGAACAAAAATTGCATATCAATATTGTTCTTACATCCAATCTTTGATTAAATTACCTAGGCTCCGGCGATTTTATGGGGGGGCGTACGCCGGGTCCACCCCCCCCCCCCCCCCTTGGACCCGCCTATGTGTTATGTATGTCATACAGGTCGTTACAGAATGCAACTCGTTACATTTGGATATTATGAAAACTAGTAAATCTACGTAGAATAGTTTCTTCCATGGTACATCTAACACTTCATTCCAGTGTGACAACAACTAGTACCGATAAGGTGCCCAAATTTAATTGACATATTTTGAGAAATTTATTGCCTGCTACAGAGGATCTGTATATATATGTATGTCCCGGCTCATGTATATTCTAATGTCGGACATCAGGTAAGTACAATGGCAGTCATTTACTAGTTCACGACAAACATAATGTAGCTACCAGTATGCGTTTATTTCACTGACAAGCACCATGATGTCCGGACTAATGACTAATCTAGTGTAAGATTAATTAACATATTATCGAAAAATTACATTAATTAATTACCTTATCATGGCCTAACTCAGAAAGGATGCTGTTATAACGTAAAAGTTTCCAACCATCCTCAGATTCTTCGTTAATGGATGAGATTCCAAGGTTGTGAAAATGTATTTTATCATGATTGAAATCATCTGTATTCATACTGTAAACATAAGAAACAATATAAGTGCTATCAAACAATATATATAGGGTCCTCGTGACTTCCTAATTCATTCAGCAGAGTATCATGACATGAGGCGGCTTTCGTGACCCTAGTTTGCTCATCCGAGTACCATGGAAAAAATAAACCCAAACGAACTGAACAAACAGTTAACAAAGCATATTAGACCAAACATGAATGTAATACAATACGAAATATTGCATGGTTAGCTGTTCCGAACAGAACGAAGTTATATAATATAATGTTACATGCGCGGGATGAACACTATGACTGCTAGTTGTAATGTCGAATTTCACACAGTTAACCGTTCTACTGCTCTCTGTTTCATCGTCATTAAATTATATAACATTTTTCATATTATATATGTGACTCTCCACAAATAACCACTCTTGGTTATAATATTAATAACATATTTATATTTAGTGGTAACTAACTCAATGCTGTTTTTGTGTATTTGTATTTTCATGTGTGTAAAACCATATTTATGAGCCTTGATTACGTTGTTACATTGTGTAAACCTCATTTTTCATATAAACATGAAATGAGAGAATATAAGGTATACGACTTGAAAAAGAAATAAAAGAACAACGAATGTGTGGGTTGTTGGTAATTCAAAAAGGCTTTAGGAAGGTGGCCTCATCATCAGAGGATCCCTGTACGTCACACATTGACCACAAGGCAACACAAAGCCCGTCTTGAAATTGCCCATGACGATGTAAATTGGGAAATGACCCTAAGTCAAAACTTTTAATTCCGCGATATTATGCATATGAAAGACGTGTACACGTGTGGAAACGCCAGGGGAACGTACAGCTGACTGTACTATTGTTGCATGATAAGGGTTTAAAGTTGGCTTTGTTACATTTTTGGGAAGTGAGTGCTTTGGTGGGCGTTCGGAACTCTATCGGTCGGGAAGAAGATGTTTAATGAACTTACGGTACTGGTAAAACACCCTTCGACTTTTTATGACCCTTTTTGTCTGTACTCATGCTCGTGGGATTTTTGGTATGTATATTAAAACTAGCACACACCCTTCTAGAGTGGTATTTGACTTGTTTGTCCTTGGCAGAATCGTTGTTATGGACTGACCCACATGATGTCAGGATCTGATTTCAGTAGAACATGTTTGGAACTTTGTCTACAGGTGCGTTACACCCAAGAAAGTCAAGTAAAAGATTTGATGGGCTGACCCTGATAGTCGTGTAGGAGTAGAGTTATTCCCCAAAACCACTTAAGGACATATATTGAGAACGTACCAAATCGGTGTAGACATTGCAGTTACAATAGTGAGGGGCGTACACATTACTAATGTAGTGCATTGTAGTGTTAATGAAATAATCAACGAAATCCAAAAACAGTGCTATTCACACAAAAATGGGTTTTATCAATAATTATGCGTTACTTTTTTCAATAAATATACGTCCGTTGCAGAATGTTGATGTTTGTTCGTGAGATAACATTCACATACTCATTCTTTATATTTATTTTGCTGGTATTTATTCAGTCACGGCATGGCAAAGATAACTCCAAACTTTTTTTAGCAGTGTATACTAGTTTAGGCAAAGATGGGAGAACAAATAGGTAATTTCCGACTCCCATTTTTAACTAAACTAGTATATTAATTATGACGGCTCTTCTTGATACCGTATAAAGTAACATTACGGTACATGTATAAAGAAAATTATTTTCCAGCCAGACCCCCCCCCCCCCCCCCCCCACACACACACACACAAGTCTTACAGCCGACTCTAATATAAGACGCGTCACCATTACAAACAAATTACATGTAGGTTTAGACTGAAGTGACAATAGTATACACTCGGGAAGAGCAAAACAAACACAATAATCTAAGCTGTAAATTAATACAAATATTTGCGATGCAATGAAACTATGTAATATTTACCTTGGGTCGAAACAATGTACATCACATCCGTAATATTCTACCACAGCCTTGTCGAAGGTAAAGTCATTGTTGATTCTGTCAATAAAGTTAAGATATGAAAACAATTTATGACAGCGGAACTTTTAAAACTCACTTCCATGTTCAGATTAGTATTCATGAGAGGATTAGCATATTTTATATGCACATTATTATATAGACGTCACAAAATTAAGGTTGTTGTAATGCCGAGCATAGCCTTTATTTGCCAGTCAGCTTCATGCTGAAATATGGCAGGCATATGTGTGCCCCCACCCGGATTTGAACCCGGATCGCCAGATTAGACGACAAGTGCGCTAACCATTGAGCTACGATGCTCTTACGGCGGTATCACGATTGTGTCGCTTGGATCATACTATAGGGGTCTGTATCGACTCCTCGGTCTCTCGTGCATTAATACAAAGAGTACCTTATATGAAAGTTTTTTACATGATCTTTGTCTTCTCTATTTTGGGCACTGTGATCGGGACTTTTTGGTAGGGAGAATTTTGCGTCGTTTGAAGGTCTTGGGGATTTATATAATCATAAAAACAGTGAAAATACTAGTATTACATTTGTACTTATTTTTACAGTTTGCTCTATATGTACATATAGAAATGAGTTTGATGGTTGTAATGTATATCTACATGGTTTTCAAGTAGAGGGTTTTTGTCAGAAGCAGTGGAAAGCATAATTTTTGTATGAAAACGGCAGACCAAGAGCACAGGGCAGTAGAAAGAATCGCAAGCAAGACGAATTAGGCTTGCTGCGGCGATGCAATCGTTGCGTGCTTCGTGCGGCGTCATCTAGAATTTCGTAGGACAGTTTTACGACAGTCGCCAGGAACACCGACAGAAAAGAATAACTTGAATGTCACTGTAGACAATTGTAGTATACGTACGGCTGTCAGTCGCAAGGCTGTTAAGTGACATTAGCTTCGATGATATTCAATATAAAGGATGAAGTTTACACGGAAGAAGAAGAAGTAGCTGTTATGGTTAACGGAATTTAGATGCATGCAAAAAGTTTGTCTTCCTTGTTAAAATGTCGCGTTTTTTAAATCCTTTAAGTATACAATTACTGTGTCAAGTCCTATCTTTTGATTTATGTTAAATACATTTCAATTGTGATTTAATTAATTGATTTCAGTGACCGGAATGTCGTTTAAAACTTTGGGTTGACACCACTACTTATATAATTATCTATAATAGATTAGGAAGATAATGGAATTTATACCACGTTTGTAAATTTGAAATAATGCTTCAGTTATCCAGGATCACTATATACTTACTTTCACGTCGACAACCGAAACTTACGAATCAACAGCAAACGGTAGGTTATACATTAGTCAAATCTAGTAAATATAGTACTTCCTTTGAGCAATCGGGGCTATGCAATAGAGGATCATAGAAATGTATTTCCAGGAGTGTCGTGTAAATATTTTAAATTAAACACGCATGGCGGTTACCAAAATATGGGGAGCCGACCATCGCCTACAGTATACTAACATTAATGATTGGTGTTACATGTAACATCACGGTGGACTTTGGAGATACTGTATTAGATGGCAATACTTCAACGTGACAAGCTTGAATAGCATAACTGGATTTATCGCATACTTTGGCAATCATAATGTGACATCCTTATGATGGTCCTATCCATATAGACAGGCATACATACTAGTAGAAACTGGAGTTTTTGACATTGCCTAATGAATTATCCATTTCTCTACTCACCCAAATGAATATACAAGGCAGTTGCTGGCATTTCTCGGTGGCCGGAACTTTTCTTCGTCACATACATCCCATCCCCCGTCCTCAATAGAACCTAGACGTACTTTACGTTTACACATGTATTGGATGTTCTCAATATACCTGAAACAAAACACCCCATTAATAATATAGCATCATCATTATTATTATTATTACAAATGTATTATTATTATTACCACAGTCCACACAATATACGTAGGCTAATTTGATCAGCACGAAATTTTACAAAATGTACATTTTTTGGGTATTGATGTGTCATCTTATTGAGCTACCTTCTATAACTAAACTCGGAGATTAGTATTCAAATTGGCCAACTATATTATTTTGTTTTATAACCAAATGTTTAAACGGATTTGCCAATGAACTTTGAAACTTTGATTTATCATTAGACCCTATTTTGCGAATTATACTGTAAATTCTCTGACAGTTTCACATGTTGTTGATTTCAGGTTACAGGAAAATGTAGGATTACCTCGCTTTGTATATATATACATGTATAGTATAACGATCCTCAAAAGTAGGCGGTAAACTTTTCTTCTTTTTTTGTTTGGATTGTTAAATTACAGATAATGGATAAATTCAGTAACTGGTCAAATTATTACTTTTTTCACTGATTTAAAAATTGCTTCAACTGAATATGTATTAATGAATAAATAATTATGTACCTTTGTCTTTTAGTTTTATCCTTGAAAGTTAGGGGTAGGCTTAAATAACAACAAATACTGCTCATTTAATGAACTCGAAAACGTTTTAAAATTTTGAATTCAAGGCTAAAATGTACGTGGTTTAAAACTACAAATGTATAATACATGTTGACAATTTTGGCTTCGAAACTAGCGAGTACTAATAGTACAGGTTATAATTAAGGTGGGTAATAGCTTAATTAGATGGGGTAGTTTCGTCGTATTCTAACTCGAAAGTATGACCTCCTTATTATTTTTATAACCAATAGTAGGTACATTACTGAATTACTGTCGTTTGTAAAATAGAATTTGATTAATAATCGGACACAACACAGTAAATTTGGAATACCAAAGATGACTCACCATTTGATAAACTTACAACTTACTATCTGTCCAGAGCGACCCTCTGTAGAGAAACAACCTCTCTAAAACAACACCATCATTTGCTAAACCGATATTTACTATAAGTGTAACCTCTGGAGAACAATATCCTCTGAACAATGATCAATATTTGCAGCTCCCAAACGGTGTTGCCTTATATAGAGGTTGCACTGCACTACAGATACCCTATATATATTAAACATGCACGATCCTATGTACTAGTATGTGTATTTTTAATCATATTTACCTGTGGTACAAATATGCTAGTTCTTCTCTGGAAAGCTGGTCCAACATGTCTGCATGTGGAATTATGACTTCGTCCTTCGTCTTTAAGGATCTTATAAATTCCGTGTCTTCACTATCTTCAGATCCACATGTGATACCATGATTATCATGTGTCATCCGTGCAACCATGTGCACATCTTGTTTGGAATGTGTGCTAAACTGATAATAAAATATGGATATTTTAGCAACGCACCATTTTAATTACAAGATACAACATTTAAACGATCCCTAAACAATGTTGAACGTCCCTCATGCATGGTAACCCTTGTGGAGCCTCCACAGCCTCAGTCAGACACACATAACATGGATAAGAGTCGGCAGTCAACTACAACGACACAGTGACGAACAAATAATACAAGGAGAACCAATAAAGGATCATCATACAGCTACGTTTGCACGAGTCATTATGAAATAAACATCGACTTTCATGCCAGCGCGAAAATTGAAAAAGAGAGCTTCTTATACCAGTTATTCAATTTGCAAATCATTTACATGGTAATGTTTTTAACCCTATCAAATTTTGAGTATGTGTAGTATAGTATGTCTTATTAGTCCATGTCCCAGGTCTAGATAATTGAAGGTTCATGGCAAATTGCGCAAAAGCGCTTTGCTTATGCAACGGACACAATGTTTCGATAGTTCAGAAATATGGTATCAATCGGATTGTCTTAATCCTTCATGGTTTCAATCGTCTTGCGTTCACAGTGATACTTCGGATATTTCTATTGTCTTTGGTAAATGCGACCAATCCCGGTGTGATCCGCATGAAATATTAACGTTGTGCTATTTTTAGTATTTTGTATTGGAGGAATCGAAACCGCTATGCGTTCCTATGAACAGGGTTTGTTCAAAACTTACTGCAAGTTAGTAGTATGTGACAGACACTCCAATTGTCGTAACTGACCTTTCATTAAGTAGGTCTGGGGGTAAGGTTTGTGCTGACTGTCTATGGTTTTATTTATACACTTGTCGAATGTTCGAAGTACACACCTCGATCGTGTGGTAATGACAAGAAAAGTATTGTGATTTTTTTCACTCGGCTGTGGAGAGATTTTAATAATACTTGTAAAATGTATAGCATGCGTATGCTATTATATTAATATATGACTTCATATTATGTCATTCAGGCGTAAATAATGGATATTTGTGACTTTGATTTTAAAGATGAGGTGTACCATTTTATGTACGAGTGATTTGTATAGAGGGGTTGCACGTTACGTAATCATATCGCTGGCGGCCATCTTGGAGGGATACACTGATAAGCTTAGCCAGACTTGGCCTTCAGTGTATATCAAAACGGTCAATTCTGAATTATTGTTGAGTGTTTAAAAACCATATTTTATGATAAGGCAAGCATATCAGCAAATATTTTCCTTTGTCAGACAACGAAATATGAGAATAGAAAGGCAATTATTATTGCTGGATGGAATCATCCACGGTCTCACTGGTACAATTCTTGACTACATTCATTTGTTCTAATATTTTTGTTAAAGCCTTAAAGGCACTAACTGTTTAGTTTGTAGCCCTTGAATTGGTTGTAAAAGTGTTTTTAAAATACTGTATTAGCTGTACATAAAACAATACTCGTACTACTCGTATTTATACCAAATTGCAGTCATTCTGACTTCTGTCATAGTCACGCTGGTCATAGTGATACACAATTTGTAAGATTCATTTTATGGAGCATTTATTGATAATGATATGTTTTATAACCACGTGTGTCAAGCTTGCAGATCGACATTGCTCCTGTCATATTGTGATCTAGTATATTGTGCAAGTATGTATATGGAGGACTTGTACTAAATATTGTATTACCACTAAACTATGTTCAATTAATACATACACACATCTACAAACTTGTATTCACACTGGAAGGAAATAACGTTGCGCAAGGTCCATATTTTACAAAATACTCAAGATACACGGGTCAAGTTATTTTTAATATTTGTTTGTGTTCGACTGACATAGTCGTAAGGTTGTGGTCATCCGGTTTATCCCTGTCCAATATGTCAATGACTTCTGGCTTCGAGTGCAACTCCAGTCATTTAATTGTTAATGTTTTAACGTACGTATCATCATCATGAATGCTTTTCATATAATTTATGCCACTTCAAATCAGCATATATTTTCAACATTAGTCACACTTAGGCCTATACGTGGGTCGATCCGGTCAACGTCTGGTCATCAGGCGGCTCTTACTATGGTTTAATCGGGCCAGAGGCCGGACGGACAACTTAAATATTGTGATTTAAGTTAAAAAGTTGAGCTGCACATATGTCCCAAGAAACTAAGAATAACCCATGTTAAGCGGATTTAGCTCAGTGGTAACGCACTGGGCTGTCAATCAAGAGTTTGTGGGTTCAATCCCTGGCATCGGAACTTGACATTTCTGAAATATTTATAATATTTCCCGCTATATCTGGCCGTGTGGTCTGCAAGGTATCTGGAAGTGCCAGGAAGCTGTGTATCGGTGCTATACACCGGGCACATTAAAGAACCAGGCTGTCTATTCGAAATAAGAGCTAGGCGCACTTCTGCAGCGCTGGACATGCCTGTATCTAATGTCTCTCTCTCCCTTCAGGGGCTTTCTCTCTGCCTGTCCCTCTGGTCAGATCATGCTGTATCTGCACTGGTAGAGGATACATCTGCGCCCTTGTGGCTGCAACATAAACATGTAAAGTGCCTTTGAACGTGCGTTCCCATGAAAAGGGCGCTATATAAATCAGGTATATTTATTTATTTTTATTTATTTTTCTATATGATTATTGTAGCTCTTCATACAATGCTTCTAAACAATGTAAAAATATTATAACCTTGATTTTCCAGTTCAGCTGATACACTTAAGGAAAATTTAGGATTTTAATAAATGTCATTTAGTTTTCCCTTAAGATGCTTTGTGAATACCACCCCTGAGCATCATGCTGTTTTTAGAAAACACTCAGAATATCTACGAATTTTCTTTCTGAAGACATACTGACTCAACAGACTTTTTACGGAGTAAAGAACTTTCAAATTGACTTAATTTCCTCCCCAATGTGTCTAGAGTTCTTATTTTATTTCCGTTTCGACTCATTCCTGTTTGTTGGTTCGAGATTTGTGTGATGGTGCTATTAAGGTATTGGCCTAAAATACAAAATATCTGTACATAGATCTAATGCTTTAGAGAAAGGGACAAATCATACAGGCTGTTGTTTTCAATTAATTACATATGTATTCAGGTATATCTATTACAGCATTTTACATCTTAAATATTTTTCATCTTTATCGGTATGATCTACATGTACTTGTAAGCCTACAAATTGAGTCCTTGTGTTTCATATTTTCAACATATGTTGCAGAAATTAAGATGCTATCTGTGTTAATCTCTATGACAATCAGTGGTTTACAAATACTTGATACATGTCTGTCCCTCCAAGATGGCCGCCAACCGGTGCATAGGTTACGGTAAAAATCACCTACAGGTGCAACCCCTCTATTGGTGATAGCATGGGTAGTCATGTATATTATTTTATGGCGCATAAACGTTGAGGAGCAATTTATGAAATATACCTGAATTTATACGTACTAGTATGTACTGAATGCGACACATACAATATTCACACACAATGATTTATTATTCTGCACACTTTGCTATAAAAGTTCACTACTAGTATTATAGTAAACCATGTACCGATAACGTAACATTGATTTGTTTTCAAGTGTTTTCATTAATTGTGCCTGCTTCTGTTACTCTACATGACAACAACGAAGGGGTCTGTTTGGAACAATGGACAGTATACATGTACATAAAGTTCTAGTTGTTTTGGTTTATGAACAATATTATTTGAATCATGAATATGACTAAGAAGTGATTGAGATAATATTTACAAGGACAATATTTACGTTACTAGGACACCTTAACCACTTTGTGTACAAATCATTGATTCTACCTTGTAGCAAGATAAAGCTTGTCACGAGGGTTGATGCAAAACTAATTGCTTTTACACGAATACTTTCCTAAACTGTCCCTCGAACATGACAGTTTTTATCTATAAATAGTGTGTTTATTTGTGTATTTATATGGGGTTTGATAGTCGATACATACTTTTCAATAGTGAACTTGTTGAAGCATTTTGCCTATTCCATTTTATCCCAACGATACTTGTGTTTCCAAAACGTTCGTGGACTGGTCATTTGAGTTATCAGCCAATCTATGTATGTTGACGTATCATGTAAGGTTAGAAAGCAATTTCAGTTATCATTAGGACTACACGAAGAAAATTAAGTTTAATATATATGCGAGCACAATATGCCTTTTAGCAAGGGTAAGTGCAAAAATTAAGGACGGGTCAACGGAAGTGCAAAAATTAAGGACGGGTCAACGGCCTATGTTTTAAACCTATAGTCAAGAGTAACACGGTGGTCGAGTGATTACGGATCGAAAGATCATTTGATCTATTTTGGACCGGGACATTTGGACATTTCTAAACATGTTTTAGTATTTCCCATCTCACTGGAGATGAGCTGTTGGTAACCAAAAAGTAGTCGCGTGCGTATCGGTGTTGTAATACACTGGACACGTTGAAGAACCAATAAGTCTATTTGGAAAGAACACCCGGACTCCTCAAATATCATACAACTGCCTTCCCTCGAAGTCAGAAGTCAATGGCTAGATCTGACAGGAAAAACGAATGACCACGCACTAACGACCGTCCTAGTTGAACGAAAACAAAGCAGACAACAAAACCCATCGATGTTATAAACTCCAGGAATGTACGAGATACATTAACATTAAAATATTCACTAGAGAACAAATTAAAAGTTAAAACTGACCAAACGCCGCACTGTGTCAAAATAAACACCCACCTTTAAAGTCACTATCAGAAATAATCCAAATCCAAATATTACACAAATAAGTCCTAAGCGTTTGTTATAGAAATTCATACTTTTCATATTGTGGAATCTATTTCAAAGACTTGTAATATTGCTATATATGTGTATCGCAGCTCAAGCCACATAAAGCAACTATAGCAACAGTCCTTGTATGCGTCACAAATACTGACTGATAACGTGAACACAGTCGATAGTTTCCAAACAGATATGGAGCACCCAGTTTTCATTTAGTCGTGTTATCTTATTCTGATATACAGTACAATCTGTAGAGCAAAACCATTAAAAATTGTGTGAGCTTCAAACAGGCTGTTGTTTAGAGGCAAGTTGTTGCTCTACAGATGGTATCTTTATAGTAAATGTCTTTTAGGGAAATGTTGAAGGTACATGTATTGTTATAGAAAGATTGTTGCTCTAAAGGAGGCCGCTTTGGAGAGGCTGTGCTGTATATACAAAAGACAGGTGTATATATGAACACAATCCAACATCGAACAAACAACATAAGCGTCAAAAACATACATTAAAGACATTTATACTACATCTAGTCCATTCAAAATAAAATTTGACCTAGACAAAATTGCAAAATATTTTTATCAATACTGGACGAAAGTATACGTTTATATATACATACCATTAAAACCCGCACCTTGAAATATGAGGGGAAAGTTGTTTAAAACAAGTTTTGATTATCGTTTTTTAACATCAGCGACGATGTCGTAAACGGTTTTCCATACTCGGTATTTTTCGATGACGTCACGGATGACATCATAATAAAATGGAAGGTATAGTTATAAACAATCGATATCCGGGTTAAAAATCGATGTATTTTTTCATCATAAATAAAGCTGAAAGGGTTCATTTGAAGTAAGTATGATGTATTTACACAAGGCATGGCATTATGGGAATGTGTACATGCACACACATAGCAAATTAATTTGAAATTGCATGATTTTGCGGAAAGTAGAGGAATCTAAATATTCTTTTGTTTGAGGTTTTTTTTTTGGTTGAATGATAAATTTGTCTATATTTATCTATTTAATAGTCACGGTAATATAAAAATAGCGATTAGACGCTTTAAATAACAAAAAATGGAAATTAATAAAGATTACCTGCTGAACCAAAAAAATAAGTACGGAAGCGTGTTCGTGCCATCAATTTAACGAATTTTTCACAAGTGCCGTTATGTTTTGGAAGTTATCTCTTAAACAAGCGGTACAAATTGTGTATTTTTTCACGTCATTCTATTCCTAGCATGATATTGTGTATATATACAAATTGTGAGCAAATTCTATCGATAGGAACACTTAATATGACAAGAAACTGCAGATTGAATATCCGTCTAGAACATGATAGATCTAATAAATGTACTTTATATTTCCCAAAGTTTCTCTTCCATTAGGTCTTATTATAAGTTTGTTTATACACTGTATACTTATACAGGAACCCAGTATGAATTCAATTAGTGATAGAATTGGAATAGATCTATAGAATCTACGTAGCAGCTAGCTGTCTTAAAATTTAAGTTAATTGTTTTTTCATATTACGAATATTTCTTATCAGATAAAATGTTTAAGTTTTAACTAAGTATTATTAAATAAACAATAATCTTCATTTTGTAGGAGTGAAACACATTGAAGAACGATTATAGTTATACATGTAGATGTATTTGTTATTCTATATACTTATTACGTTTTGCTTGAAGATAACCATAATAAAGGGTGTGAGGTCAGCATCATGAATATTACCACGGAGATTATCGACGTATAACATCGCAGTCACCTGAATAGATTTATTTAAAGCAAATCGGCATATATACATACCTTTAGCCATTTACATAACTCATAAAAAAGTGAAGTGAAATTCATCTATATATATAATAACACTAACTACAACTTAAGACACAAACGGGTGTTTAATGAATAAATCAAACATGCTAGTAATTTGCTTTTTCATGATATTTGCAAATAAGCTACTCATATTTCCAAAGTAAGCATGATTTCCGGTTTGAATACAAACCATTTAATGTAGTATGTAAACTTGAAATTCCAAAGTCAGATTAACATACATCGTAACATGCTTACTGGATGTAATAGTTCCATTTCTATTTTAGATGGATGAATTATGTGTGATTTGTAAGAAGACACTCTCTGAACAGACAGTTGTAAAGTTGAGGAAGAAGGGGAGGGACAGTGTGAACAGGGCAAGTGAGATCAGATACTAAAACATATGAGGGACAGATGATACATACAGAGTGTTTCAAAACCTATACACATGAACTCAATTTAACATGTAAAACAGATTGAAATAATGTACAGAACACCTGCACATAATACATATTTTCCACTCCTATTTCAGGAAAGCTACAAAGTGTGCCTTTTAAAAGCACTATACATTGAATGTGCAATAAATTTCCAACTGCATGCCGCATGTACGAGGGGTGTTCAATATAATATAATGTATTTCGGTCACAAAATTCGTTGATTTCTAGATTTCGTTTTATGTTTATGGCACCATCAACCATTCAACTAATTTCCTGAAAATTTCACGAAATTGCAATTACCGGATTGGTGTTTCAGGTTGTTGACTTTTTCAAGGGTTAGTAATAGACACACAATAAGAGAACAAATGTCCACTAAAATTTCATTTCGGGATATAAACTGTTTTGCATATATGATTAAAATAATGTGCATGCCTGCCATAAAAACAGGATTTGGTGTCCTTTTAGTACAAAATAAGATAATTTTAAAGTCGCGAATATATGTGTAGAAATGAGACCAACTCGCTAGTTGTTATTTTTTATTAGTTTTATTGGTTAAAATTTGGCATATTGCACAAGAAAGTATTCCTTGGACACACGGTATAACCCGACGAATACGCCACCGAGTGACGAATACCCAACAGAGGTAAACACTGATGACAGGTGAGTAGTGATGTTATATTTCTTACCAGCAAATCGCGATATCGAGATTTCTTTAGGATCTAAGAATTTGTGAATGACTACGAAGGTTGAAGTTTACTATTCAAAGAATCTCGCGTGCTATCTTTGCGGAATAAAGCTGATAGCGCCTGTTTATACACGACATGCCGAAAATAATGTTCAAATCTAACATACATTGGCCGAAATTAAACCGTGTGGGGGTCATCAACATTAATTTCTGGGAAGTATTTGCGAACTGACAAGCACCATGATGTCCGGGCAAATGACTAATCTAGTGTAAGATTAATTAACATATTATCGAAAAATTACATTAATTAATTACCTTATCATGGCCTAACTCAGAAAGGATGCTGTTATAACGTAAAAGTTTCCAACCACCCTCAGATTCTTCGTTAATGGATGAGATTCCAAGGTTGTGAAAATGTATTTTATCATGATTGAAATCATCTGTATTCATACTGTAAACATAAGAAACAATATAAGTGCTATCAAACAATATATATAGGGTCCTCGTGACTTCCTAATTCATTCAGCTGAGTATCATGACACGAGGCGGCTTTCTTGACCCTAGTTTGCTCATCCGAGTACCATGGAAAAAATAAACCCAAACGTACTGAACAAACAGTTAACAAAGCATATTAGACCAAACATGAATGTAATACAAAATTTGCGAAATATTGCATGGTTAGCTGTTCCGAACAATATGATACCAATCCGTGCTCAAAACGTATCCAGTTATATTGTTAACAATGATGTCACAATTCTGTTGGTACAAAGCGACTTAAAACCTCGTAACTCGACATCATAGACAAGGTCGATACGCTGATATTATCTGAAAATAATTTTGCACAAAATCCAAATGCATACAAAACTTAACAAAACAAGACTGCGTTCAATAAACGCTTATGCCCCCTGTGGGAGCCTTGTCCATAAATAAGTCTAAGTCCAAAATTAGGTCAAGGTGAAGGTCAAAATGGGGTTAGGTGATACTGGCGTGTGGAGAGTGTTCATACACAACATCCATGCAAGTATGAAAGCTTTGTAGCAAGCCATATTAATGCTAGAAGAAACGGTCAATTTGGGTAAACCAGGACGGACGGACGAACGGACGGACGGACAGGTGAATCACTATATGCCTCCCCATCTATCGATAGGGGGGCATAAAAAAGTTATAGCCGAACCTGTCTTTGTTTAATTTGAATGGAACACTCCGGCGCAATTTTTGCAGTATAAACCATATATGGTAGTACCTAAATGAATATAAAGCACTTTTTTTATTGGCTTCTTAAATACTGAAACAGGATATAATCTACTACCGCGTACACAAAAAGCCAATGAAGATATTTCACAATTTAGATCTTGACTTGTACCTAAACATAACGTTGCACAAAGTATCAATGCATACAAAACTTAACAAAAAATCTAAAACCGAAACCGTCATTGTTTAATTTGAATGTAACTCTCCGGCAGTATAAAGCATATAGTAAATAAATGAATACAAGTCAAATAGTTTCCTGTGGGTGATTACCTGCGGCCTTGTAATTTAGTTGTATTGTTTAGGATGTGGTTTTTGCAGTTTGGATGCAATTCGAATTTATTCCGGTGTAAGTTTAAATTAATGTTTCTGTCAAAATAATTCCAATACATGTAAAATCGGACAACACCGATTATCCTCCAATTATTTGGTTGTGTTAAATGTATGTGCCGAACGAATGAACAAATTCAAAAGAATTAGATTTTTTTATCGTGTATCAATTCCATGCTTCTGTTAATCTAGCGATGTGTTCTCTACGGGATGTAGTGCATTCATTACCCACTATATTTATTACTGACTGGGAATCTTATGCAGCTGCAGACACCTGCTGTTTAGATTCGTGGTCTCGCGTTCAAAGTGAAATTTCGGAATAGTTCTGCTTTCTTTGGTAAATAAACTATTGTAATGCGATAAATACCGATGTTATCCGCATGGAATAATGGAATTAGTCTGGTTCACGACATTCTTACAAAATGCTTCATTTTTTGATATATTTTTTGAAATCGTAAACCATCGAGAACATGTCAGGTGCCCCTCCATGGTCATTTTACTTTTGGCAATCCAATATAACCTGCGGCCGCAGGTTAATAATAACTTATACAGCCATTACTCGCTCTGTGGGATTTCTAACATTGCCTGGAATAGCCAATTCATACGGTATGGTGTATCTAACAGTGATCGGAAAATTCATGATTTGGTTCTTGTGGTGTCTAACATCATTAGCTTGGCATTATATTCCATTCATTGCACAGTACAGTATTTAACACTCCTTGTGTCGGCTGTGACCTTTTTGTGGATTACTTTAAACGCCATGCTTAGTGATTACTTAATACTCCTCCTCGATTAACCCCGGCCGGGCTCCATTGGGCACCTAGCACTTATTGACACACACATTCCTGTCTATGTAGGGTACCTATCCTAGTATTCATTGGAACAACCATTCATTATTTTACGTGGCAGAGCTACATATAAGGTTTTGGTCCATTGGGTATTTTACCCCCTACTTTCAATTTATCTTACACTGTTCAACATAGCCATCTATGTGTCCTTGTAGTACCTAATGCAGTCAGGTGCACTCATTGGGGAACCTACCACTACCTACTTAAAATGCCATTTCTGACTCGTGAGAGTTACCTTCCCATATATTCCTGGCTCCATTGAATACCTACCAAGGTTGGGAACTTCCATTATACGCTCTGTATCATAGGCTTTTGTCAAGAAGAGCCATTCTGCGCTTTTATGATACAGGACACAACTATTCATTGTGCCGTACCGACCTCCAGCACACAAAATCTTCCACCAGGGCATTGCATAGCATACACATTAATACAAAATGAACACATGCCCCTTTCAGAATAAAAGAGGGGAATGGTGCCTCGATGCATTTCATTGCTCTTTTACATTTTTTACTTAAATAATACAATGTAAACTAAGGATAATCATTATGGTGTTTTGAGTATGCTTAGATCAATTGCAAGTATGTTGTATTCATTGTTGTACTCTAAATATCTTCACATGTAATACAGTAATTTAGTCGTGGTTAATATTAAAACACATACAATATTTTTATTTAAGTTTACTTTAAATTTTGTATTTACTACATTTGCCTAGCAATGTACTTCATATGTTGTTTAAGTACCTCAAGCGGGGCCTCGTGTACACATTAACTATTAAAATGTGAAATAGCTCAAATGCCAATATTTAACACAGTATGAACTTGGGTTACCGAGTTCCTTCAATTAAAACTTTAAGAAAATATATTTTAACAATACTTCTCTACTAATGGATTTCATTTTATTTTTCCCTTTTTAGATACCCCTATTACGGTCTCAATCTTAATAAATTCGACCAAGCATTAGGATATTTGATGTATATTCGTGCTACTCAGATCACTATTTATTAAAGTTACATGTATATAGCTATTTATTGTTATCGTGTATTACATTAATGATTTAGCTATTTTCTATTGTACCTTATAACGGGAATAAGCTTTGGTTTTACGCCTATTTGGGCCTCAATTTCACATTGAACTCTTACTTAAGTATCTATCTGTTGAATTTGCACATTAAACAAATATAAATCACAGCTACAGATCGTTTGTTCTACATTTCAGATACCAGCTATATGTCTAACCGATAAAACCGTGATAACGCTAACTTTATCTACTTTTTCATGATTGAGTATATCCAAATTAGGGCCTCAATTGACTGATAAGTAGTTCTTTTAAATGATTAAATTATGTAAAAAACATTGTTAGATCATCTGAAATGCATTTTATAAGTGTCTTGTTCAGCCATATGGAATACTGGAATAAGTATACAAACCTGTTTTTATTTTATGATACATTTTTCTCAAAATACCCCTTTCGGGCCTCCTTTTGGTAACAATACGTCTATAATAGTGAAATGTATTATATAATTTGTTAGACATATAATTTGTAAAACATTCTAGTACAAAAATTACATATTATCTTGAGCTCTTTACGCTCAATAATTGCCTAGATTTTGCCAATACAAAGCAATATATTGAAACGGCGGCCATCTTGGCGGCCATCTTGATTTGGTCACTTTCCCCCCATTTCCATGATTGCGGGTTTTAACACGTATTAATACATACATGTCTGGTACTTTTGCCACCTGCAACAAAACTTTTGCAATTTTGTCTACCTTACCCCATATTTGTATCTAGGATACAATGGCCTAATCTACATTAATTGACGTTCCATCAGTGTAGATATCGAACGCTCCGCCTATTTGTTGGTCGAATGCCTTTGTCGAGTGTTATCATGCGAATCTATTGGGTTATTTTACAACCAAAATTAAATAATTTCATTGGTCTACTGAATTCTACGGTCGAACGTTATTGCAGTTGTGTGTATCGGCAAGACTGTGGCATGTTTTGGTGTGTCAGCAAATTGTTATTGATAACAGCTTTCCTCAACATTGGTTCGCTTACCTCGAATAATATTTAAAAATGTTCAGTGATACGTCTTCTAAAGTAAAAAATACGAGTCAACGTTGAAATATCGCCTTGATCAAGTGTCTATCGTAGTTCGGTTGCAAAGAAACATGGCAACTGCATGTACATCGATCAATTATTTTGTGCGAACTTAAAGCACGCGTTGTCTCTGAATGCACCCCAAACAGCTTCAACGGGACCTGTCATTGAACATAGCCTCCATTATTTAGCATTGAGACCTGATTGTAATAAGAGGTTCTAAAATGAAATTTTTCTTATATTGATTTAAGAAATGAAAAGAAACATCAATCTCAATTTGTCCGAGGTTATCCGAAGTCGGTAAGACTTGACCATGATGTAGCAATCTAACGGTTTGTTGATGATAACACGTAGTCTAAATCTCGTCAAGATTGAAGTTAATGTTTACGTTGCAATTGAGTAAATATGGGACAACGTTATCTACTTGCGGCGTATCCATAATCATGTATGTCTTATCTGGTTATAGCAACGTTATGAATCAACAGTCATTTGTTTAGAGGTTTTATAATTTGTTTAATTTGAACTAGGAATTCCTATTTCAGTTTTCTCCAAAACAGTACAGGCGAGCAGAGACTGTAGATAACATGTTATCTATAGTCTCTGTAAAGACTTAGTCATAGTTCCAAGTTCCAAGTTCTAAGACATGTAATATCTGCATGTGATAGTTCCAAGTTCCAAGGCATGTAATATCTGCATGTGATAGTTCCAAGTTCCAAGACATGTAATATCTGCATGTGATAGTTCCAAGTTCCAAGACATGTAATATCTGCATGTGATAGTTCCAAGTTCCAAGGCATGTAATATCTGCATGTGATAGTTCCAAGTTCCAAGACATGTAATATCTGCATGTGATAACAACCTATATCAATAAACAATTAATATAAGAAACAGACTCAGCAGATTAGATATAAATGAACGAGCGTAAAAAGAGAAAGACTCTTAGCATGCCAATGCATGAAACATGTAAACACATTGTGAACATACGTATATAGATTCTATATACACTCATCGTCTTTCCTTGTAAAACATGAAATTTTCGTAATTTTGGCGCGAAAATAGTGAGTTACCTCACCGCGCAAAATCGACACTAAGGGTGTTCGAGTTGTTTCCTCTTGTTCCGATTTTTTCTTACAAGGGAAAATGATGGGAAAGGAAATTAAAGACAACTTGGTATTGTGGTAGCCTCGGTAAAGAAGTAAAAAAGAGCGCAGGGCAAGGTAAGAGGTACAAGATTGACAAATTGACAGAAGAGGTTCAAACAGCAGCAAACAAGAATGACATATGAGGCTTGTATAATATCGCGAATCAGGGCGAAAATGAAACAAACCAGTGAACAGGTGAAGAGATCACTTCCACAAGCTAATGTCTGGCCAATCGGTAATCGGTACACGACCCTACACAGCTCCAGGGTGGACCAGAGCTTGAAGTAAACAAGGGATCCATCAGCAGACAAGAGCTTGTATGCGCTATAAAAAGCTAAATAATGGTGAAGCATCCTATCTGAAGCACTGCACCTATCAGTAGAAACCACTGTCAACACAGTGTAGGGAATCACGTGACTAAAATGGTACTGAACACGGACATATAAACTCAGTACAAAAAGAAACGTAAGTTGTAATGTAATGGGCGTTTTCTACATACAATCGGGATATAGATAACAAAACAAATACTCATCTAAACGTTTATTATTCCATAATCACACGACACAAGTGAGTTCTTGGAACGAATTAATATCCATGAAATAATGTGATTTTAATGAAACATGAACACAAATGGTCAATAGTGTGTAATGTCAAAACATCAAAATGAAAAACGGAGGATTTTGTTAAAAACTGAAATTTTCAAAATAAACGGCTTGTTCAAATACCCATGGTTCCCAATGGTGAGTCGCAAACCGGAAGCGATTCCTCAGGTGTGCAACCATGATATAGGCATCCTGTCTTTGCGTAGTAACACGCAGACTATCGGGTATTGGTCTTTCTTTTACACTTCCCGTTGCATTTTAACGTTGCAGTAGACGGGTTATTGTGTCAAGACTACGGGTTTTTTAAACCGTCATGTGACGTCAGTTTTTATTGACGCCAGCACTGAGGAGATAAATAACCCAGTTACAGGCATCGTTATACAGCCGTCCCATAGTTCCAAGTGACTATATTTGAAAGATGAACCTTTATTTAACTGTGACCGTCCACTATCTACAAGGATATAACGATTTCTGCAAAGAAACTATTCATGCAGACTGGTAGCACGCGAATCTTTTTACAAGTAAGGGCAAAACCGGGAAATCAAATGCAAAAACGACGTGTTATTGTATTCACAATGTGTAGAAACAACTTTTGATCGGTTATGCAAAATAGTATGAACTTTTCCCACAACATGAAAAAGACCACCCTAAAACCACTTACGTTTCTTTTTGTAAAAGGAATATTGACAAATTATTCCTCCAGTTCGTCATAAAACCTCGAATGTATCTCAGAATCCAGAAAGAGTACAGAAATGACACATATATCACTACAAAGAGCGTTAAATTCCGCATAGCCTGCGCTATATAACAAGTGAAAATAATAAAGGGGTACTTACCAAGAATCGAAAAACTATCCAAATATCAAGATTTCCACCAAATATGTCTGTATGCTAAGTACCATTTTAGTCAAGTGATTCCCCACACTGCATGATAGGTCTGCTACATTGTATGCATGCACAGTCAGTTTGGGATAAAGGGGTGGTTGACTAGTAAATGGAGGTATGGCCATATTGTCAAACTTCCAAAGAAAGGAGATATCAGCAATAATAAAAATTGGAGAGGGATACAGCTGGTGTCTATACCAAAAATAGTTTTCAAACGTTTATTTTGGAGCCTGAATCAGAGCTGCAGTACCTTCCAAAACGAGGTATGAGCATGCGGGCTTCCGAGCTGTGAGATCTCGCAAACACAAGGTAGCTATTCGTAGACGCAATAAACAAGATAAAGCGACGGAAGAGGTGGTGTGTTGGCACACAGGCCTGTGGTTGGCCACACTCTAAGAAGAGTACAGTCGTGTATTGAGGGTGAAACCCCCCTTTTCGGTACGCGAGATTCATGGCCTTTTTAGGTGGTATTCGGGACGCAAGAGCGTCGTACGCGGTACGCAATAAAAATGCCTATTGGTATTCAGTACGCTATTTTTCCAAAATAAACTTTTCTAGAACAAGCATTTAAGCTTTTTAACCAATTTAGAGACAACAAAGCAATGAATTACGCTTCAAATGCGATTTCATGTGTGTTGAACTAAAAATGTTGATGTACATATTGTTTACGGACCTAAGATAGTGTTCAAAAACGCTCAAGTACTAAGTTACTTCAAGTATTTTTAACTTTACTAGTGAATATTATCAAGTAGAGAGCTAGTATGTGTGGGATACATTTTTCTAGATCGACTCCCTCGCACACTAACTTTGTCAGTGAATCTTATCCAATTGGGATGCATGCTGCTAAGATATACAATGAACTGTTTTGTGCTGCTCAGATAAACAACGCTTTTTTTCTAGCTCGCTTCGCTCGCACAATGCAGGTATCAAGTAATAGTATCAAGTAGAGAACGGGTTTGTGTATCATACAGCTCAGATACAGGATATGTCAACACTTTGCCTAGCTTACATAAGATTTGCATTTTGCTTACTGAGTAGTAACTTTGTCAGTTACATAATCAAACATAGAACGAGTCTTTGGCATGCTGTGCAAACAGCAATGCATTTTTTTAGCACGCTTAGCTCGCACAAAAACTTTATCATTGAACATTATCAAGTAGAGAATGGGTTTGGGTGGTAGGCCTACATTGCTCAGCAAAAACGAAGCATTTGTTATAACTCGCTTCGCTTGCTCATATAAAGTAGAGAATGATTTTGTGCGGCGCACAGCTAAGAAAATCAACGCATTTTACCTTAATTTATCAGTGTATAATAAGTAGACAACAAATTTGTGCGATAGGCTGCTCAGATAGAAATGCATTCATTTATAGCTCGCACAAAAATCGCTATACAGTTTTTTGTTACATGAAGAGATGAATGTAAAACACGTATACCCCCATCACACAAAGACATTTGACCTACTGACCTCAATAGGGGTTATCTGCTGTGGATGACCAACCTCCATGTAAAGTTTGAGGATCCTAGCGTTCTTGAGTTATTAAACGGTAACCATTTGGTCTGCCGACTGACCAACAGACCGACCGACATGTGCAAAACAATATACCCCCTTATCAAAGATGGGGGGGACATAAAAAGTCCCAATTAACCTTCATCAGAAGGGAGCACATCCCCTTCTCTAATCGTCCCGGCCGTCACTTCCTCAAGACTCAATTTCGCACCCATTTTTGAGAAAATTCTAGTTTCTACCATGATGCCGCTCAGATGAACAATGCATATTTAGACTTGCTTCGCTCACACAACAACTTTATCATTATCAAGTAGAGAAAGAGTTTGTGTAGCAAAATTATAAGATAATCAATGCAATTTTCGAGTTTGTGTGGTAGGGCTTTATTGCTAAAAAAACAATTTAGTTTTTCTAGCTCGCTTCGCTCGCACAATAACTTTCTCAATTGTATCAAGTAAAGACATGCGACATGCTGCTCAGAAAATCAACACATTTTACCTCGCTCGCACAAAAACTTTCATCAGTGAATATGTCAAGTAAACAACAGGTGTGTGTGGTATGCTGCTCTGATAGAAACGCAATCTTTATAGCTCAGACAATAATCGTTTTAAACAGTTTTATGTGATATGATCCTCAGATAAGCAATGCATTTCCCCTAGAAAAATATCAGGGCAATAAACCCTAACCACAGGAGAAGAAGGGACACACTCCCTTCTCTAATCGTCTCGGAAAGTTACCTCTTCAAGACTCAATTTCGCACTAACTTGAAAAATCCTAGTTACTATCATGATGCCGCTCAGATGAACAATGTACTTTTTCTGGCTTGCTTCGCTAACTCTTTATTAGTAAGTATTATCAAGTAGAGAACGAGTTTGTGTAGCTTACCTCTCAGATAAGCAATGCAATTTTCAGGCTCGATTCGCCCGCACAATTACTTTACCAGTGAATATTATCAAATTGAGAACGAGTTTACGTAGTATATTGCTCATAATTATGACAATCACGATTTCATACAACGCCCTTGCCACATTGGTTCTTGTATTCAAGAAACATGCTTTTAATTCGTATGATACCATAATTTAGATTAGCCCTAAGTCAATTAGTAGATTTATGGATGTTTTGGATGATTATATCACAAAACCTGTCCTCGGATGGATTCATTGTTATTTTCAATGAAAAGGTGTGTGCATGTCAATATTTTCTACATCCTAACACCTAATCAATCCTATAAAATCGGAACAGGTCATATTAAACATACTATAATGGAAAAGGCTTGTTTTTCCAATAGTTAAGAGTAGTTTTCAGACAGTTTTTCTTTTCTCAAAATAGCATTGCACTTACGACATTCTTCGTCTAAGTTAGCGAGTTGTGGACGGTGATAGGATGTGTTTTTTAAAAAGCTTTTTATGTTTCAAAATGTTTTAAAAGTATTCGGGATTCAGCGAAAAAATAAGGTGGTAATCGGGACTCGCTGAAAAATTAAGAAGTATTCGGGATTCATGGGGGAGGGGGTGCCACCCTCTGTATTGTATACAGTACGCCAGTCTCTTGACTGGAACACACAAGGAAACAGAATGAATGGTTGACCGGTCAAGTCATGGCGAAGACCACTGAATGCCGAATTTCAGGACGACATGGAGGGAAGCCAAGCATGTGACTAAATAGACGTCTATGGAAGACGTAATTTTAAAGTTAGAGGTAAAAGACGTAAAGGTGCCTGACGTGATTTTTTAAGACTTCTTTTAGTTAAAAAAAAATAAAAATACGTCATCGAGAGACGTCATTATTCGCGTGTTGTATCCATATAAAGACGTCAAAAAGACTTCTACTATAAAAAAGTTTTTGAAACAAGTTAAAAATACGTATTTTGTTTGTTACGCATTAAATACATAAATAAGATTATATATTTTGAAGTCATTCGTAGTTAGATCCAGTGGTCTCGATATGTACAAACTTAATTTAAATTAATAATTGCACGTAATTGCCACACAATTTAAATGTCCCACTTTGCACGAGAAATATACAGTAAACAAATTTTAGAGCACTTATTGATCCCGAACATATGATCGCAGGTGCGCGCTTTATTGACGCATGTCAATTAATGGTCACGTGACGGTCTTAAGCCAATTGACTCATGCCGTTTCCTGACCTGCGCGAAACATATGCGCCATAGGAAATAATGACAACAACAAAAATGCCGTCGGAGTGCCCGGCTCTGCCAGCACAAACGGAAAAACCTCCACATTACACGTAAGTGGGTGTGAAATTTTGGCTTGAAAAACTTTTTGAAAGTCATATCTATTGTTTTAGACAGATGTCATGACGAATCACTCTTTATTTTGTTGCAGGTACTTGAAAGAATTTCGTACTCAGCAATGTCCGCTGTTTCTTCAGCATAAATGTACGCAGCATAGACCGTTCACTTGTTTTCACTGGCATTTTATGAACCAACGGAGACGACGACCCGTTAGGAAGAGGGACGGTACATTCAACTACAGTCCCGATATATATTGCACGAAATTTGACGAGACGACTGGCGTGTGTCCGGACGGAGATGAGTAAGTTCATTCATTAAAGAACCGTTCAAATTTTGGTGGGAAATACCCGTTCGAGTTTTATAATATGTTTTGGTATTTTAGTATGTTACTCGACTGTGACAGTCATGGGAATTGTTAGATAAGGTATTTTTGCACCAGTTTGCAAGCATGTCGTTATCTTATAAGGTCCGTATACTTGTCATGGGCATCGAAAATCGGTGGCAGTAATTTCTGACACCTTGTAAACAATGGCCGCCATGTTGGTTTAGTTTTCTATTTGACTGGTGGCCTACTTTTCTTTCGTGATGAAAATTCTCAAAATATGTGCAGCTTTGTTCCTTAGCTTGTTGGTCTTATGTGTTTGAATACTGTTTCACACATTATGGACTTTGTTTTATGTTGTGTTTCGCAGTAATCTGGCATAACATAAAGTGTTTACTTCTTGTGTTTACAAAGAAGTTGAACCGATTCTAAAAATAGATCACAAACAAAAGGCTGAATCAGCCTGTGTCACAACTCAGTGAAATTTGATTTGGAGCTCGTAAATAGATGCAATGAGTTAAGCAGTTGCACAACTTGAGTGATTTTAATGAACATATGACAATTAATGACTATTAAATATCTGATTTTGATGTTTTCATGTAAACAAATTTAAAGGCCTTGACCTACATTATGTTGTTCAGTCTCTCTAGCAATATTGTTAACAGCTGATACCCTTTTTTGCAATGTTTACATGACCTTAACTTATTGGTTGTTCTGTAATGGTCTTCTGATTCAGTACTTATTCTCTGAAAAACATGTTGTTAGAAAAAAATAATGATATAGAACGAAACGTTCATGAACAGTTTGTTATTGTTTTTAATATTATATTTTATTCAGGGTTTGGTACCAATGCACTGAAGCAATGTATTTAACTTTTTGGTTAAATAGTCCAGCACAGCACGGGTTGGGAAGCTTTCAGTACTCTCACTGTTCCCCTTAGCGATAATATCAGTCACATTGTCCTACAACGATAATTACCTATTTATTAGTAACCATGAACTATAACTCTGTATAGTCCACTTTTTTATTGCCTCCCTTCATTTAAATTCAATATATTTTTTTGTCAGGGGAGCTTTGAACTATACTTAAAAGATGAAATATAAGTACAAGCCATCTACTATTCTAGGAAAAGAAAATTACTTAAAACAATATTAACTCAATCTGGTTTATATTAACTCAATCTGGTTTCTTTTTAGAATTATCTCCCTTGATTCAATTTGCTTTGGTTTATCCTATTTTTTGTCTAGGGGTAACTGCCAAACAATACACTGGATTGACTTGATACTTAAATAATAAACAATGGAAACTAGGAGTTATGCATTGATTAAGAACCATAGTTCCATCTTCCGTTAGTCCTGTAATGAGCAAACACATTTAAATTTCGGGATGGCCATTTAACATGGCTTTTGTTAGCCTAATCTTTATAAAACATGGTCGCAATGTTTGTCTCCGTAAAGTCTTTGTCAAGTTTGCGCAACTGTGTCATTTTGGGTTACATACAATGTCAACTATCATTGCTTAAAAACTGTTGTTAATGCTTGTAAAGTTTGATGCAATTAATTACTTGATTCCCTCTTCCATGTGTTTCATAAGCAAATAAATTCCAAAGCTCATGGGCTTAAACAAGTCATGTAGACAAGTTAAATGGAAGGATTCTTAATGCCACTAATTGTTGGGTTGGAAAATATAACTTTTGTCTATTTCTACTATGGCAATTTTCTGATTTCAGATGCCCATACTTACACAGAACTGCAGGTGATACGGAAAGAAGATATCATCTTCGTTATTACAAGACCGGTACATGTGTTTATGAGACAGATACTAAAGGACATTGTGTAAAGAATGGACCACACTGTGCATTCGCACATGGACCTGTGGATTTGCGATCCCCAGTATATGATATTAGGGAACTCCAGGCAATGGAACAAACGTCAGATATATCTAGTAGTCCAGGGACTCCTAGTAGCGGTAGTTTAGAGAAAGATAGGTTGTTGCTAGAAGATCCTAGATGGAATGGTAATAATTCTCTCAAATTCGCAAAAAGCTGAAATTTATTAGAATAAGTAAACAATTTTCGTGAAATCTAGTCTCTTCACATCCACAATCGTACATCTAATACTCTGAATGAAATGCACAATTCATGAACTTTTTTAATCTTGTTAAATTGTAATGCCATTTTGTTAGATTGGATTAGAGACGTTAATGTGCTTGATGAATGATTTGGATCTAATGGTATAGAAGTAAAAGCACAATTAGAATTCATGTGTTGGTGATAACTTGATGCACAAGTTTTATAAATTAAACATATTTTGCTTGTTAGATACTGCTTATTGTATTCGGTCTCAAGTGTTGAGCTATTTCATTTGTAGCAGATGTGGTACAGACAGTATATTCAAATTTCCATATTTAATATTAGTGTGCTTTCAGTTTTAAGACATTGTGTTCAAATAATTTAATTTCAATTTTCAGATACAAATTTTGTATTAGCTAATTACAAGACAGAAACTTGTAAGAAGCCACCCAGGTTGTGTCGTCAAGGTTACGCCTGTCCACACTTCCACAATGCAAGAGACAGGAGAAGAAGCCCAAAATTGTTTAAGTACAGGTAAGAAGCATGTGAAGTAACTATTGTTGAACTTGCAACTCTGCTATTGTGCTAAATCCTAATATAGTCTGCAATAACATCTTTAACCTGGTATCATAATTAAGCTATGATACAAATCAAGCATTATAATCACATGGGTGACAGTTTTCAGGCATATACCTGAACTTCAGGTTTTTGAGTGTACCAAAAAGTATGTTTTTCTTTATTTTCCCTATATAAATTATCAATTTCTGAGGATTTCAGGTTTTTCAGAATTTCTAACTTTGCCCCATGTTATCGGCAAGTATATGTCATGTTTCAAGAAATCAGATGGTTATTGAATAATGTTCATTATTGATCTGACTCCATATTGTAATGAGCATGATACATGTGAGATTTTGGAAGAGATACAGTAGAACAAGTTGTTTCTAGGAAATAGTCTAGGAAAACTAGAGGGTATTCTGTGACTACTGTCCATTGTATATGACTTGAAAATGAAGCTCAGTTATGTGTTGGGAATTGTGCTGTGTACTTGTAGTATGTGACGTTTTCTGTGATCGGCTGGTTAAGTTCAGTGCTGCCTTCCCTGTCTGATTTTCTGTAACTTTTTGAGAATGACATAAAATCATAATCAATGAAACAAAATTCAACTTCGGAATAAGTTTGAATTTGTGTATCATACATTAATTTGCTGTTTACCAGTAAATTAACATTACAATGCTATGATAATTGTCTTACATTATGCAGATCTACTCCATGTCCTAATGTTAAACATGGTGATGATTGGGGTGATCCTACACAATGTGAAAATGGTGATAACTGTGGATACTGTCACACTAGAACAGAACAACAGTTTCATCCAGAGGTTAGTGTATTACACATTTGTCTAGACTTATGCTATGATTCTTCTTGGTTACTCTGTGTTAAAATGTCAAGTAGTGCTTTGTTACTACCCTGAGGAGACTATCATGTCCTGTATGAATACAAAAATGAATAAAACATGATTGTTTGTCTGTGATTGTATGCACTTGTCTGTCTCTACATTATCCAAGTATGTATAATTATCATTCATTATACTGTATCTTGTTTCTAAGTGTTTATGGATTTTGAATTTAATTTACGTTAGGACATTCCAGAAAATAGCAAGTGGATGATACCAACATCCTAATCTTAATTGCGTTTACTTTCCAACCCTCAAAATGTTAAACACTTTGTACCCCCATCCACCAAACAAATAAAGAAAAGCTAGTTCCCCAGACTTGTTTTTTTCCTGGAAAATCCCTGGAATAAATAGATAACAGACGTCACATCAACATATGAATGTTCACTATTCTTATGGATATATATGTGCTAACTTCAGATATACAAGTCAACAAAATGCAATGATATGGTACAGACTAGCTGTTGCCCTAGGGGACCATTTTGTGCATTTGCACACGTTGAACGTGAGTCACACTTTCTTATTAATTCAGCTTACTATTAATCTTTACTAATTAACATTTTGTTAAACCATGCATAGTGATAAGTAACCCAGATTTACCTTGTTGGATTTATTGTGTTTTATCTGACCTTCTGACACACAAATGTGTTTATTTCAAGTCATTACTTCATATATATCTAATACATGTACCTGCAATATCCCGACTAGTTATAACCAGTTGACTTTACCTACTGTACTGAAATAAATTACAAACCTGGGGGCTGCTTCATTAAGACTAAGTATGAAGATGGTCTTTGTATGACATAAAGTAGGGATAAATGTACAAATATCAGTATAAATTAGTCAGTATAAATGCAGTTGGTCGTTAGTAAATACTATAGCTCTTTTATGTCTACAAAGAAAGTAACTTGATCTTTTACATTCATATTGAGGAAGATAATAATATGCCATAGCTGGACAAGTGCGCCCAAAAAAACCCAGATCTGCTAGACAGTAGAATACCAAAGCTGGATGATTGACATTTTCTTAAATAGACATTGGAGTTAGGATTGTTCATGTTATGAACACATGTTTGTTGATTTGTTTGCATGGTATTTACTGTAAGTTCTACTATATTTACAGAGGAAATAACAACACAGCGTGAGATACTACAGCAAGGATCATCATTTTTAGCTGCTATGATATCTAATTTATTACCACAGTCTAGTATACAAGCTACTGTTGGTAGTTCTAGTTTACCACTATCAACGTCCGCTCCCGTTTCTTCTGTATTACACTCTACAGTAAGTTCTTTTACTTTGATTTGTATTGTATTATTCTGCTTAGGGGTTCCATTTTGACCCTCATTCAAGATTTTAGTTTGAAGGGTCATTTTCTATTAAAATCATGGATATTTTGTCTAAAGAATGGTAAAATTTTGTCATAAGTATCAAAATGACCCCTGCTGCTTGGGTGACATTGAGACTGATAATGTTCCCTGTGTCTTGATTGAGTCAAATTTCTCTACTATTAAAATTGGTGTGCACTTTTCTTCTAGTCAACATGATTTGTTTTGCTCATGCTTAGTTGGTAAATTGAGGTGTCACATGAATTAGTCTAATTGATGTACATACATGAAATAGGTATCTTAATGATTTAATCTGCTTTGTATGCTTTGATTTACCTGCCTAGCCATACTTGATTGGCACAGGTTTTAATATTTTGTGTGTTTCATATATATAAGTAGTTCAGCTATAGTCAAGTAACCTACCTGGACTATTGAGCAGCCTGTGAAATGGTGCATTGAAGGTTTTGTTATGCTAGAACAAAGTTAAAGCAGAGGTGTGAGTCTTGTTTGAAATCTTGAATTTTGTGGCATTCCCTTGTTTGCTATATTCCTGCATCCACTGGAAGATAACTTGTCTGTGATTATCCTTCAAGTGTAAGACAGATTATAAGCTAGGGCAATATGCAAGTAAATATATTTAAGTGGGATAATGTTATAATTATTGATATTTTAGGAAAACACATTACATGTTACAAATGGTGTTTCAACGAATTCTTGGACCAAAATGCCAGATCCTATAGGTAAAGAGAGGACAAATAGTACATGTCATAATTCTGTAAGTATTCTTTCTGTTTTATCATCTACGTCTGGGGTAAGCTTGTATTACTACATTTTGTTAAGGGCTATTACTGGTAGATGTTAAATAGAGTCTTATGGAGGATCTATCATGTGTTGTCAATTGATATAAACAGATATTCAACAAGTTTTGAAAATTTTATTTAGCAAACCTTTTGTGAGCTTGATAGTTTAATATAATATAAAACCAATTGACAACGAGTATAAGATTCTTTATATCATATGACTCTAATAACAAAAAAAAAACCACACTAATAATTGGAAAATACACATCTTTCTGTTGGAAAATAGGCTACGCTACGTTAACGCTGCCCAAAATAAGTCATTTAGAGCAAAAAATTATGTCATCTAGGAGATTAAATGACATCATATGAACGTTATACTTCGTCACCTTACCACGTGATCTGACAGACTTCTTCTTATATGAGAGTCGCCGGTTGCAATTCCGTGCCCGAGGGTGAGGTTTTCCTATCCTAAATGAGCTGGTGGTTGATCGGTTATTTTCTTTGTCTTACCTGCGTCTACATAACGTCTATCAAGATGTCCGACGTCGTTGTTTATCATGACGTCACGGAACGAACGTGACATTGCGCGCTAGTTAATGAAAGAGTGACAATATAGTCCCGAGTTTGATCCCCTTACTGAGCAGATTAAGCGACTGGATA
Organism: Spisula solida; assembly: GCA_947247005.1. NCBI lineage: Eukaryota > Metazoa > Mollusca > Bivalvia > Venerida > Mactridae > Spisula > Spisula solida. The sequence continues at coordinate 55,046,451 of OX365944.1, read as the reverse complement.
AATAGAATAATAGGTTAGTGCCGTGAATGAAGTAAAAGTTTATCCGGCTCGGCTACGGAAATTATCGGATTCGCCTACGGCTCACCCGATAAATTCCTCCGCCTTGCCAGATAAACTTTCATCCATGGCACTAACCTATTATTCTCTATATACATACTCGTTATGCTAACCCAGATATACAATCAAAGTCATGACATGTGATATAATATTATATTGATTTTAGTTTGATGTTTTAGTAATAAAGTTACATAGGTTTCTGTTTGACAGATGTTCCTTAACATTTATTTGTGTATCTCAAAGTGTGTCAGCTGTAACCATGATACTGAATGAATGTTCATTAGCATATGATATTGTGATGTTGTGGGGACTACTATACTGGAGTTTGTCTCTGTCAATATAGTCGAAATGCTGGTGACTAAAATTTCACCATTTAGTCTGAATTCTGAGAAACAATATGGGGCTTCCTGGAAATTTTAGGGGTCAACAAGTAAGGCTCAAATGAACCCCTGTTAAAGCCAAAATTAATAAATAAGACCTGCTGTATTTTCAGATTGTTAGCACTAATAGTATTTCAAGTTTTGGTAGTAATCACTTAAGTGGTACACTACCAGAACCTATTGGAAAGGGTCGTTCTAACAGTACCTCTAGCAGTATTACCTCCAATGATAGTAGTGGGTTCTACCAAAAAGCACCGGGATCTGAAAGGGATGACATTAATCAGGTATTTTGTGATATTTGACACTATATACGATAGTTAAGTCTATATTATGTATGTAGTTCAAGTATTATGTTAATATAATTCACAACATTTGACCAGGTGCTAAATGATCATCGCATGTTTTCACTATTGTACAGTACTGTAAGAATGTTTCGACTATTTGAAATAAAAATCTATCTTGAATATTCATGGGTGTCATGTAGAATTTTATGAGCTATAATTTGGCCTATGTATACAATACACTTATAGTATTTGTTGATGTTTCATGTTGTTTCTTATCGTAGATAAAGCTTCGACAACAACTTATAGCTATAGATAATGACAGTATGTTAGATGCTACAGAGAAAACTAGACGTAAGCAGAACCTGATGTTGGTACATAATCTAAGCAGTGTTAGTTCAAGTGTACCATTGTCTAGTACATCACAAGTGATTCCTATCACTACGATAATGTCACCTTTCGCACCAGCATTCTACCCACCTAGAGATACTGTCGGCTCTGTGATCGGTAAGTACTCTTGCTGTTATATTGATTGCTACTACAGTAGAACTTCCATGCCAAGACCTGCCTTCGGTCTGGGAAATTAGTTTGAACCATCTACTGTAGATCAGTACATCATCATTTTGTCTGCTATGAAGAGCCTGTTTGAGGTTGCTAGGGTGTTTGAGGTGTAACTGTTTGAGTTATCAAAGTTCTGCTGTATGTGCTGTACATGTAAAGGCTCCTCTCCACTAGTGTTGTTAATCAAGTGCTAGACTGTCACTTTGCAGGTCCTGGTTCTATTCTTAGGTAGGTCAAGTTCTTGTAAAAAAGATAATAAAAATAGGACAGGGAGGGTTAGCTCATCACTGTCTGAATCGGCCAAACACAGAAAACAGAAATGACACAGTCTACACTCACATGGTACAATACTCAACACAACTGAAGGAGATAATGAACTAAACCGCTGAAAGTCCCAAGTTTCAGCTGTCAAAAAGCCGAAAGTCTTAAGTCTCGGCTGTCAAAAAGACAGAAAGTTCAAGTTTCAGCTGTCAAATAGGAAAATTCCAAGTTTCATCGACATTGTGGTGGTGTGAAGTTTAAATATACTATAAATATAACATTTGACCTAACACCAAAGCAAAGATTACTCCACCGTGTTTGTCGAGGCTTTCAAGTGAACTTGTTGGAACATGTAATTTTAATTGACCATAGAAATAAATGTATTTAAAGGTATTTGATTGACAACTAGAGTAATGTCAATTTCAAAATTAGTCGTTTAATATGGATAAAAAATGAGTATTTAGCCGTGACTGCACTTTTAATTTTTAGACTCCATGAAGTTTATACCAGGGGTCCTACAATTCGGGAATTATCTGGAAATCCAGATTTGCTGCATTAGGAAGAATTATCTTTGCAACTCAAAATAAGTCATTTGATGAAAAAATTCAAAGAATTGACAATGTTATGGTCATTTTAAGTGCTATAATTTGAATTTTAACAATAAAACAATGTTTGAAACCTTGTTAAGGTGTAGGGATGTGTGCTAATAGCACCCAAAACTGACTTACGACTCGTTTTCAGGATTGGGTGTTATGCCTCAATAGAACCCCTGTTAAACCTCAAGGTTAAGGCTCAGAGGTCTGATTCTATCTATAGTTGAGTGATGATGCAATGTGTTTAACATTTACAGAGCAAGCATTAGAGGATATCACACTAGATGATATAGATATCAACAATTTAGATAAAGAGTTGGATAATGATACAAACTCTCTCAGTAGTTCTATAAGTGCTGGATTATCATCCGGTAAGTATTCTAATTAACCTGGGTGCTGTTTTATCAAAGCACTTACAGAAAACGTAAATTTACGATCAAAATTAAATGCTTTATAATTTGTTTACAATTGGAAAATTTGTTTAATGGAGCTATAATACTAATAATGATTCAGTTAATGAACTCCTACAAACCATATCAGTCACCAATTTGCAGTTGTTAAAAAATGATAAAGAATTTACTTTAAGATTTTCGTAAGTGCTTTGATAAAACAGTACCTAAGTCTTCTTACTGTCTATTAGTATAATTTAACAGTAGATTTCTTTTCTTTATTTATCTTCGGCCGAGTGGGTGGGATAACAAGTATGGCTGAGTTTTACTGTACAAATTAATCTTAATAACAAGTAAAGCCTGACTTTCTTGTGGAAATTGATATATTCTGCATTGAAAGTTTGAAGTGTATTCATGCATAAAAATCCATAATCAGGTCTGTTTGTTCCAACTATATTAGCTTAAATAATTATGTATAAATGATACATATTAGTGTGTTCAAATACCCCAAGGTTCACTGAGTGCTAGGCTACAATTGAGATTTTGTTTAAATCAAAGAGTCCCGAGTTTGGAACATATCTCAATTGGGAGCTGTTGAATTTCATGTAATAAGCTCTATGCAATGTTTTGTGGTTCCGGTTTTGGGTCTGATTTGGAAATGATCTCAGTATGACTTAGCAGCAGTTAAGATTTTATACTGAATACAATTTATATTTCTTGCAGGATTTGGTTCAACGTCTGTACCTATAGGTATACCACCGTGTCATATACCACGTGGTAGTGTCGGCAGCCTCTCACAATCCCCTACATCCCCGTATGGAAGCTTTCCACACTCTATTGTCCCACTACAAACTCAAAAAGAGTCAATTAGTGAGGTAAGCTCCTCGGGCAATCTGGATTCATTATTGGTAAATAATTGTTTGTTATGTGTGTGCTTGTTTTTTCGTAATTTTTCAAGGTTTCTTAGTTTTATTAAAACCTTGATGACAAAAATGGCCATCATCACTCTCAGGAAACCAATATGACCAAGTTAAACTGAGGGATGGTTTTGTCAAATTTAAACAAGGGATGTATCATCAAACACTGAGAAGTAGAATGATCTTTGTCCAGTTGTATGAAATCAATCAGTGAAAGGCTTGACTACAATATAGGTAACCAGAATTATAGTGAAAATACCAGCAGAACGCATTCTTTAATCTACCCTGACATGTATTGATCAGTTCTCTCTCTAACTGCTTCTATAGGGTCAATATATGGCCTTTTTAAAATGTCAAGGATAAAATGAATGGCTAATGTATGAGTCACATGGAAACCTGTCAGATTTACTGGTGAAGTAGCAAAGTGTTGCTGTATGTTAAGTTCTAGTATGTCTAATAAAAATGTGTGAAATCTTGTGTATAGATTCTTGTAAAGTAATTTTCACAATTTACCTGACCTCGAGAAAATCAATACAGTTTATGGAATACTGTGACTGTTTAATCTTAACACCATACACTTCTATACTATTCTGGTAAGAGATGTGTTAAAATATGTTCACATCTCACAAAAACTCTTCACAACATTTTGTGACAAATATCAAGAATGATCTCCCTTGATTTGATAATGTGGCTTGTTAACTCCCCGTTATACTTATAATTGAAAAATAATTGATTATTGACCTGGGATAGAGGAGGAATTGATGGAGTAAAGGGTTAATTAAAAACAACAGATTTAGTATTTTAATTATTGATTGCTTATGCCAGGTGGCTGTTTAATTCTGGTGACCCCTGGAACACAATATTGCCAATTTGAGTATTATGCAACATTATTGAACTTGACCTTGTTATTCTACGCATGTTTTTGTTATTGTGCCATACTTCTGTTTTGACTTCTTAAATAAAAAACCAAACTTGATAGGATGATGAAGACGAGTAATCTTGCAACACTATAACTGCTAATAATCAAGAAATGTTTTTGCCTATGCAGAGTTACCTAGGACAGCACAACCATATGAAGTTTTCTGGTAGTCCATTTGGAGACTTGAGTTCAATGTCCCCTAGGAATGGTACGGGTGGACCACATTCACCTCTCTACTCACAGAGTGTCACAAATAGTTTAAACAGTAGTCAGAATAGTGATGTACAGAAGCTACAAACTGATGTACAACTCTACAAGACCAAACTAGATCATTGGGAACAGGCATATAACCAGGCTAAAGCTGTAAGTATTGACTGTCATATATTAGGTACTACTGGCGTATTTTTAGGTTATGCATGTTTATGTACTTTAATCATAGAGTTTGTATAGTAAATCTCCCCGTTTAGCTACCCGAGATGAAAATTTACCTATATAAATCGATTATTCAAGTCAGTCATTTGTTTATATAACATTGTGTACATAAACATTGTAAGTATAATGCAATGTTTGTACACAAGTGGCTGACCTGAATAAATTTACTATGCCACAAAACGATGTTTGGGAGATATATGAGTGAGCTTGTTAAATGGTCTGTTTCTTGGTTTCCAAGCAGTTATTCATGAAAGGCTTAAAAGGTTGAATAATTTTTGATACACTGGTGTAACTTTATAGTCATTGTGATGACCCTATTCTGTAGACAAAAGGAGGTAACTCCATCAAGCATTTTGATGGAATTAATGCTTGATTTTTAACTACTTATCTTACTGTTGCCATGGTGGTATTGTGAGCGTATTTTGTCACCATAGCTCAGAAATCGTTTTTTTTTTTGGTCAAATTGGATTGCAACGCATATTATCTAGTTTCTTCTATTTATTACAGGCTTGTGAGGCTTGGAAAAAAGAAGCAGAAGATAGCTCTAGAAAAATGAAGTCAATAGAAGATGAGAAAGTATCTGTGGTAAAACAAAGGGATGATGTAAGCAATAATTATGTTTTATCATTCTAAAAAGTGGGGCTTGTTGCCTTGCATGCATTAGTATGTCATAATCTGCATTAGGCCAAATTGTGGCCTTATGTCCCAATGGGGACATAGAGGATAGGTAGGTATCCAAGCAATAACTAAAGAATGGTTCGACCTAGGATCTGCAAACTTTTTATGCAGGTTAGCCATGACCCGTAGATGATGACCTATTGATTTTGAAACAAAATTATGCTTTACACTTGGATCTTAAACATTTTGTGTCGGCTTTCCTCATGTTTATCCGGTGTATAGAAGGTGTTAGTACTATCAGCTGATGATATCACTAACTTGTGTTTACAAATAATAATTAAATGCAATATCCGATTTTCTTCAACCTTGTGCGTATACTCTCAGTCCACACTGATAATAAGCAATCAATTGTGTAGTGTTTATATATAAGGCTAGAGTTATCTCCGGCAAGCTATACCTATTATGTTTTTGTATTATCCATATAGGCTTTTTGTATGGCTATATGTTGTGTTATTTCAGGCACTTAATCAGTATAAAAAGTTGAAAGTCGACTCGTCAAGTTTGAAAAGTAGTAGTAATTTTTTACGAAGTCTGCAAGCATCCAGTGACCTTGATGCATTAATGTTACCACAGTTACGACAGATACAACAACAACTTAGAACAGATCTAGAAAAAGTAGAGCAGGTATAGATAACTTACCTTAATATTTATGTGTTTATTTGATCAAAAATATTTTTGTTAAATTAAGTTGAATTTTGTGCTATAGATTTATGAATCCATAATATTTTAGCCATTTTGGTTGGCTGATTCAGTTTTTTGCCCACCTTCATGTCTGTTGCCTTGTTTGTTTGTTGGTATAGAGAGTGTTTGAAAATACATTAGTGAAACTTTATCTGGGTAATTTAGTCATGACCTTTAAATTGACTCTATCGCTTGTAAGGTCATCAAAATGTTTGCAGGGAAATAGAAGAATGAAATCCATTCATTATTGTAAATAACAAAATGTTTAAATCAAACTTAATGCTTCTATTGCTTTGATTCTTTAATAAATTATTGATGTTGGTTTTGTCTCATCTCATCTCATATATGTGCAGCAGGGAAGTCATCATAATGCCTCTGATCTTTGATGAGGGGGTATATTACTTTGCACATGTTGGTCTGTCTGTCGGTTGGTCGGTCGGTCAGTTGGTAGACCAAATTGTTTCCATTCAATAACTCAAGAACGCTTGACCCTGTGATCCTGAAGGTTGGTCTTCAACAGTAGATGACCACTATTGATTTTGAGGTCAGTATGTGAAAGGTCAAATTCACTGTGACCTATACCATTTCTAGCTATTTGGCTGCCAAGGGGAATGTATGTTTAACAAATATTTCTTGTTGGCATGCAGAAGGAGAAGATAATACTGATTGATAATAAACAAGTAAGGCCAACTGACTGCCCTAATAAATGAACATTTGGTCGAAAACACTGCTAAACATGACATAATCAAATTGATAAATGTTTTTTATGCATGAAGAGTGTTGGGAATGGAAGTATACTAGTGCTGTCAGATATTGTTGGTGTATATAAAAAATAATGGAGGTACTTGATTCATGCATTACAGGTTATATACAAGCAGTCTGCAGTGAAATGTGTTATATGTCAAGACAAGAATCGAAGTATAGCGACGTCACCCTGCAATCACTGTGTTATGTGTGAGAAATGTGCTCCATCTAAGTCTGAATGTCCCCTGTGTAGATCCCAGATAGCACAAAGGGCCACTGTGAACTACCACTTGTAATGATAGTGTTATGTAGGGTTTATGAACAATTAAATATTAGACTTTTAACAAATTGGTTATCAGCAGTAAGCAGGTAGCTTTACTTTCTTGAAGAAAGACGAGGTTTATTTCTTGAAATAATAGGTTTAAACAAATTTGATAGGACTTATTAATACTATGATCGTGTACATAGTATGTAAAGTAGGAAATATTGTGTAGAGTTTATATTGTTTTAAGTTGCAATTGATGAATATTTCATTTGTTATATTTTGTTATTTGTTTTTGATTGCATTGTGTTTATCTATCATATCCTAGTATTGTCATTTTCACGAAAGTGTGAATTTTAGTTGTAAAGATCGCAGAAGACGACAAATATGTCCTAAATGTTTTGATTTAGACGTTTGAAAAAAGATGTAGTGTAGTGTTATTGTATTGGTAAAAGTTATGAATTATTTGTTACTTTGTGCATGCAAAGCTTTAGTGTCAGACTGCATGATAGAAAATAAAGGATCTCTCCTTATAGTGCTATTTTGCTATTAGGGATTTTGATTTTTGAGATACCTTTAAAAAACTATTAAGATATTTGTGAACATGAAAATCACTGACAGCCTCAGTTTGATCCTCCTTGTGCCATCCATAAACCTAACTTGTGATGTAAATTAGTGCAATACACAGTAACAAATATTGAATTGCTTTTACCATTTTGTCGCCTAGTTTTGTTTGCTGAAATGAAGTGAATAATTTCATCAATTTGAATTATTGGTCATTTTCACTGTTTTCTGATTTTCACAATAGGCTACTTGAAAGAGGTTTGAATTACATTATAAGATCATGTAGGGTTTCTGCCAGACATTTATCACTTGTTGGGCCTGACATACTTTTAAACAGAGACATCCATTACCCTTTTCCATTTCCTACTTCTTGCCTTTCTCAAATGCTGAGCATAGCCTTTGTTTGCCAGTCAGCTTTCTCTTGAAATATGGCAGGCATATGAGTGTCTCCACCTGTATTTGAGCCTTGGTCGCAATGACTAGACGGCAAGTGCGCTATCCATTGAGTTACAGAGGCTCATCTTGTCAGTATGGAGGTACATGCCTGGATATCAATGTTAGATCAGTATTGCTGCTCACAGCTTTGTCATTTTTCTTCTGATTCATAAAGGCGTGTCCATGTTAAATCTAAAAAAACACCTTTAGACCACCTTCTAGTAAGTTATTTTTACCATAAGGTGTGCAATTGTGTTGTGTAGATGGACTGCAGATTACTCAATAATTATTAGTGTATTGAGGGTGATGAGGGGTAAAAATAATGAAATGAAGTCGCAGCTATTATACTTTGTGTAGTACCTGCTTTGATATTTAAAAGTAAAAATGTTTAACAAGGTTCATTGCTGAGTACAGGGCTTAAAGTTGAGGAAAGTTGATTAACGCATTTGTTGTACTTGTGTTAAGTCATTCTTTTAAACTGAAATTTATCAGGGTTGTATACTTGATCAAAAAGCACACCAAAGTTTCTGATTTCCTCTTGAGATGAATGGACTTCCTCTCCTTTCTAACCCCACCCACTTTCTCTCACGCCTTTCCTCTCCAATCTTCCTACCTCCCTCTTGCTCTCCCCCTTTCTTCCTTTCTCTCTCCTTCCCTTTCTTCCTTTCCCTTCTTTCCTCTCCCCAATATGCCTTCTTTAAATCCTGGCAGAAACCCTGCACACAATCATCGTTCATATTGCATATTGTTTCAGTTCTATAGTTACGGAGACAAGTTGATATACACACAGACTTATATAGCTCCTCCAGAATTGATATACCCCGTTAAATGAATAAATTACATAATGATGTCGACTGTTAAACATTTTTTGCTGTGCATTTAACTTGTATCATTTACTAAAAGCACAATTTATATCATTGTAGAATTTGTTTCTAATTCACAAAGATATGTACCCATAATGCACTATTCATGTCCACTATATGCTATCACTTGTTTTCTGATGCACCAGCGATTTATTTTGGTTTCTTTTGAATTTATTAGAAGTCGGCCATATTTTAGTTGTTAATTCTTTATAGATGATCTTGTCTGTTTAGTTTTCTTTTTAACATCATGTGTGCTATTTTGATTTTATTTGTTTTTTTGTTAATTAGACAATGTGTGTTCACTTGTATCAATTTACATTTCATTACAAACTTACCATCTCTACATACCTATTGTTTTATTGAGAAATAATGCTATTTTGAATTATACACTGCACTTTAATATCATCTTACAAGACTATTTCAATATTAATTGGAGTGGTTTTGAGCCGTTTGTTGGCATTGATGTGTCTGACAAGTAGATTTAAATTTGTTTTATTTTAGGCTATTGTAAATTAATTGCTAGATTATCGTCAGAGTTTTTTCAAAATCGAGAGGCAGTTTTATTATCCCAAATTGATGATGAGCATTTCTGGTTTCCAGTCAAACCTTACTTCTGTTTGTTTTTAAATATTCTATGCCCATGTATCTACTTTATAGTGATTGTCCTGTCCGTCCGTCCGAAAATGTTAGCCTGTCCGTCTGTTTGAAAATGTTAACCAATTCTTTCAATTTGTTGAAACTCAAAAACTTTTGAAGTCCATCAAGGCATTGCTTTCAAACTTAGCATTCTTGTTTACCATCATAAATGCCTTACATTGTCAACGCCATCATGTATAATTATCCAACATTTCTACAGATTTATGGCCCCTGATTGACTAAGCTTGTTAATATGGCCAATACTTCCACCAGGGGCATTATAGTCTTGTTTAACAGTGCATTGGTTGCTGAAAAGAAAATAAAGAGGCAAAATAGCATGACAAATAGGAATTACTAGATAATCCAGGTGATGAGAATCTAGGACTTATGTTATTCTGCCTTTGCTTTCTTCTATCAAACTTGTGTAAAGTGTGTGGTATTATGAAGTGTGTTACATGTGATCAAGGTAGACCTACAGCTCAAATCGATCAATTAACTACATCAGTTTTTCTTGTACTACATTTAGCTCAGTTGGAGAATAATGTGTCTGTGTGTGCATTTTGCATAGTTAAACTGAAATGCTAGAACTTCAATATTTGATGGGATAAAATTCTACCAGAAATATGATCTTTTCTGATTCGGGATGTAGTACACGTTAATGTGCCAAAAATATACCTATATATTTGCAGAAAAAAATAATGTGAGTAGTGAAAGTCAATTTACCAATTAAATTCATTGTTTGCAGAATTTATTTGCGAAGATTGAACTTTCAATTACTGGCAGATATAGTATGGAGAATTTGACTTGATCCTGACCTTTATGCATGAATATATTATTACAAGGCTCCAGCGTTGAATGCCCAAATTTCTGTGAGGAAATTGTGCAATATCGGTCCTCTAGATTTGTGTTTGTATTACACCTCGAGCGTCTTCATGATACTCCCTGCTTATGAAAACATACAACTGGTGTTATAAATATAGACAAGATGTCACCTGTGCTAAAATTATGCCAATAGAAGGTTGAGGATCAGGTCAAATTCTCTGTACTGTACATAATAGTATAATGAACACATGAAGGACATATGGCCTTGTACAAATGCAATTAATATTTATTGCTGTAAAAATTAAGCTACCAAAGTTTTTTATCATTTGGAAGTATTTAAAACTGTGCGTAAACATGGAAGTGTATGTCATTATCAAATGTTGTACTTTTTAATATTATTCTTTTACTTTTGGCCAAGAATGTGTGATATAACTACTTAAAGGTTTAGAAAACTTACGTATTCTATAATTGTCATATTTCCTCTAGCGTGTGTATATATGTATTGGGTGTAATTGTATTACTCAATACGTTGAGCATAAGCTATTGTTTTCACTAATTGATCATTAATGACCTAGTTGTTGATTGAAAACTAATTTAGAATCTCATATGCTATATTTCATGGCTATTACATTGTTAATCTCATTGCTGAAATCACAGGTTTTATGACCCTACCAAAGCGATTTTGGAGGGAATTTAGATTTACTCTTGTTCATTTTTCATAACTTTGTAGATTATTTTGATTGTAGGATGGAAGTGTTCTGTGCTGTTTGTGATTCATGTTAATGGAGTCCATTTTGCTAATAGGCCGTAACATATGCATACATATATGCCTCATAATCGGTTTTTAGAACCTGTATTAAGTAATTGAAATAGTTGTAAGAGTTGCAGATGTTTTTATAATCCTATTCTCGTAGTTCTTTTTTTCTTTGATAACGAATATAAAAGGAAATTGTATAGTTCAATTGCATAATGATTCATGTACGCTGGTCATCTTTTCATCTAGTTGTGATTTGATTTCGGAAAATAAAATATCATTTCTTTCACTACTTTCCTTCTTGTCTGCAATGTAAACATTAAGAATACAGTTATGTGGTCAGTGTATTCATCTATATAGCAACAACTAAAGTTGTAGTTCTACGAATTTTCTACAGTATTTTATAGACTTTGTCATGTAATGGTTGATTATGATAATGTCTGTATGTTTTAGCATATGTCTTTGAGTTACTACTACAGCCGCAGGTCGGTTGTCTTATATAACGGTGTACCTATATGATGGACCAGTCTTGTCTGATAGTTAGTGCAATAAATGTTCTGTATATGGTATGAGACTGGGTGTGGGCGTGGGAGTTGTTGATGAGAAAACCAACCGGTTCTGTCAGAAATGCTCTAAATTCATTGTCATTGCTTTGACTCATGTTTATCATTAGAATTCAGGTATGGCTTAACATGTAATCATGGAATGACTGTCAACTTGTTGAGTCCATTTTGATTCATAATACAATAAAACCTGTCTTAGGTGAACAGACAAGGGAGGTATCTAATGAGGTCCCCTAGAGAAGGTGGTCATTTACTACAGGTGTATTCAGTATTAAGCATGGCTGATTTTGGATTCAATATAACTGGTTTCTTAAGGCAGGTGACCACTAATGCAGGTTTTACTGTATCTGTGAAATAACTGAAATAATTGAAAATTGTATTTCGAGGGCTTGGTGCAAAACTTTTGTATTAATATATTATGTAGTTACCATAGTTGTGCCCTGACCCCTCAATTTGACTTTATCATGTCAACCGTGTTTAAGATTTGTCATAGCTTTATATTAAGTCTACTATGAGTGATATTGTTGTTTGTTTTTTGAGGTAATTTACTAGAAATAGTGTGATGCACTTTCAGCGTTAATGTCTGTGTTAAATGGTTTGTATTTTTGTGAGAATTAAGATAGTCAAAAGAAACGTAAACGTGATGAAGTACCAGTGATTTTCAAATAACTAGCTTGAACTTGTTGGATTTAAGTGATCTCGTGTATGTATAATATTGCTATAGTTACGTGTGGTTAGTGTTCTAAATTAATTTTGGTAGATCAATTCTTATCTGTAAAAACAATGTGGTACAAAATGATATAGTTTGAAATCTCTGTGCTTGAGTATTCATATTCGTATACACTATATAAAATGATAAAAGCTGTAAAAAAGATCTGCAATGTAAATCTTTCAAGAGGCCATATTTTCTATACAGTAAACATGATTTTTTTTATCGGCTCATAAATTGACCCATCTCTTAGATACAGTCAAATGTTTAAACAGGTTTTCCGATGATAAAAACCTGGTTATTAGATTGATGAATCCAGTGACTGGTTTAATGCCAAAGGCAGTGTGTGCCAATTGCAAAAAAGTGACTTGTTAACGTTCCTGTTTTGCATGTTTCTCCAAAACTCTCTGCTATAGTCATGGAATTTTGCTGAATTGCTTATCTGTATGTGAAATTGTGCACCTCGTGTTTGGTTGTTGCTGGAACCAAATGTCAGCAGTTATAGCCCTGGTTGGAAAACCTGGAATTTGCTGGTTTCTTCTGGTTATTATAAGTTGAAGTTTTACTGCCATCTGCGATGAGATGTATGGCTCGAAATTATCATTTAAATTTAACACTTTTTTGATCACATGTGTTTTTCAGACAAGAGTTTTTCTACCATATGGTGTATACATAGTAGTGTTCATTATACAATACTGTGACTTCATTCATTCATTGATTTGTCAACATCTTGTGAATATCATTCAGGTTGTGAATGAAATATTTAGTTGATCAAAATAGATTTTTTCTTCTATTTTAATGTCATATACTATTTTTGTACATCCGTATGCAAGATTGATGCCACATAATATTTTGTGTATCACAAAAGTTTTCTCATAGATATATTTTGCAAGCAGATATAATGTAGTAGTTGGTGTTGAATTTTATTTGAAGTTCATATATTGATTAACTTGCGCATTGTTTTAAGAACTACACAAGCATGATAATTATGTTTTGGAAGTGATATAATGAAATAGGGCATATTTACTGTTGTACTAATATTGTGACAAGTACTTGTGGGAAAGTTGTTTCGGGACAGTTAACTGTTTGATTATTGCAGTATTATTTGGGTGCGCAGTAAATAAGGCACACATTCTGTATATGAAATCAGTAAATTCTAGTTACAATTATAGGAACACCAAGATTAGTATAGAAATTAAACTGGAACTAACCCTTTACTCCATAGATAAATCAATTAAATCAAAAACCCAATTATTGAAATGGAATTTTAATGGCACATCTTATCATGGGAGATCACTCTTGATATGTATTCCAAAAAGCTGCAAATGAAATATTTACTCAGTCTAACTTTTCTTTAAACCGGTCTGGTAATTAGCAACCATTTTCAAGCCTGAAAATCCATGTTACAAAGCCTGAAACTCTATACTGCAATATAAACAAAGGAAAATTCAGGATTCATAAACCTGAAATCAGGTACAAGTACCGAAATAGATAAAGACCTAACAGAAGGATGTGCATGTATGGAGTAAATGGTTAGTGAATTTTTATGGTGTTTAATATTACTTTAATGTTTTCACTAGGTGCAAGTTCTACGAAAACTTTGAGAAAAACATGTCTATGAGAGAACTTTGTAAATCATTATGTCTCAGGTACTCTGTGTCGTACTGTGTCCGTATTTCATCAGGGTGTAATATATGTGCTCATTTAGCGATTGTATTCAACTGTGTCTGATAAAATGATGAACATCTAGTTAACTGTTTGCCTTATCTGTCATGTAGTGACCAAAACACTTACTGAAATCAGTGGTATATTGCTTGTACATTGTACAAGACTTGAAAACTTGATGAGTTGATCAAACTTTAAAAAAAGTGTTACTTTGATACAAATCATGTAAGCAATGAGTTGGAACAATTACCCAGCTTGGTGTTCTGTACAAGTTTTCAAGGAGCTGAATGTATTTGTTTTCAGTCATTTTTCAGGTGAAACTAAGATTACTTAAATGTTTTCAGTCATATATCACTTTCCACAATGTTACGGTTATAAATCAATTGCTAGATCATTTCCAAATTTTCCTGGTTGATTACTTGTTATGGTATGTCCTAATTTTTACTGCATTTAATACTGCTACAGAATTTTGTGATTTATCTGACAAAATGTCCTCCAAATTGACATTTCAAAACTAGGACCCCCATTTCGAAACCCTTCATTTGGGAAACCCCATCTTCTGATGTGGTTTATTTCATTGGATTGATGATACCAAAGCATGGCTTCAGACTTGGTACGAAATCATGGCTTCAGACTTGGTACGAAATCCTGGCTTCAGACTTGGTACGAAATCATGGCTTCAGACTTGGTACGAAATCATGGCTTCAGACTTGGTACGAAATCATGGCTTCAGACTTGGTATCATATTGTTAGCATGAAAAGTGAAATCATCACCTAAAATCTGTGTAAGTGGCATGTTATATACTTAGTAACATTAAACAAATACTGTAGTTATCATACTTGAGATGCAAATTCATACAATATGAATATTTTACTTAAGTCAGGGGAGAGAACTTGGTATTGCTTGAAAAGTTCCTTCCCTTGATTTTTGTGACAAACATTCTGCACAGATTTGTGTTATTTTGATCAGTGCTCACCGTCATGTAGGTACAATAAAGTCTTTTAAACATTGTTTGGCCTACTTGGAAGTTCAGCTGAATAATCAAATGCACTGTCTTATATCAGATCAATTTCATGACAAGAAAAACGTGTTTGATACTAAAACTAATTTCACAGACCTTGTCTATGATATAACATGATGATATTTGTTAACAAGATACACTATCATCACAGAGTTTTTATCATAATCACCATTTTGACGTTTTTAAATCATATGTCATTATTAATTTTATTGTTGCAAAAAAAAACTTTTTAAAAAATGTTGGGTTTTATGCAGGCATTTTCAGTTTCGATTTTTGAAAATAGCTTCATTTTGAAAATTTGTTCTATTCCATTTATAAAAAAAGCTACTGGCTACCTATATATTACATTGGTTTACATACTATTGTTCGGAAGTGAACTGCAATAGATTTTGTTTTTGAGTGACTGATATAGTTACAAATTAATTTATTCAAACATAAATTTTTGCAAGCATCAATGACATAAGTACTTGTACCAGTAGTTTTCATCATATAATCTGTATAATACAGCCTTGTTTGATGACCTGAACCACAAACTTATATATTAGCAGACTGATTTGTTACAGAATTGTACTATGTGTGTTTGAAATTATTGCAGATGGTACCCGTTGTGAAAATCAAATAAAAAATTGAAGGATTTCATTGTGAGTTATTATTTATGTCATGTATTGTCTGACCAAGCTTGTTCAAGTGTGATGAGTCACAGTTTTATGTGGTTTGGGTTTACTAGTGCTGCGTGTATTTAGCATGGATGTAATCTGGAATTGACTGTATCAGTGTGGGTATACTAGGAGTTGTGGAACATTATTTTGCTCATCAAGGCAGTAAAGTCGGTATCGGGCAAAAACTGTGACCTTTTGCACAAAAATTGCACTGCAATACTCTACATTAATAGGACTTTGTGGCAGCAACCTCCAGAAATAGATTTACCAGACTGGAATCACAAACTTTTGGTAACTATCTCAGGACTAGAAGTTACCTCCCTTAACAACGCATCACTAACATACATGCAGGTTCCTGGTCTAGATGATTCCAGTATTAGTAAGCAGCTCTAGTAGGTAAAGGCAGATAATCCAAATTAAACCAAATTGGACTGGACTTCCATACACCAGTGACAGCATTACGGGATGTGTTGGGTGTCATTTTATCCTATGATTTGTCCGATGTAAAGACTGCAATAGTTATTATGTCAACCTTGATTTTAAACTAGAAATGTGTCCACAGAACACAGATGCCCCCGCTAAAAGCTGTCATCAGACACCTTAATATAAAGTAATGCAAATGGAAAATTTGAAATAAAGAAGACAAGAGCTGGGTGTGACCTTGACATTTGAGCTAGGGATCTGAGGCTATGAATGTTACCAAGTAATTTTAAAATCCAGAACAAACTAACAAAGTAGACAAGATTTGTATACTTGTGTCTTTTAATCTTTAAGTATGACCTTTGAGCTAAGGACCTGAGTCTTGAGCATGACGCATTGTTTTGATGTGAACATTTGTACCAAGTATTATAAATATCCAATAAGAAAGACATAGTTACAGAGCAGGCACGAATCGCATGCCTATAAGAGCCTTTTAACCTTTGATCTCTAAGTGTGACCTTGATCTTTAAGCTAGGGACCTGGGTCTTGCGCATGACACATCGTCTTGATGTGGTGAACATTTGTACCAAATGACAAAGTTACAGAGCAGACACAATTTCACAATTTTCGACCAAACATACAAGGACAGGGTGAACATTATATGCCCTTCCGCCATTTCATGCATAAAAAGTGATAGACAATGCAAGTTCCTGAAAAGGTAAAGTAGGAATCTTGTTCTTCAATACCAAATGGAAGGCAAACAAGTCACCAAGAATTGCAAGCAATACAGAAGTCCCCTACCGGTTTGAAGCCATGACATTAAAATTCATTTTAATGTTTCTGTTGCCATAGCAACCACAATTTTTGTCAGAATCAAAAAATATTTAGACGTGCATGATCCCCTTATTGCTCTATCAACATACCAAGTTTGATGGATCCTGACCCAATGCTGGAGCTCCAATGAATTCTATTGCAAGTTGCTTTTAGAGGATGGATATATTTCAAACAGAAATAACCTTTTTTGGGGGCAAAAAAGACACCAACAGAAATTTATACAACTGAGTAGCACAGAATATCGAGGACTGAAACACAAATAAAACCTTTCTTTATATTATTGCACAAATTTATTTAAGATATGTAATAAATAAATACATGAATAATGCATAAAGCAACTAACATCTAACGTAACACATTTAAATCATACATACCATTACAGCATTGACACATAAATTAAATACCCTAGACAATTAATCATGAATTATTAACAATTAAAAAACTATTTGCAACTTGGAAAAATGCAAACCAGTTCAATATAAGAAGTTTACATAGGACACAATCTTGGATATACAATAGCAGTCCCAGGACACAAAATACAGAAAACTAAATGTTTTATCTGCAATAATATCTAAAGAAATTACAATTGTCATGCAAATGTTTTCCAAAGAACATACAACTTATGTAGAGTAAACCCCAATAATAAGACCACCCTTGAAAATTTGGCTTCATTATTGAGTTGGTCTTAATATTGAGGTTAAACAACATTGAAAATGGACCTGAAAATTGTGGTCTTTATATTGAGGTCTTCTTTAGGCAAGGGTTAGCTATGCTTATAAAATGAGGCGGCAAAACTTTCTAGTTTAGTGCAACTAAAATTATTATTAATATCAGTAAATAATGATTTTCATATATATGTACATACATTCCTAATACTTATCACCTACAATGTAAACATAATAATGGCATATGGGTCACATACCTATAGAACATATAAACACACATATACACATGTACTAGTACAACTTATAGAACATATAAACACACATATACACATGTACTAGTACAACTTATAGAACATATAAACACACATATACACATGTACTAGTACAACTTATAGAACATATAAACACACATATACACATATACTAGTACAACTTATAGAACATATAAACACACATATACACATGTACTAGTACAACTTATAGAACATATAAACACACATATACACATATACTAGTACAACTTATAGAACATATAAACACACATATACACATGTACTAGTACAACTTATAGAACATATAAACACACATATACACATGTACTAGTACAACTTATAGAACATATAAACACACATATACACATATACTAGTACAACTTATAGAACATATAAACACACATATACACATGTACTAGTACAACTAATAGAACATCATGTGAGAAGCACCGTTTAATAAATTCAGATCTGTGGTCATAAGATACAGTCCTCAGTTAATCTGGTTACATGCATACAGGGATAATATAGAACTGTGAAACTGAAGTTAGCAGTAAAGACTATACTTAGTCTTACATATATAGCCATGCAAACACTGATTTATTGCCACCATCTGTGTATTATTGCCAAATTCTTGTACACATGATTGAAAACTTAACTACTTCACTGCAGTCAGAAACATTATTTATAAACATGAGAGTATCCACAGGATTTGTTCCTTATAAGATCTGTTAAAGCTGATGTGGCATATTATAGACTATCACATGTTCACTGCTGAGTTTAGCTTCAAATGAACAGAGCTTTCAGCAATTTGACACTTATTTCAGACATTCTAATATAACTACTTAATTAAGCACCAAATCAATCAATACACCGTACATATACATCAATACACAACGACAAAATGATACTATTATGGCATATAATTATCACAAAAATTAATACAGAATTATTAAGCAAAGTTTGCACCATAAAATAAAATGCTCCAGATCTACATAATACAAGGTAAAATTAACACACACAGCATCACATGAAATCATGAAAACATTATTAATTTATTAAATTATCCTTCTTTTCAAAGAAAGGTTTCTTAAAGGCGATTATCCTGCAAAAACTGAAAGGTTTCTTAAAGGTGATTATCCTGGAAAAGTTTTTCAGTCATAAACGAGGACTTTTCATTTTAACTCATTTTCCTGGAATTAAAGATCAACCAGAACTACCCAGTAGTCCAGGAAAACCAGACAACATCTCCATATAAGGAGGAACTGATGGACAGAAGAATATAACCTACTCTTCGCAGATAATATTACCAGACTGGCTTCTCTAAAAAGCATCAACCAGACTTATGAATCAAATTCGGAAATGCTATTGGTCTAAACCAATACAAACTAATATAGCACCATTGACAATTATTCAGGGGGTAGTCACACAACAACCTATAACAACAATGTACACCAAACTTATGACATTTTTTATCCTGAACGCTGGTCATACACTGGCAGGGGTTCTACCGAGGCATAATGCCCATTCCTGAAAACGAGTCACAAGACTATTTCTCAGTTCAAACATTGTTCTAGCGTTAATATTCAACTGATGAAATTTCAAATGACCATAACTTTGTCATTTCTTTAAAAAAAAATACAAAATAACTTTCATTTTCTGCAGAAATGTTAATTGTTTCTAGTGCTGCCAAGCTGTATTTCTGGATTATTCCGGAATTGTAGAACCCCTGAAGTCTGGCCAATTTCTGTGAAAATTGTGGACACCTTTATTCATGTTACGATGTACACATAAACATTTCAATCCGGCATTACTATGTATTCTTTAATGTTTCCTGGTTCTCCACAATGTGATTTTATGCAAACATTTGGTGGCGAAAACATGAGTACGTACATCTATATCAAAGATCTACTAATAAATCATCTCATCTTTATTACTACAAACTACTAAGAATGTTTTGACAAAATGTCTAACCACAAAATAAGTCTGGCAATAGAAAAGAATCAAGCGGCCAGTATAATACAAAATCTACAATGGACTAGCACATAACTTCAATGGAAATACTACTATGGAAACAAAGATTTTACAAGAAATTAACCCATTCAACACTAATAATGTGCTGACATCAGCAGAAACTTACAGTTTCAATAAGGGCTGTTAAAAAAAGCTTAACTTTACTCACCCACATATTAAAAAAATTCTGTCACCCCCTACCCCAATATTTTTAATTTGTTGGTTTCCATGAAACAGCTCTTATTAAAGAAACTTTTTTGTTCCATTATAATGTTTGGACATATTGACTTTAATTATTTGTGAAAAATTAACTTAAATATTTTAAAGTAAATTTTACAAACAAATTAAAGCTTAAAGTTTATTATAAGAATATACGAAAAAAATTAACAGTGACCATATTGTTAATAATGCCTACATAGATATCTCACTATAGCATAGACAGAATCATTTGAAAAGGATTATCAACACATATCACAATGCATGGTAGTCTTTGCAATCCAATACTAGCATATACCCTCATGAATTTTACAGGTTTTATCACCATGGCAACCAGTTCATGCATATATCACAAACTGATAGTCATTAATAGAGATCATATAATTCTATGGTTATACAAGACACATGTTACATACTCAGCATTCAGGCGTCATTTATTACCAAAGTGAAAGCACATGTCCATTCACGGGTACCAGATACCTTTTTACAAACATGTTCCAACTGTTATTGATACTTAAGAATAATATAAATGTTGTTACCCAGAACCCTAATGTAGGCTTTGCCAAATTAATGAATGAAAATAAACCACATAAAAAAAATGTTGAGCCAAGGTCTCTCATTTTGGCACTCACGACTAAAGTAGAGGAAGTTTACTTTTGAAATTGTAAGGAACGTATACCTTAACTACAAAATAACGTTTCCAAAGTTGATATAGGATATTGAAATCATAAGTGAAAAGATATTTTATTAATTTCATTTTGACATCATTTGCAAATTGATGTTGTATTATGTGATAAGTACAGACAGTAGGTGATTTGATAATTGAAGCCTAACTCAAGAGTTACAGCTCAACATGTTTGTAAATGAGGTCCCAGGCTTTGCTGCCCTGACATTCTGGTCACATAGTATATACAAAATATCACGGTATAAAATGGTGGTTTAAATCATAGACAGACATTTGAGCAAATCTGCTAAATACTGACACACATCACCAGGAAAAGTAGACGACTTTATAAGTCATGTTATGTTATACATACACAATAATATCAACATTCCAGGCAGAGTGGCATAATACCATTATCATACTGGTATCATACAGTAGAACAATATAAGCCAAGCCCATATGGTACAATAAAATAGTCGGGTGTACATAACTAGTTATAAATTGTGGATTATAAGCCTACCTTATTCACAGGATATAAAATCATTATTATTTGAGGGAGATTGAATTGTTTTAATTTAGTAGATTAAAAAGACCATGAAATAAAATCCACAAGACTAGTCAACCACCCACCCCAAATGCAACTAATAGTTCTCCCTTCAATGCTTTAAATCCACAATTTTACAACCCCACAAAAAATGATATTTTATCAAAAATCCAGTCCACTAAATTTGCTACCCACAAAATGTATGATTTAACAATGTAACTGTTACCAAGGTAACCCATTTACCAAGGTAACATACATTCACAATAAATGGAAATATCTTATTATATCTATCACAGTTAAGCAGACGACATCCGATCAGTCAGACGACAGTACGGTTTTCGAAATCGCAAGCATTTGAAACAGCATAATTAACACAAAACATACCCAGAAAAGAATATTTAAGCATCACAATAATCTTAGACTAAGGCATGTCTTTGAATCAAGACAGAGCAAATTTACCCCAGGAATTAATCAATTATGCAACAAATCATGATATTCTCTAGAATATTCGTCATGTAAGTTAACTGCAGTAAATCCCCTAGAACAGAATATCAATATATCTATAAAGCCTCCTCCCTTACATTACATATTCAAAGGTCACATGAATCAAAAAGGTCAAATAAACACAATCACAATATTGCAAGATTACCGAGGTATGATTTGGTGTTTTTGCCAGCTTTCATGTATACACTGGTCTGACTGGTTACGTTCTCTAGTTTCCCTATGGTTGTCTGAGTACAAAAAGTTTGAACCAGTCTATTTTTCATTTCATGGCATTTTTTACTATTGTTTTTGTTATAGAGGTAACAGGATACTAACTGGCAGGCACATCTACACACAATATGGGCATTATTTGACGAGTATGTTCTGCTATGGCAACCAATAAAGGAACATCACTTCTGTGAAACCTGAAAACAAAAGGGCACAAATAATATTATATATTCCACACATACACTTTGATTCTTCAGCAATGTTCATTCAAATCTAAATATTTAGCAATAAGTCACAATATTTGATCCATTTTTTTAAAGGAAATATAACATTATAGGTTACTGTGACTGGTCATGATCATCCTGCGCACCCAATTCGGGGATCTTAAGCAAAATCGTTCTTCAGTCATTGATAAGAAACTGTTTTACAGTCCAAGAACTTTGACTTCCATACCTCAATATCATGACTAGCAATCCACCGGGCATGACAGGAAGATTAGGCCAAACAGTTGTTTAGTTACTGATCAGAAATTATTTGCTCTAGGCCTACCATACCGGCCGACAGATGGACCAGGGGGCATTAATATCACATGAATAAATACTGTGCATTGGATGACAGAAAGAGTATAAAAAAACATACCCAAACATGTTATACAATTCTTTCAGTTTTTTGTTTTTCAAACACTCAGCCATCATTTTACTTTTGAAGTAAATTTCCTGCAAGCGATCTTCCAGATGCATTACACACTGAAAAAGACACATTCAATGAAAATTTATAATTCCAAATAATTATTACTAAATAGTTAATTCTATAATCCCAGTTAAGACTTTTACATGGTTTTCAATCACATTAACTGTTTTTTTCCGAAAAAAAAAGGTCTCGATATAACAACACCAATGCATTGACAAATTCATATACTGACATCATTTTATGAGGACAAATGTTTTAAAATGCTCTTGTATCAATTCAGTAATGACATTTTGCTTGGGAACAAACAGTGTTGTTGTAATGTGATCTAACTGTATTACGATTCATCCTAAATGTATGTCAACATATGACGCGTTTGGTAACTATTTTTTAGACATATAACAACGTAACAAAAGAACACTTACAAATTCAGGACTCATTTTTAATTTTTCCATACTGACAACAGATTCAAAGCAATTGGTGATGAGCTGAGAGGGAGTACAGGGACATGGATCAGAATTCTTGTCCAGATTCTGACTACTGTATTCACTGACTGTCCTGTAATATATGAATATAAGCCACGTTTAATGAATGTATTCATCATTGGTATACACGCAAATCAACAGAAACATTCAATTATGTGTGCTTGTTATCAGAATCAAGTGAAATGTCATGAAATTAACAATTATGTATGTACACAATTAATGCAGAACAACTTTCTAAGGGAAAATATTTCTTGTTCCTTAATTGCAGGTACAAATTTTTGCCCTTTTCATTCTAATATGACAATGTAATCCCTACCCTTCAACAGACGAGAGACATTAAAAGATCAGTAAGAATTTCAATATCAAGACTTAGATAACGTCTTCAAGAAGATACCTATAGCTTGTGCTTTTTAAAGTAGTGAGTTAAATTCTTGACCTCCTATATGGTTTCCATGGCAACTTGAAATCATAAAACAATAAGAGTGACATTTCATACTTACATAGTATCAGTATCAGCAACAATACATACAGCTTCAGCAATAGGCTCATCTAATACTGAATACTGAAATAGATATCATAGGCTAAATTACACATACCGGAACATTGTTAGGGAAATATAAAACAACATTTGATGCCATTCTTATTACAAATAACTATCCAAGGAAAAGTTCAGTTACTGCCAACAGTAATACAGATTATCAAATAATCAACCAGTATTCAAGTATTCCTGCAATGAAAGCAAATTTTAGCTACCATATTTTAGCTACCGGTAACTACAAACTGTGAAACATCTTCAAAATTATAAAACCCAAATTATCAGGCCCTTGTTCACTGTCTTGCTTTTTATTCAGCCTCAATAATGAGATAATTTAAAGGTTTACAGTACTTAAAAACAGCCAATATTAAGTTTCCATAGATGCTCTACATGAAAACATAAACAAACAAGAGCTGTCGCCATTCGGCAGACTAATATACCCTCGCCGGCAAAGGGCCATAATTCTGCCAAAATTCATCGCAGCAAATTCCATTCTTTATGCACATCTATATGTTGAGGTTGTTCATCTGTGAAAGTTTGAGCGAAATCCTGCCAAAACTGTAGGAGGAGTTGCGTCCACAAGAATGCTTCTACGGACAGACTGACAGACAAGCTGAATCCAGTATACCCCCCTTACAACTCGTTGTGCGGGGGTATAATGAAGAAAAAGAAATCTACTTACATTCAATGCCATCCTGAGATCACCAATGATTTTCTCCTTACAGTTTTTATCGGACGTACCGTGGAGAACAAAGTCAGACATATAATGATCAGAATAATCCCCTAACAATGACCGACCAAAGTTCTTATCAAACTCTTTCTGACTGCTGCAAGTTATCTCAGGGCTTAACCTGAAAATAAAACATAAAATTCACAATATCATAACAATACGGGATAAAGAAACTAGTGTTAGTCATAAGACAAACATTATGAGACAGAAAATAATGATCAAGGATCCTAATGAAGCATCCTGAAAGTAAGATGCAAGTATTGTTTTGGGTGACATAGTCACGCATCCCTACACCAAAATGATGTTCAAAACAGTTGCTGGCATATTCTTAAAATTCAACTTGCAAAATTTCAAATAACCATAACTTAGTCAATACTTACATGGTTTTCATCAAATAAGTTTTATTTTCTGGAGAAAAGTTCACACATTCAAATGCAGCATGTCTACTTTGATTTCTAGATTGTTCTGATTTCCCTCAAACTCTAGACTCAATGACAAATATGACATCGTATATATGTTGCATGAGCCGATGGCCTTAAGCAGAAATATTGTCCACTCAGGACTCTGATTTTAGCAAAATCTCAATTTTGAGTTGTATTTTAAATCAGATAGCCTATACTTAGTAACTTACACAGGGAGTGGCAGTTCCTGGCAGAATGAACGTGGATCACAGTAATCAAAGTCAAGGCTACTTGTGGATGATATATGTCTTCTCTTATATAACTCTGTTGGTGTCACTGGTCTGAAAATATCAATATACAGTCAATTAAAGGAAACACCATTTTTTCAATGAGAGCTCTGTTTCGCAGATTCTTGGTTTATGATATATATATGAACTTGTGATATCATCTTTCCGAAAGCATTGGGAACCTCCATAAATCTGGCATTGTTTAAGCTAAGCTTGTGAATTAGCTAGATTATCCAATTAATAAATTTACGAAATAAAGATCTCAACAAGTGAAAGTAGTAAATTATTGTTATATACTAACCTGCATCTACCAGGGAAGTTTTTGTTTGACTCGGAAACTTGTCGAGATACTGAGGATCTTCTGTATTTATACGTTTGATCTAGCGACCCCAGTCTACCTCTGGGTGTATCCCTTTTTCCCTGATTAGGGGCTGTGAGGTCCGGCAATGAAGGAGCTTTGCAACTGTCTTGTTTTAAGCTGGATTTCTTGGGTAAATCTACAACTCTATCCTGTTCATCAATGTCATCAATTGTCTTAGCTTCAATACCTTCATCCTCAAAGTATTCATTAAACATACTATCACTACCTTTCTTCAAAAACACAGCTTTCATTTCTTCCTGAGATAGCACCTTAGTAGCATTATGAGGTATTTTAATATCGTACCCAGGCTTGGACGACAACTTTGACATATCCACATCTTGAGTTCTTGCTGATTTTCGACTATGCTCACTCTTCTCAGTTCTTGCATCTTCAACAATATTTGCCAAAGATAATTTACATTCTTTTAATTTTTCAGAACCTGTGTCATTGCTTGAGTCACTTGACTGAGATTCATTCCCTGGAATTTTTAGCTTTAGTTTTAAATTATCCTTTTTCTTCTGAATTACTTCTTTCCTATCAGCCGTATCCATGTCTTTATCAGGTGGTTCGTTAGAATTAATTTGGCTTTCTTCGTTCATTGCACAGAAACAGTCATCAGCAGAGACATAAAATACGCTATTACCGACCTTATTTTCCTTGGAATTCTGGGAAAAACTGTTTCTTTTACAAGCTTGGCACATCCCCGAGTACTCCAAATGGTGGTCAGCTACTGAATTATTGCTATTACAATCCATGTCCGAAGCACCAGATTTTTTATCACTAAGTAATGAATCTAACCCCATTGACAGATATGACACAGTATCAGACTTTTCAGTACCAGGCAGTTCATCGAATCTAAACTTTTCTTCAATATTGACCGGTGTAGGACTTGGAAGCCCGAAGGATCTGCTGTTTTCATTGACAGGCGTCGGTGTACCTAGACCTAACATTTTATCACTCTCAGGGCTGTCCAAGGAAAAGTTCAGTTTTTGAAGGTAGGTTTCTAAGCAACCGGTTTCTGTTGTTTCTAGAATGTCACTGCATCGAATAAAATAACTAAGGACATACAGTATCTTCCGTACAATGTCTGCTTTTTTACCAACTATCACAGTTCTTGACAATTTGAGAGGAAAACCAATAGCACCATATAAATCTCTGAAAGAGGAAATAATAACATTTGATGTTTCAATATTACCAAAATTGTTTTTCAACAAAACTGAAGAACATGTGTGAAAGTTCTAAAAAACATGAAATCCTAAAAAAATCGACAATTTATATAAGGAAAATAAAGAAAAACAGGATTTTTGGTACCCTTAAAATAACTGTAGTTCAGGCATGTGCCTGAAAAAGTATATAACATATACAGGGGCCACATATACAGGTGGCCAATGATCCTAGACTGACATAATATTTATAAACATATAATGATAGAGATTGGTATTAAGACATTTTTCTGTAGAATTTCAGTTATACCGAGTCTATACAGTGGGTACTTCATTAGATAGAAGAATAGTGTCCTTTAGAGTTTAAATCATATACATACCCAAGTTGAGCCCATAATGGATTATAAGGATGTGACTTTGCTAGTGTATTCACCCATTTAGCTGAATGTTTATCTAGGTATGTTGCCGACGGTGATCCACCAGCAGGAACGACAGTAGGGATCCAGGCCAGATGGTGAGTAAGTACTGCTGTCACTAGGGTACTCATGAAACTACAAAACATAATAATGTGCACATAGAAATTAGGATAGCAATGTCATAAAATGATACATGATTCATTGAAGGAGTAAAATACAATGTTTGTTAAATAAATTATGAATATTACTGATTTCGTTATTCAACACCCAGAAACAAGCTTTCAAGCATTTCCAGACAAGAAAACTCATAATTGAATCAAATACTCCAGATTCCAGTGATAAATATGGACAAAAACATAGAAAAGTAATTAACTTAAAGTAATAGAATTTTGCTTATAATTGGCGTCATAAATAGCAGCTTATAATAGCAGCTTTTAATTATTGTCATATGCTGGGTAACGCTTCACAGGATTTTACCATTTCTAAATGATAGACAATAGGGAAAGTATTTACACTGATTTTTGTATGAATTCTGGTAAAAACTTACAAGTTTGTATTTTTGTTGTCAAATTTGCTAACCAAGAAAGCAAACTCCTTGACAAAGTTTCCACATAGATGGTATCTATAGTTACTGAAGGCCATCATATTGAGCCAGACTGGTTCTGAAAGACGAGGTGCGGTGTAGAGGTCACATATACCTCTTCTAAATGATCCAAATGACTGAAACAAAACAAGATGAAACATTATACTACATAGTACAAAGGTAAAGGCTTTGCTTATTATAGTGTCACACCTATTGAAAGGGCCATTTATTCATTCATACATTTATTCAGCCCAGAAAAGGCACAGCATACAGTTACAGTTATAATAAATACGATCTGGGTGGCACTGATTTTAAATTAAATATAGGTAATCTTGGCTGAACTTCCTGGTTACTTCGAGCATATAGGTTATATTCATTACAGTTTTTATATGATACACAATATTCCTAGGACCTATGGGCTTTGGAAGATTCACGGGTATCAACTGATGGAGACATAAAAGCTGTGCAAGTAGGCCAATTTACATGTACATGACTCCACTAGAGATCTAACTATGACACCACTAGAGATCTAACTATGACACCACTAGAGATCTAACTATGACACCACTAGAGATCTAACTATGACACCACTAGAGATCTAACTATGACACCACTAGAGATCTAACTATGACACCACTAGAGATCTAACTATGACACCACTAGAGATCTAACTAAGACACCACTAGAGATCTAACTATGACACCACTAGAGATCTTACTACCTTTTGATAAATTTGTGTGGACTCAAGAGTGTGTAGCGAAAATACAAAGGCTCTTAGGGTTGGAGGCCATAAAAACAGGGTCCACAAACATTCTAGGGAGATTTACGGGACCAAGGAACAATTAATTAAATGATATATTTACCTCAATCAACTTTGACAGATATACGGATGTTTTCCCTGAGTAGTACGCTTTCTCTATATTATGTCTCAGTTGTTCTAGGTGACTTTCAAACAATGCAATGTGCGAGAAGAAGAAATTCTCAAATAACCTGAAACAAAGAGAGAGAAACAAGAGTTAACAAATAAAATTTTAACACACTGAAAATCATTCATACTTTGTGAGACATTTTTTATTAATTCTTGAGATTACAAATAAATCCTTAATTATGGGAAATTTGAGAGCAAGTCCTTTCTGCAACATAATCCATCGAAGTGTTATGATTGATTGAAAACAACAAAACCATGAATCAAAGTATTCACTGACAAATTCTTAAACATGTTTGCAGTAAACAAAACTCACTCTACCCTAGGGTTTACAAATAGAACGCAATAAAATATAGTATACATTAAAAGTACTACAACAAACCTGTTAGCATCCTCATTTTGTTCATCTATGGTACTAAATATAATTCCCATAGCCATCTTACACTTCCTGGTTCGACTTGGAGAAACCAACTAGAAATATACATAATGTATTCAAAGTTACACTCTAAGCAATCTTCCTTGTGTTTAATTAAAGGCTAAACAAGACTTACTATATTTTACATAATTTTCAAGTTTTAAGCAATGAGCTAGAATAATCACACATTGTTATTCTTAAATTTGCAAGAAATATAAGCAGCACAAATTTTAATTTCTAACTTAGTCAAAATATTAAAATTGTTAACATGATTTGAGAATATCAGCCCAGCATCTTTGTTAAATTCAAATAAGGAAAGCCTTAGAGTGTTACCTCAGTCATATCTTGCTGACTTCTTCTACGTCCTGACAAACATGATTCCAGTGAGAAGTACTGTCCTCTATTTAGCCTTCTATCTCTGTTCAAACTGTTACATCCACTACTGCTACTACTAGGTGACGGAAATGTTGTATGAAAACTTCCACTAGAATTCACTGAAAACAAATTGTTGTAAAAATGATTGCAACAATCCACAAAGTTACATATACGTGTGACGCTGTCTGACAAAATAAATAGTAACTTTTCATTGAAAAGTAATATATCTTGTCAAAGCTGTGGCTACTAATCTCAGAAGTTATATGCACAAGAATCAGGCTTATGGTTATTCTAAATAACCACATACAAGGTGGCATTGAACGTACACCCGAGATTTTCATCTATGAAAATCCAGAAGTTAATTGACCTAGGCTTTGAAAGGAATTATTATGGTTGTTAAAATATTGTGAATATCACACATGTTAGCATAATCCTAGTATTGATAACCTTCGACAAACATTATAAATTGTCAGAACGTTCTCTACACTAGTCTGGTAAATTTGAACTGACACCAAAATTTTGAATCCAGAGTCAAGTGTTCTACATTTTGACCCTAATGTCTGTGTATAGGAAGCTACTTATGGATAATATTACACTTACGTGAGCCTAGACCACTCTCTTCGTCTATCATATCCACACTTCTCATTGTCCAGTTATAACGTGGAGATGGTGATGGTACATCCACAGGTACACTTTGGGCTACAAAAATATCAAACAAAATATATAGTATCATTATCATATTTTATAAGAATCTATTGAACAACCATGCTTATTATACAGCAAATCACAATTGCACTTTGTATATTCAAATTGGTCAGGCCCAAAATTTTGTTTTGAATAATGCATGGATTTTGAATAATTCATTCAATTAAAATCAGTATTAAAGTTGATTTTGTCAGAAAAGATAATTGGAATTCATTTGAATGAAACTGTGTTACTGGGTATTCAAATATATTCAATGTGTCCGGAATTACAACCAATACTTACACTCAGCACTCAACACTGAACAATAAAGAGTGTACCGGTAAGTATTGGTTGTAATTACGGGTTTAGGTTTGGCTGTACATTTATCAAATTATCCTCAATCGTCCATATGCAAACAAAACTATGCATCAAACTGGTAAGGGTTTATTCTTGTTGAGAATATTATCAAATGATACCTACCTACACCGGTACGATTTTCTTGTGAGATAGGTCTAGGCATGGATAAATCTGGAGCCGTGGAAAAGTCTTCATCACTGAAGGCAATAGAAAGTATATACAATGTACTACATGATTAGGTGGAGATATAAATATGTACGACAGAAACAAGGAAGAAAAACAATCAGGATAGATTACATCGTATCAAGTGTCAGTTAGTTAAAATAGGCTTATATGTATTATACATGTACAATAAATCAATGGCTGATTCTGGCTAATGTAGTAGCGGGAATCCACTAGCTTCGGAATCTGAAGGGTCATTTTGATACAATTTACTAAATTTTACCATTTTATAGACAAAATACCCATGATTTAAAGAGAAAATTACTCTTAAAACCCAAATGTGGCTTTTTTTAAATGTCAAGGATCAAAACCCCTACTGCCGAGTCAAATGGAACCCCTGCAGTTGGTAGAGTGCAAGGTTCACCTAGATTATCTGGGTTCCATTCCTAGGTTGGACAAGTGATGTTCTTCCATAATATTAGCAATGTTTGTCAGTTGCTGGCAAAAGAGCAAGTTAGTATTGATAATTGGTAAAGTAATCAATTTCATGAAAAGTGGTCAAATTAAATCTCCGTATTCTATGAAAATAGTAGAAAACAGTTTAGGCAACATGAAAGAAAACATATGATTAAACATGACATTTAAAGTAAATTGGCATTTGAATTAATTGCATTAAACCTACTGCTATAGTAGTATAATGAACCAGTAAAATCTATACTCACGAAGCAGAATAACGCTTTGGTTTCTCTGGTTTGAAAACTTTTGTAAGAATTAGTTCAGCAGGCGACCTGGTGGAATAGAGTAAAACAATATTACAAAGAAATAAGTTAGCTCAACATTATTATTAAACTATATTATAACTTACATTGTGTAAATATCAACTACATTCCTATATAAAAACTACAACTGTTAAATCATTACCCATTTAATAGTAAACAATGATACATAATTACAGAATAAGCTTCTAGAATATGTATTTGACCTCATGAACATTATCATGCTAATATCGTTCACTGTAATTTATTTGACAGAAAAGGTCCATAATTGGTACCGTAATTAGATACATTCTATTCTTATCATCAAATTGAAAATTGCTGGTGTATATTCAGAGGATTATATGTTTTCTGCAAATGTTCATTAATCTGTAAAATCAGACCTGATGGAACATCTGAAAGCATGGACTATAATTACAAGTGACAACAGTAACTATAGTAACACTATTCTTACTTGACAACATGCACTTTTAATGATGTTCCCCTGTATGCCACGCCCTCTGCTCCGTACAATATCTCCTCCAATCTCTTCCCATCTGATCCAGTCTTGGACGGCTGAAAGGAAAAACAGTACATATACAACATGATGTACAGTAAAACCTCAAAAAATAAACCTACTGTCCAGTTAGGACACCAAGAGAGTGATGCAGTGGTCAAGTCGACTATTGTGGTAAAAAACCAATCATAAAGGCTTATCCAGACATCTATAATTTTAATGCTTAACTAAAATACCCTACATGTTCAGAAAATGGTTGTAATCTTTCGTGTACACATAAAATAAAGCGTAACTCTTGAAATTATCTAAACTGAACAGTACCACAGAACCATTGCAAAAGGACTGTCTGATTGAGCTTTGTAACTATTCAGTTTCATTTGTCTTGTTTATTTTTCTGTTTGTCCTGGTGGCTTGTACATATGTAGCCTGTCATTTTTCTTATTCAAGAGTTCATGTTTGTACATTTCGGGCTCTGCTTTTTCTGTTGGATTGTATTCCCTGTACTATTGTTAGAAATTGTTGTTGAACATTGGTGTGGTCTGTAAGGTTTACTAGTAGCTGTGTGTCATTCTAGTGGAGCATGGGTACATTTCTTCTAATATATATTCTCTAGTTGACATTGATCATCCTCATACATCAGTGGTTAGTCAAGTTCCCAGACTACCCCCTGATTCAATACCCGTCATTCCGAGCGCAAACCTAAAAATAGCTCATTTCGTAGATATCTGGTGATTCCGTCTAACATCCAATCAGAACGCTTGTTACTCTACGCGGGGAATTTTATAAACAAACTCGTGAGAAAATGTAAACATGGATTGAGTTATGGGATTTAAATATTAACAAACTTAATTGGATAAAGTACATCCTAAATTCATTATAGTTTATAAAGCAGCCGTTAATATAATAACAGAGAGTACTGTACGAGTGGTTAGATATTATATCGTGATATGAAATCAGAGTCCAAGGTATTCGACGACGGGTGTCCATGGGCATGAAGTTGTGAGTCGAAATGGATCTATATAGCTGTGTCAGACATGCAAACGACGATTACAATAAGTCGCAGACATTAGATCTAATTGAATAATTAAAGTAAAACTGAGACTGTGCCCGTGAACTTCTAAAACAGATTTAAAAACAATTTGTAAACAACGATGAACGGACAGGTGCCCCCGGAACTCATTAGCCCTCGTCGTTAGTGAAAATGTTCCGTGCCCAGCTGATTCAGATGTTAAGGTAATAAATAATCAGTTTCTAGTTCAATTTTAGTTCAATAGTTGTTTTATTATTCTGAATAATATCTTATAACCGATACAAAAACATTGCAAATATTTTTTTCTTCGATTGATTTCCCGAACGATAAATTTGAATATTTTGTTTGTTAAAGCTCGATTTTGATTGGACGATGACAGGGAAACACCCGTCGTAATCGCTATAAATAGAAATGAACGAAATGGATCTGATTGGTTGATTTTTCGTTCATCACGCTAGGATTTGGCCCTATTGAACCAGAGTATGTTTCGGACGAAGAATACTCTGGTGAACGAGAATGACATTGATGTGCATAATTAAAACCTCATATATACATGGAAAATGAAACTATCACAAAGTTTAACAATCAGCATCAGTAACACTGATATTGTTTGTTTATGACTGAACTAGGAAATAAAACCAGCAATAAATATAGTTTCATAATGTGTGATCAGCATACAATAGTCATGTATTACGTATGACTTTCTATATTGTATCAGAATGTATCAATATGATAACATGCGATGACTTACATTATGAACAATAGTGATGATGTTCATGCCTTTGTTATTATTGTTTTCAGTATGGAGATCACGACTTAATGGTAGATTCGACAAATAAGACTTTCTGACCATATTTTTGAAAAGTGACACTAAAATTTCTGAGGTATTATTATAGTCATTTAGCAGAGGTTCCATTTGACCCAGGACTAGGGGTTTTGACCCTTGAAAATTCCAAAATCCCGCGTTTTGACCCTCCAGATTTTCGTAAGTTGAAAGGTAAATTTTTCTTAGAATCATGGACATGTTTGCCTATAAAATGGTATAACTCAGTCAAAAATATGAAAATAACCCATTGAAATCCAAAAGCTAGTAGAACCCTGATTCAGTACAGAAAAACCTAGAGCAGTAGAGGATTGACCTGCATGAGTATTAAATTATTAATTATAATAACCGATCAATTAATTCATTGTCATGACCTTGTGAGATATTACTGATTATTACACGATATGCTCAGTACTTCAGTACTTGAAGGTAGCAGAAACACGGTGAAGACAGAGCCTAGATAATAACATCAATTCAGTATCTACATACAATGTACTTAAGATAAACTAAACCCATTACCACATGATTAACAACTGATAATATTATCTTTTATCTCTAAGTGATCATGATCATGACACACACACAAAATGCCTGATAAATATTTCTTCAAATCTCTGAGTTAATGAGTTAAAGGGGATGTATAGTACAGAGAATTTGACCTGACTTTCGACTATCTATTAGCAGGATTTAACAGCTGGTATATAAAATAGGAATTATATTATATATATTTCACATATTCAATGCAAGAACCTTGTAATATATTCATGCACACAGGTCAGGATCACGTCAAATTCTCCCTTCTATATCCTTATCTTGTCATGTCTTAAAATTGTGATTTAACTTTATAGTAATAACTAGTTTATATTTTTCTGGAACACACAGAAGCTCAAATTGTAGAGGTCATTTATTCCAAATGCTTCTAAACACCAAAGTCACACAAAATCAATAAGTGTAAAACAATAATTAAACATAACTATCGCCTGACAATTAAACTTTATTCCTATGTACTGTAACTTGAGTGGGTAATGCTTAATGTAAAATAATGTCAAATAGCATACTTGACTTTTGGACAACATCACCCAAGCACCAATATATAAGTATCCACAGACAAACAGTCCTTTAATCATTACATAACTATATTCAGGATCATAAGTAGTTACAACTCAGTGAACCTGACATTTTTCTGTACTTTAGACTATTCAATAGGATATTAACAATCAAAGTGAAAGTTCTAATTAATGATCAATGCTGGTATGAGTCAATAAGTCAGATAAGAGAACAAATATCAGACAATGATTGAATCAAATTATGGCTCTTAATAAACAATAGATTGCACCTATAGTAGGATTCAAACATAAACTCAACGGCACGTTCAATAAGTTTAAGAATTCATGCAAGTCTTGTGAAGAAGAGCTTCGTAGAACAGGTTATTTTCAGCAAAGCAAATTAAAACACACTTAAACAAGATATAAGGAAATTATTTTTTGTATATGTCAAGTGCCTAAGTGGCAGCTAGTGGCTTCAATGCCATTCATTCATCCACTTGATACCAACAGATGAACACGAGGAGTTATAACCAGAACTTACCTGGTAATTGTGCATTCTTTGATTCGGGACATTTTTCTGAATTTGTCCTTCAGCAACAACATTGAGTTTGGCTCCTGCACGACACCATGATCTGCAACACTACAACATAAGGAAAACTTATATTACACTAAAGCAACATGCGTAGAACATTGTTACACCATGGACTATCCAAACTTTATGTAGTACGGCTGATGTATCCAAAATTTCTTACAAATTTTATGCCTGTTTATAGCAACATATGATTTAATATAAAACCTTAGACAACAAGTTAAGTATGAAAACTGATTAATATGACTTAACTTAGTGTGTACAACAATTATGTTTGTTAATTTGGATTTAACACAGTTTCTCGAAATGTTCAAGTTTCCTGCTGGACTGTATCCTAACCATTAACAAGTTATGACCTTCCCCAACCAGGAATCGAACATGGATTTCTAGGTTACAAATCCAGCACACTAACTGCTGTACAAAAGTTGTATTATAAGAAACAATGATTTCAGTGTGACCAATCAGTTATACATACCTTTTCATCTTCAGTGACACATTTTGAGTCAAATATAATTCTTCGCCCTTTTCCCTCGCTTTCTTGAAACAGAACAAGGCGGATTAACTTTTCTTCAAATTGAGGCTTCTTCCAGCTGAAAAAGTAACAAGGAATTAACTAAACATCATGACATGCAAATGATGGAACACAAATGTAATTTATTAACCTATATATGCAATTTTAAATTGAACCTCTGGTCGTGTCTGAAAAGCTTTAGTAAGTAAGTAAGTAAGTAAGTAACGCCTTTACAGTGTTTCCCACCCAACTAGAGTGACAGATGAGCTAAGAGTAGAGATGAACTGGATGGTAACCCAGAGGTACAAATGTTCTCATGCATCTATCAATATTTTGGCCCAGGGGATAGGCAGACCCATGGGATTTAGACACGTTTTCTTATTTGGGGTCTAATTCCCTGCCCTACAGCCAAACATTTTTCTAAATCTGCCTTTTTTGCGGCATCCAAATTTTTCAATACTGGGATCTAAAATGCAACCCAAGTCTATTTCTTGGAACCAAAATTTTTTGGTGTGTCAAATTTCCGTCTGTCAGTAATCGTCTTCTGTCTAGAGTCCTGTGAATGCCTGTAAGAAGGTAAATGATAAAGAAAAATACCTCTGGCGATTTTCACGAAGAACATGTTTATCTTTTAATGAAGAAATGCAAGCTGACTTCACTGTCTTCAGCATAGTGATGGATCCATTAATAACCGGCATTTTAAATATAATATTGAAATGTATAACCAAAAGCACAGCTCCATTACTCGACTAAATCCCACGACATGAAAAGTGACACATGTACAACTCAAGTCATCCGGTAAGCACACTGAGAGTCACATGATTTTAGTCTCCACCTAAGAGTCATACACCTAGTGAAATACAGAACTTGTTAGAACCTACTTTCGAAATTGACAACTTTCAGAAAGATGAAAGCAACAAAAAGTTACTTAATTATAAAAATAAGAGCTCTACGCTAATTGTACGAATCTAATTAAAAATAACATCCACTTAGAATACTGAATACGGTAGCTAGAGGAAGCTGATTAGTACAAGTTATTATCAGTGAATCCCGTGACTATCGATAAACATGACACACTCGTGACTTGTTAACCGCGAGACGTAGTTTGTAGGGACGATGACTTCAGATCGTGTTAGTTTTACAAAGATACTTACTCGGCCTTAACCTCGTTGTATGAAGACTTTCTACTGTTTTGTCGGCCGAATTTTCGAGTATTTAACCACTTTTGAAAAATTGATGCCATACTGTTTTCATTGACATGCCTCCATTTTTAATCGTCACATGACAATGTTTCTTATAAACCATTCTTTTGTAACGCGAGTTTTCATTGGACGTTGAATAATTTGGCCGCTAGCCAAAGTTCTATTTTTGGAAGTCGGAATAACCTACAATTATCAAAGT
Organism: Spisula solida; assembly: GCA_947247005.1. Lineage (NCBI taxonomy): Eukaryota > Metazoa > Mollusca > Bivalvia > Venerida > Mactridae > Spisula > Spisula solida. The sequence continues at coordinate 55,009,033 of OX365944.1, read as the reverse complement.
ACTGGAGGTATCGTTCGATGATGTTGAGTTTTTCCCGCGTATAGATTTCGTTTTTTATGAAAAACAAAAAAATAGATTTCGTGTCGTGTTTATTGATTAAAACATGTGTGACAAAATCATGGCTTCAGCTGTGAGTGCTACATTGTATAATAAAATAAACACTATTATGAATATGATAAATTCGTGGACATTTTCTATTATTCTAGCATGTTTCATTTTGAAAAGTGTACAATATAAATGTTGCTGTACAGTATCTAAGACTCAGCAACCCAAACATCTAACAAGAGCACCGTCTACCAGTGCTGGACTGTGGACTTTCTCGTACTCGATAGTAACCTTGCTCATCTGTGAGTTAAAATTCTAAGAGTAACAATTTAAGGGTAGATAACTCATAAATATAGGTCACAGACAGGGGCATTGCATGGTCTAATTTGAACTTACTCTAAAGTGGGTTGGTATGGAAGGGTGGTCTGGAGGTCCTCGTCCAGGAAACTTTTGTATTTTATAATCGATTTAAACGTATCTTGTGGAGTTTTGACGTCAATTTTGTCTCATATCAGTCAAGATTTAATAAAATAAACTGCTGTAACAACGTGTATACAAACTGTTTTGTTTTGTAAGTCGTTGATCATCTGACAGACTGTTCATGAACAACGGACATATATTACTGGAAGATTGGTGGACTAACTAGGCTGTAATCTGAATTACTTTTTCTATTCTGAATAGAATCTTTGTTCGGGTATTTGGTATTGTGCGAACGATGGTCAAACCCATTTCAAATGGTGATCATACCCAATAAAACCAGTTAAAGCGCATTGCTTATCTCTATAAAGTTGCATCACACAAGCTCAATCTGTATTTGATCATGTTCACGATCAATCAATTATGCAAATCTTTATATGTGCAGCATTCAACACTAATTTACGATCGTTGAAAATCGTTATTCGATCAACAGAAACGTAAAATATTTGAAAATTCGGCACTGGGGGGGTCTGGGGGTATGCTCCCCCGGGAAAATTTCGAAAAGAACATATTCATTTTGAGCCTCCTGAGCGTTTTGGCGAACCTAATTTGCAGTATTGAAAAGGTCAGGTTGGAGTTTAGATGATGAGTTACGTAAGTATCCCCGTATACCCCTGTACACTATCAATGAACATTTTAATACATTTTTCGAATTTTAAATGGTTGCTACTTTTAAGATTTTCATTTTCAACTATACTCGATGAGTAAACAAGTAATTGGCGCTACGCGTCTGACAGAGTTACTAACCTTGTCTGCATGTACCCCCTTATGATAGTGAATAAGTATGATACCTTTGATAATCTTTGAGTAATTGAAAGCTTTGATAGTGTTTGGGAACATTCAGTTTATTTGTAAAATTTGCCACTATTTCTATGTATTAAGTCCAAACAAGGGCAGATAACTCCACAAATATTGGTCACAGAGTTATCAGCTTCGTCAGTATGGACTCCCCTAGTGATGGAGAATAACTATATTAAGTTTCAAGTCATACCTTTGATAGTCTTAGAGTAATTGACATTTTTGTGTAAAGATGCAAAGTCAGAAAAGGGGAATTACTCTTATAAAATGCTGTATAGAGTTGTTTCCTATTGTCAGTAAATGTAGGTCATCACATTCCACAAGTGTACTGACTTTCAAGTTGAAAGCTTTGATAGTGTTTAGGAAAATTCAGTTTATGTGTAAAATGTGCCACTATTTCTATGTATTAAGTCCAAACAAGGGCAGATAACTCCACAAATATTGGTCACAGATTTATCAGTCTTGTCAGTATGGACTCCCCTTGTGATGGAGAATAACTATATCACGTTTCAAGTTGATACCTTTGATAGTCTTTGAGTAATTGACATTTTTGTGTAAATATGCAAAGTCAGAAAAGGGGAATAACTCTTAAAAATGCTGTATAGAGTCGAAAAAGGGGGATAATTTGGACAAATTATGCAGGACCATTACCTACTCATGTGTAGGTCCCCTTGGTCATGAAGGTAAACAAGTAAGCATTTCTTAGTCCAAATGGGGGCATTATTTCACCCCTATTTATGGGTTGGGGTCATGATGGTGAACAAGTACGCAAAGTATCAAAGCAATACATGTATATCAATTCACTTTGAAGATATAAGGGGTTAAAATACATTTACCTAAACTTTAACATGCAAAGTATCAAAGCAATATGTCACTGCACTTTGATAATATACTGGTAAGGGGTAAAATAACCGGTACCTTAACTTTAACCTTAGAATTTCCAAGTCCAACAAAAGTGTTACGCCGACGCCGATGCTCGGGTGACTCGATAGCTCCCCTTATCCTACGAATAGTGGAGCTAAAAATGTGTTAGTACGTTGTTGCATAATAGGTCAGCAACATTTGCAGATACACTGGGTAAATTATAGAAAACAAAGGGGAAAAATACACAATTACACCTTCTTCCTTTTTCCAAAGACCTAAATATACAAAGATTGGAAAAATCTGCCAAATCTCGCAATATCTCGCGGCAGTCTTCTGAAATCTCGCGAAGTTTCGTTTTTTAATTCCTTATATCTCCTGTTTTCGTGTATATAGGAAAAAACTAACAAGTTTATGCAATAGATCTATCATGCTGCTTTAGAATGAAACATACATGTAAACTGTACAAGACCAACCATGCACTTTGAACAGCGAAATTTAAAAGTCGTCGCGAAACGCTTAAAACATTATTCATATGACAAACTCTCTACCACAGCACCTTCACAGTTTCCCATATATAATAGGAATTCACTGTACAGTTAACCTCTGTACAGCAACAACTTCTCTTCAAGGTCCAATATTTGCAGACCCAAGGGTGTTGAGCACCCTACACTGACTGTACTGTATTAAAATTATAACATACATGTACACTGTACAAGACCAACCACACACTTTGAACAGCGAAATTTAAAAGTCGTCGAAAAACGCTAAAACATTATTAATATGACAAACTCTCTACCACAGCACCTTCACAGTTTCCCATATATATAATAGGAATTTACTCTACCATTAACTCTGTACAGCAACAACTTCTCTTCAAGGTACAATATTTGCAGACCCAAGGGTGTTGAGCACCCTACGTTGACTGTACTGTATTTAAAATTATAACATACATGTACACTGTACAAGACCAACCACACACTTTGAACAGCGAAATTTAAAAGTCGTCGCGAAACACTAAAAACATTATTCATATGACAAACTCTCTACCACAGCACCTTCACAGTTTCCCATATATAATAGGAATTCACTCTACCATTAACTCTGTACAGCAACAACTTCTCTCAAGGTACAATATTTGCAGACCAAAGGGTGTTGAGCACCCTACACTGACTGTACTGTATTTAAAATTATAACATACATGTACTCTGTACAAGACCAACCACGCACTTTGAAGAGCGAAATTTAAAAGTTCACTCGAAACGCTAAAAACATTATTCATATGACAAACTCTCTACCACAGCACCTTCACAGTTTCCCATATATAATAGGAATTCACTCTAAAATAAACCTCTGAACAGCAACAATTTCTCTTCAAGGTCCAATATTTGCAGACCCAAGGGAGTTGAGCACCCTACGCTGACTGTACTGTATCTTAAAATTATAACATACATGTCCACTGTACAAGACCAACCACCCACTTTGAACAGCGAAATTTTAAAGTTGTCGCGAAACGCTAAAAACATTATTCATATGACAAACTCTCTACCACAGCACCTTCACAGTTTCCCATATATAATAGGAATTCACTCTACCATTAACCTCTGTACAGCAACAACTTCTCTTCAAGGTCCAATATTTGCAGACCCAAGGGTGTTAAGCACCCTACACTGACTGTACTGTATTTTAAAATTATAACATACATGTACACTGTACAAGACCAACCACACACTTTGAACAGCGAAAGTTAAAAGTCATCGCGAAACGCTAAAAACATTATTCATATGACAAACTCTCTACCACAGTACCTTCACAGTTTCCCATATATAATAGGAATTCACTCTAAAATAAACCTCTGAACAACAACAATTTCTCTTCAAGGTCCAATATGTGCAGACCCAAGGGTGTTGAGCACCCTACACAGACTGTACTGTATTCAAAATTATAACATACATGTACACTGTACAAGACCAACCACACACTTTGAACAGCGAAAGTTAAAAGTCATCGCGAAACGCTAAAAACATTATTCATATGACAAACTCTCTACCACAGAACCTTCACAGTTTCCCATATATAACAGGAATTCACTCTAAAATAAACCTGTGAACAGCAACAATTTCTCTTCAAGGTCCAATATTTGCAGACCCAAGGGAGTTGAGCACCCTACGCTGACTGTACTGTATTTTAAAATTATAACATACATGTCCACTGTACAAGACCAACCACCCACTTTGAACAGCGAAATTTAAAAGTCGTCGCAAACGCTAAAAAGATTATTCATATGACAAACTCTCTACCACAGCACATTCACAGTTTCCCATATATAATAGGAATTCACTGTACCATTAACCTCTGTACAGCAACAACTTCTCTTCAAGGTCCAATATTTGCAGACCCAAGGGTGTTGAGCACACTTCACTGACTGTTCTGTATTTAAAATTATAACATACATGTACACTGTACAAGACCAACCACGCACTTTGAACAGCAAAATTTAAAAGTCGTCGCGAAAAGCTAAAAACATTATTCATATGACAAACTCTCTACCACAGCACCTTCACAGTTTCCCATATATAATAGGAATTCACTCTACAGTTAACCTCTGTACAGCAACAACTTCTCTTCAAGGTCCAATATTTACAGACCCAAGGGTGTTGAGCACCCTACACTGACTGTACTGTATTTTAAATTTATAACATACATGTACACTGTACAAGACCAACCACGCACTTTGAACAGCGAAATTTAAAAGTCGTCGCGAAACCCTTAAAATAATATTCATATGACAAACTCTCTACCACAGCACCTTCACAGTTTCCCATATATAATAGGAATTCACTCTACAATTAACCTCTGTACAGCAACAACTTCTCTTCAAGGTCCAATATTTGCAGACCCAAGGGTGTTGAGCACCCTATTTAGACTGTAATGTATTTTAAAATTATAACATACATGTACACTGTACAAGACCAACCACACACTTTGAACACCGAAATTTAAAAGTCGTTGCGACACGCTAAAAAAAAATTCATACGACAAACTCTCTACCACAGCACCTAGACAGTTTCCAATATATAATAGGAATTCACTCTACCATTAACCTCTGTACAGCAACAATTTCTCTTCAAGGTCCAATATTTGCAGACCCAAGGGTGCTGAGCACCCTACACTGACTGTACTGTATTTTAAAATTATAACATACATGTACACTGTACAAGACAAACCACCCACTTTGAACAGCGAAATTTAAAAGTCGTCGCGAAACGCTAAAAACATTATTCATATGACAAACTCTCTACCACAGCACCTTCACAGTTTCCCATATATAATAGGACTTCACTGTACAGTTAACCTCTGTACAGCAACAACTTCTTTTCAAGGTCAAATATTTGCAGACCCAAGGGTGTTGAGCACCCTACACTGACTGTACTGTATTTAAAATTATAACATACATGTACACTGTACAAGACCAACCACGCACTTTGAACAACGAAATTTAAGTCGTCGTGAAACGCTAAAAACATTATTCATATGACAAACTCTCTACCACAGCATCTTCACAGTTTCCAATATATAATAGGAATTCACTCTACCATTAACCTCTGTACAGCAACAACTTCTCTTCAAGGTCTAATATTTGCTGACCAAAGGGTATTGAGCACCCTACACTGACTGTACTGTATTTTAAAATTATAACATACATGTACACTGTACAAGACCAACCAAACACTTTGAACACCGAAATTTAAAAGTCGTCGTGACACGCTAAAAAAAATTCATATGACAAACTCTCTACCACAGCACCTTCACAGTTTCCCATATATAATAGGAATTCACTGTACAGTTAACCTCTGTACAGCAACAACTTCTCTTCAAGGTCCAATATTTGGAGACCCAAGGGTGTTGAGCACCCTACACTGACTGTACTGTATTTAAAATTATAACATACTTGACACTGTACAAGACCAACCACGCACTTTGAACAGCGAAATTTAAAAGTCGTCGCGAAACGCTAAAAACATTATTCATATGATAAACTCTCTACCACAGCACCTTCACAGTTTCCCATATATAATAGCAATTGACTCTACCATTAACCTCTGTACAGCAACAACTTCTCTTCAAGGTCCAATATTTGCAGACCCAAGGGTGTTGAGAACCCTACACTGACTGCACTGTATTTTAAAATTATAACATACATGTACACTGTACAAGACCAATCACGCACTTTGAACAGCAAAATTTAAAAGTCGTCGCGAAACGCTAAAAACATTATTCATATGACAAACTCTCTACCACAGCATCTTCACAGTTACCCATATATAATAGGAATTCACTCTACCATTAACTCTTTACAGCAAAAACTTCTCTTCAAGGTACAATATTTGCATACCCAAGGGTGTTGAGCACCCTACACTGACTGTTCCGTATTTAAAATTATAACATACATGTACACTGTACAAGACCAACCACGCACTTTGAACAGCGAAATTTAAAAGTCGTCGCGAAATGATAAAAACATTATTCATATGACAAACTCTCTACCACAGCATCTTCACAGTTACCCATATATAATAGGAATTCACTCTACCATTAACTCTTTACAGCAAAAACTTCTCTTCAAGGTACAATATTTGCATACCCAAGGGTGTTGAGCACCCTACACTGACTGTTCCGTATTTAAAATTATAACATACATGTACACTGTACAAGACCAACCACGCACTTTGAACAGCGAAATTTAAAAGTCGTCGCGAAATGATAAAAACATTATTCATATGACAAACTCTCTACCACAGCACCTTCACAGTTTCCCATATATAATAGGAATCGACTCTACCATTAACCTCTGTACAGCAACAACTTCTCTTCAAGGTCCAATATTTGCAGACCCAAGGGTGTTGAGCACCCTACACTGACTGTACTGTATTTTAAAATTATAACATACATTGTACACTGTATAAGACCAACCACGCACTTTGAACAGCGAAATTTAAAAGTCGTCGCGAAACGCTTAATACATTATTCATATGACAAACTCTCTACCACAGCACCTTCACAGTTTCCCATATATAATAGGAATCGACTCTACCATTAACCTCTGTACAGCAACAACTTCTCTTCAAGGTCAAATATTTGCAGACCCAAGGGTGTTGAGCACCCTACACTGACTGTACTGTATTAAAATTATAACATACATGTACACTGTACAAGACCAACCACTGTACAATTAACCTCTGTACAGCAACAACTTCTCTTCAAGGTCCCATATTTGCAGACCCAAGGGTGTTGAGCACCCCACACTGGCTGTACTGTATTTAAAATTATAACAAACATGTACACTGTACAAGACCAACCACACACTTTGAACACCGAAATTTAAAAGTCGTCGTGACAAGCTAAAAAAAAAATTCATATGACAAACTCTCTACCACAGCACCTTCACAGTTTACCATATATAATAGGAATTCACTGTACAATTAACCTCTGTACAGCAACAACTTCTTTTCCAGGTCAAATATTTGCAGACCCAAGGGTATTGAGCACCCTACACTGACTGTACTGTATTTAAAATTATAACATACATGTACACTGTACAAGACCAACCACGCACTTTGAACAGCGAAATTTAAAAGTCATCGCGAAACGCTAAAAACATTATTCATATGACAAACTCTCTACCACAGCACCTTCACAGTTTCCCATATCTAATAGGAATTCACCCTAACATTAACCTCTGTACAGCAACAACTTCTCTTCAAGGTCCAATATTTGCAGACCCAAGGGTGTTGAGCACCCTACACTGACTGTACAGTTTTTAAAATTATAACATACATGTACACTGTACAAGACCAACCACGCACTTTGAACAGCGAAATTTAAAAGTCGTCACAAAACGCTAAAAACATTCTCCATATGACAAACTCTCTACCACAGCATCTTCACAGTTTCCAATATATAATAGTAATTCACTCTACCATTAACCTCTGTACAGCAACAACTTCTCTTCAAGGTCTAATATTTGCTGACCAAAGGGTGTTGAGCACCCTACACTGACTGTACTGTATTTAAAATTATAACATACTTGACACTGTACAAGACCAACCACGCACTTTGAACAGCGAAATTTAAAATTTGTCGCGAAACGCTAAAAACATTATTCATATGACAAACTCTCTACCACAGCACCTTCACAGTTTCCCATATATAATAGGAATTGACTCTACCATTAACCTCTGTACAGCAACAACTTCTCTTCAAGGTCCAATATTTGCAGACCCGAGGGTGTTGAGCACCCTACACTGACTGTACTGTATTTAAAATTATAACATACATGTACACTGTACAAGACCAACCACGCACTTTGAACAGCGAAATTTAAAAGTCGTCGCGAAACGCTAAAAACATTATTCATATGACAAACTCTCTACCACAGCACCTTCACAGTTTCCCAAATATATATACAGCAACAACTTCTCTTCAAGGTCCCATATTTGCAGACCCAAGGGTGTTGAGCACCCTACACTGACTGTACTGTATTTAAAATTATAACATACATGTACACTGTACAAGACCAACCACACACTTTGAACACCGAAATTTAAAAGTCGTCGTGACACGCTAAAAAAAAATTCATATGACAAACTCTCTACCACAGCACCTTCACAGTTTCCCATATATAATAGGAATTCACTGTACAGTTAACCTCTGTACAGCAACAACTTCTCTTCAAGGTCCAATATTTGCAGATCCAAGGGTGTTGAGCACCCTACACTGACTGTACCGTATTTTAAAATTATAACATACATGTACACTGTACAAGACCAACCACGCACTTTGAACAGCGAAATTTAAAAGTCGTCGCGAAACGCTAAAAACATTATTCATATGACAAACTCTCTACCACAGCACCTTCACAGTTTCCCATATATAATAGGAATTCACTCTACAATAAACCTCTGTACTGTACAGCAACAACTTCTCTTCAAGGTCCAATATTTGTAGACCTAAGGGTGTTGAGCACCCTACACTGACTGTACTGTATTTAAAATTATAACATACATGTACACTGTACAAGACCAACCACGCACTTTGAAGAGCGAAATTTAAAAGTCGTCGCGAAATGCTAAAAACATTATTCATATGACAAACTCTCTACCACATCACTTTCACAGATTCCCATATATAATAGGACTTCACTGTACAGTTAACCTCTGTACAGCAACAACTTCTTTTCAAGGTCAAGAATTTGCAGACCCAAGGGTGTTGAGCTCCCTACACTGACTGTACTGTATTTAAAATTATAACATACATGTACACTGTACAAGACCAACCACACACTTTGAACAGAGAAATTTAAAAGTCGTCGCAAAACGCTTAAAACATTATTCATATGACAAACTCTCTAACACAGTACCTTCACAGTTTTCCATATATAATAGGAATTCACTGTACAGTTAACCTCTGTACAGCAACAACTTCTCTTCAAGGTCCAATATTTGGAGACCCAAGGGTGTTGAGCACCCTACACTGACTGTACTGTATTTAAAATTATAACATACTTGACACTGTACAAGACCAACCACGCACTTTGAACAGCGAAATTTAAAAGTCGTCGCAAAACGCTAAAAACATTCTCCATATGACAAACTCTCTACCACAGCATCTTCACAGTTTCCAATATATAATAGGAATTCACTCTACCATTAACCTCTGTACAGCAACAACTTCTCTTCAAGGTCTAATATTTGCTGACCAAAGGGTGTTGAGCACCCTATACTGACTGTACTGTATTTAAAATTATAACATACTTGACACTGTACAAGACCAACCACGCACTTTGAACAGCGAAATTTAAAAGTCGTCGCGAAACGCTAAAAACATTATTCATATGACAAACTCTCTACCACAGCACCTTTACAGTTTCCCATATATAATAGGAATTGACTCTACCATTAACCTCTGTACAGCAACAACTTCTCTTCAAGGTTCCATATTTGCAGACCAAAGGGTGTTGAGCACCCTACACTGACTGTACTGTATTTAAAATTATAACATACTTGACACTGTACAAGACCAACCACGCTCTTTGAACAGCGAAATTTAAAAGTCGTCGCGAAACGCTAAAAACATTATTCATATGACAAACTCTCTACCACAGCACCTTCACAGTTTCCCATATATAATAGGAATTCACTTTACAATTAACCTCTGTACAGCAACAACTTCTCTTCAAGGTCCAATATTTGCAGACCCAAGGGTGTTGAGCACCCTACACAGACTGTACTGTATTTAAAATTATAACGTACATGTACACTGTACAAGACCAACCACTGTACAATTAACCTCTGTACAGCAACAACTTCTCTTCAAGGTCCCATGTTTGCAGACCCAAGGGTGTTGAGCACCCTACACAGACTGTACTGTATTTAAAATTATAACATACATATACACTGTACAAGACCAACCACGCACTTTGAACAGCGAAATTTAAAAGTCGTCGCAAAACGCTAAAAACATTATTCATATGACAAACTCTCTACCACAGCACCTTCACAGTTTCCCATATCTAATAGGAATTCACTCTAACATTAACCTCTGTACAGCAACAACTTCTCTTCAAGGTCCAATATTTGCAGACCCAAGGGTGTTGAGAACCCTACACTGACTGCACTGTATTTTAAAATTATAACATACATGTACACTGTACAAGACCAATCACGCACTTTGAACAGCAAAATTTAAAAGTCGTCGCGAAACGCTAAAACATTATTCATATGACAAACTCTCTACCACAGCATCTTCACAGTTACCCATATATAATAGGAATTCACTCTACCATTAACTCTTTACAGCAAAAACTTCTCTTCAAGGTACAATATTTGCATACCCAAGGGTGTTGAGCACCCTACACTGACTGTTCCGTATTTAAAATTATAACATACATGTACACTGTACAAGACCAACCACGCACTTTGAACAGCGAAATTTAAAAGTCGTCGCGAAATGATAAAAACATTATTCATATGACAAACTCTCTACCACAGCATCTTCACAGTTACCCATATATAATAGGAATTCACTCTACCATTAACTCTTTACAGCAAAAACTTCTCTTCAAGGTACAATATTTGCATACCCAAGGGTGTTGAGCACCCTACACTGACTGTTCCGTATTTAAAATTATAACATACATGTACACTGTACAAGACCAACCACGCACTTTGAACAGCGAAATTTAAAAGTCGTCGCGAAATGATAAAAACATTATTCATATGACAAACTCTCTACCACAGCACCTTCACAGTTTCGCATATATAATAGGAATCGACTCTACCATTAACCTCTGTACAGCAACAACTTCTCTTCAAGGTCCAATATTTGCAGACCCAAGGGTGTTGAGCACCCTACACTGACTGTACTGTATTTTAAAATTATAACATACATTGTACACTGTATAAGACCAACCACGCACTTTGAACAGCGAAATTTAAAAGTCGTCGCGAAACGCTTAATACATTATTCATATGACAAACTCTCTACCACAGCACCTTCACAGTTTCCCATATATAATAGGAATCGACTCTACCATTAACCTCTGTACAGCAACAACTTCTCTTCAAGGTCAAATATTTGCAGACCCAAGGGTGTTGAGCACCCTACACTGACTGTACTGTATTAAAATTATAACATACATGTACACTGTACAAGACCAACCACTGTACAATTAACCTCTGTACAGCAACAACTTCTCTTCAAGGTCCCATATTTGCAGACCCAAGGGTGTTGAGCACCCCACACTGGCTGTACTGTATTTAAAATTATAACAAACATGTACACTGTACAAGACCAACCACACACTTTGAACACCGAAATTTAAAAGTCGTCGTGACAAGCTAAAAAAAAAATTCATATGACAAACTCTCTACCACAGCACCTTCACAGTTTACCATATATAATAGGAATTCACTGTACAATTAACCTCTGTACAGCAACAACTTCTTTTCCAGGTCAAATATTTGCAGACCCAAGGGTATTGAGCACCCTACACTGACTGTACTGTATTTAAAATTATAACATACATGTACACTGTACAAGACCAACCACGCACTTTGAACAGCGAAATTTAAAAGTCATCGCGAAACGCTAAAAACATTATTCATATGACAAACTCTCTACCACAGCACCTTCACAGTTTCCCATATCTAATAGGAATTCACCCTAACATTAACCTCTGTACAGCAACAACTTCTCTTCAAGGTCCAATATTTGCAGACCCAAGGGTGTTGAGCACCCTACACTGACTGTACAGTTTTTAAAATTATAACATACATGTACACTGTACAAGACCAACCACGCACTTTGAACAGCGAAATTTAAAAGTCGTCACAAAACGCTAAAAACATTCTCCATATGACAAACTCTCTACCACAGCATCTTCACAGTTTCCAATATATAATAGTAATTCACTCTACCATTAACCTCTGTACAGCAACAACTTCTCTTCAAGGTCTAATATTTGCTGACCAAAGGGTGTTGAGCACCCTACACTGACTATACTGTATTTAAAATTATAACATACTTGACACTGTACAAGACCAACCACGCACTTTGAACAGCGAAATTTAAAATTTGTCGCGAAACGCTAAAAACATTATTCATATGACAAACTCTCTACCACAGCACCTTCACAGTTTCCCATATATAATAGGAATTGACTCTACCATTAACCTCTGTACAGCAACAACTTCTCTTCAAGGTCCAATATTTGCAGACCCGAGGGTGTTGAGCACCCTACACTGACTGTACTGTATTTAAAATTATAACATACATGTACACTGTACAAGACCAACCACGCACTTTGAACAGCGAAATTTAAAAGTCGTCGCGAAACGCTAAAAACATTATTCATATGACAAACTCTCTACCACAGCACCTTCACAGTTTCCCAAATATATATACAGCAACAACTTCTCTTCAAGGTCCCATATTTGCAGACCCAAGGGTGTTGAGCACCCTACACTGACTGTACTGTATTTAAAATTATAACATACATGTACACTGTACAAGACCAACCACACACTTTGAACACCGAAATTTAAAAGTCGTCGTGACACGCTAAAAAAAAATTCATATGACAAACTCTCTACCACAGCACCTTCACAGTTTCCCATATATAATAGGAATTCACTGTACAGTTAACCTCTGTACAGCAACAACTTCTCTTCAAGGTCCAATATTTGCAGATCCAAGGGTGTTGAGCACCCTACACTGACTGTACCGTATTTTAAAATTATAACATACATGTACACTGTACAAGACCAACCACGCACTTTGAACAGCGAAATTTAAAAGTCGTCGCGAAACGCTAAAAACATTATTCATATGACAAACTCTCTACCACAGCACCTTCACAGTTTCCCATATATAATAGGAATTCACTCTACAATAAACCTCTGTACTGTACAGCAACAACTTCTCTTCAAGGTCCAATATTTGTAGACCTAAGGGTGTTGAGCACCCTACACTGACTGTACTGTATTTAAAATTATAACATACATGTACACTGTACAAGACCAACCACGCACTTTGAAGAGCGAAATTTAAAAGTCGTCGCGAAATGCTAAAAACATTATTCATATGACAAACTCTCTACCACATCACTTTCACAGATTCCCATATATAATAGGACTTCACTGTACAGTTAACCTCTGTACAGCAACAACTTCTTTTCAAGGTCAAGAATTTGCAGACCCAAGGGTGTTGAGCTCCCTACACTGACTGTACTGTATTTAAAATTATAACATACATGTACACTGTACAAGACCAACCACACACTTTGAACAGAGAAATTTAAAAGTCGTCGCAAAACGCTTAAAACATTATTCATATGACAAACTCTCTAACACAGTACCTTCACAGTTTTCCATATATAATAGGAATTCACTGTACAGTTAACCTCTGTACAGCAACAACTTCTCTTCAAGGTCCAATATTTGGAGACCCAAGGGTGTTGAGCACCCTACACTGACTGTACTGTATTTAAAATTATAACATACTTGACACTGTACAAGACCAACCACGCACTTTGAACAGCGAAATTTAAAAGTCGTCGCAAAACGCTAAAAACATTCTCCATATGACAAACTCTCTACCACAGCATCTTCACAGTTTCCAATATATAATAGGAATTCACTCTACCATTAACCTCTGTACAGCAACAACTTCTCTTCAAGGTCTAATATTTGCTGACCAAAGGGTGTTGAGCACCCTATACTGACTGTACTGTATTTAAAATTATAACATACTTGACACTGTACAAGACCAACCACGCACTTTGAACAGCGAAATTTAAAAGTCGTCGCGAAACGCTAAAAACATTATTCATATGACAAACTCTCTACCACAGCACCTTCACAGTTTCCCATATATAATAGGAATTGACTCTACCATTAACCTCTGTACAGCAACAACTTCTCTTCAAGGTTCCATATTTGCAGACCAAAGGGTGTTGAGCACCCTACACTGACTGTACTGTATTTAAAATTATAACATACTTGACACTGTACAAGACCAACCACGCTCTTTGAACAGCGAAATTTAAAAGTCGTCGCGAAACGCTAAAAACATTATTCATATGACAAACTCTCTACCACAGCACCTTCACAGTTTCCCATATATAATAGGAATTCACTTTACAATTAACCTCTGTACAGCAACAACTTCTCTTCAAGGTCCAATATTTGCAGACCCAAGGGTGTTGAGCACCCTACACAGACTGTACTGTATTTAAAATTATAACGTACATGTACACTGTACAAGACCAACCACTGTACAATTAACCTCTGTACAGCAACAACTTCTCTTCAAGGTCCCATGTTTGCAGACCCAAGGGTGTTGAGCACCCTACACAGACTGTACTGTATTTAAAATTATAACATACATATACACTGTACAAGACCAACCACGCACTTTGAACAGCGAAATTTAAAAGTCGTCGCAAAACGCTAAAAACATTATTCATATGACAAACTCTCTACCACAGCACCTTCACAGTTTCCCATATCTAATAGGAATTCACTCTAACATTAACCTCTGTACAGCAACAACTTCTCTTCAAGGTCCAATATTTGCAGACCCAAGGGTGTTGAGAACCCTACACTGACTGCACTGTATTTTAAAATTATAACATACATGTACACTGTACAAGACCAATCACGCACTTTGAACAGCAAAATTTAAAAGTCGTCGCGAAACGCTAAAAACATTATTCATATGACAAACTCTCTACCACAGCATCTTCACAGTTACCCATATATAATAGGAATTCACTCTACCATTAACTCTTTACAGCAAAAACTTCTCTTCAAGGTACAATATTTGCATACCCAAGGGTGTTGAGCACCTTACACTGACTGTTCCGTATTTAAAATTATAACATACATGTACACTGTACAAGACCAACCACGCACTTTGAACAGCGAAATTTAAAAGTCGTCGCGAAATGATAAAAACATTATTCATATGACAAACTCTCTACCACAGCATCTTCACAGTTACCCATATATAATAGGAATTCACTCTACCATTAACTCTTTACAGCAAAAACTTCTCTTCAAGGTACAATATTTGCATACCCAAGGGTGTTGAGCACCCTACACTGACTGTTCCGTATTTAAAATTATAACATACATGTACACTGTACAAGACCAACCACGCACTTTGAACAGCGAAATTTAAAAGTCGTCGCGAAATGATAAAAACATTATTCATATGACAAACTCTCTACCACAGCACCTTCACAGTTTCGCATATATAATAGGAATCGACTCTACCATTAACCTCTGTACAGCAACAACTTCTCTTCAAGGTCCAATATTTGCAGACCCAAGGGTGTTGAGCACCCTACACTGACTGTACTGTATTTTAAAATTATAACATACATTGTACACTGTATAAGACCAACCACGCACTTTGAACAGCGAAATTTAAAAGTCGTCGCGAAACGCTTAATACATTATTCATATGACAAACTCTCTACCACAGCACCTTCACAGTTTCCCATATATAATAGGAATCGACTCTACCATTAACCTCTGTACAGCAACAACTTCTCTTCAAGGTCAAATATTTGCAGACCCAAGGGTGTTGAGCACCCTACACTGACTGTACTGTATTAAAATTATAACATACATGTACACTGTACAAGACCAACCACTGTACAATTAACCTCTGTACAGCAACAACTTCTCTTCAAGGTCCCATATTTGCAGACCCAAGGGTGTTGAGCACCCCACACTGGCTGTACTGTATTTAAAATTATAACAAACATGTACACTGTACAAGACCAACCACACACTTTGAACACCGAAATTTAAAAGTCGTCGTGACAAGCTAAAAAAAAAATTCATATGACAAACTCTCTACCACAGCACCTTCACAGTTTACCATATATAATAGGAATTCACTGTACAATTAACCTCTGTACAGCAACAACTTCTTTTCCAGGTCAAATATTTGCAGACCCAAGGGTATTGAGCACCCTACACTGACTGTACTGTATTTAAAATTATAACATACATGTACACTGTACAAGACCAACCACGCACTTTGAACAGCGAAATTTAAAAGTCATCGCGAAACGCTAAAAACATTATTCATATGACAAACTCTCTACCACAGCACCTTCACAGTTTCCCATATCTAATAGGAATTCACCCTAACATTAACCTCTGTACAGCAACAACTTCTCTTCAAGGTCCAATATTTGCAGACCCAAGGGTGTTGAGCACCCTACACTGACTGTACAGTTTTTAAAATTATAACATACATGTACACTGTACAAGACCAACCACGCACTTTGAACAGCGAAATTTAAAAGTCGTCACAAAACGCTAAAAACATTCTCCATATGACAAACTCTCTACCACAGCATCTTCACAGTTTCCAATATATAATAGTAATTCACTCTACCATTAACCTCTGTACAGCAACAACTTCTCTTCAAGGTCTAATATTTGCTGACCAAAGGGTGTTGAGCACCCTACACTGACTATACTGTATTTAAAATTATAACATACTTGACACTGTACAAGACCAACCACGCACTTTGAACAGCGAAATTTAAAATTTGTCGCGAAACGCTAAAAACATTATTCATATGACAAACTCTCTACCACAGCACCTTCACAGTTTCCCATATATAATAGGAATTGACTCTACCATTAACCTCTGTACAGCAACAACTTCTCTTCAAGGTCCAATATTTGCAGACCCGAGGGTGTTGAGCACCCTACACTGACTGTACTGTATTTAAAATTATAACATACATGTACACTGTACAAGACCAACCACGCACTTTGAACAGCGAAATTTAAAAGTCGTCGCGAAACGCTAAAAACATTATTCATATGACAAACTCTCTACCACAGCACCTTCACAGTTTCCCAAATATATATACAGCAACAACTTCTCTTCAAGGTCCCATATTTGCAGACCCAAGGGTGTTGAGCACCCTACACTGACTGTACTGTATTTAAAATTATAACATACATGTACACTGTACAAGACCAACCACACACTTTGAACACCGAAATTTAAAAGTCGTCGTGACACGCTAAAAAAAAATTCATATGACAAACTCTCTACCACAGCACCTTCACAGTTTCCCATATATAATAGGAATTCACTGTACAGTTAACCTCTGTACAGCAACAACTTCTCTTCAAGGTCCAATATTTGCAGATCCAAGGGTGTTGAGCACCCTACACTGACTGTACCGTATTTTAAAATTATAACATACATGTACACTGTACAAGACCAACCACGCACTTTGAACAGCGAAATTTAAAAGTCGTCGCGAAACGCTAAAAACATTATTCATATGACAAACTCTCTACCACAGCACCTTCACAGTTTCCCATATATAATAGGAATTCACTCTACAATAAACCTCTGTACTGTACAGCAACAACTTCTCTTCAAGGTCCAATATTTGTAGACCTAAGGGTGTTGAGCACCCTACACTGACTGTACTGTATTTAAAATTATAACATACATGTACACTGTACAAGACCAACCACGCACTTTGAAGAGCGAAATTTAAAAGTCGTCGCGAAATGCTAAAAACATTATTCATATGACAAACTCTCTACCACATCACTTTCACAGATTCCCATATATAATAGGACTTCACTGTACAGTTAACCTCTGTACAGCAACAACTTCTTTTCAAGGTCAAGAATTTGCAGACCCAAGGGTGTTGAGCTCCCTACACTGACTGTACTGTATTTAAAATTATAACATACATGTACACTGTACAAGACCAACCACACACTTTGAACAGAGAAATTTAAAAGTCGTCGCAAAACGCTTAAAACATTATTCATATGACAAACTCTCTAACACAGTACCTTCACAGTTTTCCATATATAATAGGAATTCACTGTACAGTTAACCTCTGTACAGCAACAACTTCTCTTCAAGGTCCAATATTTGGAGACCCAAGGGTGTTGAGCACCCTACACTGACTGTACTGTATTTAAAATTATAACATACTTGACACTGTACAAGACCAACCACGCACTTTGAACAGCGAAATTTAAAAGTCGTCGCAAAACGCTAAAAACATTCTCCATATGACAAACTCTCTACCACAGCATCTTCACAGTTTCCAATATATAATAGGAATTCACTCTACCATTAACCTCTGTACAGCAACAACTTCTCTTCAAGGTCTAATATTTGCTGACCAAAGGGTGTTGAGCACCCTATACTGACTGTACTGTATTTAAAATTATAACATACTTGACACTGTACAAGACCAACCACGCACTTTGAACAGCGAAATTTAAAATTTGTCGCGAAACGCTAAAAACATTATTCATATGACAAACTCTCTACCACAGCACCTTCACAGTTTCCCATATATAATAGGAATTCACTTTACAATTAACCTCTGTACAGCAACAACTTCTCTTCAAGGTCCAATATTTGCAGACCCAAGGGTGTTGAGCACCCTACACAGACTGTACTGTATTTAAAATTATAACGTACATGTACACTGTACAAGACCAACCACTGTACAATTAACCTCTGTACAGCAACAACTTCTCTTCAAGGTCCCATGTTTGCAGACCCAAGGGTGTTGAGCACCCTACACAGACTGTACTGTATTTAAAATTATAACATACATATACACTGTACAAGACCAACCACGCACTTTGAACAGCGAAATTTAAAAGTCGTCGCAAAACGCTAAAAACATTATTCATATGACAAACTCTCTACCACAGCACCTTCACAGTTTCCCATATCTAATAGGAATTCACTCTAACATTAACCTCTGTACAGCAACAACTTCTCTTCAAGGTCCAATATTTGCAGACCCAAGGGTGTTGAGCACCCTACACTGACTGTACAGTTTTTAAAATTATAACATACATGTACACTGTACAAGACCAACCACGCACTTTGAACAGCGAAATTTAAAAGTCGTCGCAAAACGCTAAAAACATTCTCCATACGACAAACTCTCTACCACAGCATCTTCACAGTTTCCAATATATAATAGGAATTCACTCTACCATTAACCTCTGTACAGCAACAACTTCTCTTCAAGGTCTAATATTTGCTGACCAAAGGGTGTTGAGCACCCTACACTGACTGTACTGTATTTAAAATTATAACATACTTGACACTGTACAAGACCAACCACGCACTTTGAACAGCGAAATTTAAAAGTCGTCGCGAAACGCTAAAAACATTATTCATATGACAAACTCTCTACCACAGCACCTTCACAGTTTCCCATATATAATAGGAATTGACTCTACCATTAACCTCTGTACAGCAACAACTTCTCTTCAAGGTTCAATATTTGCAGACCCAAGGGTGTTGAGCACCCTACACTGACTGTACTGTATTTAAAATTATAACATACATGTACACTGTACAAGACCAACCATGCACTTTGAACAGCGAAATTTAAAAGTAGTCGCGAAACGCTAAAAACATTATTCATATGACAAACTCTCTACCACAGCACCTTCACAGTTTCACATATATAATAGGAATTCACTGTACAGTTAACCTCTGTACAGCAACAACTTCTCTTCAAGGTCCAATATTTGGAGACCCAAGGGTGTTGAGCACCCTACACTGACTGTACTGTATTTAAAATTATAACATACTTGACACTGTACAAGACCAACCACGCACTTTGAACAGCGAAATTTAAAAGTCGTCGCAAAACGCTAAAAACATTCTCCATATGACAAACTCTCTACCACAGCATCTTCACAGTTTCCAATATATAATAGGAATTCACTCTACCATTAACCTCTGTACAGCAACAACTTCTCTTCAAGGTCTAATATTTGCTGACCAAAGGGTGTTGAGCACCCTACACTGACTGTACTGTATTTAAAATTATAACGTACTTGACACTGTACAAGACCAACCACGCACTTTGAACAGCGAAATTTAAAAGTCGTCGCGAAACGCTAAAAACATTATTCATATGACAAACTCTCTACCACAGCACCTTCACAGTTTCCTATATATAATAGGAATTGACTCTACCATTAACCTCTGTACAGCAACAACTTCTCTTCAAGGTTCAATATTTGCAGACCCAAGGGTGTTGAGCACCCTACACTGACTGTACTGTATTTAAAATTATAACATACATGTACACTGTACAAGACCAACCATGCACTTTGAACAGCGAAATTTAAAAGTCGTCGCGAAACGCTAAAAACATTATTCATATGACAAACTCTCTACCACAGCACCTTCACAGTTTCCCATATATAATAGGAATTCACTGTACAATTAACCTCTGTACTGCAACAACTTCTCTTCAAGGTCCAATATTTGCAGACCCAATGATGTTGAGCACCCTACACTGACTGTACTGTATTTAAAATTATAACATACATGTACACTGTACAAGACCAACCACGCACTTTGAAGAGCGAAATTAAAAAGTCGACGGAGGCCTTTTTGATTGAGGGCTGACTGCTAGCATACTCTCCCATTTAGTTGCCTCTTACAACATGCAATGGAGTTAGACAGAGGTCCAATGCTACGACCCGGGAACCACACGGGGAAAATTTCACATAAAGGCAAGCTTGCTAAACATGCAGCTCCGTCCAAACTAAAACCAAAATTAATGTCAACTTAAAACAATTTGTTCATTTATAATACAATCACACTACGAAGATAAACTCAATCAACTTATTAGCGTTTTTCTGAATTGCTCCTTATACGGGCTCGTTATGAAGACCCACTCAATAACTATATTGATTTAAAAGGGTGGTCTTTTTATTGAGGGTTTTTGTTGAACTCAGTTTCCCCTAGATATCATAATAGCCTCTGAGGTTTGTTGCCCTGGTAAGCTCCTTTAATACGGTTATATCAAGAATACCGAAAGTATAATTATTTAATGTTTGCATTGCCCTTAAATTAACCTTCATTATGTAAAATAAACTTACATATTCAATCTAAAGATGGTAGCGGCCATGTGGATGCGATGAGCAGTTCGACCGGAGATATAAAGGTATCAGATCGGCTGGTTTGAGTGCATCCATGGCCACAAGTGAATCTTGCAGCATATTGGAATAGTCGGCATTTCGGCGCTGTTCAATGATGAAGATGGCACACATTTGGTATGCTTCGCTGACTTGCATACCCGATCTAACGATGAAAGCGGCAATTGAGGGTCAGTGCCTTTCGTATAGACGGTGTCACTCCTTCTTCCCATGTCGTTAACGCTTCATGATGCCGTGTGAGCAGTTCGACCGGCGCTTTGAATGCATCACATCTGCTGGTTTCAGTAGACTTTTGGAATCGCAAATTCGGCACTTTGGCAACAACGTTTTGTATGTAGTTACCTAACCACAAAATGCCTACGCGGGCCAAAATCAGATACACTCAAGTAGTCCTTAAAAAAGTTATGGATTGACGGAAATGGTCGTATTTCTTGACAACATTGAACTGGAATGAGCTAACAGAGTTTAAAGGCCTTGTATACATGTTGATGATATATGAAGTGAAACTGTTTCTTCTTGACCTTTTTAATAACTTGGTCTATATATATGAAAGTGAAAGTAGAGGTGGGGAAAACCTGCTTTGGATAAGTCCGCGGCCATGTGAAAATATGCTACCCATGATTGAGGAACCCAATTGTTCTTTTAAGGATCGATGCAAAGAAATATTTATGGTACGCAAGCCTGTGATGTTGCTTTCATTTTCTTGAAGTGGAAAGCTATACTTCTTTCCATCGATAGATTATGAGACGGCCCCATGGACAAAAAATTGCCATATTTGGGGTCCGACACTGGTCACTTAACATCGAGTTAAAGAACAAATTTAATTGGTAGTTTGTGACCCATAACAGTGGTATATGATAAAAAGAAAAGCAGAGATCCTTCTATGATGATCACCAGGCACGAGACTGCACCCAGAGCTGGTAAAAAACTCAAATCAACCAATCGTTGACATCAAAATAATCCTTAGATGATATTCAATACTCCATATTTAACCTCTGTACAGCAACAATCTCTATACAATGGCCACATAATTACAGCTCCCAAAAGGGTGTTGCTCTACAGAGGTTAGATGCTACATATTATGCATTAAAAAGCAATAAATAAATGAAACTTACATTCTAAGCAAACTCTGTATGCAGAACACAGAACTGCTGTGCCTGGTTCATTACAAGTTAACTTACTATGGTCAAATGAGGATTAGTGCAACATGCATTTCAGATGCTCAGAACAGTTATAAATTCACCCCAAAACATCACAGATATTTCAACATTGACTGTACTGTATTTATAATTTAGCGAAAGGCTAAAAACATTATTCATATGACAAACTCTCTACCACAGCACCTTCAAAGTTTCCCATATATAATAGGAATTCACTGTACAATTAACCTCTGTACAGCAACAACTTCTCTTCAAGGTCCAATATTTGCAGACCCAAGGGTGTTGAGCACCCTACACTGACTGTACTGTATTTAAAATTATAACATACATGTACACTGTACAAGATCAACCACACACTTTGAACAGCGAAATTTAAAAGTCGTCGCGAAACGCAAAAAAACATTATTCATATGACAGACTCTCTACCACAGCACCTTCACAGTTTCCCATATATAATAGGAATTCACTGTACAATTAACCTCTGTACAGCAACAACTTCTCTTCAACGTCCAATATTTGCAGACCCAATGAAGATGAGCACCCTACACTGACTGTACTGTATTTAAAATTATAACATACATGTACACTGTACAAGACCAACCACGCACTTTGAACAGCAAAATTTAAAAGTCGTCACGAAACGCTAAAAACATTATTCATATGACAAACTCTCTACCAAAGCACCTTCACAGTTTCCCATATATAATAGGAATTCACTGTACAATTAACCTCTGTACAGCAACAACTTCTCTTCAAGGTCCAATATTTGCAGACCCAAGGGTGTGGAGCACCCTACACTGACTGTACTGTATTTAAAATTATAACATACATGTACACTGTATAAGACCAACCACGCACTTTGAACAGCGAAATTTAAAAGTCGTCGCGAAACGCAAAAAAACATTATTCATATGACAGACTCTCTACCACAGCACCTTCACAGTTTCCCATATATAATAGGAATTCACTCTAACATTAACCTCTGTACAGCAACAACTTCTCTTCAAGGTCCAATATTTGCAGACCCAAGGGTGTTGAGCACCCTACACTGACTGTACTGTATTTAAAATTATAACATACATGTACACTGTACAAGACCAACCACGCAATTTGAATAGCGAAATTTAAAAGTAATCGCGAAACCCTAAAAACATTATTCATATGACAAACTCTCTACCACAGAACTTTCACAGTTTCCCATATATAATAGGAATTTACTGTACAATTAACCTCTGTACAGCAACAACTTCTCTTCAAGGTCCAATATTTGCAGACCCAAGGGTGTTGAGCACCCTACACTGACTGTACTGTATTTATAATCATAACATACATGTACACTGTACAAGACCAACCACGCACTTTGAACAGCGAAATTTAAAAGTCATCGTGAAACGCCCAAAAACATTATTCATATGACAAACTCTTTTACCACAGCACTTTCACAGTTTCCCATATATAATAGGAATTCTCTGTACAATTAAACTCTGTACAGCAACAACTTCTCTTCAAGGTCCAATATTTGCAGACCCAAGGGTGTTGAGCACCCTACCCTGACTCTACTGTATTTAAAATTATAACATACATGTACACTGTACAAGACCAACCACGCAACTTCAACAGGGAAATGTAAAAGTCATCGCGAAACACTAAAAACATTATTCATATGACAAACTCTCTAACACAGCACCTTCACAGTTTCCCATATATAATAGGAATTCACTCTACCATTAACCTCTGTACAGCAACAACTTCTCTTCAAGGTCCAATATTTGTAGACCCAAGGGTGTTGAGCACCCTACACTGACTGTACTGTATTTAAAATTATAACATACATGTACACTGTACAAGACCAACCACGCACTTTGAACAGCGAAATTTAAAAGTCATCGCGAAACGCAAAAAAACATTATTCATATGACAGACTCTCTACCACAGCACCTTCACAGTTTCCCATATATAATAGGAATTCACTGTACAATTAACCTCTGTACAGCAACAACTTCTCTTCAACGTCCAATATTTGCAGACCCAATGAAGATGAGCACCCTACACTGACTGTACTGTATTTAAAATTATAACATACATGTACACTGTACAAGACCAACCACGCACTTTGAACAGCAAAATTTAAAAGTCGTCACGAAACGCTAAAAACATTATTCATATGACAAACTCTCTACCAAAGCACCTTCACAGTTTCCCATATATAATAGGAATTCACTGTACAATTAACCTCTGTACAGCAACAACTTCTCTTCAAGGTCCAATATTTGCAGACCCAAGGGTGTGGAGCACCCTACACTGACTGTACTGTATTTAAAATTATAACATACATGTACACTGTATAAGACCAACCACGCACTTTGAACAGCGAAATTTAAAAGTCGTCGCGAAACGCAAAAAAACATTATTCTTTTGACAGACTCTCTACCACAGCACCTTCACAGTTTCCCATATATAATAGGAATTCACTCTAACATTAACCTCTGTACAGCAACAACTTCTCTTCAAGGTCCAATATTTGCAGACCCAAGGGTGTTGAGCACCCTACACTGACTGTACTGTATTTAAAATTATAACATACATGTACACTGTACAAGACCAACCACGCAATTTGAATAGCGAAATTTAAAAGTAATCGCGAAACCCTAAAAACATTATTCATATGACAAACTCTCTACCACAGAACTTTCACAGTTTCCCATATATAATAGGAATTTACTGTACAATTAACCTCTGTACAGCAACAACTTCTCTTCAAGGTCCAATATTTGCAGACCCAAGGGTGTTGAGCACCCTACACTGACTGTACTGTATTTATAATCATAACATACATGTACACTGTACAAGACCAACCACGCACTTTGAACAGCGAAATTTAAAAGTCATCGTGAAACGCTAAAAACATTATTCATATGACAAACTCTTTTACCACAGCACTTTCACAGTTTCCCATATATAATAGGAATTCTCTGTACAATTAAACTCTGTACAGCAACAACTTCTCTTCAAGGTCCAATATTTGCAGACCCAAGGGTGTTGAGCACCCTACCCTGACTCTACTGTATTTAAAATTATAACATACATGTACACTGTACAAGACCAACCACGCAACTTCAACAGGGAAATGTAAAAGTCATCGCGAAACACTAAAAACATTATTCATATGACAAACTCTCTAACACAGCACCTTCACAGTTTCCCATATATAATAGGAATTCACTCTACCATTAACCTCTGTACAGCAACAACTTCTCTTCAAGGTCCAATATTTGTAGACCCAAGGGTGTTGAGCACCCTACACTGACTGTACTGTATTTAAAATTATAACATACATGTACACTGTACAAGACCAACCACGCACTTTGAACAGCGAAATTTAAAAGTCATCGCGAAACGCAAAAAAACATTATTCATATGACAGACTCTCTACCACAGCACCTTCACAGTTTCCCATATATAATAGGAATTCACTGTACAATTAACCTCTGTACAGCAACAACTTCTCTTCAACGTCCAATATTTGCAGACCCAATGAAGATGAGCACCCTACACTGACTGTACTGTATTTAAAATTATAACATACATGTACACTGTACAAGACCAACCACGCACTTTGAACAGCAAAATTTAAAAGTCGTCACGAAACGCTAAAAACATTATTCATATGACAAACTCTCTACCAAAGCACCTTCACAGTTTCCCATATATAATAGGAATTCACTGTACAATTAACCTCTGTACAGCAACAACTTCTCTTCAAGGTCCAATATTTGCAGACCCAAGGGTGTGGAGCACCCTACACTGACTGTACTGTATTTAAAATTATAACATACATGTACACTGTATAAGACCAACCACGCACTTTGAACAGCGAAATTTAAAAGTCGTCGCGAAACGCAAAAAAACATTATTCTTTTGACAGACTCTCTACCACAGCACCTTCACAGTTTCCCATATATAATAGGAATTCACTCTAACATTAACCTCTGTACAGCAACAACTTCTCTTCAAGGTCCAATATTTGCAGACCCAAGGGTGTTGAGCACCCTACACTGACTGTACTGTATTTAAAATTATAACATACATGTACACTGTACAAGACCAACCACGCAATTTGAATAGCGAAATTTAAAAGTAATCGCGAAACCCTAAAAACATTATTCATATGACAAACTCTCTACCACAGAACTTTCACAGTTTCCCATATATAATAGGAATTCACTCTACCATTAACCTCTGTACAGCAACAACTTCTCTTCAAGGTTCCATATTTGCAGACCCAAGGGTGTTGAGCACCCTACACTGACTGTACTGTATTTAAAATTATAACATACATGTACACTGTACAAGACCAACCACACACTTTGAACAGCGAAATTTTAAAATCGTCGCTAAACGCTAAAAACATTATTCATATGACAAACTCTCTACCACAGCACCTTCACAGTTTCCCATATATAATAGGAATTCACTTTACAATTAACCTCTGTACAGCAACAACTTCTCTTCAAGGTCCAATATGTGCAGACCCAAGGGTGTTGAGCACCCTACACAGACTGTACTGTATTTAAAATTATAACATACATGTACAAGACCAACCACTGTACAATTAACCTCTGTACAGCAACAACTTCTCTTCAAGGTCCCATATTTGCAGACCCAAGGGTGTTGAGCACCCTACATAGACTGTACTGTATTTAAAATTATAACATACATATACACTGTACAAGACCAACCACGCACTTTGAACAGCGAAATTTAAAAGTCGTCGCAAAACGCTAAAAACATTATTCATATGACAAACTCTCTACCACAGCACCTTCACAGTTTCCCATATCTAATAGGAATTCACTCTAACATTAACCTCTGTACAGCAACAACTTCTCTTCAAGGTCCAATATTTGCAGACCCAAGGGTGTTGAGCACCCTACACTGACTGTACAATTTTTAAAATTATTACATACATGTACACTGTACAAGACCAACCACGCACTTTGAACAGCGAAATTTAAAAGTCGTCGCAAAACGCTAAAAACATTCTCCATACGACAAACTCTCTACCACAGCATCTTCACAGTTTCCAATATAATAGGAATTCACTCTACCATTAACCTCTGTACAGCAACAACTTCTCTTCAAGGTCTAATATTTGCTGACCAAAGGGTGTTGAGCACCCTACACTGACTGTACTGTATTTAAAATTATAACATACTTGACACTGTACAAGACCAACCACGCACTTTGAACAGCGAAATTTAAAAGTCGTCGCGAAACGCAAAAAAATGTTATTCATATGACAGACTCTCTACCCCAGCACCTTCACAGTTTCCAATATATAATAGGAATTCACTGTACAATTAACCTCTGTACTGCAACAACTTCTCTTCAAGGTCCAATATTTGCAGACCCAATGATGTTGAGCACCCTACACTGACTGTACTGTATTTAAAATTATAACATACATGTACACTGTACAAGACCAACCACGCACTTTGAAGAGCGAAATTAAAAAGTCGACGGAGGCCTTTTTGATTGAGGGCTGACTGCTAGCATACTATCCCATTTAGTTGCCTCTTACAACATGCAAGGGAGTTAGACAGAGGTCCAATTCTACGACCCGGGAACCACACGGGGAAAATTTCACATAAAGGCAAGCTTGCTAAACATGCAGCTCCGTCCAAACTAAAACCAAAATTAATGTCAACTTAAAACAATTTGTTCATTTATAATACAATCACACTACGAAGATAAACTCAATCATCTTATTAGCGTTTTTCTGAATTGCTCCTTATACGGGCTCGTTATGAAGACCCACTCAATAACTATATTGATTTAAAAGGGTGGTCTTTTTATTGAGGGATTTTGTAGAACTCAGTTTCCCCTAGATATCATAATAGCCTCTGAGGTTTGTTGCCCTGGTAAGCTCCTTTAATACGGTTATATCAAGAATACCGAAAGTATAATTATTTAATGTTTGCATTGCCCTTAAATTAACCTTCATTATGTAAAATAAACTTACATATTCAATCTAAAGATGGTAGCGGCCATGTGGATGCGATGAGCAGTTCGACCGGAGATATAAAGGTATCAGATCGGCTGGTTTGAGTGCATCCATGGCCACAAGTGAATCTTGCAGCATATTGGAATAGTCGGCATTTCGGCGCTGTTCAATGATGAAGATGGCACACATTTGGTATGCTTCGCTGACTTGCATACCCGATCTAACGATGAAAGCGGCAATTGAGGGTCAGTGCCTTTCGTATAGACGGTGTCACTCCTTCTTCCCATGTCGTTAACGCTTCATGATGCCGTGTGAGCAGTTCGACCGGCGCTTTGAATGCATCACATCTGCTGGTTTCAGTAGACTTTTGGAATCGCAAATTCGGCACTTTGGCAACAACGTTTTGTATGTAGTTACCTAACCACAAAATGCCTACGCGGGCCAAAATCAGATACACTCAAGTAGTCCTTAAAAAAGTTATGGATTGACGGGAAATGGTCGTATTTCTTGACAACATTGAACTGGAATGAGCTAACAGAGTTTAAAGGCCTTGTATACATGTTGATGATATATGAAGTGAAACTGTTTCTTCTTGACCTTTTTAATAACTTGGTCTATATATATGAAAGTGAAAGTAGAGGTGGGGAAAACCTGCTTTGGATAAGTCCGCGGCCATGTGAAAATATGCTACCCATGATTGAGGAACCCAATTGTTCTTTTAAGGATCGATGCAAAGAAATATTTATGGTACGCAAGCCTGTGATGTTGCTTTCATTTTCTTG
This sequence comes from Spisula solida, assembly GCA_947247005.1. Lineage (NCBI taxonomy): Eukaryota > Metazoa > Mollusca > Bivalvia > Venerida > Mactridae > Spisula > Spisula solida. The sequence continues at coordinate 54,979,350 of OX365944.1, read as the reverse complement.
AAGTGGAAAGCTATACTTCTTTCCATCGATAGATTATGAGACGGCCCCATGGACAAAAAATTGCCATATTTGGGGTCCGACACTGGTCACTTAACATCGAGTTAAAGAACAAATTTAATTGGTAGTTTGTGACCCATAACAGTGGTATATGATAAAAAGAAAAGCAGAGATCCTTCTATGATGATCACCAGGCACGAGACTGCACCCAGAGCTGGTAAAAAACTCAAATCAACCAATCGTTGACATCAAAATAATCCTTAGATGATATTCAATACTCCATATTTAACCTCTGTACAGCAACAATCTCTATACAATGGCCACATAATTACAGCTCCCAAAAGGGTGTTGCTCTACAGAGGTTAGATGCTACATATTATGCATTAAAAAGCAATAAATAAATGAAACTTACATTCTAAGCAAACTCTGTATGCAGAACACAGAACTGCTGTGCCTGGTTCATTACAAGTTAACTTACTATGGTCAAATGAGGATTAGTGCAACATGCATTTCAGATGCTCAGAACAGTTATAAATTCACCCCAAAACATCACAGATATTTCAACATTGACTGTACTGTATTTATAATTTAGCGAAAGGCTAAAAACATTATTCATATGACAAACTCTCTACCACAGCACCTTCAAAGTTTCCCATATATAATAGGAATTCACTGTACAATTAACCTCTGTACAGCAACAACTTCTCTTCAAGGTCCAATATTTGCAGACCCAAGGGTGTTGAGCACCCTACACTGACTGTACTGTATTTAAAATTATAACATACATGTACACTGTACAAGATCAACCACACACTTTGAACAGCGAAATTTAAAAGTCGTCGCGAAACGCAAAAAAACATTATTCATATGACAGACTCTCTACCACAGCACCTTCACAGTTTCCCATATATAATAGGAATTCACTGTACAATTAACCTCTGTACAGCAACAACTTCTCTTCAACGTCCAATATTTGCAGACCCAATGAAGATGAGCACCCTACACTGACTGTACTGTATTTAAAATTATAACATACATGTACACTGTACAAGACCAACCACGCACTTTGAACAGCAAAATTTAAAAGTCGTCACGAAACGCTAAAAACATTATTCATATGACAAACTCTCTACCAAAGCACCTTCACAGTTTCCCATATATAATAGGAATTCACTGTACAATTAACCTCTGTACAGCAACAACTTCTCTTCAAGGTCCAATATTTGCAGACCCAAGGGTGTGGAGCACCCTACACTGACTGTACTGTATTTAAAATTATAACATACATGTACACTGTATAAGACCAACCACGCACTTTGAACAGCGAAATTTAAAAGTCGTCGCGAAACGCAAAAAAACATTATTCATATGACAGACTCTCTACCACAGCACCTTCACAGTTTCCCATATATAATAGGAATTCACTCTAACATTAACCTCTGTACAGCAACAACTTATCTTCAAGGTCCAATATTTGCAGACACAATGAAGTTGAGCACCCTACACTGACTGTACTGTATTTAAAATTATAACATACATGTACACTGTACAAGACCAACCACGCACGTTGAACAGCAAAATTTAAATGTCGTCGCCAAACGCTAAAAACATTATTCATATGACAAACTCTCTACCACAGAACCTTCATAGTTTCCCATATATAATAGGAATTCACTCTAACATTAACCTCTGTACAGCAACAACTTCTCTTCAAGGTCCAATATTTGCAGACCCAAGGGTGTTGAGCACCCTACACTGACTGTACTGTATTTAAAATTATAACATACATGTACACTGTACAAGACCAACCACGCAATTTGAATAGCGAAATTTAAAAGTCATCGCGAAACCCTAAAAACATTATTCATATGACAAACTCTCTACCACAGAACTTTCACAGTTTCCCATATATAATAGGAATTTACTGTACAATTAACCTCTGTACAGCAACAACTTCTCTTCAAGGTCCAATATTTGCAGACCCAAGGGTGTTGAGCACCCTACACTGACTGTACTGTATTTATAATCATAACATACATGTACACTGTACAAGACCAACCACGCACTTTGAACAGCGAAATTTAAAAGTCATCGTGAAACGCTAAAAACATTATTCATATGACAAACTCTTTTACCACAGCACTTTCACAGTTTCCCATATATAATAGGAATTCTCTGTACAATTAAACTCTGTACAGCAACAACTTCTCTTCAAGGTCCAATATTTGCAGACCCAAGGGTGTTGAGCACCCTACCCTGACTCTACTGTATTTAAAATTATAACATACATGTACACTGTACAAGACCAACCAGCAACTTCAACAGGGAAATGTAAAAGTCATCGCGAAACACTAAAAACATTATTCATATGACAAACTCTCTAACACAGCACCTTCACAGTTTCCCATATATAATAGGAATTCACTCTACCATTAACCTCTGTACAGCAACAACTTCTCTTCAAGGTCCAATATTTGTAGACCCAAGGGTGTTGAGCACCCTACACTGACTGTACTGTATTTAAAATTATAACATACATGTACACTGTACAAGACCAACCACGCACTTTGAACAGCGAAATTTAAAAGTCATCGCGAAACGCAAAAAAACATTATTCATATGACAGACTCTCTACCACAGCACCTTCACAGTTTCCCATATATAATAGGAATTCACTGTACAGTTAACCTCTGTACAGCAACAACTTCTCTTGAATGTCCAATATTTGCAGACACAATGAAGTTGAGCACCCTACACTGACTGTACTGTATTTAAAATTATAACATACATGTACACTGTACAAGACCAACCACGCACTTTGAACAGCGAAATTTAAAAGTCATCGCGAAACGCTAAAAACATTATTCATATGACAGACTCTCTACCACAGCACCTTCACAGTTTCCGATATATAATAGGAATTCACCAACATTAACCTCTGTACAGCAACAACTTATCTTCAAGGTCCAATATTTGCATACCCCAGGGTGTTGAGCACCCTACACTGACTGTACTGTATTTAAAATTATAATATACATGTACACTGTACAAGACCAACCACGCACGTTGAACAGCAAAATTTAAAAGTCGTCGCGAAACGCTAAAAACATTATTCATATCACAAACTCTCTACCACAGAACCTTCACAGTTTCCCATATATAATAGGAATTCACTCTAACATTAACCTCTGTACCGCAACAACTTCTCTTCAAGGTCCAATATTTGCAGACCCAAGGGTGTTGAGCACCCTACACTGACTGTACTGTATTTAAAATTATAACATACATGTACACTGTACAAGACCAACCACGCAATTTGAATAGCGAAATTTAAAAGTCATCGCGAAACCCTAAAAACATTAATCATATGACAAACTCTCTACCACAGAACTTTCACAGTTTCCCATATATAATAGGAATTTACTGTACAATTAACCTCTGTACAGCAACAACTTCTCTTCAAGGTCCAATATTTGCAGACCCAAGTGTGTTGAGCACCCTACCCTGACTGTACTGTATTTAAAATTATAACATATATGTACACTGTACAAGACCAACGACGCACTTTGAACAGCGAAATTTAAAAGTCATCGAGAAATGCTAAAAACATTATTCATATGACAAACTCTTTACCACAGCACCTTCACAGTTTCCCATATATAATAGGAATTCACTGTACAATTAACCTCTGTACAGCAACCATTTCTCTTCAAGATCCAATATTTGCAGACCCAAGGGTGTTGAGCACCCTACACAGACTGTACTGTATTTAAAATTATAACATACATGTACACTGTACAAGACCAACCACGCAATTTGAACAGCGAAATTTAAAAGTCATCGCTAAACGCTAAAAACATTATTCATATGACAGACTCTCTACCACAGCACCTTCACAGTTTCCGATATATAATAGGAATTCACTCTAACATTAACCTCTGTACAGCAACAACTTATCTTCAAGGTCCAATATTTGCATACCCCAGGGTGTTGAGCACCCTACACTGACTGTACTGTATTTAAAATTATAATATACATGTACACTGTACAAGACCAACCACGCACGTTGAACAGCAAAATTTAAAAGTCGTCGCGAAACGCTAAAAACATTATTCATATCACAAACTCTCTACCACAGAACCTTCACAGTTTCCCATATATAATAGGAATTCACTGTACAATTAACCTCTGTACAGCAACAACTTCTCTTCAAGGTCCAATATTTGCAGACCCAAGGGTGTTGAGCACCCTACACTGACTGTACTGTATTTAAAATTATAACATACATGTACACTGTACAAGACCAACCACGCAATTTGAATAGCGAAATTTAAAAGTCATCGCGAAACCCTAAAAACATTAATCATATGACAAACTCTCTACCACAGAACTTTCACAGTTTCCCATATATAATAGGAATTCACTGTACAATTAACCTCTGTACAGCAACAACTTCTCTTCAAGGTCCAATATTTGCAGACCCAATGAAGAGGAGCACCCTACACTGACTGTACTGTATTTAAAATTATAACATACATGTACACTGTACAAGACCAACCACGCACTTTGAACAGCAAAATTTAAAAGTCGTCACGAAACGCTAAAAACATTATTCATATGACAAACTCTCTACCAAAGCACCTTCACAGTTTCCCATATATAATAGGAATTCACTGTACAATTAACCTCTGTACAGCAACAACTTCTCTTCAAGGTCCAATATTTGCAGACCCAAGGGTGTGGAGCACCCTACACTGACTGTACTGTATTTAAAATTATAACATACAGTCATGTACACTGTACAAGACCAACCACGCACTTTGAACAGCGAAACGCAAAAAAACATTATTCATATGATAGACTCTCTACCACAGCACCTTCACAGTTTCCCATATATAATAGGAATTCACTCTAACATTAACCTCTGTACAGCAACAACTTATCTTCAAGGTCCAATATTTGCAGACACAATGAAGTTGAGCACCCTACACTGACTGTACTGTATTTAAAATTATAACATACATGTACACTGTACAAGACCAACAACTCACGTTGAACAGCAAAATTTAAAAGTCGTCGCCAAACGCTAAAAACATTATTCATATGACAAACTCTCTACCACAGAACCTTCACAGTTTCCCATATATAATAGGAATTCACTCTAACATTAACCTCTGTACAGCAACAACTTCTCTTCAAGGTCCAATATTTGCAGACCCAAGGGTGTTGAGCACCCTACACTGACTGTACTGTATTTAAAATTATAACATACATGTACACTGTACAAGACCAACCACGCACTTTGAACAGCCAAATTTAAAAGTCATCGCGAAACACTAAAAACATTATTCATATGACAAACTCTTTTACCACAGCACTTTCACAGTTTCCCATATATAATAGGAATTCTCTGTACAACTAAACTCTGTGCAGCAACAAATTCTCTTCAAGGTCCAATATTTGCAGACCCAAGGGTGTTGAGCACCCTACCCTGACTGTACTGTATTTAAAATTATAACATACATGTACACTGTACAAGACCAACCACACAACTTCAACAGGGAAATTTAAAAGTCATCGCGAAACACTAAAAACATTATTCATATGACAAACTCTCTAACACAGCACCTTCACAGTTTCCCATATATAATAGGAATTCACTCTACCATTAACCTCTGTACAGCAACAACTTCTCTTCAAGGTCCAATATTTGCAGACCCAAGGGTGTTGAGCACCCTACACTGACTGTACTGTATTTAAAATTATAACATACATGTACACTGTACAAGATCAACCATGCACTTTGAACAGCTTAATTTAAAAGTTGTCGCGAAACGCAAAAAAACATTATTCATATGACAGACTCTCTACCACAGCACCTTCACAGTTTCCCATATATAATAGGAATTCACTGTACAATTAACCTCTGTACAGCAACAACTTCTCTTCAAGGTCCAATATTTGCAGACCCAATGAAGATGAGCACCCTACACTGACTGTACTGTATTTAAAATTATAACATATATGTACACTGTACAAGACCAACGACGCACTTTGAACAGCGAAATTTAAAAGTCATCGCGAAATGCTAAAAACATTATTCATAAGACAACACTTTTACCACAGCACCTTCACAGTTTGCCATATATAATAGGAATTCACTGTACAATTAACCTCTGTACAGCAACAACTTCTCTTCAAGGTCCAATATTTGCAGACCCAATGAAATTGAGCACCCTACACTGACTGTACTGTATCTAAAATTATAACATACATGTACATTGTACAAGACCAACCACGCACTTTGAACAGCAAAATTTAAAAGTTGTCGCGAAACCCTAAAAACATTATTCATATGACAAACTCTCTACTAAAGCACCTTCACAGTTTCCCATATATAATAGGAATTCACTGTACAATTAACCTCTGTACAGCAACCATTTCTCTTCAAGATCCAATATTTGCAGACCCAAGGGTGTTGAGCACCCTACACTGACTGTACTGTATTTAAAATTATAACATACATGTACACTGTACAAGACCAACCACGCAATTTGAACAGCGAAATTTAAAAGTCATCGCGAAACGCTAAAAACATTATTCATATGACAGACTCTCTACCACAGCACCTTCACAGTTTCCGATATATAATAGGAATTCACTCTAACATTAACCTCTGTACAGCAACAACTTATCTTCAAGGTCCAATATTTGCATACCCCAGGGTGTTGAGCACCCTACACTGACTGTACTGTATTTAAAATTATAATATACATGTACACTGTACAAGACCAACCACGCACGTTGAACAGCAAAATTTAAAAGTCGTCGCGAAACGCTAAAAACATTATTCATATCACAAACTCTCTACCACAGAACCTTCACAGTTTCCCATATATAATAGGAATTCACTCTAACATTAACCTCTGTACAGCAACAACTTCTCTTCAAGGTCCAATATTTGCAGACCCAAGGGTGTTGAGCACCCTACACTGACTGTACTGTATTTAAAATTATAACATACATGTACACTGTACAAGACCAACCACGCAATTTGAATAGCGAAATTTAAAAGTCATCGCGAAACCCTAAAAACATTAATCATATGACAAACTCTCTACCACAGAACTTTCACAGTTTCCCATATATAATAGGAATTTACTGTACAATTAACCTCTGTACAGCAACAACTTCTCTTCAAAGTCCAATATTTGCAGACCCAAGTGTGTTGAGCACCCTACCCTGACTGTACTGTATTTAAAATTATAACATATATGTACACTGTACAAGACCAACGACGCACTTTGAACAGCGAAATTTAAAAGTCATCGAGAAATGCTAAAAACATTATTCATATGACAAACTCTTTACCATAGCACCTTCACAGTTTCCCATATATAATAGGAATTCACTCTACCATTAACCTCTGTACAGCAACAACTTCTCTTCAAGGTCCAATATTTGCAGACCCAAGGGTGTTGAGCACCCTACACTGACTGTTCTGTATTTAAAATTATAACATATATGTACACTGTACAAGACCAACGACGCACTTTGAACAGCCAAATTTAAAAGTCATCGAGAAATGCTAAAAACATTATTCATATGACAAACTCTTTACCACAGCACCTTCACAGTTTCCCATATGTAATAGGAATTCACTGTACAATTAACTTCTGTACAGCAACAACTTCTCTTCAAGGTCCAATATTTGCAGACCCAAGGGTGATGAGCACCCTACACTGACTGTACTGTATTTAAAATCATAACATACATGTACACTGTACAAGACCAACCACGCAATTTGAACAGCGAAATTTAAAAGTCATCGCGAAACGCTAAAAACATTATTCATATGACAAACTCTCTACCACAGAACTTTCATAGTTTCCCATATATAATAGGAATTAACTGTACAATTAACCTCTGTACAGCAACAACTTCTCTTCAAGGTCCAATATTTGTAGACCCAAGGGTGTTGAGCACCCTACACTGACTGTACTGTATTTAAAATTATAAAATACACGTACACTGTACAAGACCAACCACGCACGTTGAACAGCAAAATTTAAAAGTCGTCGCGAAACGCTAAAAACATTATTCATATCACAAACTCTCTACCACAGAACCTTCACAGTTTCCCATATATAATAGGAATTCACTCTAACATTAACCTCTGTACAGCAACAACTTCTCTTCAAGGTCCAATATTTGCAGACCCAAGGGTGTTGCGCACCCTTCACTGACTGTACTGTATTTAAAATTATAACATACATGTACACTGTACAAGACCAACCACGCAATTTGAACAGCGAAAGTTAAAAGTCATCGCGAAACCCTAAAAACATTATTCATATGACAAACTCTCTACCACAGAACTTTCACAGTTTCCCATATATAATAGGAATTTACTGTACAATTAACCTCTGTACAGCAACAACTTCTCTTCAAGGTCCAATATTTGCAGACCCAAGGGTGTTGAGCACCCTACACTGACTGTATTGTATTTAAAATTATAACATACATGTACATTGTACAAGACCAACCACGCCCTTTGAACAGCAAAATTTAAAAGTTGTCACGACACGCTAAAAACATTATTCATATGACAAACTCTCTACCACAGCACCTTCACAGTTTCCCATATATAATAGGAATTCACTGTACAATTAACATATTTGCAGACCCAAGGGTGTTGAGCACCCTACACTGACTGTACTGTATTTAAAATTATAACATACATGTACACTGTACAAGACCAACCACACACTTTGAACAGAGAAATTTAAAAGTCGTGGCGAAACGCTAAAAACATTATTCATATGACAAACTCTCTACCACAGCACCTTCACATCATTCCATATATAATAGGACTTCACTGTACAGTTAACCTCTGTACAGCAACAACTTCTCTTCAAGGTCCAATATTTGCAGACCCAAGGGTGTTGAGCACCCTACCCTGACTGTACTGTATTTAAAATTATAACATACATGTACACTGTACAAGACCAACCACACAACTTCAACAGGGAAATTTAAAAGTCATCGCGAAACACTAAAAACATTATTCATATGACAAACTCTCTAACACAGCACCTTCACAGTTTCCCATATATAATAGGAATTCACTCTACCATTAACCTCTGTACAGCAACAACTTCTCTTCAAGGTCCAATATTTGCAGACCCAAGGGTGTTGAGCACCCTACACTGACTGTACTGTATTTAAAATTATAACATACATGTACACTGTACAAGATCAACCATGCACTTTGAACAGCTTAATTTAAAAGTTGTCGCGAAACGCAAAAAAACATTATTCATATGACAGACTCTCTACCACAGCACCTTCACAGTTTCCCATATATAATAGGAATTCACTGTACAATTAACCTCTGTACAGCAACAACTTCTCTTCAAGGTCCAATATTTGCAGACCCAATGAAGATGAGCACCCTACACTGACTGTACTGTATTTAAAATTATAACATATATGTACACTGTACAAGACCAACGACGCACTTTGAACAGCGAAATTTAAAAGTCATCGCGAAATGCTAAAAACATTATTCATAAGACAACACTTTTACCACAGCACCTTCACAGTTTGCCATATATAATAGGAATTCACTGTACAATTAACCTCTGTACAGCAACAACTTCTCTTCAAGGTCCAATATTTGCAGACCCAATGAAATTGAGCACCCTACACTGACTGTACTGTATCTAAAATTATAACATACATGTACATTGTACAAGACCAACCACGCACTTTGAACAGCAAAATTTAAAAGTTGTCGCGAAACCCTAAAAACATTATTCATATGACAAACTCTCTACTAAAGCACCTTCACAGTTTCCCATATATAATAGGAATTCACTGTACAATTAACCTCTGTACAGCAACCATTTCTCTTCAAGATCCAATATTTGCAGACCCAAGGGTGTTGAGCACCCTACACTGACTGTACTGTATTTAAAATTATAACATACATGTACACTGTACAAGACCAACCACGCAATTTGAACAGCGAAATTTAAAAGTCATCGCGAAACGCTAAAAACATTATTCATATGACAGACTCTCTACCACAGCACCTTCACAGTTTCCGATATATAATAGGAATTCACTCTAACATTAACCTCTGTACAGCAACAACTTATCTTCAAGGTCCAATATTTGCATACCCCAGGGTGTTGAGCACCCTACACTGACTGTACTGTATTTAAAATTATAATATACATGTACACTGTACAAGACCAACCACGCACGTTGAACAGCAAAATTTAAAAGTCGTCGCGAAACGCTAAAAACATTATTCATATCACAAACTCTCTACCACAGAACCTTCACAGTTTCCCATATATAATAGGAATTCACTCTAACATTAACCTCTGTACAGCAACAACTTCTCTTCAAGGTCCAATATTTGCAGACCCAAGGGTGTTGAGCACCCTACACTGACTGTACTGTATTTAAAATTATAACATACATGTACACTGTACAAGACCAACCACGCAATTTGAATAGCGAAATTTAAAAGTCATCGCGAAACCCTAAAAACATTAATCATATGACAAACTCTCTACCACAGAACTTTCACAGTTTCCCATATATAATAGGAATTTACTGTACAATTAACCTCTGTACAGCAACAACTTCTCTTCAAAGTCCAATATTTGCAGACCCAAGTGTGTTGAGCACCCTACCCTGACTGTACTGTATTTAAAATTATAACATATATGTACACTGTACAAGACCAACGACGCACTTTGAACAGCGAAATTTAAAAGTCATCGAGAAATGCTAAAAACATTATTCATATGACAAACTCTTTACCACAGCACCTTCACAGTTTCCCATATATAATAGGAATTCACTCTACCATTAACCTCTGTACAGCAACAACTTCTCTTCAAGGTCCAATATTTGCAGACCCAAGGGTGTTGAGCACCCTACACTGACTGTTCTGTATTTAAAATTATAACATATATGTACACTGTACAAGACCAACGACGCACTTTGAACAGCCAAATTTAAAAGTCATCGAGAAATGCTAAAAACATTATTCATATGACAAACTCTTTACCACAGCACCTTCACAGTTTCCCATATGTAATAGGAATTCACTGTACAATTAACTTCTGTACAGCAACAACTTCTCTTCAAGGTCCAATATTTGCAGACCCAAGGGTGATGAGCACCCTACACTGACTGTACTGTATTTAAAATCATAACATACATGTACACTGTACAAGACCAACCACGCAATTTGAACAGCGAAATTTAAAAGTCATCGCGAAACGCTAAAAACATTATTCATATGACAAACTCTCTACCACAGAACTTTCATAGTTTCCCATATATAATAGGAATTAACTGTACAATTAACCTCTGTACAGCAACAACTTCTCTTCAAGGTCCAATATTTGTAGACCCAAGGGTGTTGAGCACCCTACACTGACTGTACTGTATTTAAAATTATAAAATACACGTACACTGTACAAGACCAACCACGCACGTTGAACAGCAAAATTTAAAAGTCGTCGCGAAACGCTAAAAACATTATTCATATCACAAACTCTCTACCACAGAACCTTCACAGTTTCCCATATATAATAGGAATTCACTCTAACATTAACCTCTGTACAGCAACAACTTCTCTTCAAGGTCCAATATTTGCAGACCCAAGGGTGTTGCGCACCCTACACTGACTGTACTGTATTTAAAATTATAACATACATGTACACTGTACAAGACCAACCACGCAATTTGAACAGCGAAATTTAAAAGTCATCGCGAAACCCTAAAAACATTATTCATATGACAAACTCTCTACCACAGAACTTTCACAGTTTCCCATATATAATAGGAATTTACTGTACAATTAACCTCTGTACAGCAACAACTTCTCTTCAATGTCCAATATTTGCAGACCCAAGGGTGTTGAGCACCCTACACTGACTGTACTGTATTTAAAATTATAACATACATGTACATTGTACAAGACCAACCACGCCCTTTGAACAGCAAAATTTAAAAGTTGTCACGACACGCTAAAAACATTATTCATATGACAAACTCTCTACCACAGCACCTTCACAGTTTCCCATATATAATAGGAATTCACTGTACAATTAACATATTTGCAGACCCAAGGGTGTTGAGCACCCTACACTGACTGTACTGTATTTAAAATTATAACATACATGTACACTGTACAAGACCAACCACACACTTTGAACAGAGAAATTTAAAAGTTGTGGCGAAACGCTAAAAACATTATTCATATGACAAACTCTCTAACACAGCACCTTCACATCATTCCATATATAATAGGACTTCACTGTACAGTTAACCTCTGTACAGCAACAACTTCTCTTCAAGGTCCAATATTTGCAGACCCAAGGGTGTTGAGCACCCTACACTGACTGTAGTGTATTTAAAATTATAACATACATGTACACTGTACAAGATCAACCATGCACTTTGAACAGCTTAATTTAAAAGTTGTCGCGAAACGCAAAAAAACATTATTCATATGACAGACTCTCTACCACAGCACCTTCACAGTTTCCCATATATAATAGGAATTCACTGTACAATTAACCTCTGTACAGCAACAACTTCTCTTCAAGGTCCAATATTTGCAGACCCAATGAAGAGGAGCACCCTACACTGACTGTACTGTATTTAAAATTATAACATACATGTACACTGTACAAGACCAACCACGCACTTTGAACAGCAAAATTTAAAAGTCGTCACGAAACGCTAAAAACATTATTCATATGACAAACTCTCTACCAAAGCACCTTCACAGTTTCCTATATATAATAGGAATTCACTGTACAATTAACCTCTGTACAGCAACAACTTATCTTCAAGGTCCAATATTTGCAGACACAATGAAGTTGAGCACCCTACACTGACTGTACTGTATTTAAAATTATAACATACATGTACACTGTACAAGACCAACAACTCACGTTGAACAGCAAAATTTAAAAGTCGTCGCCAAACGCTAAAAACATTATTCATATGACAAACTCTCTACCACAGAACCTTCACAGTTTCCCATATATAATAGGAATTCACTCTAACATTAACCTCTGTACAGCAACAACTTCTCTTCAAGGTCCAATATTTGCAGACCCAAGGGTGTTGAGCACCCTACACTGACTGTACTGTATTTAAAATTATAACATACATGTACACTGTACAAGACCAACCACGCACTTTGAACAGCGAAATTTAAAAGTCATCGCGAAACGCTAAAAACATTATTCATATGACAAACTCTCTACCACAGCACCTTCACAGTTTCCCATATATAATAGGAATTCACTGTACAAATAACCTCTGTACAGCAACAACTTCTCTTCAAGGCCCAATATTTGCAGACCAAAGGGTGTTGAGCACCCTACACTGACTGTACTGTATTTAAAATTATAACATACATGTACACTGTACAAGACCAACCACACACTTTGAACAGTGAAATTTAAAAGTCGTCACGAAACACAAAAAAACATTATTAATATGATAGACTCTCTACCAAAGCACCTTCACAGTTTCCCATATATAATAGGAATTCACTCTAACATTAACCTCTGTACAGCAACAACTTCTCTTAAAATTCCAATATTTGCAGACCCAATGAAGTTGAGCACCCTACACTGACTGTACTGTATTTAAAATTATAACATACATGTACACTGTACAAGACCAACCACGCAATTTGAACAGTGAAATTTAAAAGTCATCGCGAAACGCTAAAAACATTATTCATATGACAAACTCTCTACCATAGCACTTTCACAGTTTCCCATATATAATAGGATTTCACTATACAATTACCCTCTGTACAGCAACAACTTCTCTTCAAGGTCCAATATTTGCAGACCCAATGAAATTGAGCACCCTACACTGACTGTACTGTATTTAAAATTATAACATACATGTACACTGTACAAGACCAACCACACACTTTGAACAGCAAAATTAAAAAGTCATCGCGAAATGCAAAAAACATTATTCATATGACAGACTCTCTACCAAAGCACTTTCACAGTTTCCCATATATAATAGGAATTCACTGTACAATTAACCTCTGTACAGCAACAACTTTTCTTCAAGATCCAATATTTGCAGACCCAAGGGTGTTGAGCACCCTACACTGACTGTACTGTATTTAAAATTATAACATACATGTACACTGTACAAGACCAACCACGCACTTTGAACAGCAAAATTTAAAAGTCGTCGCAAAACGTTAAAAACATTATTCATATGACAAACTCTCTACCACAGCACCTTCACAGTTTCCCATATATAATAGGAATTCACTGTACAATCAACCTCTGTACAGCAACAACTTCTCTTCAACGTCCAATATTTGCAGACCCAAGGGTGTTGAGCACCCTACACTGACTGTACTGTATTTAAAATTATAACATATATGTACACTGTACAAGACCAACGACGCACTTTGTACAGCGAAATTTAAAAGTCATCGCGAAATGCTAAAAACATTATTCATAAGACAAAGTCTTTTACCACAGCACCTTCACAGTTTGCCATATATAATAGGAATTCACTGTATAATTAACCTCTGTACAGCAACAACTTCTCTTCAAGGTCCAATATTTGCAGACCCAATGAAATTGAGCACCCTACACTGACTGTACTGTATTTAAAATTATAACATACATGTACATTGTACAAGACCAACCACGCCCTTTGAACAGCAATATTTAAAAGTTGTCGCGAAACCCTAAAAACATTATTCATATGACAAACTCTCTACCAAAGCACCTTCACAGTTTCCCATATATAATATGAATTCACTGTACAATTAACCTCTCTACAGCAACAACTTCTCTTCAAGATCCAATATTTGCAGACCCAAGGGTGTTGAGCACCCTACACTGACTGTACTACATTTAAAATTATAACATACATGTACACTGTACAAGATCAACCACGCAATTTGAACAGCGAAATTTAAAAGTCATCGCGAAACGCTAAAAACATTATTCATATGACAAACTCTCTACCAAAGCACTTTCACAGTTTCCCATATATAATAGGAATTCACTGTACAATTAACCTATTTGCAGACCCAAGGGTGTTGAGCACCCTACACTGACTGTACTGTATTTAAAATTATAACATACATGTACACTGTACAAGACCAACAACACACTTTGAACGGCAAAATTTAAAAGTCGTCGCAAAACGCTAAAAACATTATTGATATGACAAACTCTCTACCACAGCACCTTCACAGTTTCCCATATATAATAGGAATTCACTGTACAATTAACCTCTGTACAGCAACAACTTCTGTTCAAGGTCCAATATTTGCAGACCCGATGGTGTTGAGCACCCTACACTGACTGTACTGTATTTAAAATTATAACATATATGTACACTGTACAAGACCAACCACGCACTTTGAACAGCAAAATTAAAAAGTCATCGCGAAACGCAAAAAACATTATTCATATGACAGACTCTCTACCAAAGCACTTTCACAGTTTCCCATATATAATAGGAATTCACTGTACAATTAACCTCTGTACAGCAACAACTTCTCTTCAAGATCCAATATTTGCAGACCCAAGGGTGTTGAGCACCCTACACTGACTGTACTGTATTTAAAATTATAACATACATGTACACTGTACAAGACCAACCACGCACTTTGAACAGCAAAATTTAAAAGTCGTCGCAAAACGCTAAAAACATTATTCATATGACAAACTCTCTACCACAGCACCTTCACAGTTTCCCATATATAATAGGAATTCACTGTACAATCAACCTCTGTTCAGCAACAACTTCTCTTCAAGGTCCAATATTTGCAGACCCAAGGGTGTTGAGCACCCTACACTGACTGTACTGTATTTAAAATTATAACATACATGTACACTGTACAAGACCAACCACGCAATTTGAACAGTGAAATTTAAAAGTCATCGCGAAACGCTAAAAACATTATTCATATGACAAACTCTCTACCACAGCACTTTCACAGTTTCCCATATATAATAGGAATTCACTATACAATTAACCTCTGTACAGCAACAACTTCTCTTCAAGGTCCAATATTTGCAGACCCAATGAAATTGAGCACCCTACACTGACTGTACTGTATTTAAAATTATAACATACATGTACACTTAACAAGACCAACCACACACTTTGAACAGCAAAATTAAAAAGTCATCGGGAAACACAAAAAACATTATTCATATGACAGACTCTCTACCAAAGCACTTTCACAGTTTCCCATATATAATAGGAATTCACTGTACAATTAACCTCTGTACAGCAACAACTTCTCTTCAAGATCCAATATTTGCAGACCCAAGGGTGTTGAGCACCCTACACTGACTGTACTGTATTTAAAATTATAACATACATGTACACTGTACAAGACCAACCACGCACTTTGAACAGCGAAATTTAAAAGTCGTCGTGAAAGGCTTAAAACATTATTCATATGACAAACTCTCTACCACAGTACCTTCACAGTTTCCCATATATAATAGGAATTCACTGTACAATCAACCTCTGTACAGCAACAACTTCTCTTCAACGTCCAATATTTGCAGACCCAAGGGTGTTGAGCACCCTACACTGACTGTACTGTATTTAAAATTATAACATATATGTACGCTGTACAAGACCAACGACGCACTTTGTACAGCGAAATTTAAAAGTCATCGCGAAATGCTAAAAACATTATTCATAAGACAAACTCTTTTACCACAGCACCTTCACAGTTTGCCATATATAATAGGAATTCACTGTACAATTAACCTCTGTACAGCAACAACTTCTCTTCAAGGTCCAATATTTGCAGACCCAATGAAATTGAGCACCCTACACTGACTGTACTGTATTTAAAATTATAACATACATGTACATTGTACAAGACCAACCACGCCCTTTGAACAGCAAAATTTAAAAGTTGTCGCGAAACCCTAAAAACATTATTCATATGACAAACTCTCTACCAAAGCACCTTCACAGTTTCCCATATATAATAGGAATTCACTGTACAATTAACCTCTGTACAGCAACAACTTCTCTTCAAGATCCAATATTTGCAGACCCAAGGGTGTTGAGCACCCTACACTGACTGTACTACATTTAAAATTAAAACATACATGTACACTGTACAAGACCAACCACGCAATTTGAACAGCGAAATTTAAAAGTCATCGCGAAACGCTAAAAACATTATTCATATGACAAACTCTCTACCAAAGCACTTTCACAGTTTCCCATATATAATAGGAATTCACTGTACAATTAACCTATTTGCAGACCCAAGGGTGTTGAGCACCCTACACTGACTGTACTGTATTTAAAATTATAACACACATGGACAATGTACAAGACCAACCACGCACTTTGAACAGCGAAATTTAAAAGTCGTCGCGAAACGCTAAAAACATTATTCATATGACAAACTCTCTACCAAAGCACCTTCACAGTTTCCCATATATAATATGAATTCACTCTAACATTAACCTCTGTACAGCAACAACTTCTCTTCAAGGTCCAATATTTGCAGACCCAATGAAATTGAGCACCCTACACTGACTGTACTGTTTTTAAAATTATAACATACATGTACATTGTACAAGACCAACCACGCCCTTTGAACAGCAAAATTTAACAGTTGTCACGAAACGCTAAAAACATTATTCATATGACAAACTCTACCACAGCACCTTCACAGTTTCCCATATATAATAGGAATTCACTGTACAATTAACCTATTTGCAGACCCAAGGGTGTTGAGCACCCTACACTGACTGTACTGTATTTAAAATTATAACATACATGTACACTGTACTAGACCAACCAAGCACTTTGAACAGCAAAATTTAAAAGTCGTCGCAAAATGCTAAAAACATTATTCATATGACAAACTCTCTACCACAGCACCTTCACAGTTTCCCATATATAATAGGAATTCACTGTACAATTAACCTCTGTACAGCAACAACTTCTCTTCAAGATCCAATATTTGCAGACCCAAGGGTGTTGAGCACCCTATACTGACTGTACTACATTTAAAATTAAAACATACATGTACACTGTACAAGACCAACCACGCAATTTGAACAGCGAAATTTAAAAGTCATCGCGAAACGCTAAAAACATTATTCATATGACAAACTCTCTACCAAAGCACTTTCACAGTTTCCCATATATAATAGGAATTCACTGTACAATTAACCTATTTGCAGACCCAAGGGTGTTGAGCACCCTACACTGACTGTACTGTATTTAAAATTATAACATACATGGACAATGTACAAGACCAACCACGCACTTTGAACAGCGAAATTTAAAAGTCGTCGCGAAACGCTAAAAACATTATTCATATGACAAACTCTCTACCAAAGCACCTTCACAGTTTCCCATATATAATATGAATTCACTCTAACATTAACCTCTGTACAGCAACAACTTCTCTTCAAGGTCCAATATTTGCAGACCCAATGAAATTGAGCACCCTACACTGACTGTACTGTATTTAAAATTATAACATACATGTACATTGTACAAGACCAACCACGCCCTTTGAACAGCAAAATTTAAAAGTTGTCGCGAAACCCTAAAAACATTATTCATATGACAAACTCTCTACCACAGCACCTTCACAGTTTCCCATATATAATAGGAATTCACTGTCCAATTAACCTATTTGCAGACCCAAGGGTGTTGAGCACCCTACACTGACTGTACTGTATTTAAAATTATAACATACATGTACACTGTACAAGACCAACCACGCACTTTGAACAGCAAAATTTAAAAGTCGTCGCAAAACGCTAAAAACATTATTCATATGACAAACTCTCTACCACAGCACCTTCACAGTTTCCCATATATAATAGGAATTCACTGTACAATTAACCTCTGTACAGCAACAACTTATCTTCAACGTCCAATATTTGCAGACCCAAGGGTGTTGAGCACCCTACACTGACTGTACTGTATTTAAAATTATAACATACATGTACACGGTACAAGACCAACCACACACTTTGAACAGCGAAATTTAAAAGTCATCGCGAAACGCTAAAAACATTATTCATATGACAAACTATTTAACACAGCACCTTCACAGTTCCCAATATATAATAGGAATTCACTCTACCATTAACCTCTGTACAGCAACAACTTCTCTTCAAGGTCCAATATTTGCAGACCCAAGGGTGTTGAGCACCCTACACTGACTGTACTGTATTTAAAATTATAACATACATGTACACTGTACAAGACCAACCACGCACTTTGAACAGCGAAATTTAAAAGTCGTGGCGAAACGCTAAAAACATTATTCATATGACAAACTCTCTACCACAGCACCTTCACATCATTCCATATATAATAGGACTTCACTGCACAGTTAACCTCTGTACAGCAACAACTTCTCTTCAAGGTACAATATTTGCAGACCCAAGGGTGTTGAGCACACTACACTGACTGTACTGTATTTAAAATTATAACATACATGTACACTGTACAAGACCAACCACACACTTTCAACAGCAAAATTCAAGTCATTGCGAAACGCTAAAAACATTATTCATATGACAAACTCTCTACCACAGCACCTTCACAGTTTCCCATATAAAATAGGAATTCACTGTACAATTAACCTCTGTACAGCAACAACTTCTCTTCAAGGTCCAATATTTGCAGACCCAAGGGTGTTGAGCACCCTACACTGACTGTACTGTATTTAAAATTATAACATACATGTACACTGTACAAGACCAACCACGCAATTTGAACAGCAAAATTTAAAAGTTGTCACGAAAAGCTATAAACATTATTCATATGACAAACTCTCTACCAAAGCACCTTCACAGTTTCCCATATATAATAGGAATTCACTGTACAATTAACCTATTTGCAGACCCAAGGGTGTTGAGCACCCTTCACTGACTGTACTGTATTTAAAATTATAACATACATGTACACTGTACAAGACCAACCACGCACTTTGAACAGCAAAATTAAAAAGTCATCGCGAAACGCAAAAAACATTATTCATATGACAGACTCTCTACCACAGCACCTTCACAGTTTCGCATATATAATAGGAATTCACTCTAACATTAACCTCTGTAAAGCAACAACTTCTCTTCAAGGTCCAATATTTGCAGACCCAATGAAATTGAGCACCCTACACTGACTGTACTGTATTTAAAATTATAACATACATGTACATTGTACAAGAACAACCATGCCCTTTGAACAGCAAAATTTAAAAGTTGTCACGACACGCTAAAAACATTATTCATATGACAAACTCTCTACCACAACACCTTCACAGTTTCCCATATATAATAGGAATTCACTGTACAATTAACATATTTGCAGACCCAAGGGTGTTGAGCACCCTACATTGACTGTACTGTATTTAAAATTATAACATACATGTACACTGTACAAGACCAACCACACACTTTGAACAGAGAAATTTAAAAGTCGTGGCGAAACGCTAAAAACATTATTCATATGACAAACTCTCTACCACAGCACCTTCACATCATTCCATATATAATAGGACTTCACTGTACAGTTAACCTCTGTACAGCAACAACTTCTCTTCAAGGTACAATATTTGCAGACCCAAGGGTGTTGAGCACACTACACTGACTGTACTGTATTTAAAATTATAACATACATGTACACTGTACAAGACCAACCACGCACTTTGAACAGCGAAATTTAAAAGTCGTCGTGAAAGGCTTAAAACATTATTCATATGACAAACTCTCTACCACAGTACCTTCACAGTTTTCCATATATAATAGGAATTCACTGTACATTTAACCTCTGTACAGCAACAACTTCTCTTCAAGGCCAAATATTTGCAGACCCAAGGGTGTTGAGCACTCCACACTGACTGTACTGTATTTTAAAATTATAACATACATGTACACTGTACAAGACTAACCATACACTTTGAACAGCGAGATTTAAAAGTCATTGCGAAACGCTAAAAACATTCTTCATATGACAAACTCTCTACCACAGCACCTTCACAGTTTCCCATATAAAATAGGAATTTACTGTACAATTAACCTCTGTACAGCAACAACTTCTCTTCAAGGTCCAATATTTGCAGACCCAAGGGTGTTGAGCACCCTACACTGACTGTACTGTATTTAAAATTATAACATACATGTACACTGTACAAGACCAACCACACACTTTGAACAGCAAAATTAAAAAGTCATCGCGAAACGCAAAAAACATTATTCATATGACAGACTCTCTACCACAGCACCTTCACAGTTTCCCATATATAATAGGAATTCACTCTAACATTAACCTCTGTACAGCAACAACTTCTCTTCAAGGTCCAATATTTGCAGACCCAATGAAATTGAGCACCCTACACTGACTGTACTGTATTTAAAATTATAACATACATGTACACTGTACAAGACCAACCACGCACTTTGAACAGAGAAATTTAAAAGTCGTCGCGAAACGCTAAAAACATTATTCATATGACAATCTCTCTACCACAGCACCTTCACATCATTCCATATATAATAGGACTTCACTGTACAGTTAACCTCTGTACAGCAACAACTTCTCTTCAAGGTACAATATTTGCAAACCCAAGGGTGTTGAGCACACTACACTGACTGTACTGTATTTAAAATTATAACATACATGTACACTGTACAAGACCAACCACACACTTTCAACAGCAAAATTTAAGTCATTGCGAAACGCTAAAAACATTATTCATATGACAAACTCTCTACCACAGCACCTTCACAGTTTCCCATATAAAATAGGAATTCACTGTACAATTAACCTCTGTACAGCAACAACTTCTCTTCAAGGTCCAATATGTGCAGACCCAAGGGTGTTGAGCACCCTACACTGACTGTACTGTATTTAAATTTATAACATACTTGTACACTGTACAAGACCAACCACGCAATTTGAACAGCAAAATTTAAAAGTTGTCACGAAAAGCTATAAACATTATTCATATGACAAACTCTCTACCAAAGCACCTTCACAGTTTCCCATATATAATAGGAATTCACTGTACAATTAACCTATTTGCAGACCCAAGGGTGTTGAGCACCCTACACTGACTGTACTGTATTTAAAATTATAACATACATGTACACTGTACAAGACCAACCACGCACTTTGTACAGCAAAATTAAAAAGTCATCGCGAAACACAAAAAACATTATTCATATGACAGACTCTCTACCACAGCACCTTCACAGTTTCGCATATATAATAGGAATTCACTCTAACATTAACCTCTGTAAAGCAACAACTTCTCTTCAAGGTCCAATATTTGCAGACCCAATGAAATTGAGCACCCTACACTGACTGTACTGTATTTAAAATTATAACATACATGTACATTGTACAAGACCAACCACGCCCTTTGAACAGCAAAATTTAAAAGTTGTCACGACACGCTAAAAACATTATTCATATGACAAACTCTCTACCACAGCACCTTCACAGTTTCCCATATATAATAGGAATTCACTGTACAATTAACATATTTGCAGACCCAAGGGTGTTGAGCACCCTACACTGACTGTACTGTATTTAAAATTATAACATACATGTACACTGTACAAGACCAACCACGCACTTTGAACAGAGAAATTTAAAAGTCGTGGCGAAACGCTAAAAACATTATTCATATGACAATCTCTCTACCACAGCACCTTCACATCATTCCATATATAATAGGACTTCACTGTACAGTTAACCTCTGTACAGCAACAACTTCTCTTCAAGGTACAATATTTGCAGACCCAAGGGTGTTGAGCACACTACACTGACTGTACTGTATTTAAAATTATAACATACATGTACACTGTACAAGACCAACCACACACTTTCAACAGCGAAATTTAAGTCATCACGAAACGCTAAAAACATTATTCATATGACAAACTCTCTACCACAGCACCTTCACAGTTTCCCATATAAAATAAGAATTCACTGTACAATTAACCTCTGTACAGCAACAACTTCTCTTCAAGGTCCAATATTTGCAGACCCAATGAAATTGAGCACCCTACACTGACTGTACTGTATTTAAAATTATAACATTATATACATGTACACTGTACAAGACCAACCACGCACATTGAACAGCGAAATTTAAAAGTCGTCGCGAAATGCAAAAAACATTATTCATATGACAGACTCTCTACCATGCACCTTCACAGTTTACCATATATAATAGGAATTCACTCTAACATTAACCTCTGTACAGCAACAACTTCTCTTCAAGGTCCAATATTTGCAGACCCAATGAAGTTGAGCACCCTACACTAAGTGTACTGTATTTAAAATTATAACATACATGTACACTGTACAAGACCAACCACGCTCTTTGAACAGCAAAATATAAAAGTCGTCGCGAAACGCTAAAAACATTATTCATATGACAAATTCTACCAAAGCACCTTCACAGTTTCCATATGGAATAGGAATTCTCTCTACCATTAACCTCTGTACAGCAACAACTTCTCTTCAAGGTCCAATATTTGCAGACCCAAGGGTGTTGAGCACCCTACACTGACTGTACTGTATTTAAAATTATAACATACATGTACACTGTACAAGACCAACCACGCAATTTGAACAGCGAAATTTAAAAGTCATCGCGAAATGCTAAAATCATTATTCATATGACAAACTCTCTACCACAGCACTTTCACAGTTTCCCATATATAATAGGAATTCACTGTACAATGAACCTCTGTACAGCAACATCTCTCTTCAAGGTCCAATATTTGCAGACCCAAGGGTGTTGAGCACCCTACACTGACTGTAGTGTATTTAAAATTATAACATACATGTACACTGTACAAGACCAACCACGCACTTTGAACAGCAAAATTTAAAAGTCATCGCGAAACGCTAAAAACATTATTCATATGACAGACTCTCTACCATGCACCTTCACAGTTTACCATATATAATAGGAATTCACTCTAACATTAACCTCTGTACAGCAACAACTTCTCTTCAAGGTCCAATATTTGCAGACCCAATGAAGTTGAGCACCCTACACTAAGTGTACTGTATTTAAAATTATAACATACATGTACACTGTACAAGACCAACAGCGCTCTTTGAACAGCAAAATTTAAAAGTCGTCGCGAAACGCTAAAAACATTATTCATATGACAAACTCTCTACCAAAGCACCTTCACAGTTTCCCATATATAATATGAATTCACTCTAACATTAACCTCTGTACAGCAACAACTTCTCTTCAAGGTCCAATATTTGCAGACCCAATGAAATTGAGCACCCTACACTGACTGTACTGTATTTAAAATTATAACATACATGTACATTGTACAAGACCAACCACGCCCTTTGAACAGCAAAATTTAAAAGTTGTCGCGAAACCCTAAAAACATTATTCATATGACAAACTCTCTACCACAGCACCTTCACAGTTTCCCATATATAATAGGAATTCACTGTCCAATTAACCTATTTGCAGACCCAAGGGTGTTGAGCACCCTACACTGACTGTACTGTATTTAAAATTATAACATACATGTACACTGTACAAGACCAACCACGCACTTTGAACAGCAAAATTTAAAAGTCGTCGCAAAACGCTAAAAACATTATTCATATGACAAACTCTCTACCACAGCACCTTCACAGTTTCCCATATATAATAGGAATTCACTGTACAATTAACCTCTGTACAGCAACAACTTATCTTCAACGTCCAATATTTGCAGACCCAAGGGTGTTGAGCACCCTACACTGACTGTACTGTATTTAAAATTATAACATACATGTACACGGTACAAGACCAACCACACACTTTGAACAGCGAAATTTAAAAGTCATCGCGAAACGCTAAAAACATTATTCATATGACAAACTATTTAACACAGCACCTTCACAGTTCCCAATATATAATAGGAATTCACTCTACCATTAACCTCTGTACAGCAACAACTTCTCTTCAAGGTCCAATATTTGCAGACCCAAGGGTGTTGAGCACCCTACACTGACTGTACTGTATTTAAAATTATAACATACATGTACACTGTACAAGACCAACCACGCACTTTGAACAGCGAAATTTAAAAGTCGTGGCGAAACGCTAAAAACATTATTCATATGACAAACTCTCTACCACAGCACCTTCACATCATTCCATATATAATAGGACTTCACTGCACAGTTAACCTCTGTACAGCAACAACTTCTCTTCAAGGTACAATATTTGCAGACCCAAGGGTGTTGAGCACACTACACTGACTGTACTGTATTTAAAATTATAACATACATGTACACTGTACAAGACCAACCACACACTTTCAACAGCAAAATTCAAGTCATTGCGAAACGCTAAAAACATTATTCATATGACAAACTCTCTACCACAGCACCTTCACAGTTTCCCATATAAAATAGGAATTCACTGTACAATTAACCTCTGTACAGCAACAACTTCTCTTCAAGGTCCAATATTTGCAGACCCAAGGGTGTTGAGCACCCTACACTGACTGTACTGTATTTAAAATTATAACATACATGTACACTGTACAAGACCAACCACGCAATTTGAACAGCAAAATTTAAAAGTTGTCACGAAAAGCTATAAACATTATTCATATGACAAACTCTCTACCAAAGCACCTTCACAGTTTCCCATATATAATAGGAATTCACTGTACAATTAACCTATTTGCAGACCCAAGGGTGTTGAGCACCCTACACTGACTGTACTGTATTTAAAATTATAACATACATGTACACTGTACAAGACCAACCACGCACTTTGAACAGCAAAATTAAAAAGTCATCGCGAAACGCAAAAAACATTATTCATATGACAGACTCTCTACCACAGCACCTTCACAGTTTCGCATATATAATAGGAATTCACTCTAACATTAACCTCTGTAAAGCAACAACTTCTCTTCAAGGTCCAATATTTGCAGACCCAATGAAATTGAGCACCCTACACTGACTGTACTGTATTTAAAATTATAACATACATGTACATTGTACAAGACCAACCACGCCCTTTGAACAGCAAAATTTAAAAGTTGTCACGACACGCTAAAAACATTATTCATATGACAAACTCTCTACCACAACACCTTCACAGTTTCCCATATATAATAGGAATTCACTGTACAATTAACATATTTGCAGACCCAAGGGTGTTGAGCACCCTACACTGACTGTACTGTATTTAAAATTATAACATACATGTACACTGTACAAGACCAACCACACACTTTGAACAGAGAAATTTAAAAGTCGTGGCGAAACGCTAAAAACATTATTCATATGACAAACTCTCTACCACAGCACCTTCACATCATTCCATATATAATAGGACTTCACTGTACAGTTAACCTCTGTACAGCAACAACTTCTCTTCAAGGTACAATATTTGCAGACCCAAGGGTGTTGAGCACACTACACTGACTGTACTGTATTTAAAATTATAACATACATGTACACTGTACAAGACCAACCACGCACTTTGAACAGCGAAATTTAAAAGTCGTCGTGAAAGGCTTAAAACATTATTCATATGACAAACTCTCTACCACAGTACCTTCACAGTTTTCCATATATAATAGGAATTCACTGTACATTTAACCTCTGTACAGCAACAACTTCTCTTCAAGGCCAAATATTTGCAGACCCAAGGGTGTTGAGCACTCCACACTGACTGTACTGTATTTTAAAATTATAACATACATGTACACTGTACAAGACTAACCATACACTTTGAACAGCGAGATTTAAAAGTCATTGCGAAACGCTAAAAACATTCTTCATATGACAAACTCTCTACCACAGCACCTTCACAGTTTCCCATATAAAATAGGAATTTACTGTACAATTAACCTCTGTACAGCAACAACTTCTCTTCAAGGTCCAATATTTGCAGACCCAAGGGTGTTGAGCACCCTACACTGACTGTACTGTATTTAAAATTATAACATACATGTACACTGTACAAGACCAACCACACACTTTGAACAGCAAAATTAAAAAGTCATCGCGAAACGCAAAAAACATTATTCATATGACAGACTCTCTACCACAGCACCTTCACAGTTTCCCATATATAATAGGAATTCACTCTAACATTAACCTCTGTACAGCAACAACTTCTCTTCAAGGTCCAATATTTGCAGACCCAATGAAATTGAGCACCCTACACTGACTGTACTGTATTTAAAATTATAACATACATGTACACTGTACAAGACCAACCACGCACTTTGAACAGAGAAATTTAAAAGTCGTCGCGAAACGCTAAAAACATTATTCATATGACAATCTCTCTACCACAGCACCTTCACATCATTCCATATATAATAGGACTTCACTGTACAGTTAACCTCTGTACAGCAACAACTTCTCTTCAAGGTACAATATTTGCAAACCCAAGGGTGTTGAGCACACTACACTGACTGTACTGTATTTAAAATTATAACATACATGTACACTGTACAAGACCAACCACACACTTTCAACAGCAAAATTTAAGTCATTGCGAAACGCTAAAAACATTATTCATATGACAAACTCTCTACCACAGCACCTTCACAGTTTCCCATATAAAATAGGAATTCACTGTACAATTAACCTCTGTACAGCAACAACTTCTCTTCAAGGTCCAATATTTGCAGACCCAAGGGTGTTGAGCACCCTACACTGACTGTACTGTATTTAAAATTATAACATACATGTACACTGTACAAGACCAACCACGCAATTTGAACAGCAAAATTTAAAAGTTGTCACGAAAAGCTATAAACATTATTCATATGACAAACTCTCTACCAAAGCACCTTCACAGTTTCCCATATATAATAGGAATTCACTGTACAATTAACCTATTTGCAGACCCAAGGGTGTTGAGCACCCTACACTGACTGTACTGTATTTAAAATTATAACATACATGTACACTGTACAAGACCAACCACGCACTTTGAACAGCAAAATTTAAAAGTCATCGCGAAACGCTAAAAACATTATTCATATGACAGACTCTCTACCATGCACCTTCACAGTTTACCATATATAATAGGAATTCACTCTAACATTAACCTCTGTACAGCAACAACTTCTCTTCAAGGTCCAATATTTGCAGACCCAATGAAGTTGAGCACCCTACACTAAGTGTACTGTATTTAAAATTATAACATACATGTACACTGTACAAGACCAACAGCGCTCTTTGAACAGCAAAATATAAAAGTCGTCGCGAAACGCTAAAAACATTATTCATATGACAAATTCTACCAAAGCACCTTCACAGTTTCCATATGGAATAGGAATTCTCTCTACCATTAACCTCTGTACAGCAACAACTTCTCTTCAAGGTCCAATATTTGCAGACCCAAGGGTGTTGAGCACCCTACACTGACTGTACTGTATTTAAAATTATAACATACATGTACACTGTACAAGACCAACCACGCATTTTGAACAGCGAAATTTAAAAGTCATCGCGAAATGCTAAAATCATTATACATATGACAAACTCTCTACCACAGCACTTTCACAGTTTCCCATATATAATAGGAATTCACTGTACAATGATCCTCTGTACAGCAACATCTCTCTTCAAGGTCCAATATTTGCAGACCCAAGGGTGTTGAGCACCCTACACTGACTGTAGTGTATTTAAAATTATAACATACATGTACACTGTACAAGACCAAGCACGCACTTTGAACAGCAAAATTTAAAAGTCATCGCGAAACGCTAAAAACATTATTCATATGACAAACTCTATACCACAGCACCTTCACAGTTTCCCATATATAATAGGAATTCACTGTACAATTAACCTCTGTACAGCAACAACTTCTCTTCAAGGTCCAATATTTGCAGACCCAATGAAATTGAGCACCCTACACTGACTGTACTGTTTTTAAAATTATAACATACATGTACACTGTACAAGACCAACCACACACTTTCACAGTTTCCCATATATAATAGGAATTCACTGTACAATTAACCTCTGTACAGCAACAACTTCTCTTCAATCTGCAATATTTGCAGACCCAAGGGTGTTGAGCACCCTACACTGACTGTACTGTATTTAAAATTATAACATACATGTACACTGTACAAGACCAACCACGCACTTTGAACAACGAAATTTAAAAGTCGTCGTGAAACGCTAAAAACATTATTCATATGACAAACTCTCTACCACAGCACCTTCACAGTTTCCCATATAATATAGGAATTTACTGTACAATTAACCTCTGTACAGCAACAACTTCTCTTCAAGGTCCAATATTTACAGACCCAAGGGTGTTGAGCACCCTACACTGACTGTACTGTATTTAAAATTATAACATACATGTACACTGTACAAGACCAACCACACACTTTCACAGTTTCCCATATATAATAGGAATTCACTGTACAATTAACCTCTGTACAGCAACAACTTCTCTTCAAGGTGCAATATTTGCAGACCCAAGGGTGTTGAGCACCCTACACTGACTGTACTATATTTAAAATTATAACATACATGTACACTGTACAAGACCAACCACGCAATTTGAACAGTGAAATTTAAAAGTCATCGCGAAACGCTAAAAACATTATTCATATGACAAACTCTCTACCACAGCACTTTCACAGTTTCCCATATATAATAGGAATTCACTGTACAATTAACCTCTGTACAGCAACAACTTCTCTTCAAGGTCCAATATTTGCAGACCCAATGAAATTGAGCACCCTACACTGACTGTACTGTTTTTAAAATTATAACATACATGTACACTGTACAAGACCAACCACACACTTTGAACAGCAAAATTAAAAAGTCATCGCGAAACGCAAAAAACATTATTCATTTGACAGACTCTCTACCACAGCACCTTCACAGTTTCCCATATATAATAGGAATTCACTCTAACATTAACCTCTGTACAGCAACAACTTCTCTTCAAGGTCCAATATTTGCAGACCCAATGAAATTGAGCACCCTACACTGACTGTACTGTATTTAAAATTATAACATACATGTACACTGTACAAGACCAACCACGCACTTTGAACAGAGAAATTTAAAAGTCGTGGCGAAACGCTAAAAACATTATTCATATGACAATCTCTCTACCACAGCACCTTCACATCATTCCATATATAATAGGACTTCACTGTACAGTTAACCTCTGTACAGCAACAACTTCTCTTCAAGGTACAATATTTGCAGACCCAAGGGTGTTGAGCACACTACACTGACTGTACTGTATTTAAAATTATAACATACATGTACACTGTACAAGACCAACCACACACTTTCAACAGCGAAATTTAAGTCATCACGAAACGCTAAAAACATTATTCATATGACAAACTCTCTACCACAGCACCTTCACAGTTTCCCATATAAAATAAGAATTCACTGTACAATTAACCTCTGTACAGCAACAACTTCTCTTCAAGGTCCAATATTTGCAGACCCAATGAAATTGAGCACCCTACACTGACTGTACTGTATTTAAAATTATAACATTATATACATGTACACTGTACAAGACCAACCACGCACATTGAACAGCGAAATTTAAAAGTCGTCGCGAAATGCAAAAAACATTATTCATATGACAGACTCTCTACCATGCACCTTCACAGTTTACCATATATAATAGGAATTCACTCTAACATTAACCTCTGTACAGCAACAACTTCTCTTCAAGGTCCAATATTTGCAGACCCAATGAAGTTGAGCACCCTACACTAAGTGTACTGTATTAAAAAATTATAACATACATGTACACTGTACAAGACCAACCACGCTCTTTGAACAGCAAAATATAAGTCGTCGCGAAACGCTAAAAACATTATTCATATGACAAATTCTACCAAAGCACCTTCACAGTTTCCATATGGAATAGGAATTCTCTCTACCATAAACCTCTGTACAGCAACAACTTCTCTTCAAGGTCCAATATTTGCAGACCCAAGGGTGTTGAGCACCCTACACTGACTGTACTGTATTTAAAATTATAACATACATGTACACTGTACAAGACCAACCACGCAATTTGAACAGCGAAATTTAAAAGTCATCGCGAAATGCTAAAATCATTATTCATATGACAAACTCTCTACCACAGCACTTTCACAGTTTCCCATATATAATAGGAATTCACTGTACAATGAACCTCTGTACAGCAACATCTCTCTTCAAGGTCCAATATTTGCAGACCCAAGGGTGTTGAGCACCCTACACTGACTGTAGTGTATTTAAAATTATAACATACATGTACACTGTACAAGACCAACCACGCACTTTGAACAGCAAAATTTAAAAGTCATCGCGAAACGCTAAAAACATTATTCATATGACAAACTCTATACCACAGCACCTTCACAGTTTCCCATATATAATAGGAATTCACTGTACAATTAACCTCTGTACAGCAACAACTTCTCTTCAAGATCCAATATTTGCAGACCCAAGGGTGTTGAGCACCCTACACTGACTGTACTGCATTTAAAATTATAACATACATGTACACTGTACAAGACCAACCACGCAATTTGAACAGCGAAATTTAAAAGTAATCGTGAAACGCAAAAAAACATTATTTATATGACAGACTCTCTACCATAGCACCTTGAAGTTCACAGTTTCCCATATATAATAGGAATTCACTCTACCATTAACCTCTGTACAGCAACAACTTCTCTTCAAGGTCCAATATTTGCAGACCCAAGGGTGTTGAGCACCCTACACTGACTGTACTGTATTTAAAATTATAACATTATATACATGTACACTGTACAAGACCAACCACGCACATTGAACAGCGAAATTTAAAAGACGTCGCGAAACGCAAAAAACATTATTCATATGACAGACTCTCTACCATGCACCTTCACAGTTTCCCATATATACGAGGGGTGATCCAGAATTACGTGGACTTTTGCTCTAATTCAAAAACCGTTATACTTATATTTACAAATCTGTGAACAATCTATTATTGATACTTAATGCACAAGTATACTAAATTTCATGTGGATATGATAATTAATAACGTAAATACAGCGTCTGTAAGAGGGTATGGTTATGAATCGCGGGGAAGCTCAGAAATGACGTACCACGTCACCTTCACGCCTGTATCATTTCATGATGCTTTCGAACACTGCTAATCAACTGTTCTTTATTTTCCCTAACCGATCATGCAGATATTGTATGCATATATTATCGTCCTGTCAATATTTACCTAACTGTACCGTAACCAGCCCTTGAAGATAATATATTCCCACTAATGTCACGAATGGTTGATTCTGACCAACGTAAGCACCGATCCAATCAAAGTCGGGGTTTTAATTCTACCCGCATGGCCTGTCACATCATCCAGACCATCTTTAAAACGTTAATGCCATTTAAAAACAAGTGGCTGTGATACGATATGTATAATACTTGATTACTCCAAGATTTCTTTCATCTGCGTTGGGAATTTTCCTAGCTGTACAAAGAATTACATGGATATGCGAGTGTAACTGAAATTTTGTGGCGCCATTATTGACGTTAATTATGATATGACAACAGTTACATATATATTCATAACATGACGATTACAACGAATATGTCTTTGAAATTTCACTCAGTTGTTGATACAATATTAGACAACATAATGCCATATTTCTGAATTTCTAAATGAAGAAACACAGTAACAATCAGCAATAACGTAACACGTTTTACGGAAAAATCTCAGTTGATCCGCGAAAGCATTTATGTGTTGTCATGGTAGCGTATAACTGTTGATACAAATAATTGTTTTCAGATATGTGTTGCGTTTTGTGTCAATAATAGATAAAAGTCGCTTGTGTACAACTTTCATACATATCTGACCTAAAATAAACTTTCTAGAGCAAAAGTCCACGTAATTCTGGATCACCCCTCGTAATAGGAATTCACTCTAACATTAACCTCTGTACAGCAACAACTTCTCTTCAAGGTACAATATTTGCAGACCCAATGAAGTTGAGCACCCTACACTGACTGTACTGTATTTAAAATTATAACATACATGTACACTGTACAAGACCAACCACATACTTTGAACAGTGAAATTTAAAAGTTATCGCGAAACACTAAAAACATTATTCATATGACAAACTCTCTACCACAGCACTTTGACAGTTTCCCATATATAATAGGAATTCACTGTACAATTAACCTCTGTACAGCAACAACTTCTCGTCAAGGTCCAATATTTGCAGACCCAAGGGTGTTGAGCACTCTACACTGACTGTACTGTACAGTATAACCTCCGTAGAGCGACATCCGGCGGAGGCAGAAAAAACTGTCGCTCTGCGGAGGTGTCGCTCTGTAGAGGTCGACTATTTCAGAATGTCGTTCATAGACTATCGAGTGTACATAATCCCGGTAATCTTAATTGATGTCGTTTGTGATTAAATGCATAAAATTAGATCTACTCGTAGCCGCGCGTTTTGCGACATAATTCTGACGATTATTTAATTAATAAGATTGATGATTAGATACAAAGATGCGTACATTTCACGGGTCTAGCAACTCTCAACATTATAAACCGAATCCGTATTATTTTACGCACATGCCATATTCAATTGAATTGTTTACCTTCAAAGTGTTAAAATCTCTATTACGTCATATCGCTCACTACACAATTTACACACGTGATCGGTAATTTGTTTACCTCGACTCGCGTGTAACTTGGTCAGTGCATATGCTGAAATTGACAGTTTTAGACGACGTGATTAACAATTAACACGACGTGTACGTGAATTTCCTTTCTTTTACTGATTTATAAGCGCGTATTGATATTTCATTTGCAATTATTAATTACGACTTTGATTTAAAAAAATCGAGTTTTATGCAAATCATCATGTACGGTGTTACTGTGTCATATTGTCTAACTGATCACAAAGACAGTCGCTAATTTACTTGCGCCCGTGGTTACCTGATGAGCGATAATTATTATAATCCACGAAGGTGCGAACAATAGAAAACAACATCGTATGGAGTTATGTAAACACGTGTGAATATGCCGTTGTACAAACACACCTGTCGCTTCTCAGAGGTAAACCATACAAAAGGTATACAATTTTAACGGCCGTTTGCCGCTCTGTGGAGGTGTCGTTCTACGGAGGTTAAAATAAGAGTGAAAACCAACGGGGGGAAATAAAAGTGCCGCTCCTCGGAGGTTGTCGCTTCTCACAGGTGCCATTTCGGAAGGTTATACTGTATTTAAAATTATAACATACATGTATACTGTACAAGACCAACCACGCAATTTGAACAGCGAAATTTAAAAGTCATCGCGAAACGCTAAAAACATTATTCATATGACAAACTCTCTATCACAGCACCTTCACATTTTCCCATATATAATAGGAATTCACTGTACAATTAACCTCTGTACAGCAACAACTTCTCTTCAACGTCCAATATTTGCAGACCCAAGGGTGTTGAGCACCCTCCACTGACTGTACTGTATTAAAAATTATAACATACATGTACACTGTACAAGACCAACCACGCACTTTGAACAGCGAAATTTAAAAGTCATCGCGAAACACTAAAAACATTATTCATATGACAAACTCTCTACCACATCACCTTCACAGTTTCCAATATATAATAGGAATTCACTGTACAATTAACCTCTGTACAGCAACAACTTCTCTTCAAGGTCCAATATCTGCAGACCCAAGGGTGTTGAGCACCCTACACTGACTGTACTGTATTTAAAATTATAACATACATGTACACTGTACAAGACCAGCCAAGCACTTTGAACAGCAGAATTTAAAAGTCATCGCGAAACGCTAAAATAATTATTCAGATGACAAACTCTCTACCACAGCACCTTCACAGTTTCCCATATAAAATAGGAATTTACTGTACAATTAACCTCTGTACAGCAACAACTTCTCTTCAAGGTCCAATATTTACAGACCCAAGGGTGTTGAGCACCCTACACTGACTGTACTGTATTTAAAATTATAACATACATGTACACTGTACAAGACCAACCACACACTTTCACAGTTTCCCATATATAATAGGAATTCACTGTACAATTAACCTCTGTACAGCAACAACTTCTCTTCAAGGTCTAATATTTGCAGACCCAAGGGTGTTGAGCACCCTACACTGACTGTAGTGTATTCAAAGTTATAACATACATGTACAATGTACAAGACCAACCACGCAATTGGAACAGCGAAATTTAAAAGTCATTGCGAAACGCTAAAAACATTATTCATATGACAAACTCTCTACCACAGCACCTTCACAGTTTCCCATATATAATAGGAATTCACTGTACAATTAACCTCTTTACAGCAACAACTTCCCTTCAAGGTCCAATATTTGCAGATCCAAGGGTGTTGAGCACTCTACTCTGACTGTACTGTATTTTAAAATTATAACATACATGTACACTGTACAAGACCAACCACGCAATTTGAACAGCGAAATTTAAAAGTCGTCGCGAAACGCAAAAAACATTATTCATATGACAGACTCTCTACAATGCACCTTCACAGTTTCCCATATATAATAGGAATTCACTCTAACATTAACCTCTGTACAGCAACAACTTCTCTTCAAGGTCCAATATTTGCAGACCCAATGAAGTTGAGCACCCTACACTGACTGTACTGTATTTAAAATTATAACATACATGTACACTGTACAAGACCAACCACGCACTTTGAACAGCAAAATATAAAAGTCGTCGCGAAAGGCTAAAAACATTATTCATATGACAAACTCTCTACCAAAGCACCTTCACAGTTTCCCATATATAATAGGAATTCTCTCTACCATTAACCTCTGTACAGCAACAACTTCTCTTCAAGGTCCAATATTTGCAGACCCAAGGGTGTTGAGCACCCTACACTGACTGTACTGTATTTAAAATTATACCATACATGTACACTGTACAAGACCAACCACGTAATTTAAACAGCGAAATTTAAGTCGTCGCGAAACGCAAAAAACATTATTCATATGACAGACTCTCTACCATGCACCTTCACAGTTTCCCATATATAATAGGAATTCACTCTAACATTAACCTCTGTACAGCAACAACTTCTCTTCAAGGTCCAATATTTGCAGACCCAATGAAGTTGAGCACCCTACACTGACTGTACTGTATTTAAAATTATAACATAGATGTACACTGTACAAGACCAACCACGCAATTTGAACAGCGAAATTTAAAAGTCGTCGCGAAAGGCTAAAAACATTATTCATATGACAAACTCTCTACCAAAGCACCTTCACAGTTTCCCATATGTAATAGGAATTCTCTCTACCATTAACCTCTGTACAGCAACAACTTCTCTTCAAGGTCCAATATTTGCAGACCCAAGGGTGTTGAGCACCCTACACTGACTGTACTGTATTTGAAATTATAACATACATGTACGCTGTACAAGACCAACCACACACTTTGAACAGCAAAATTTAAAAGTCATCGCGAAACGCTAAAAACATTATTCATATGACAAACTCTCTATCACAGCACCTTCACAGTTTCCCATATATAATAGGAATTCACTGTACAATTAACCTCTTTACAGCAACAACTTCTCTTCAAGGTCCAATATTTGCAGACCCAAGGGTGTTGAGCACCCTACACTGACTGTAGTGTATTTAAAATTATAACATACATGTACACTGTACAAGACCAACCATGCACTTTGAACAGCGAAATTTAAAAGTCATCGCCAAACGTTAAAAAATTATTCATATGACAAACTCTCTACCACAGCACCTTCACAGTTTCCCATATATAATAGGAATTCACTGTACAATTAACCTCTGTACAGCAACAACTTCTCTTCAAGGTCCAATATTTGTAATCCCAAGGGTGTTGAGCACCCTACACTGACTGTACTGTATTTAAAATTATAACATACATGTACACTGTACAAGACCAACCACGCACTTTGAACAGCGAAATTTAAAAGTCGTCGCGGAACGCAAAAAAATGTTATTTATATGACAGACTCTCTACCCCAGCACCTTCACAGTTTCCAATATATGATAGGAATTCACTGTACAATTAACCTCTGTACTGCAACAACTTCTCTTCAAGGTCCAATATTTGCAGACCCAAGGGTGTTGAGCACCGTACACTGACTGTACTGTATTTAAAATTATAACATACATGTACACTGTATAAGACCAACCACGCAATTTGAACAGCGAAATTTAAAAGTCATCGCGAAACGCTAAAAACATTATTCATATGACAAACTCTCTACCACAGCACCTTCACAGTTTCCCATATATAATAGGAATTCACTCTACCATTAACCTCTGTACAGCAACAACTTCTCTTCAAGGTCCAATATTTGCAGACCCAAGGGTGTTGAGCACCCTACACTGAATGTACTGTATTTAAAATTATAACATACATGTGCACTGTACAAGACCAACCACGCAATTTAAACAGCGAAATTTAAAATTCATCTCGAAAAGCAAAAAAACATTATTCATATGACAGACTCTCTACCACAGCACCTTCACAGTTTCTCATATATAATGGGAATTCACTCTAACATTAACCTCTGTACAGCAACAACTTCTCTTCAAGGTCCAATATTTGCAGACCCAAGGGTGTTGAGCACCCTACACTGACTGTAGTGTATTTAAAATTATAACATACATGTACACTGTACAAGACCAACTACGCACTTTGAACAGCAAAATTTAAAAGTCGTCGCGAAACGCTAAAAACATTATACATATGACAAACTCTCTACCAAAGCACCTTCACAGTTTCCCATATATAATAGGAATTCACTGTACAATTAACCTCTGTACAGCAACAACTTCTCTTCAAGGTCCAATATTTGCAGACCCAAGGGTGATGAGCACCCTACACTGACTGTACTGTATTTAAAATTATCACATACATGTACACTGTACAAGACCAACCACGCACTTTGAACAGCGAAATTTAAAAGTCGTTGCAAAACGCTAAAAACATTATTCATATGACAAACTCTCTACCACAGCACCTTCACAGTTTCCCATATATAATAGGAATTCACTGTACAATTAACCTCTGTACAGCAACAACTTGTCTTCAAGGTCCAATATGTGCAGACCCAAGGTTGTCGAGCACCATACACTGACTGTACTGTATTTAAAATTATAACATACATGTACACTGTACAAGACCAACCACGCACCTTGAACAGCGAAATTTAAAATGCGTGGCGAAACGCTAAAAACATTATTCATATGACAAACTCTCTACCATAGTTTTTACTAGTTCACATGCGACACACATTGCATATAAATATTGGACAATACATAATGAGGATAAGTTCACAGCACCATTTTAGGTGGACTTAAAGACATATGGACATTAGGGGTGGGCTGATACATCGAAATATCGATGCATTGCGATCCCGAATGTCTTGATAGTATGGATCGATAGTAAAAGTCTCGATCCAATAACTATCGCCGATAGTTAGCTCAACTATCGATAGTTACGATCGTTTCCTTTTCATAAATAAAGTTTATTATTAATTTAAAACAACTTCTTTTCTCATGAAAAAAAACTAATTTTAAATAATCCAACGCCACAAAGGACCAACAATGCAGTATTTAGTTAATTTGTGTTAATCTATTTCTGTCCAATTCATTTTAAATCATTTCACAAATAATAGATTACTGTATTCCTAGATACTTTCGCGGATACAATATTTCGCGTTCTTCATACCGTCGGCATATTCGCGGCTACAAATTTTCACGGAATCATAATGCCCGCGAATTCCGCGAAACTAAAGTAGCTACGACATAAAGGTATGTTTGACACATTTTGCAATTTCAATAGGACTGTTTGTCATCACCATCCGTGTATACACAATCAAATTGATTGTGACCTTAGCTGACCTGATAACAATTACGATGCTCAATTAATCTCTTTATAACAAAGAATTTCATAAAGTGTTTTCACTAGGTGTTATCAACATAAACCGGTAAATAGTTACAATTATAAATTAACCACCAAACATACATGTTAAACAAATAAATGTGAAATGATTATTGTAAATACCTGTACAGGAATACATTGACTTTCATCATGACAAAATCAAACATTCACATGTAGAAGTAAACTAAATGTTAGCACTCCACCCATGTACCCCTGTGCTTGTTTACATTGAGCACATTACACGCTACGTCATAACAGTGTTTATGTCTACACAAGCTAAAATATGCACGATTCTTAGAGGTTCGAAATTGATGTTTATATTGAGAAAATTAACGCAATTGTTGTTGGGTTTTATAAAGATGGATTTATTTATCATGTATGCGCAAGTATAAGTATCCTTTGTCAAATGATTTTAGCATTTTTAGTATGAAGAAGCTAGAAACGTTCGCGGATTCGTTGAAGGTAACATTTTCGCGGCTATTAAACTTCGCGAAATGAAACCTCCCGCGAAAGTCGCTAACTTAAAAAGCGCGAAACCATTTCTAGGAATACAGTAGTATTTTGTACAACAAAGTGATATCTTACACGGTGCAAATTTGCGTTTACAAGTTAATCTCTGGTTTTCAAATCTTGGCAATAACTATTGCAATAGTATCGCAATAGTTTCCAGCAATACAATAGTATCGCAATAGTACTTTCAGCAATAGCAATAGTATTGCAATAGTCAGTAATGGACTCAATAGT
The DNA here is from genome assembly GCA_947247005.1 of Spisula solida. Lineage (NCBI taxonomy): Eukaryota > Metazoa > Mollusca > Bivalvia > Venerida > Mactridae > Spisula > Spisula solida. The sequence continues at coordinate 54,939,554 of OX365944.1, read as the reverse complement.
CACCCCTTAATTGGACATGTTCAAAGGAAATGCTGTCCATTTATGCACTACAATTGTTATTACATGTAGGACACATAGCACCAACTTGTAGCTTGTAGGTGAGAAATATATATCATCATAAAACATTATTTGCTTTGACAGTAGGCTTGATAAGACAAGACAGCACTTTCACAAGGAACCTATCCATTACAGATGGATGCAATAGGAAAAGACACGTAAGAGAAAAAGACACAGCTGTGTTCTTATATGGCACACAGTCCATTAAAGACGACAAAATGACAAGTTCACAGGAAACACTACACATTTTAAGTTGGTCAAGGACCAAGCACAGCTGAAAAATTGGTTCTACACAATGTCTTCATGAAATACACATTTGGTATAATTTTTAAAGAACTTGGTCTCTGTCAATTAACGGTTCAAATCTAGATTTGAAACGTGATTTTAACCTTGGGTACACACAATTGGAACATGCATTCTGCATGCTGTCTCCACAAGTTACTCATTTGGCATACGCTTCATAAAAATCGGTCAAGGTGTTAAAAAGATATGGAGCTGACAGGATTTTGTAAAGATGGGCTGACAGATGGAAGGGTAAACAGAGATTATTCCTATAAACTCTGCTTAAAAATAATCAAAAAATTAGCCCTGTTTAGCGAATAGTCACCAAAAGACAGTGAAAAATTAACAGCCTCTACTGGGAATCGAACCCAGGTCCCTGGATTGGTTGATCCAGTATGGTACCACTACACTATAGAGACAACATAATTTTACACTGCTTATTGGAATCAACACTTCATCATTTGCCAAAAGTAGGAAAGCCTGGTTATGTTTTGAAAGATATGTATAATTATATAAATAATAAATTATTTCCGAATGGTGCTTTAGTAAGGGCTAATACTATTTCAATAATTTCTGGAATAAAAGTGGCTGTGGGTAAAAGGATTGGTCTCTGTCTGCCCTTCTATCAGTCATTTCAGTCTGTAACAAATTATTGTCAGTGCATGTCTTTTGCACCCCTTCACTAATTTCCATGAAACTTATACCAAATGGGTAACAAATTGAAACAACATAGAGAAACCATGATCTAACTGTACAGACTTAAGGCCAAGGTCACAATTCAAAGGTTAGGGCGAAAGAAAAGACACTTTTTATATCTTAAAGTAATTTTACATAAGAACCTAGCTGTTCGTCAAATATTTTAAGGTGTCAGGAAAAACAACACCATTACATGGATTTTTCAACATTCAAATACCAGAAACGCTTGTATCTGTGATTGCATTATAGGTAAAACCACACCCATACAGACCAACTTCCTAACAGGGGCATAACATAACGCAGAATACCACATGGGTTTTCATTTGACTGACTGAAGCAACCTCTTTTCAACAACACTTTCTAAATTTCCAATAGGTAATATTTACTCAAAATTGAATAACCTCTGTAGCAACAACCTCTACAGAATAGCCAATGTTAGCAGATCCCAAAGGATAGTGCTGTACAGAGGTTGTACTGTATTTAAAATTAAAACATACAAGCAACAAAACCAATTCAGAATAATTTACTCTCTATCTAAAATAGTCGCCTCTTATTAACACGCTATAAGGAGTCTACTACCCGGTAACAACACAGGGAAAACTTCACATGAAGACCAACTTACTTACTTACTAAAAGCTCGCTCCCAAACTTTCCGAAAGTTGGCAAAAATAGTTGGACATTTGGTCCGACCAAGTCTTACAAACTGCTGGACAAAAAGCAAAGATGCCGGACAAAAAAATCAAAATAAATGTGTTTTAACATGCAATTTTTGTCCAATAAAACTAACCAGCTATGGTATATCATCCATTTTTCACGAAAAGTTTCTGAGGTCCAATTTTACTACCCGGGAACCACACAGGGAAAACATCACATAAGGACAACCTTGCTAAACAGCTCCCTCCAAACTAAAACCAAATTTCATGTCAACTTATCCCTTTCACTGCAAAGCGCCTAATTAAGTAACATACGCATATTTGCTAGGAAATATTTCATGGAGTTCAATATGTTTAGGCCATGTCATTACTACGACATTAGGCGACACTTAGGTTCATAATTAGTATTATAATCCTATAATTTTCTTAAAGGAAATTAAAATGCCTTGATTCTGTTGAAAAAAATGGCTTGTTTTTTCTTTCAAAATCAGTGTTTCGGTTCATTGACTGTTCTTTAAATAAACATGTAAGTAGAACCAGAATAAATGGACAGCGGTCAAGCAGTAACTTTAAATAAAGCAATTAGAACCAAATGTATCATGTGCAAAATGTTGATTCATTTTCTTTTTTCAGCATAATTTCTAAAATCACTAAAGTTTTAATTTAAAACAACCTAGCATATTGCCATTAAATTTGGGATGAAACATCAGTAATTGTTTCTCTACTTGTTGCACATGTATAAAAACAGTATGCTGTGTAATGATTTTTCAAAACTGAAAATTTAAGTATTTTAAAACAATACTTAAAACTACAAATAACTTTAACATTACCTTTACTGTACGACTCCTTACATGCAGAATTTTGTTTATGCTAGGTTTTATGTTGCTAAGATTCAAACTATTTCGGTAAAATGCAAATTTGAGATTTTACAGTTATCCCCCTAACATCTAAGACTGTCTTAAAAACTAGCAAACTCTACTGTTAAGAATTTCCAAACTTATTGCCATAAATGTATTCTTCAACAAAAAAAGTCCTATAAGTATAAAGTAGGACAGAGTTATATGTCTTGCTTTTAAAATAAGATATATTGCAGACCCTATATGCTTACAATACGCAGACTCTATCAAATGCCTATATAATGACTATAAGACTTTTTGAATGGCGTCTGTTACATTGTTTTGTTGTGCCCTTTATGTTTTGCTCTCTTGTTGCCTTCATTAAATACTTTCTGTGCTACTCAATGGGCATAATATTGTTTATGTAATGTTTCATGTTTTACATTATTTTATTACCTGTCACTGTGGCCTTTTTGTTAGAGGGCATTACATGTTGGGAAACATTTATTTACACTGTCCTGTTCTATAAGGTTGTCTATTGGGTAAGTGTGAGGTACAGAGTATTGTAAACGTGTAAGCCCCCAGTGGCATTTGTCACTGTCCGTACCAAGGTGGAAGCCCTTTAGTCAACCTACCTCTATGTATGTATTGTCTACTTTATAGCATAAAGAGAAAAAATACAAACACATATTGCCACAGTGCCTTTTTGTGAAACTTTTTTCATTTTGTATGTGGCATTCTGCAATTTTGTTATCCAGCATAAGGCTGCTTCGTATCTTTCAAGATTGCATGTACACTGTATCTGTAGTGGAGTGTTGTTGTGGTGTTTGTTGTCTAGTTGTTATTTTCGAGATATATACAATAATAATATATATATAATAATAAAGACTTTATTTAATGAGGCAACACAGTTGGCAAAGCCAGTCTTACCTGTGAGCCTCAATATATATGTACATATAATTTACAACAAATACATTGTACACTGTCTGTGCCTTTTTGTTTTCATGTGTCTTCATGTGTTTCTGTTGAGTGTTGCTACTGCCCATAGTTTCGTATATTTTGGTTTAATTATTAAAAGAGGCTTTGGATCTGGAGTTTAGCTCCGATTCCGTTTGCTATATTATTGTAGGTCATAACTACATGACCGTGCAATATACACATATATATATACACATAAATTAATGTATAAACTTTACAAATTGCATTGCTCAGTGTTAGCGACATGATATTAATCTAATAACCATTAACAAAATATGTTGGCCGTTCGGTTGCATGTTCTGTTACATGCTACGGTGATCCAAGTATGGTCAGCGCCAGTCAGACTGGGGTTGATACTATGTTTAGCATTATTGAAGGTAATTAAAATAGCAATTAGTGTCGCACAGGTTTTCCAGTGAAATAAATGAGCTTGCTCATTGATCATGTTATAGTGCTGGACCTTTTGGCCAGCCATAAGCCAATGATATTCCCGAAACTTAGACGGGTCATGTAATATGGGTCATGTGATTCCTATCGCAAGCTTATTGTTATAAGTACCAAACTGGTCATTGGCAGGGGAGTTCCGTCTCGTGGGAGTTAGTCAGTGGACTCACGCAGTTCCCTTGTAGGCTGGCGGAGTACCTTTAGGGAATAAACATGGGTAGGCTGAGGACGCCTTTATAATTAATTAATCAACTAAATGCGAAGTACAAAAAGAAATATATGAATTTAAAAAAATAAAAACTGTAGCGAGAATTAAGTTGTGTTACTATGTCATTCAGTGTAGGCATTTAGCCTTTTGATTTTTGCAAATATTTAATTCGGTTTTTACTGGAGGAAACCCCAGTTTTCGTATTACATACCATCTCAGAAATCACTACGATTTTAACTATGTAATTTCTCCACAACCAATTCATCCGAGCAAGAAACAAGTGCTAGCAAATCTCAATTAATATCGTAATTTTCAACCATTTTTAAGAAAATTTGTTTATAACAATTGAATTATCTTTTATTTGTTTGTATTGTGTGAACTTTTTGTAAGTTTTTTTCGATGAATAAATGTATTTGTGCAAATAAATTCCTACGCGCTGTAAAGTGACTAATGATTTTTGAGGGTCGATAAAAATGTCACTGTTAAAAGTAACCTGTTGAGCAGACGAACTTTACCTAATTCATGGTTTTAACATTCATATTAAAATTTAGCTAGAAACTCCTAATCTAACGTGTGCGTTTTTTCATTATTTACAATATTTTGCATTTGTTGAAAGTATTGATCCACATTTCTTCCATTAACTTTACCAGAGATCTTCAGCTGAATATTTTGGGTCTATCGTTAGAACGACCCTTTTCCCAGCGCTGTTTTATAAATTTTTGCCGCCGAAAGTCGAGACCATATCAGTTATTTGTGTTTCGTCCCCATCGGATTTGTTCGGGCTATTCGTACTCTATCCAGGTCGTACGCAGGTAGAGTTATGGAAAAAGGACTGTGTGTAATTTTCAGTTTCTAGTTTTTTTATTTTCTTGCGCTCATGTTAACAGTATTGATCGACTTTTGACCCATTAAACTACCACAGATTATCAGCACTGAGCTGCGTATACAATGTTCCCGCCAAAAGTCGAGACCATTCGTGCATTTGTGTTTCGACCCCTATTTTATTCGTTCTCGCTAATCGTACCATATCGGGTGGTTTATAATCTAGATATGCAGCTGAAGAATTGTGGAATTAAGACTTGTTTTAGTTTTTAGATGCTGGATTTTTTATTATTTCTTGCCCCATTCATCCTCTACCGATTTCTTAATAATTAGCTATCCTACTCAATAATTAGCGCGGAAATGTTTTAACAAATGTTTTATTGTATTTATTTCGCGAGTCTGACCTGTAATACGGTATACCAGGACTGGTATGTCTTGATGTCCACAGGCACATTCAATGTTTGATAATTCATTTAACAAGCATCTTATGAAGTAATGTCAGTGAAAAACGGAAAAAAAACTGAGACTCGATCACACAATGTGGCATATTACTTAGGACTGCAGTAGGTGTATTGCCTTCATGAGCTCTGTTATTGTGATGAGTCCATTACCATTAAAGATAAAACCCAATATTACCAAGAGTAGTGATTTCCCCCCAGTAACAATACTTCAGTACTTTGATTTGACAACTGGGACTAAGGCGTTGATTTTCTCATTTGGCTGTGTGTTGGGCACTGTACCGTGTATGTTTGAATGTTTTTTGAGCTTGGCTGGTCAGGTTGAGAGCTGCCTTCCCTGTCCAACTTAATATTATCTTTTTGCAAGATTCAAAGAAATAGCTTTGATAGTTTAGGTGGAAAGGTGACCTAAACATAAAACTTAACCTGGCAACCCTGACATTGATCAAGTACTGACAATATTTTTTTCAAAAAATCAGCTGGCCTAAAACTTGATTATTTCCCAAACAATGAATCCTAGCATCTACAATACCGCAACCGTGGCAGGGATAACCAGGCCCAATGGCATAAGGTGATGGCAGGGCTACACCGTGGCAGGGATAACCAGGCCCAAAGGCCTAAGGTGATGGCAGGGCTATGTTGATTATGTAACTGAGTAACAATCAAATGGAACCATTAAAGTAAATACTAATTAAGTATGCTACTGAGTTATATTTTTGAACAGTTGTTTTGTAAGTTAGACAATTGGAGCAAAATTGGGTAAAAATGCATCTATAAAAATGAAGTTAGAATATGATCATGATTTCAACAAAAGATGAAAGCGAAATAAATTCCTAAAAGAGGCATGAGACTTACTACTTCTCTGCCTAACCTTGTATAACGGAGCAATGATCATATGACCATCATATGACACCTCAATAGTACATTAACTAAACCTTATGACCCAGAACCTAAAATAATTTAAAACAAGTAAACAGAAATTTGATGCATAAAAATCTACAGTTTAATAGTATTGAGGTGCACTATTGAAAAAATATATTATCTACCTAAATACAGTCATGTCATATACATTGTAAAAGAAGTTGACCACAAAAATCAAACTGGAAAAAGTTAAATCCATGTGTTTGATGTAGACTATCAGCACAATACTTTCAAGACCTAGCTGTGAGCGCCACATTCCAGGAATTGGTGGTCCACATAATGTGCATGTATATTGGTGGAGTACAATGCATAAGTTAGTATAAGTAATCCAAGGATTGTCATACATGGGAGAATAACTAGTTTAGTGACTTGGTATGGTCATGATTTTAGTGACCATTACAGATTGTGACTTTGGTGACCATTTTGGTTTGTGACTCTGGTGACCATTATGGTTTGTGACTTAAGTTACTATTATGGTTGTGACTTTGGTGACACATTTGGGTTGTGACTTTGGTGACACATTTGGGTTGTGAATTTGGTGACCAATATATACGGTGTCGCGTTCCCGCCAATCAGAACTTCACCTTTCCAATGGGGGCAACGATGTGACAATGCGAGATTAATCTCGCATCTTCGACCTTCCGAAATCTCATACAAATACTATGATTACAATTTCACTATATTTTTGCATGGCTTTAAAACGTTGATTCAATTTCAGATAACCAATCATTATTTTGCATTTATCACATCTCTTAACTGATTATTATATTATTTTAGTAAAATTTAACCTAAGTGTGTCTTCATTATTATGTCTTCATGCATTTTCAATATGACTTGCTTCAAAGCATATTTATCTTGCATTGTTCTTTGTGAATCTGTTGATCAAGTCCATCTAGTTTGTGATTGTTTGTTATTATTTCTTATTATTAGTTATCCAACCTTTCTTTTGAGTTTTAATTGAACTATCATAGGTGTGAACTATTTCACTTATCCAGTCTGATCTGTTTAGTTTAAGTAACTTGATTTGCTACTAAGGTTGTATCACTCAGAGTGAACTAGAGCTGTCGCCATTCGGCAGACTAATATACCCCCGCCGGCAAAGGGCCATAATTCTGCAAAAATTCATCACAGTGCAAATTCCTTTCTTCATGCACATCTATATGTTAAGGTTATTCATCTGTGAAAGTTCGAGCGAAATCCTGCCAAAACTGTAGGAGTTGCGTCCACAAGAATGCATCTACGGACAGACAGACTGACTGACTGACAGACAGACAAGAATCCAGTATACCCCCCTTACAACTCGTTGTGCGGGGGTATAATTACTCTGTCTGCTAGAGTTATGGGGAACCTTTTGATGTATATACATAATACAGTAATACTATCTTTGTAAAGTATAGACTTTGTGCATTTGATTTATTTATTTAATGACTTCGTGAACTTTGTGTTTAATTCATGACTCAGCGAAATAGATAATATCTTTGTGATATATCTGAACTCTGTGAACTCTGTGATATGAGTAAGGAGGATAGAACAAAAGACACCGAGCTGAGAAAAGAAGCACAGTAACAACAACAAGACCTAGACGATGAAAATTTTCGATTCATAGTACAAGGACCTGCCTGCTAGAGTTAAGGGGAACCTTATTTAAATGGACTTAACTTTTGATGTATGTACATAATACACAATACAGTATCTTTGTGAAGTATAGACTTTGTGCATTTGATTTATTGTTTTAATGACTTTGTGAACTTTGTGTTTAATTCATGACTCAGCGAAATAAATAATATCTTTGTGATATATCTGAACTCTGTGAACTCTGTGATATGAGTAAGGAGGATAGAACAAAAGCAACAACAACAAGACCTAGACAATGTTAATTTTTCGATTCGTAGTACGAGGACCCGTCTGGGACAGAAAAATCGTCAGGGTAAGAAGAGATCGGAAGGGAAGTGCATCCCCTAAGGTGGAAGTAGCATAATTACAGAGTGTAATGATGTAAATAATGATGTAGATATGTGCAATGTTATTTTTTCCAATGTTGATATTTTATCAAGCGATAAGCTTGTTAAACTTAAAATCATGTTAGATGTGGACATAAAATCAGTTCTGATAACTCTACAAATAGTAAAACCGTAAAACTTTAGATTTGAGCGAGTCATCGCTGAGTACAATATATCTGGACATGAACTCGTACATGTCAATATAATGGGAATAAGGACCTAGGAAGGGGAATTCTAGTACATATAAAGGATCAGGGTATAAAATATACTCCACTAACTTTTGACACAGACTTTTCTGAATACTTGTGTGAAGAAATCCCATTGAACGATAAGGATAAACTATTATTCACCTCTGTATATCGGAGTCCAAGCTTTAATTAGGACAACAATGACAACCTGAATGAACTTTTGAAACATGTAACCTTGAAAAAATATTCTCACTACTTAACAGTTGGTGATTTCAACTACAGTGGAATAGACTCAGTAAGTTAATGACCACCTGTGGCCCAGGTGAAGCAAGATATGAATTCATGGAAACTATCAAGGACTGCTTCTGGTACCAGCCTATATTAGAACCTACAAGAACCTCCTTCACTATTGAATTTGGTATTCACTAATGGAAAGTATGCTTAACATAGACTGGCACATTGAACTTCAGAATAAAGACACTAAATCTCAGTGGAAAATACAGTCTAACTTGTATTAAGCACCCACCCTGGGGAAGGTCTTAAAACGTTCACTTAACGCAATGGTCGTTTAACACAAATGTAAGAAACATTGAGTGTAATTAACGAATTTCCGATTTAAGGCTGTCTGATTACTTTTAAACTTCAATTGATAAACATTAGTGTGTAAATAAATTTTATGATGCTTCTTACTTGTATGCATCGTCTTCATAAGCATTTCAATTTATCATTTTAATAATTTAATCTTACTGATATATTACACAATGCAATTAATGTAAGTCAGTTTTGCTTGCACTCGAAGAAAAGAACAGAATAGACCGGGGTTTAGCCCAATCTAAATGAACGGAGACAACAAGCTGATTGCAGCAAAAGATACAACAATTAATCCTTAATAATTTGTGTAATCGGATTTAAATCATCTAACTGACATGCCCTACGGACACAATTGTGATTAACAACGGTGTTAATTGGGGCCCAATTAACATAAGACAAACTCTGAAGTGTGAACAAACAATGATTTATGACGCGGTATCAGGTATAAACAACAACCTGTCACAACAGACAACAAGTGATTTAAAAATTTTTGGTCGCTTAATGCAATTTTACCAATTACTTATAGTGCTTAAACAGTGGTCGCTGGTCGCGTAAGACAATAGTTGCTTAATACAATTGACTAATAGAGCAATAATATGGTCGGTAGGATTTGAAACCGGTCGTTTAAGACAAAGGTCGCTTAATACGTGTGGTCGCTAGTACAAGTTGGACAGAAATAAAAGATATAATAAATGAGGCGGATGAGTGTCATGTTCCAAAATCAGTTATCAGGAAAAAGGGAAAGAATGGACCAGAAAGAACATTCAATATGAGTAAACAATTGAAATCAGCAATTAAGAAATTAATTTTCTGTCTGTTAAGCGAAGCACATAAGACGGAAAATGCTTTCCTGTGATTGGTTAAGATCTTGTGATTGCACCAATCAGGAGTTGTTGTGAGTAGTGATTGAAGGTATGTGGTCATTCAGCTTTGGGCACTAAGAGCTTACAAGACGTATATTTTTTAGTTCATAAAACGGGGAAAGATGCTGCTAAGTGCTATAAATTTGTTACATGTACTTTATGCATATGAGATGATGTTGGTATTAATGTGTATGCACATATATGAGATGAACTCATGCTGATATGATGATGAATGTATTGATAATAGAAAGTAAGCTAGCTTGCCCAAGTGCTCACTACAATTATACTATATAATAAGTTATGAAGTGTTTGTTGTTATATATGTAGTAGATTAATGGTATAGATCTGTGAAGATCACAGGAAAAAAGAGCGCTTATGGCATAGATATAAACAAACTGGTTACCAATCTGATCAGACCAACTACAAGAGATCACGCACCAAAGTAAGACAGCTAACGAGGAAAGCTGTAAAGACATATGAGGAGGATATTGTTGGTGGTATAAAGGCGAATCCAAAATAATTCTGGACTAATGTTAAATCAAAATCAAAGACAAAATCTTCTATTTCTGATCTATATTCAAACAGTGATAAATCGGAAATATCGAGTAGTGACTATGAAAAGGCAGAAATTCTTGGTGACTTTTTTACCTCAGTGTTAACAGCTGATGATGACTTTGAAATACCCCATATTGAGGAGAAATATATCAATAACTGTGAATACGCAGATAACATCAACATAACAAGCGATATTGTCAGAAAACAGCTCCAGAAACTGAAAATTGACAAATCCCCTGGGCCTGATAGCATCAGCCCAATGGTACTGAAAGAATTAGCATCGACACTTTGTATACCATTAGTGATCCTATTCACTAAATCAATACAGGATGCCCAGCTTCCCCAAGAATGGACATCGCCCAACATTAGTGCTATCTTCAAAAACAGTGACAAGAAAGATCCTGGCAACTATCGTCCAGTCAGCGTCACTTGCATTGTGTGTAATGTACTTGAATCTATATTCAGGGAAAATATGATTAAACATATATGTCATTTAATAATCTGTTTAGTGATAAGTAATTCGGTTTCATACCAAAAAGATCAACAGTTCTCTAATTAATAATAGTCATGGACAAATGGTCATTAGATAATGGATATCATGTTGATACAGCATATTGTGACTTTATGAAAGCCTTTGACAAAGTGAGTCATCGCTTATTAATTCACAAATTACATATGTATTGATTTGGACCTACTTATATAAAGTGGATTGAAGCATTCCTAAGTAATAGTATACAGAAGGTAATTGTTAACTCTCAAGAATCAGGATCAAACAATTGTAACCAGTGGAATTCCACAGGGATCAGTCCTCGAACCTCTTTTGTTTGTAATTAATATAAATGATCTACCAGATAGATTGAACAATAACAGTGATGTTTTCTTATACGTGGACGACACCAAAATAGTCCGTGAAATAATTGATACTGAAGATCAACAGAAATTACTTAAGGATATACACTGTATGTATGAATAGTCAAGCATATGGAAGTTAAAGTTTCATCCACTAAAATGTAAAGTGATGTCCATCAGTACTAAACCAGTAGTGGAGGACTTCCCCTACACCCTGAGTGATCGTCTAGATCCAATGGAATACACAACATCTGAGAAAGGCATTGGTGTCATCATTGACAATAAAATGAACTTTGAAGAACACATGACTGAAAAGATCAACAAGGTAAACATGTAACTATGTATGTAACTATGTATAAATACAATGCCCAGATAATACAAAATTCGATTCTTATAAGTTTTAATTGTATGTTGTATATATTGTATATATGTTATGTGTTTTTACTGGCTTTAATAAAAGCCCATTTACAACATACTCTGTTTTAATTTCGTATTGCAAGCTACGCAATCTTTCACACAGGAAAATCATTTGAGAGCCATAAACTTTGTGATTGTTCTTGTTATGACTCCTTAAAAATTAGTAAACTACAGCCGTCTTTGTGATCTTGAAATATTTATTGTACTTGCAACTGCAGACGTACAGTTAAACGTCCAGCTATACACACAATTGATTGAAAAACACCTGAACAGCAGTGACACCACTACACTGTTCTCTAGGATTTGTGAACGTAGTGGACAAACTGAAAAGCAGTCCTAACTATCTTCATAAAAGTGGCGGAGAACAGTCTCGGTACTTCGGGAAAACTGCATGCGAGTATTCCCCATACTTGTGACAAGACACAGCTCAACAGTCAACCCAATATAGAAAGGATGCCAGTTGAGTCGAGACAGAGAATGTCATCTCATTACGTTCGGTGATACAGTTTGGTACTCAACCGTCTGCAGTCAGTTGGAAGGGTATAATAGAAAATATGCTGCAGTTCAGAGTAAAATGCAAACCTAAAAAAGAAGAATGAAGAGATGGCAGCCCTCATCAGAAATTCAGGACAGGAAGTTTTTTCAAGAGAAGGTAAACTCGATTATGAATCAATACTCAATCCGGTAAATACCAATAAAGAAGAACCAAAATCAATCAAGTGGTATGAGGATGAAATTCAACGACTTAAACATTTTTATACCATGTTCATAGATGTCAATAGAGAAGATATCCAGAAGTTATCAACATTCATCAGTGTTCAGCTCAGCGAATATTGTATGCCGAATCTGGACCCATTTTATTGTGAATGTTGTGGTAGTTCCAGATACCATGATCCTGACGATTGTGTTGCAGCCATACTTGGAAGTGTGTGTGAATTTTGTGATAGAAGACACTTTACTGGTCTCTGCAATCAGAGGGACAATGGTTTCTGTCCATAGACAAAATTGTTGTAAAATTGTGTATTTGTATTTAATATAATGACTTTGTGTTTAATTCATGATTAAACGAAATAATGAATATCGTTGTAATATAACTGAACTCTGTGAACATAAACTTTGTGATTGTGATTGTTACGCACTGTGGGATTCATATAAACATGAGATTTAAAAAAGGTAGGTCGATAATTATCGCCAACAATTATCGCATGTTTGTATAAGTCTTCTTAAGGTCAAAGATGCGAGATTAATCTCGCGTTGTCGTATCATCCCCCATGGGAAAGGAGAAATTACGAATGACGGTAACGGGACAACTTAGTTTTAGACTAACTAAAGGCCAAGCCCTGTTTCGCATAGCTAGATCAAAATTCCACCATGATTAACCATTTCATGGATGGAAAAATACACCTTATATTACAAACTAGACAAATAAAACTATTACTACTGCATCTCATCAAAATCGACCATAAGTCCATAGACTATTATCTATAATTTTTTTAATAACCAAGACTCAAAAGCCAAAATACAGTGTTAAAACTGAAGATAAAAAGGTTGACAGCGGAGCTTCAGATCATAACGCCCCTTATGTGATATGTTGATAAAAAGTATCCAAACTAATTTTTAAAGAAATTTAAAAACAAAAATATGTTTAAAAACTTAAAGCTTAAACTAACTTAACATGAAATTTGAAACAGGGTCAGGTCAAAATGTTGCCATATGATTCATGTCCAGAATACCCTTAATTGACACTTAACACTAGCAAAGTAGTGAACCTAACTTCAACCTACAATAAAGACTTTTAAATAAATATATAGGAACTATATTTAAAATATAAAAGCAGTTTATAATCAAGAATATACTTGCAGATTATAACATGCTAAATTAAATAGGAATTTCTGTATTTATATTTACTTAAATGGTCCAATTACATAAAATTGTTTTATTTCATAATTTTACTGTATATTGAAAAAGGATTCCGATTTCTGACAGTATATAATTTGATTTATTTTGTTTAACCATGCGGTTTTTGTGACAATAGTCCTGTTTATTTTTGAATGTCCAACATAATGACCAAGCTGGAGAAAAAAAAGAAATAGATTTATTTAATAAGGGTTGATTACTTTAAGACAGAGTTGATTATTTTATGACAGGATTTTTTTTATTTCAGAACAGTATAAATAATGATTTTAAGACAGGAAGATATTTGTTTAAGAAGAATTGAGATATTTTTTTTAGAAGAGTTCTTGACTTTAAGACAGGAAGGAATTTATTTAAAAAGAGTTGCTGATTTTAAGACAGGAAGGAATTTATTTAAGAAGAGTTGCTGATTTTAAGACAGGAAGGAATTTATTTAAAAAGAGTTGCTGATTTTAAGACAGGAAGGAATTTATTTAAAAAGAGTTGCTGATTTTAAGACAGGAAGGAATTTATTTAAAAAGAGTTGCTGATTTTAAGACAGGAAGGAATTTATTTAAGAAGAGTTGCTGATTTTAAGACAGGAAGGAATTTATTTGAAAAGAGTTGATTATTTTAATTAGTTATCTTGAATTAAATATCATAATTATTTAAGAATTAAATAGACATGAAATATTACATTCATTAACCTTTTCTTAGAATTGAATAGACAAGAAATATGTCCCACCAAGGATATTACTATGTCCAATGACGTGAGATGGCGCCAGCACAATGTTCTAGCTGGGATAACTATGTCCAATGACGAGATATGGCAGCAGCACAATGTTCTAGCTGGGATATAGAGAAACTCTGGTCACTGTCCGGTGAGAACAATGTTATCAGGCGAGGTGATATCGTCCGGGTGGCGAGCCTTTGGCGAGTCACCCCGGACGATATCGCCGAGTCTGATAACATTGTTCGATCCGGACAGTGACCCGAGTTTCTATTTATCATGCAACAAGCACCACGGAACAGGTAAGGGGCGTAATTCCTCAGTTGTGGGTTTTAGTAGATCCAGTAAACCCGCCGATTAACACAATTCAATGTGCTTCCGCGAAACAAAATAGTTCTCAATTCTACGCTGCTTAACAAAAGAAATATTAAAAAATAAAATATTTCAATTATATATTCAGAAAGGGAAACCTTAGTAAATGGTATTACCAAATAACTACATTGTGTCATAATAGTAGAATAAAATTTCGCCCATGAATTTATGAAGTTTTTTGAATGAATCATCAATGACGTACGTGTGTGAACAAGGTCGTTTACTACGTCATAAATCCTTCTGTTATTCTTAACAATGCCTTGGAATAAATATAAACATGGACTATGTGAAACACTGGGTTGTTTGCGGTAACTGTCAGTGCAAAATTGAATTCCGGACGGGGGAAATAACTTCAAGAATGAACAGTTTATACAAGCTTACTCGTCTTAGTCAAGTTGGTGGGTGGAGAATGGCAGTAGGGAGACCTCAATGATTGGAAAATCGATGGAAATAGAATATGGTAAGACATTGATCTTGTTGAAGAGCCTCTTATATTTTTTTATGTTTTACCTATGTATGAACCATATGTACACTGAATCTAACAATGATTTAACTGACCCACCTAGTCTTAAGATTCGCCAAATATTTCCGACTTTTTTCATTTTCAATGATTTTGTATGCGCATCGTATCGAGTCTTTAAATGAGTTCCATATTGCATTTTGTCCAGTGTATTTGATGTGGAACCGTTGTCTATGCATACTCTTTATGTTTATTTATCTTTGATGATCCTATGCCAGTGGATTTATGTGTGTTTATTGTTTTTTTAGGGCCTTTCCCAAACGATTGATCCGTGGATGACCCGTATGAATTCAAGAAAAAATACACTGGCGTAGCCCTACATGGCGAAGAAATATTGCTGATGTTGGTTGTAAATCTAAACTTTGAATAAATATTAGCTATCAAATGTATATTTTTGTAGTTTTCAATAATATGTAGGTCAATTTTAGACGGAATGAGAAATGGGAAAATAGTCCGTGATTTGTGGGCGGAGCCAAAAAGTGTTCTCAGGCTACTAGCAGCCTATTGACCTGAGAACACATACTGTTCTCAGGTCATGTGTTATCAGGCAGTTACCATGGCAGTTGCATGATAAAACTATGTCCAATGACGAGATATGGCAGCAGCACAATGTTCTAGCTGGGATAACTATGTCCAATGACGAGATATGGCAGCAGCACAATGTTCTAGCTGGGATAACCGGCCCAATGGCATTAGGTGACGGCAGGGCTATAACCCACCAAGGATAACTATGTCCAATGACGTGAGACGGCAGCAGCACAATGTTCTAGCTGGGATAATTGGCGCAAAGGCATTAGGTGATCGCAGGGCTATGTCCCAGCAAGGATAATTATCTCCAATGACGAGAGATGGCGCAGCACATTGTTCTAGCTGAGATGACCAGGTCCAATGGCATCAGGTGATGGCAGGGATATGTTGATTAAGTGAGTGAGTGAGTAATCAATCAATTAGAACCATTCAAGTAAATACTAATTAAGGATGCTCCTGAGTTGTATTGATGAACAGTTGTTTTGTAAGTTAGACAATTGCAGCAAAATTGGATAAAAATACATAGACAAATTAAGTTAGAAGTATGTTCATGATTCCAACAAAGAATGAAAGTGAAAATAAATCCTAAAAGAGGCATGAGGCTTACAACTTCTCTGCCTAACCTTGTATAATGGAGCAATGATCATATGACCCTCAAGTCCACCTCAATAGTAATCATCTACATTAACTAACCCTTATGACCCAGAACCTAAAATAATTTAAAACAAGTAAGAGACAACAAGGAAGTTGAAGTGACAAATTTGATAAAAATATACAGTTTAATAGTATTGAGGTGTAGTATTGAAAAAATATATTATCTGCCTAAATACAGTCATGTCTTATACCGGTATAATTTGGTACAATAACCAAACTAGAAAAAGTTATATCCATGTTTCTGAGGTAGACTATAAGCACATATAACTTTCAAGACCTGTGAGCACTACATTCCAGGAACTGGTGGTCCACATATACATGTATATTGTTGGACTACCATTACAAGCAAAATGCATTAGTTAGTATGAGTAATCCAAGGATTGTCATACATGGGAGAAAAACTAGGTTAGTGACTTTGGTGACCAGTGAGTATTACGGAATGTGACTTTCTGACCATTATGGTTTGTGACTTGGGTGACCATTTTGGTTTGTGACTTTGGTGACCAATATGGTTTGTGACTTTGGTTACCAATATGGTTGTGACTTAGGTGACAAATACTGTTTGTGACTTTGGTAACCATTATTATATATCTTTTACTACTATATTTGACATACCGGTAATATATAGGATGAATGTCGAGGAACAAAACACAACCATTGTTGTATGAATGTTGAGGAACGAAACAACCATTGCTGTTTAATTTTCTCATTAAAATAGTCTAGTAGTCTATAGTATAGTAGGCAGATAAAATACAATAATAAAAGCATTTTCCGCATTGAACATGACCTTATTTAAATGAAATAGTTGGAAGGTTAAATTATGATCCTCACAAGCTCTTATGCTGTCATTCCTGTTATATGACCCATATACTCAGTAACAGATGCCAACAATTTGGTTATAACCACTATTTAAAGGTTGAACTAAACCTAATTCACACTGTGTCATGATTGACAGATAAAAGGAAAATATAAAATGATGTATCACATACGAACAATGATACTGTTTTAGACTAACTAAAAATGGCTAAGACCTGTTTTGCATAGCTAGATCAAAATTCCACCATGATTAACCATTTCATGGAAGGAAAAATACATTACCTCATCACCCTATATTATAAACTATGCAAATAAAACTATTAATACTGTATCCTCATCAAAATTGACCAAAAGTCCATAGACTAAAATTATTTTAATATCCAAGGCTCAAAAGCCAAAATACAGTATTAAAACTGAAGATCGAAAGTTTGACAGCTGAGCTTCAGATCATAATGCCCCTTATGCAAGAAGGTGATATGTTGATAAAAAGTATTTGAATTAATTTTAAAGCATTTTTACAACAAAAATATATTTAAAAAGATCCTCACCCTAAACCATAATATGAAATTTCAACATTATGTGTCCAGAATGTTCCTCTAAACATACCACCAATAATTGAATAGTTAAATAAGCCCTAACATGAAACTTCCAGTAAAAATAGGGTCTGAAAATCCCATAAATCTACCTTATATTATTTATATCCTAAATGGTGAGGTATTTATTCAAAAAATAACAATTTCATGCAATAGTTCTTAAACCCCAATCACATGTCCAATGCATTTTCCCTTAAATTAACTTAACATGAAATTTGAAACAGGGTCAGGTCAAAATGTTGCCATATGATTCATGTCCAGAATACCCTGAAATGACACTTAATACTAGCAAAGTAGTGGACCTAACTTCATCCTACATTAAAACTTTAAAACAAATATAAAGTAACTACATTTAAAATGTAAAAAGCAGTTTAAAACCAAGAACATACTTGCAAATTATAACATGCTAAAATGGAATAGGAATTTCTGTATTTATATTTACTTAAATGGTTCAATTACATAACATTTCACACACATATGGAAAAAAGGAAGATAAATGAAGAATACATTTATATCAGTAATAGGCCATGGGTTATCCTTCACACCAATACAGATGGTTGTAATTAACAATATTTCAATACCCCTATTAGGAAAGACAAGAACATATTTATTATTTGAAGAATATTTGGAGAAGATTGAATCAATTACAATAAGTTGAAGTAGATAGATTGCATACAAGTGGGCATAAATTGCACACTGCCCCGTTATAGTATAAAGTTGGGATGCCACATTGACCAGTGTCAAGAAATCAATTAATATCCTCCACACTGATAGAGACAGGCATATAATGACCAAGTTCCATGACCTCTATTTGGGAGAAAAACAGTAATAGATTTATTTAATAAGAGATGATTATTTTACGACAGGAAGATTTTTATTTCAAAACAGTATCAATAATGATTTTAAGACAGGAAGATATATTTTTAAGAAGAATTGAGATATTTATTTTAGAAGAGTTAATGATTTTAAGACAGGAAGGATTTTTTTTTAAAAGAGTTCATTATTTTAATTAGTTATCTTGAATTAAATATCACAATAATTTAAGAATGAATTAGACATGAATTATTACATTCATTAACCTTTTCTAAGAATTGAATAGACAAAAACTATGTCCCACCAAGGATAACTATGTCCAATGACGAGAGATGGCGGCAGTACAATGTTCTAGCTGGGACAAACAGGCCCAATAGCGCGAGATTATAGTGGCAGCACAATGTTCTAGCTGGGACAAACAGGCCCAATAGCGCAAGATTATAGCGGTAGCACCATGTTCTAGCTGGGACAAACAGGCCCAATGGCGCGAGATTATAGCGGCAGCACAATGTTCTAGCTGGGACATACAGGCCCAATAGCGCGAGATTATAGCGGTGGCACAATATTCTAGCTGGGATAACCAGGTCCAATGGCATTAGGTGATGGCAGGGATATGTTGATAAACTGAGTGAGTGGATAATGAATCAATTAGAACTACAGTCAACTCTCGTTATCTCGAATTTCACGGGACCGTGGGAATTACTTCGACATAACAAAAATTCGAGATAGAATTTTCGGCATCGAAGTTGCAATGTTATCAGTTTCTGTCATTTTACGCCGCCATATTGTTACGGTCGTAAGAACGACATATTCGTGAAAATTGCTTGTTGTGATATTTATGTACATGTATTTCTCCTCGAGAAAATGCATTTTATTTTAATTATTATTTTTACAAACAATTGTTCGAGATGACATGTTTATTGATGTTAGTACGTAACCCGAAGCTTTATGACATGTTTGCGCAAATTGTTGCAAACAAATATTTGTTCAACAATGGAAGGCGCGAAAATTACAGGTAAATCGAAGATTTCAGACTGGCGAAGTGTGAAAAACATTCGACGATAGTCGAATACCAACAGACTTCGACCCGACTTCGAGATGAACAATAGATTTAAAGTGCAAATTGGTTAATCGGGACCAAAAAATAATTCGACATAACGAAAAATTCGAGCCGAATTCGAGCCGAAACTTCGAGATGGGTCTCGAGATTTCATATAGACAAAGAAGGAGAAAAATCGGGACTTGAAAAAAACTTCGACATAACGGAAAATTCGATATAAGCGAGTTCGAGATAACGAGAGTTGACTGTATTAAAGTAAATACTTATTAAGGATGCTCCTGAGTTGTGATTTTGAACAGTTGTTCTGTGAGTGAGACAATTGGAGCAAAATTGGATAAAAATGCATAGACAAATTAAGTTAGAAGTATGTTCATGATTCCAACAAAGTATGAAAGTGAAAATAAAACCTAAAAGAGGCATGAGACTTACAACTTCTCTGCCTAACCTTGTATAATGGAGCAATGATCATATGACCCTCAAGTCCACCTCAATAGTAATCATCTACATTAACTAACCCTAATGACCCAGAACCTAAAATAATTTAAAACAAGTAAGAGACAACAAGGAAGTTGAAGTGACAAATTTGATGTATAAAAATATACAGTTTAATAGTATTGAGGTGTAGTATTGAAAAAAAAAAATATTATCTGCCTAAATACAGTCATGTCTTATACCGGTATAATTTGGTACAATAACCAAACTGGAAAAAGTTATATCCATGTTTCTGAGGTAGACTATCAGCACACATACCTTTCAAGACCTGTGAGCACTACATTCCAGGAACTGGTGGTCCACATATACATGTATATTGTTGGACTACCATTACAAGCAAATGCATTAGTTAGTATGAGTAATCCAAGGACTGTCATACATGGGAGAAAGACTAGGTTAGTGACTTTGGTGACCAGTGACCATTACGGATTGTGACTTTCTGACCATTATGGTTTGTGACTTGGGTGACCATTTTGGTTTGTGACTTTGGTGACCATTATGGTACCAATATGGTTGTGACTTAGGTGACGAATACTGTTTGTGACCTACTATATTTGACATACCGGTAATATATAGGATGAATGTCGATGAACAAAACACAACCATTGTTGTATGAATGTTGAGGAACGAAACAACCAATGCTGTTTAATTTTCTCATTAAAATAGTCTAGTAGTCTATAGTATAGTAGGCAGATAAATACAATACAATAATAAAAGCATTTTCAGCATTGAACATGACCTTATTTAAATGAAATAGTTGGAAGGTTAAATTATGATCCTCACAAGCTCTTAGGCTGTCATTCCTGTTATATGACCCATAAACTCAGTAACAGATGCCTACAATTTGGTTATAACCACTATTTAAAGGTTGAGCTAAACCTAATTCACACTGTGTCATGATTGACAGATAAAAGGAAAATATAAAATGATGTATCAAATAGAACAATGATACTGTTTTAGACTAACTAATGGCTAAGACCTGTTTTGCACAGCTAGATCAAAATTCCACCATGATTAACCATTTCATGGAAGGAAAAATACATTAACCTCATCACCTTATATTATAAACTATGCAAATAAAACTATTAATACTGTATCCTCATCAAAATTGACCAAAAGTCCATAGACTAAAATTATTTTAATAACCAAGGCTCAAAAGCCAAAATACAGTATTGAAACTAAAGATAGAAAGGTTGACAACTGAGCTTCAGATCATAACGCCCCTTATGCAAGAAGGTGATATGTTGATAAAAAGTATTTGAATTAATTTTAAAGCATTTTTACAACAAAAATATATTTAAAAAGATCCTCACCCTAAACCATAATATGAAATTTCAACATTATGTATCCAGAATGTTCCTCTAAACATACCACCAATAATTGAATAGTTAAATAAACCCTAACATGAAACTTCCAGTAAAAATAGGGTCTGAAAATTCCATAAATCTACCTTATATTATTTATATCCTAAATGGTGAGGTATTTATTCAAAAAATAACAATTTCATGCAATTGTTCTTAAACCCCAATCACATGTCCAATGCATTTTCCCTTCAATTAACTTAACATGAAATTTGAAACAGGGTCAGGTCAAAATGTTGCCATATGATTCATGTCCAGAATACCCTGAAATGACACTTAACACTAGCAAAGTAGTGAACCTAACTTCATCCTACATTAAAAACTTAAAAACAAATATAAAGTAACTACATTGAAAATGTAAAAAGCAGTTTAAAACCAAGAACATACTTGCAGATTATAACATGCTAAAATGGAATAGGAATTTCTGTATTTATATTTACTTAAATGGTTCAATTACATAACATTTCACACACATATTGTTAAAAAGGAATGAAGAATAAATTTATATCAGTAATAGGTCATGGGATATCCTTCACACCAATAGAGATGGTTGTAATGAATAATATTAAATACCCCTATTAGGAAAGACAAGAACATATTTATCATTTGAAGAATATTGGAGAAGATTGAATCAATTAAGATCAGTTGAAGTAGATAGATTGCATACAAGTGGGCATAAATTGCACACTGCCCCGTTATAGTATAAAGTTGGGATGCCACATTGACCAGTGTCAAGAAATCAATTAATATCCTCCACACTGATAGAGACAGGCATATAATGACCAAGTTCCATGACCTCTATTGGGAGAAAAACAGTAATAGATTTATTTAATAAGAGATGATTATTTTACGACAGGAAGATTTTTATTTCAGAACAGTATCAATAATGATTTTAAGACGCAGGAAGATATATTTTTAAGAAAATTGAGATATTTATTTTAGAAGAGTTAATGATTTTAAGACAGGAAGGATTTTTTTTGGAAAAGAGTTCATTATTTTAATTAGTTATCTTGAATTAAATATCACAATAATTTAAGAATGAATTAGACATGAATAATTACATTCATTAACCTTTTCTAAGAATTGAATAGACAAAAACTATTTCCCACCAAGGATAACTATGTCCAATGACGAGAGATGGCGGCAGTACAATGTTCTAGCTGGGACAAACAGGCTCAATAGCGCGAGATTATAGCGGCAGCACAATGTTCTAGATGGGACAAACAGGCCCAATAGCGCGAGATTATAGCGGTAGCACAATGTTCTAGCTGGGACAAACAGGCCCAATAGCGCGAGATTATAGCGGCAGCACAACGTTCAAGCTGGGACAAACAGGCCCAATAGCGCAAGATTATAGAGGCAGCACAATGTTCTAGCTGGGACAAACAGGCCCAATAGCGCAAGATTATACTGCAGCACAATGTTCTAGCTGGGACAAACAGGCCCAATAGCGTGAAATTATAGCGGTAGCACAATGTTCTAGCTGGAACAAACAGGCCCAATAGCGTGAGATTATAGCGGTAGCACAATATTCTAGCTGGGATAACCAGGTCCAATGGCATTAGGTGATGGCAGGGATATGTTGATTAACTGAGTGAGTGGATAATGAATCAATTGGAACCATTAAAGTAAATACTTATTAAGGATGCTCCTGAGTTGTGTTTTTGAACAGTTGTTCCGTAAGTGAGACAATTGGAGCAAAATTGGATAAAAATGCATAGACAAATTAAGTTAGAAGTATGTTCATGATTCCAACAAATTATGAAAGTGAAAATAAAACCTAAAAGAGGCATGAGACTTACAACTTCTCTGCCTAACCTTGTATAATGGAGCAATGATCATATGACCCTCAAGTCCACCTCAATAGTAATCATCTACATTAACTAACCCTAATGACCCAGAACCTAAAATAATTTAAAACAAGTAAGAGACAACAAGGAAGTTATAGTGACAAATTTGATGTATAAAAATATACTGTTTAATAGTATTGAGGTGTAATATTGAAAAAATATATTATCTGCCTAAATACAGTCATGTCTTATACCGGTATAATTTGGTACAATAACCAAACTAGAAAAAGTTATATCCATGTTTCTGAGGTAGACTATCAGCACATATAACTTTCAAGACCTGTGAGCACTACATTCCAGGAACCGGTGGTCCACATATACATGTATATATTGTTGGACTACCATTACAAGCAAAATGCATTAGGTAGTATGAGTAATCCAAGGATTGTCATACATGGGAGAAAAACTAGGTTAGTGACTTTGGTGACCATTATGGTTGTGACTTAGGTGACGAATACTGTTTGTGACTTTGGTAACCATTATTATATATCTTTAACTACTATATTTGACATACCGGTAATATATAGGATGAATGTTCAGGGAGAAAACACAACCATTGTTGTATGAATGTAGAGGAACTAAACAACCATAGCTGTTTAATTTTCTCATTAAAATAGTCTATAGTCCAGTTAGGATAGTGTGACAGTGACGTTGCAGTTTGTGTGTACGCAAAAATCACAACCATTGTCTAAACAGGTAGAGCAACGTTTAATATGTTAGTTTAGTTGTCTGTACAGCATAAGCCTTCAAATTGGTTTTACACCGTTATAGTGGACTCGACCGTTGCGTCACTGGATTTTTATCCTGACTGGACTATAGTAGTCTATAGTATAGTAGGCAGATAAATACAATACAATAATAAAAGCATTTTCTGAATTGAACATGACCTTATTTAAATGAAATAGTTGGAAGGTTAAATTATGATCCTCACACGCTCTTATGCTGTCATTCCTGTTATATGACCCATAAACTCAGTAACAGATGCCAACAATTTGGTTATAACCACTATTTAAAGGTTAAACTAAACCTAATTCACACTGTGTCATGATTGACAGATAAAAGGAAAGTATAAAATGATGTATCACATACGAACAATGATACTGTTTTAGACTAACTAATGGCCAAGACCTGTTTTGCATAGCTAGATCAAAATTCCACCATGATTAACCATTTCATGGATGGAAAAATACATTAACCTCATCACCTTATATTATAAACTATGCAAATAAAACAATTACTACTGTATCCACATCAAAATTGACCAAAAGTCCATAGACTAAAACTATTTTAATAACCAAGGCTCAAAAGCCAAAATACAGTATTAAAACTGAAGATAGAAAGGTTGACAGCTGAGCTTCAGATCATAACGCCCCTTATGCAAGAAGGTGATATGTTGATAAAAAGTATTTGAATTAATTTTAAAGCATTTTTACAACAAAAATATGTTTAAAAAGATCCAATCCCTAAACCATAATATGAAATTTCAACATTATGTGTCCAAAATATTCCTCTAAACATACCACCAATAATTGAATTGTTAAAAAAACTCTATCATGAAACTTCCAGTAAAAAGTCTGAAAATTCCATAAACCTACCTTACATTATTTATATCCTAAGTGGTGAGGTATTTATTAAAAAAATAACAATTTCAAGCAATAGTTCTTAAACCTCAATCACATGTCCAATGCATTTTCCCTAAAATTAACTTAACATGAAATTTGAAACAGGGTCAGGTCAAAATGTTGCCATATGATTCATGTCCAGAATACCCTTAAATGACACTTAACACTAGCAAAGTAGTGAACCTAACTTCATCCTACATTAAAAACTTTAAAACAAATATAAAGTAACTACATTTAAAATTTAAAAAGCAGTTTAAAACCAAGAACATACTTGCAGATTATAACATGCTAAAATGGAATAGGAATTTCTGTATTTATATTTACTTAAATGGTTCAATTACATAACGTTTCTCACACAAATGGTTAAAAAGGAATGAAGAATACATTTATATCAGTAATAGGTCATGGGATATCCTTCACACCAATAGAGATGGTTGTAATGAATAATATTAAATACCCCTATTAGGAAAGACAAGAACATATTTATTATTTGAAGAATATTGGAGAAGATTGAATCAATTACGATAAGTTGAATTGGATAGATTGCATACAAGTGGGCATAAATTGCGCACTGCCCCGTTATAGTATAAAGTTGAGATGTCACATTGACCAGTGTAAAGAAATCAATTAATATCCTCCACACTGATAGAGACAGGCATATAATGACAAAGTTCCAAGACCCCTATTTGGAGAAAAACAGAAATGGATTTATTTAATAAGAGTTTATTACTTTAAGACAGATGTGGTTATTTTAGGACAGGAAGATTTTTATTTCAGAACAGTATCAATAATGATTTTAAGACAGGAAGGAATTTATTTTAGAAATGTTTTGATTGTTAGACAGGAAGGAATTAGTTAAAGATTTTAAGACAGGATGGAAATTATTCCAGAAGAGTTAACTTTGACTTTGAAATTTGCTAGAATTAGGCCGGTTGCTCGAATAATCGCTGCTGGTATTACGGAGGTTGTACTGTATTTTAAAACAGGAAGAAATTTATTTAAGAAGAGTTGATGATTTTAAAACACGAAGGTTTTTAATTGAAAAGAGTTGATGAATTTAAAGCAGGAATATATTTATTGAAAAAGAGTGGATTATTTTAATAAGTTACCTTGAATTAAATATCACAATTATTTAAGAATTAACTAGACAAGAATTATTACAGTAATTAACCTTTTCTAAGAATTAAAATGACAATAAATATGTCCCACCAAGAATTACCACATCCAATGATTGTGAGATGGAGGCAGAACTACGTTCTAGCTGGGATAACCAGGCCCAATGGCGTTGGTATAAAACAAATAACAATTTATCAAAGTACTGAAGTACTTTTTCTGAGGGGAAATCACAATTCTTAGTTATATTTGGTTTCATATTTAATGGTAATGGATTTTAATAAAAATGTAAATATTGTGACAAGGTCTCAGAGACGCGATAGCAGCTGACTCATTTAAATCACACCAATATAATATCAACAAATGCAAAATATTGTAAATAATGAAAAATAAACACAGTAATGTTAGATTAGGCGTTTCTAACTAAACTGATGAATGTTAAAAACATGAATTTCTGCTTTTTTGGAGTAATCCTGATTAATTCAGTCATTGTAGATTTGTAGTACAAACACACTGTTGATTATCAATCATGAAAGCTCGGCCATTTCTGTTTGTCTCCGATAAATATTGCAATTCATAAAGATTATATTAAGTCAGACAGAGGAGAATGAAGTAGGTGCGTAAGATGCATGTGTTTGTGATAACTATGGAATTAAAAAATAGAATTAAATCGCTTTCTCAATTCTGAAAACATGGCGCCGATTGGCTGATTTGAAACGTCGCCTGAGATGACCTTCATTAGGCCCACGTCAGATCCTCATGCGTAGCTGGTTTGAGGATATGATTTTAATCAGATTGACTAGTTTCGTGACTTTGACCAGAACAAAATGGCTTATCTCGAATTTCTGTTCTGTCTTAAGTAATTGTCACAGACCAGGGGCGTCGTGTGAACTAATTTGCATTTACTCGTACGTGGGTTAATGCTGAAGGGCAGTCTAGTGCCCTCCTCTGGGAAATTTTGTAATCGATTAAATTAAATTATTTCAGAATTAATAAAAAACTGCTATTACAACATAAACTCGGTTTTGTTTTGTTAGTTGTTGATCATCTGACAGACTGTACATGGACAACAGATAAGTGAACAGACTTTGTCCAATATGAATAGAATGTTTGTTCAGGTATATGTTATCGCGTGAGCCATGCAACGGTTAAGGTGATTGACAACTCTTTAGATTTTTTTGTATTAGAGGTATCGATTTTTATGAAGAACACACTAATGATGGTAATTGTGCAAACGCATAACAATTTTGCTCGGCTAGTTTTTAAGATATTTTTAGATTTTTGGGAAACCCCCTTAAAACTGATATTTGCATGTTACCGAAAAAGTTTGACATTTTACTACATAAAACTTGGCATGCACGAAATGTCGTAGATACGGAATCACACGATAATGTTTCATTTAGAATATGCATGTTATATGTATTTTAAAATGATATTTTAAAAGATGTAATTTTTCATTTTTAAGTTATATGAAAAAAAATAGTTGAACAACAAACTGTTTTCATACATGCAACCAGTAACTATTATACGTTTTGTCCCAAATTTCATGGCAGTTTCTGAATTGAATTATTGATTTCGGAAATGTCGAAAACAGGGAGAGTTTACAAAATACATCAACGTTTTGAATACGGTGTATCTTGTTTTCGCGATAATTTGTTTTTGAAAAATGTGTATATTGAAAGATGAGCCCAGTTTTAGCTATATGCTCTTTAGCTATTCTATATTCTTACGTAATACAAAAGAATCTTCCCCTAAAGTGATTTGGAATAAATGACACATAAGATTTCAGCAATAAACTTTTCTGCAAGTTTATTATAGTATAATATAGTAGTAACTATACAGTAAATTCGCGATTTTATGACAAGAGAACATGCTGACACATCAATTTTCAGATTTTCGTACTATATTATCTTGTAAGCAAGTACAGGTCATTTTTTTCATTCAATTGAACTATAACATGTTATATGTCAATGGAAAGATGTTTTCAAATGCATGTCATTGCAGTTTAAATGAGGTCTTTATCTTTAACGGTTAAAAAGTTATCGCATGTTGAAGTTTCTATGGTTACCGAAAAGGCGAAGTCTGAAATGGTGTTTACTGCCATGAATGTGATATAATTGTATTGCTAATAAACCTGGCCAGTGTAGCAAATCAATGGAAAGATGTTTTCAAATGCTGACCATTGCAGTTGAAATGGTGCATTTATCTCCAATGGTTAAAAAGTTATTCCATGTTGAAGTTTCTATGGTTACCGAAAAGGCAATGTCTCAAATGGTGTTATACTGCAATGAATGTGATATAATTTTATTGCTCATAAACCTGTCAAGTGTAGCATATCAATGGAAAGATGTTTTCAAATGCTGACCATTGTAGTTGAAATAGTGTAATTATCTCCAATGGTTATTCCATGTTGAAGTTTATGTTAGACAGACGCTTTCAATACGTCTAATTTGCACCGATTTCTAATCTTTCGCTCAACTGAAGAGTCATTATCACCTTATAGGAATTTCAAATGCCGGCTGATAATACCAATAAAACGTAAACTAATTAAAACGCATTGCTTTTCTGAGCAGTATTATAACACACCAACTAATTCTGAACTAGACAATTTCATGATCAAGTTATGTGAACGCACAAATGCATACTGCAGATTTGTTAGACCTATGCACACCAGCGTAATGATAATGAATTAAATGGTTATTTTGCTAGCTATCATTGATGTAAATCTTTATAGCAAACAATATAAATGCCCCGTTGAAAATAGGTTTTTGATGAACAGAAACGTAAGATATTTGAACAACTAGGGGGTTCCAGGGGGTATGCTCCCCCTGAGAAAATTTTGAAAACAACAGATTCATTTTGAGTCTCCAGAGCATTCTGTGGAACTTAATTTAAAGTATTGAAAAGGACAGGTTAAAAGTTAAGATGATGAGTAATGTAAGTATCCCCTTACCCCCCATGCACACTGTCAATGAATATTTTAATACATTTTTCTAATTTTAGATGATTGTTACTTTTGAGATTTTCATTTTCAACGATACTCGATCGTCAGTAAACGAGTATGCGGCCCTATGCGCCTGCAGACACAAGAAGTTCAAGATAGCAATAGTTGACTGTATTTATCATTTAGATCATTTTGTTCCATTTAATAAAACAAGATTATACAAAAACATGATGCATGCATGTATACATTAACAGACAAACACCAACCATACAATTTAATAGAAATGAGATGATACAATTAGTAAGTAAGTATTGTCTGGCCAGATTAAACTGAGACTCGCTGCATAATTCGTTCAAGTCCGGAAATTTCCGAAGTTATAAAAACATATAATTACATTAATCGCTATATGTGGCTTTATTGAGTTGCTACTAGATAACAATATGTGATGGCTCAGTGGGTAAGTCTGCGGTTTATAGACTACAAGGTATCGGGTTCGAGGCAATCTCAATATTTTTATTTAACTTTTTTTCTCTATATGCAAGTATGCTTTTCGTGAATTATAAGCATCCCTTTTTCACATATCCATTATACAATTCAGGAATACATTAAATCTATAATGGGGCCAAGTCGTTGAAACATTATTCATGTACATTTTTTATGTACTTAAAATAAAGAAATATGCAATTGAAGTATATCAAAAACTGAAATTAAAGACCAAATAATATAAGACCGTACAAGAATAAGTTTTAAACATTAACCCCTTGATTCAAGGATAGAATGTTGAAGTAAAAAAATTAATGTCAAAAGGTTACAGTAAGTTTTGAACCTGCGACCACTGGTGTTAAAGGCGCAAACGTTTCCACTGCGCTGTAACTTTGCATGCTTGATTTTTCTTTTGAATTTTGTTATAAATGTAGAGATTACTGCACATGTAGTAAATAAACATACAAATCGAAAACAGCCGAGTACAGCCGGGCGTATACAGACTTTGATCAGAGTCTCAGTTTAATCTGGTCAGACAATAAGTAACAATTTTATTTTACGTGGATAACATATTTGGTAGAAATTAATTTTCAACATGGTCAAAATTGTTTGGACTGCATTAAAGAGGTATAAATGCAGGCACAATCTTAATTCATATAGGATCAGTAGAGTTGAGAATGGTTATGTACAGAGCATTCTTAAAGAAGAAAAAACCATGGAATTTCATCCATGGATGCAGGCTGACAGCGATTTGTTTATAATGGCCAAAATTTCAAGAGCCAATAAGAAAATGAAGATTGAATTCTGAAAGAATAGTTGATCAATTGAATCTAAAAGTTCAGCATTTTATTAAAAAATAGGTTACGTATCACGGTACGGTGCAGAGTATATGATACAATATGTATCAGGGTACGGTACAGAGTATATCATACAATAAGATACGATACGAATTACGGTTCGGTACGGAGTATATCATACAATATGATATGATACGTATCACGGTACGGTACGGAGTAAATGATACAATATGATACGTATCACGTCAATGTACAGAGTATATCATACAATAAGTTACGATACGTATTACGGTACGGAGTATATCATACAATACGATAGGACACCTATCAATGTACAGTACGGAGTATATGATACAATACGATACGTATCACGGTACGGTGTGGAGTATATGGTATCACAGTACGGTACGGAGTATATGATACGATATGTATCACAGTAGGGTACGGAGTATATGATACGATATGATGCGTATCAGGGTACGGTACTGAGTATATCATACAATACGATATGATATGTATCATGGTACAGTACAGAGTATATGATAGGATACGTATCACTGTACGGTACGGAAAATATGATATGATTCATATCACTGTAGGGAGTATATGATACAGTACGTAACACTATATATATACAAGAATTAAGTATGAAAAATTGCAAAAGGGAATAACTCCAAAAATATGCAATGAAAAGTTATGGTGGTTCTTGTGCATTGCACTGCCCCTTGATGATATCTATTCACATACAAAGTTTCAAATCAATCAGTGTAACAGTTTTTGAGTCATCATCCGGACAAAAATATATCTATATAAATCTGGTATATTTATATCGGACAGACTGACGGACAAAGCGGAAACTAAATAATTTTATGCTCTCCCAAAAAACTTTTTGCTGAGTATAAAAATTTAGACTCCATCACATACACATGGGTTTTTCTTAGATTTTATCCCTTGACCTAGTTTTTGACCCAAGATGACCCATATACAATCCCATCCTAGATTTTATCCTAAAAAACATGATTATCCAATATTACTAAAATCCAATGAAAAATCTACTCACAATACCAATGTGTCTGTGGAATATCTTGTTCCTATATCTGTAGCGGTCTGATGTATCTGTAGCAATCAGGTGTATCTGTAGCGGTCTGGTGTATCTGTAGCGGTCTGGTGTATCTGTAGCGGTCTGGTGTATCTGTAGCGGTCTGGTGTATCTGTAGCGGTCTGGTGTATCAGTAGCGGTCTGGTGTATCTGTAGCGGTCTGGTGTATCTGTAGTAGTATGATATTTTTACGAGGAAGGGGTGCTAACCCTTCGCCCAACCCTCCTCCTTTCTCATCCGGGCTTGGGACCGGCAATGGCGGAGTTAAAAACACATAGAAAGCCCCTGTAGTAAAATATAAAAGTATAAAATATACATTTTTTTAAGTATGGTAGAAAAGCAATTAACAAGAGCTGTCCACTAACAGGACACTCCACTTTTATCAGTGGCATGCTAGGATAGGCTAGAATTACACATTGAAACGAAACATGGCGACTGGTGCTTGCAGGAATGCAAAGAAAAACTTTGAAAAAAAATTAGTGGATAACTTTAAAGACGATCCAAAATCGTTTTGGAAGTATATTAGTTCCCAAACAAAGTCAAAAGGATCTATCGGCGACTTGTTGTGTGATGATGGAACATTGACAGATGACAATCTAAAAAAGGCGGACATATTCAATAAATTCTTTAGTAGCGTATTTGTTCATGAAAACTGTGAATCAGTACCAACCCTTGAGGATCGTGTATTCTTAACTGAGCTATTGGACGTTGTCGTGACACAAGAAATTGTAGTGAAAAAACTGCTCAAATTGAATTCATCGAAATCTCCTGGGGAGGACCAAGTTCATCCGAAAATACTGAAGGATTATTCTGAAATTCTGGGATTGTATCTATCCAAGTTATTCAACAAGTCGTTACAAACTGGTCAGTTACCAATGGAATGGAAATCGGCAGTTGTAGTTCCGCTATTTAAGAAAGGAAATAAGCAAAAAGCAGAAAATTACAGGCCAGTTAGTTTGACTAGTATTGTCTGTAAAGTTTTTGAATCAATATTACAAGATTACATTGTGCACCATATGGAATTCAACAACCTATTTGTAATGCATCAACACGGTTTTAGATCGAAACATTCTTGTGTTACACAGCTTCTTGAAGTTACTGATGATTGGTTTGAAATATTAGACAACGGTGGATGCATTGACGCGATTTATTTGGATTTCGCGAAAGCGTTCGACACAGTTCCTCATGAACGATTACTAAACAAACTACACAGTTATGGGATACGTGGGAATATATTAAAATGGATTCGGAACTTTCTATCTGGAAGAAGACAATGTGTCAGAGTTGGTAATGCTCTATCCAGCAAGGTCGATGTTGCAAGCGGTATTCCGCAAGGATCAGTGTTAGGCCCGATCCTTTTCTTAGTGTTTATAAACGATCTTCCGAATGTTGTCAAATCTACAGTAAAATTATTCGCGGATGATACCAAACTTTATAGGAACATTGAGGGACCTGGGGACTGTAATCTTATTCAGGAAGATTTAGACAATCTGTCAGAGTGGTCAGACACATGGTTATTGCGTTTTAACGCTGGAAAATGTAAATCTATGCATTTGGGTCGTAAAAACCCCAAAAATAAATATAACATGTCAAATAATGAAATAGTCTAAGTTGAAAGTGAAAAAGACATTGGAGTAACATTTGATTGTCAACTAAAATTCAACGAGCATATTATCCAGATTGTGAACAAAGCCAATCAGAAACTGGGCCTTATTAAGAGAAGTTTTGAATATATGGACAGAAGCATGTTTCTTATACTATACAAATCACTTATAAGACCGCAGTTAGAATATGCTACAGTAATATGGTCACCGTGGATTAACAAGCACATCGTCGCGGTTGAACAAGTTTAACGACGGGCTACACGTCTTGTAAAAGAAATTGCACATATGGATTACAAAGATCGTCTAATCAGTCTAGGATTACTGACATTAATATATAGAAGGGAAAGGGCCGATGTTCTGCAATTATACAAAATTATGAATAATTTTGACATGGTGCATTTGAACTCTATTTCTGTGAATACCAATGCAAACACTAGGGGACATAATATGAAATTGAATAAAAGACATCATAACTATAAGAGCTGTATGAACAACTTTGTCACCAGAACAACCAGTAATTGGAACGTGCGTACAGAGTAAGAACGTGAACATTTTCAAGAACTCGTTAAATAAAGCCTGGAAACATAAATCCAATAAATTTGACTATAAGTTTTAACAATGTACATAACCACACATGCAATGGATATAGTAGTGATTTCTCGTCAATTGGTCAACACAGGCTACCAGCTTATTCATGACCGGTCTACAAAGGTAAAACAAAGGTAAACTTCGAAAATTATTGACCGTAGGAATAGAAATTCAACGTACAGTACTAACCTTTTCATTTGCTAGTTCTGAAAAATGTTTATCATCGTCAAAAACCTTGGACTATAATTCAAATCCTAGCAGTCATTTCTTTAAGACACATTCCCTACCTGCGAAAATGACGTCATCAGGTAAACCTCGGTATTTTCCCGAGAAATCTCGTGCCTTTACGTTACAAGTTACAAGTAGTTGTAAGGACATAACGCCTCAAGCAAATGCAGGCAAAACTTAAAATGAGTGACTAAATCTCACGTTAACAAAAGCTTGGATTAAAGTGCAAGATAATCTAGATCGAAGTACTGTATACAACAGTTTCACAGACATGATTTGATCAAATAATTACGCACGGGTTCATGGGGATGGTCATTTTACGTACGTTCCCAATAAAGCTGTAGCCTGCAGGCCTATAATCAGGATTTGTGAGAAAAAACTTAACGACATAAATTGGCAAACATTTGTTTATAATATATTTTAAATTACAGCGTATATTATTCATAAGATGCTGATAAGGCCCTGGCGCGAAATGAGTTTCACGAGGGTCCGTTATAATAAGCATGGCTTGATCTAGAAGCCACTCCCCCTAAAATATCGCCAAACTTTTTGCTGATCGAAAGACTCGTTCTAAATTTGCTTAAAGGCATCAGCAACATCCAAGACAGTAAGCCACTTCTCTGAATTAGAGGCATGGGGAAAGACAAGAGTGGTGTGTTTCAATCCTAACACGTGTGTTGTACTAAGATTATAGCACCAAATTGAACCGTACGGACAAACGTAGCTGTATTTGATATACAAGGGGTGTTCAAATATGAATGCTATACGGGTATATTCAAGAAGTTGTGGATATGAACAAATATGTGGGATGACCTTTACAGATGACCTTTCCTCGGACACGCGCCCCCAGGATAGCGTTATTACTACATCTGTATTATTTAAAGTTACCCGGACCATATATAATATTATATAGGCTTCCCACGCCGAATCTTTAGAGACTACACTCTACAGACAATCAGCAAATATTGCATCAAACAAGACATTGGTACCAGTGTTATGAATACGACGGATTGTTTGTTTTGGAGCAAGGACCATGGGTTTCTTTGAGAACCCCCGAAATGGGAACCGCTCTAAAGCCGACAATAATAATACAGACACCATATAGATGAAACCAGGTGACTCGAAAACTAGCCTGAGAAGACATATTATTTGCCACAAGTCTGCACATTTCCGAGGACAGTGAGGGAATGGAATCATCTTCTTGCCATAGGATCAGAGGCTACCCTTTAGTTATTCAAGTCACTTACCGGGGTTTGGGCAGTTGTTATTACATACATGTTTGAAAATGCCGAGCATAGTAGCCTTTATTTGCCATTTAGCTTTCTTCTGAAAGACGGCGGGCATATGTGTGCCTCCACTCGGATTTGAGCTCGAGTCGCCAGATTAGACGACAAGCGTGCTCACCGCTGAGCTACGGCGGCCACACCAGGGTACTGTTTTAACAAAGCAATCGGGGACGTTACGCTCATATTTAAATCGTCTATAACTATTCAGCTAATTAATTCCCACAAACCTTGTACATGTTTGCGAACGGATCATATATTCTTTGATGTTTGTCCCTATAATGTTAGTTATCAAAGAATTGTTAAACAATTTGTTTGGGTTTAACTTTTTCTGTAAGTACATTGACAAAACAATAACTTGCATATAAAACTTTATAGAATACTTTTATTGCTGTAAATTTGATATAACTGTGACCAACCTTTTAACAAGAACATCGTTTCAATGTCACCATGCCTCTCTAATCCCAGTTCATTAAAATACAGCCGGAAGAAAATAACATGCTAGATTTCTATAATTTATAAGCAAGAAATACAATTTTCATGGTGACGATCACACGCTAAAATCGTGCACTAGCTGATCCGGGCGAGTATCATGTTAGACTAAACGTTGAGGAATGTGATCTGACTCGTGAATATGGTGGTTATCGCACGATAAAATCGTGCACTGTCGAATATATATGCTATAGTTCGATTTCGAGCATTGAGCCTTGACTGCACTTTAAAGGTTTCAACCATTAATCGATATAGGTTGGTATAGGTTTGACCACTAAGATAAGTAATACAATTAAGGCAAAGTTTTTCATGTGTCTGAATGGTCGTCACGGTAAAGCGTTTGATACATTGTAAAATAACTTTTGTCAGACCAGGGTAAGTTCGAATCCCACCAAAATATTTTTTTTTCATTTTTTATGCACACAGCTTTCAAAATCCGTGCAATACTAGTATATGTGACAAGCCATATGTGTTACATGTATATTGTAGATCGAACTTTATGTCCGACGACCAATCAACGTAATGTATGGTTGTCAGTAAGCTCGAAATACACAATCGATCTAAATAAATGAAAATGGAAAATATATTGAATCGACACCTATTCTCAAAAATATCATAAAACAAATGAATTGGAAAAAAATGAGCGAAATGAGAATTCGAACCACCAAAGTCTGGATTTGAAATTCTGAACGTTGCCAACTGCACTAAACTGTAATTGTATTTCAAACAGATATTTGTAAGAATCATATCATTACATAATGGCATCCTAATAAATCGTGGTCTACCCGCCAAAATGGACCTCGCCCATATGGATTATCCGGTGGCGAGGATAAATAAAAGCAAATAAACAAAGAGGAAAATACGAGACAAATATTTCGTGTCTTTGAGCTTTGGTGACTGAATGCATTCGCCAAATCGTGCATCGAGGAATCAATTAGTTAGCAAACATTTTTAATATAAATTATATAATGTAACTGTATCTCCTCGGATCATACAATGTAGAGTAAGCGAAATATATGAACCTTTATAAAACATTTATAAAACATTAGCTGCTGGGTGCCTTGTTTGATGCAAAGACCTAAATATACGTATATTTAGGTCTTTGTGTGATGTTATTATGGTAAGGACACGTACACATGTATACATTCACATTTAACATATCCACACCTACATATAAAACACAAATATATATAATTAAAACGCAGACAAAGAGGCCAACCTGCCACATCCTGGATGAGGTAACGGGAGGCCTAACTGAAACCACTCGGCCTATTATGGGGAGTACTGAAAAGGGTAGCCAGAGACGGATGATGCTCAGAGTTTATTCACTTTAGTGTTTGTGGGATAGTGCATGATACAGAAGATGCTCCAGTTCCAGAAGCATCCCTGGTTCTTTTACGAGCCGATGTAAAGCATCATACACGGGACATCGCTTCACGTCTCGTCCGAAAGACTGTTATGTTATGTAAGTTTAGTTATGTTAGGTGGGTAACACTGAACAGCATTTCTGTTTTGACCGTCTGGAGTAGGGATCGAACCCACAACCTTCAGATCAGCAGTCAGTAGCCCTTACCACTAGACCACTTGTCCACCTCCGTTTTGGGCTTATGTATATATACTGCTGCAATTGATGGGAGACAATCCAAATATGACATCTTTAATGTACAGTGGGAGTTACGTCCCTTCCTATACTCTAATCACACTCTGTACTTGGCACTGTGTATACTTGGAACTGTACATCTTGGCATTGTACATACTTGGCACTGTACATACTTGGCATTGTACATACTTGGCACTGTACATACTAGGCACTGTACATACTTGGCACTGTACATCTTGACACTGTACATACTTGGCACTGTACATACTTGGCATTGTACATACTCGGCACTGTACATACTTGGTACTGTAAATATTTGGCTCTGTACATACTTGGCACTGTACATATTTGGCACCGTACATACTTGGTACTGTACATACTTGGTACTGTACATACTTGGCACTGTACATATTTGGCACCGTACATACTTGGTAATGTACATACTTGGTACTGTACATATTTGGCACTGTACATACTCGGCACTGAATATACTTGGCATTGTACGTACTTGGCACTGCACATACTTAGATATACAACCCTGCAACTGATGGGAGACAATCCAAACATAACATCTTTAATGTACAGTGTAACTTACTCCCCTTCCTATATGCTTACTCTAATAAAAAATATGTAATTTGCTTTCTCAACACTACGCCTGCATTTTTTTTACTTAATGATTGTAACATGTTGAGATATGTGTGCATATATGAGCCATGTGTGCATATATGTGTATATATGAGATATGTGTGCATATATCAGATATGTGTGTGTATACAAAGATCTAAAAATACAAATGTGTTTAGATCTTTGGTATATATGAGATAT
This sequence comes from Spisula solida, assembly GCA_947247005.1. Classification (NCBI taxonomy): domain Eukaryota; kingdom Metazoa; phylum Mollusca; class Bivalvia; order Venerida; family Mactridae; genus Spisula; species Spisula solida. The sequence continues at coordinate 54,901,376 of OX365944.1, read as the reverse complement.
GTGTGCATATATGTGACATATGTGTGCATATATGAAATATATGTGCATATGAGACATGTGTGCATATAATCATGAGATATGTGCTCATGCGAGGTATCCAAAAAGAAAGTGTACAGCTTCAGTGTCTATTTATAAAATCCCTACGTTCTGCTATCGTAAAGAAAATTTGCACATGTATGAACAAAAGATGTAAGAAATTCTTTATTTATTAAAATTTCTGCATGAAATTTTGTGTACATGCTGTCAAAGATCATATGCCAATAATTACATAATGCTGATGACTACCACAATAATTTATTAATATAGTGTTTCTTCAAAATTTAAAAAAAAGAGGTTCATTGACCCAGGGACAGTACAAGAGTACTGTATTTGTTCTTCCCAGATTGACCATGAAGCATAAAAATTATATTCCACATTATTGCAAAGTTAGTTATATATTCTGAAAGTGGATATGATATGCTTTATTACGAAACTAATTTTTTTTTAAAATATATCGACAAATAAAAACTTTATTGCGGGTTCCGTGGGTAACGTTGAGTTCCCAATAGTGTAAATTATGAGTGAAAAAATGATGGCTATTATTGTAACAATATCTATATTCATTTTAATAATAGATTCTTTATATGTTCATAAAAGGGTGAGGGTAATATTTAATATGATCTTAAAATAAATGCCGTACGGACCGTTCCGATTGGAGGACGAGTTAAAGAAAAGAAAAAGACGCAAGAGTTGAGGGATCAACGAACGACAACTCTATCCGATTGTTCCGGATTACAGGTTTTAGCCAATCAAAAAGTTACTCTTCAACAAGAAGATTCGTAACGAAATTTCACGTGTGACAGCTGATTTTTTTAAATTAAAGAAAACAACACAATTAATTGACAGCCTTAAATAAAACTTAAAATGGCAGAATATGTGGAGCACGAAATTGAAGGCATGTTGCCTGAATTGGAACAAATGGAAAGAGTTGGGTTATTCAACAAAAAAGAGATAAGGTAAGCAGGGTAAAGTTGTTGATACTATTTTATTTTTGTCAACATTAAAATAAAAACAAGGAATAGAAAGTAAAGTACATTTTCAGCCTACACTTTTGAAGACAGAAATTCTGACTGTGTGACAGAAATACAACAGAGAGCATGTTTAAGCTCTCTGGATGAATTTTAGATTGGTTCACTGGCAGGCGAGGGGGGGGGGGGGGGGGCACAGCCAACATACTGAATACCTGTGCACTGACAGTGACTCTAGTTTTCAACAGTGTAGACCAAAGATGTAATCACATGTATTTTTAGCTCTTTGGTGTAGACGAACACCATATCCCCGTGGTATTGGAAATGGCGCACATAACAGTTTACGCTGTTATTTTGTTATATTTATAAAACATTCTTAATTAAAGTGATTAACGACTGATAGGGCAATTCAATGGGAACAGGTTGACACTAAATATCAATTGATAATTGCATCAACGCATGTTGTATGACGGTATCCAGTCAAAACGCCCCCAAATGAAAACGCCCCCAAGTCAAAACGATCCAAAATGGTTGGAACGCCCCTATCATGTAGTCAAAATGCCCCCAAAAGGTTAAAACGCCCCCAAAGTCCTTTTTACTATTAAATGTATGCCCCCACCCCCACCAAAAAAGGATACATTTGAAAAAAAACACAATATAACTTGAAAATATAACTGTCCTTTAACACACATATTCTCAAACAAACTCAATAAACAGTTAAACAACTACCATAAATTATAATAAGATTGTCTGGTTGCTATATTCATAAATGTACTGTATATACGTTGAACATTTTATAATAGTAACAATCAATAAAATTGCAAACTGTGACAATATTAATTATTGTATCAAACACAGTAAATTTGTACGAAATTTGCAGGCTGTTTTATAATAAAGTTTCAGGACTGCCTTTTCTCAGACATTTCGCTGGTAAATACCAGCAATTTGGTTCGAGTACATGCAGCTTTATTGGCAATTGAATTCAATTTTACAAACCTGATTTTTTTCATATAATATACATGAATTAACGGTTAATAACATATTTTTAATGAATAATTGTAAATGTGGATGAGACATAAATGAACAATAAAACTACCTTTGACAAAAAAATATGTAATACAGTTGGCCAAGTAAAATATATACACTGTACATCAAAATAACATAATTATAATGTACAATAAATACTCCCAATAAGTGTTACAATAATCAATTCTTTTGTATCGATTGTTGATTTATCAATTAACAGGAATCAGGTGTCATAAAATGTAACACCTCCCATTGTTCTCTTATAATGTTCTCCATCTGGTTCACTTCATTTTCCATATATGTATGTTTAAACGCTTTTTAGACACAGATGATTTTAAATTTTGTTCTCTACTCTAGTGACACATTTTTTCTGCATTTCATTTTTCATCTGCATTTCTACATGTATATATGTATAATTGTATTTGACATGCATATTATGGATCATATTTGAAATTCTTATCAATATTTGTTCAACATGAGTAAAATGTTTATGGTAATTAATTGATTAAATTCAGAAACTATATCTACAGACAGTCTCTGTTTAAGTTGAGGAAATTGCAAAATTGTATTACATTTTTGCATAGACAAAGCTACAATCTCTCAATTATAGTGTTCAAGATATACTGAATTTGCCTACATCGTACGCTTTAATGCAATGTTTGCTAGAATCTCAGACAATTGCAGGACTTATCTAGACTATGGCGGGCCTGAACGAGAAGTTTCGTTTTGTTTTGTTCGTATATATATCTTTACACATTTAATATAATCTTTTTTAAGTTAATTCTTGCAATATCTGTATAGATAATTTACGCAATTAGAATGTAATGCTTATTTCCCAATATCAAATTCATGTATTTTAGCTTTTTTTCAGAAACAAACAATGCAAAAAAGGAATGCATTAGAAGCAAAAATTTCAGCAATGATTTTATACAAGATAAATTAAAAAAGTCTTGAATAGGTTATTTTATTGTTTTACACTTCATCTTAATATAAAGACCTATGCAATTTCAACAATTTGATAAACAATTCATAGACCTAGCTAGCTGTGTGATGTTTTCATGACAACATAGTTTAAGGATTATTCAAATGATAAAATAGAATAAAACATTAAACAAATATAAAAACAACAAAACATGTTCTGTTTAACGTATAAATGATTCATTAATTTCAGATAAAGAACAAATCTTATTTATATTTAACTTGATCAAATATTGGGGGCGTTATTTGGGGTGTTCTGACCAATTTCAATAATTCATGGGGGCATTATGACCATTTTGGCTCGTTCTGACTTGGGGGGCGTTTTCACTTGGGGGCGTTTTGACTGTAAAGCTTGTATGACCATAACAATAAAAGACACACTTGGCTTATTATGGCAGGTCCGCGTGATATGAAATGGCGCACATATCCTATAGGTCCCAAATGGTAAAAAAATAAAAGGATTCATGAAGTAGTTGTTTCCAATTTTATTTTATGGCTATATAGGCTAATTTTATATAACAATTTGCTTACTTTGTCCACTTCTTCTAAGATAATAAATCTATAATTAGTATCGAGACAGAATTGCACTGGTTACATATTGTCATTAAACTTTTTGAGTCACCAAGACAACTTGAAGATGTCCTAACAGGCGTAAAATCATCTTTAATTGTCATGTATGCAACATTCATGGCATCTGCAGAGTCAGATCTGTAACCAACTTGACTCAGGAATCCCAAAAATATCAATGACAGTTAATATTAACAAAATTTACGGAACAGATTATTTCAGATTTTGACTAGTTTTTTCAGTTTTTCAGAATAAGAAAGTTACATCCTTCTGGGCACCATTTCCTGTGTTTGATAGGTGTGTAGGACATTTTAATCATGTAACATGGTGTGAACATGGATGCCAGTGCTCTCTACAAAAAAAGTTGAAGTTAAAATTTCGTTTTACAAAATTGCGGTATTACAATGTTTGAGGAATAAAGTGTCATAAGAAAATACCAACAAATATGGGTACAGCATACCTTTCAAGTTCTAAAAGCAACAAATTTCACTTTGAGCATTGTTTATTTGCATTACAGACCAAAACCATGCATCCTTCCAAAAATATACTGGAAATGTATGTCATTTTCGGTGTTGAACACAAGAAATAACAAAAATCTCAGGTGCGCCATTTCTGATACCGCGCCACAACCCATACCACCACGATATATGATATTCATATCAGTTAAATTCCCCAAAGTAATTCAGTATGATTACGTCTAGATTTCTGGACGATACCTTGATTCCTAGACTGATAAGCTGTCTCCAAGTGGCTGCTTTTAAATTCTGACGGTCCAGTCACAGACAGAGATGAGAGACTAAAGTTACCAAAACACGGTCAGAGTTTTGCAGCCTATCTGTGCGCACTTTCAGCACTTGAAAAATATATGAAAAGGTCTAACCACGGTGAAATATATAGCATGTCCACAAGGCATGAACCTTTTTCTTGCAATGTCCACCAATATATTTTAAAATATGCACAGCAACATGCTCATCCGACAACTTAAACACGGCTACATCGCAATTATGACCTCGATTTTAGCCATCGTTGTTGTTGATGATGTTGATTATTGAAAGACCAAATTCTTGGTTAACCCAAATTGACCGATTCTTCTAGCATTAACATGGATTGCTACAACACTTTCATACTTGCATGGATGTTATATTTAAACATTCTCCACACACCTATATCACCTCATCCAATTTCACCTTCACATTGACCTAATTTTGGACTTAGACTTATTAAGCGTCCAATTTACCCGTAATGTTTGAGATATTGAAAGAACTTCAAAGAAGTCTTCAAAGTGAGATTGTGAGTAGAAATAAAGTTATCATTAACTTGGCCCGGTTTGTATTAAGTGTCTATATTGAATCTCTATTTCTCTACTTTCAGCACTTGAAAAATATATGAAAAGGTCTAACCACGGTGAAATATATAGCATGTTCACAAGGAATGGACCTTTTTCTCGAAATGTCCACCGATAATATTTTAAAAAATGCACAGCCACATGCTCATCCGACAACTTAAACACGGCTACATCGCAATTTTGACCTCGATTTTAGCCATCGTTGTTGTTGATGATGTTGGTTATTGAAAGACCAAATTCTTGGTTAACCCAAATTGACCGTTTCTTCTAGCATTGACATGGATTGCTACAATGCTTTCATACTTGCATGGATGTTGTATTTAAACATTCTCCACACACCTATATCACCTCATCTCATTTTGACCTTCACATTGACCTAATTTTGGACTTAGACTTATTAAGCGTCCAATTTACCCGTAATGTTTGAGATATTGAAAGAACTTCAAAGAAGTCTTCAAAGTGAGATTGTGAGTAGAAATAAAGTTATCATTAACTTGGCCCGGTTTGTATTAAGTGTTGATATTGAATCTCTATTTCTCTAGTATCTGCCCATTCTCGGTTGAGTCTCGATCGTTTTGAAACCCAGAATAGTAGCGCTGCATTCTGTCTCCAGGGATGGGTTACTCATACTTGAGTCTTTTTCTTCAAGCTGTTCCAGGAATCAAACTTTTAGCAGGGAACGAGTTCAACTTCTTTGACTTCAAACATCTTTTCTTGAAAATAAAAAAAAATTATGTTCCCAAGTTATGTTGTCCTGAAACTCGAAAAACTTGATACATTTGAAGATCTCAGCTTTGAAAAGTAATGATACTGAGTTACTTTGGGGAATTTTATTTTTAGAAAAGCATTGGACAAAGTTTCCTGTAGTTCCACAACAATGACTTTTGGTTTGGTGTGTTAACATTTTGACATTTGTACTAGAGATAGCAACGAGTACTAAAATCAGTACTCGGGTACTCGGTCATTCTTCCGATCGAGTACTCGGGTACTCGGAAAACTATAAATGTGAACAATATTTTAGGGACACAGAAATGTTGTTCTGCAAACGTGCGTGTTTAACTTCAAATATAACATCATGTATACATCGTGTATGCCTGTCCATTCTGTTTAGTTGATGGTCAAATCTAGATCGGGAGAATGTTATAATAATAAAAACCAACAAAAAGAACAACAATACAGTGTAAATGCAGTATAACTTATAGTCAATAATGCTAGAAAATCAAATAATAACTAATAAACAACTAAGCAAGTAAGGGGGAATACTCTTATCAACCGGTGACATAGTAATATTTACACAGCGTGACTTCATTCATATACGTGTGAGAATGATTATAATTTAAAGTAATATTTTTATTAATTTCTTAATCGATTGTCACACCCAATAAACAATAACTGCCAATTAAATATCGATGACAATTAATCGGATTGATGTCAACAAAACTCGTACCAGCAACAAAAGAACCCAAAGCTACGTGCCATAAACAAATTAACAGACGATAATTGGCAGGTCTGTGTTTTTATAATGCTTGCAATTAGCGACGATTAAGATTTATGACACATTGTTAGTTGTAATTTTAGTAGACCAGATAACACTTGGACACGTTCTGTACAAGACAGAATTAACAATTTTTTTTTTTATGCCCCCGTATCGATAGATCGGGAGGCATATAGTGATTCACCTGCCCGTCCGTCCGTCCGTCCGTCCTGGTTAACCCAAATTGACCGTTTCTTCTAGCATCTTTATGGCTTGCTACAAAGCTTCCAAACTTGCATGGATGTTGTATATGAACACTCTCCACACACCTGTATCACTTGACCCCATTTTGACCTTCACCTTGACCTAATTTTGGACTTAGACTTATTTATGGACAAGGCTTCCACAGGGGGCATAAGCGTTTATTGAACGCAGTCTTGTTTTCCTAGTACTCGAATACTGATTTTGATATTCGATAATCGAACCTTTGGACGAGTACTCGAGTACCCGGATACTCGTTGCCATCCCTAATTTGTACGCAAAGCTAGTCATGCTTTAATTTCTTAATTGCCCATCGCACGCTTCGCTGTGAATTTCTTTGGAACATTTGAACATTAAAATCAAACTGTGTTTTCCTTTTGTTAATAGTTTTTGCTAATTAATAGTTTGTAAGTGTGAGCTCTTAGTCCTAAAAAGATCGAAAACAAGAATTGGGCCATAACTGCACTTTTAGCTTTATATAGTGTATACCTAAAGGTTACGACTCAGTCAGGTTCTATCTAAAGTAATAAGTATAAGTAAAGACCCAATATTTCAAATTCTGATATTGTTTATGATTGTGGCAGGTATGAACTTATCAGCATCCACATAGAAGTCCTTGACACAAAGCCTTGTTTCTCATAATCCCAACTGTAAATATTTAAATCATCAAATGCCACCATATTTGGTATTTTTTTGTTTTCTCTCAGACAAATCACAAGTAAAAGAAAAGTCTATGAATACAAACTGAGAAGGAAACAAAAATGTAAGGAGGATTTTATGCAGTATGTACAGGTAAGTTGTTAAGATTTTATTATAATGCCCCTAACAAATGTTTAGGGGATATAGATTTGCCCTTGTCTGTCTGTCTGTAAGTCAGTACACACTTAAGTTATCTTAGGTGGTCGGAGGTGTAGCCTGATATAAAGAAATTGTTTTGTTTCTCATAACTCAAATATTGGTTCTTCAGTCGTCAAACTTTGTAGGAATAGTCAGCTTATGTGGATTTAAGTTATGCCCCCTGGCATGGTTAAATGGCAAGTGGACACATTTCTTGTATATTCAATGTTCTTGCTGTTTGATTACTAGTATGCTGTTGGCTGATTTCAAATTTGCTTTTTTTTGCAGTATGAGACAAATGTGCTATCATTGGTCAAGAAAAGACGTGAGGTATGGTATTTTCTTTTGTTCAAAATCATCACAAAATTCAATTGATCTCTGGAAAGCTAGAAGCAATTAACATTAATTTTACTGCATGTAAAGTAAATTATTTTGTAAATTTTGTTACCAAATTGTATCTACTATATTTTTGAAAGCAATTTGTAAAATGTTATATGTTGATGTTTTGATGCTTGTTTGATGCTAGACAAACTAATGATAATATTTGATGTTACAGAGGACTGGATATACGTTCAAGAAGCTTGAGATTGATACAGCTATCGTACAGAGAATTCATAAACTGTTCAGGGTAAGATTGCACTTGTCTTATATAGAGGTTTATTTATTTGCTCGCAGTTTTGTAGTCTATTGTACACTCCTTTCTTACAAGTTTTAATATGCATCCCACATTCATTTCTCGGCTATTTCCAAGGATTGCCTGGTCAGCATTTCAATAAAGCTTCAAGTTTAAGAATGAATAACATGTTTCTTAAGCAAAACAGCAAAACAGACACATATATATAGGAACAAAAAATATTCTGTTTTGTTTGGGAAACTAATGCCGTGAAGGGGAAGTAAAATATGTATTATAAACGACAATACACAATGTAGCAGGTGAGTGTTTTGATAATCAGCTCTCAGCATGAACACCCTCTAGCTAAAGCCACTCAGGCCGATTATCTAGACCATGCCCTACACAGTCATGTTTTATCCTCTTAATATTTCATTGGTTGCAGTGTTGCACAAGATGTGCCAAATTCGTTTGCATGGACTAAAGGGTTAATAATGTATTTCATATTCATGGCATGTATATTTATCTATCATTATGTACAATGTATAATGACCATAGTAACTCTTTTCTTTCAGATGGCTATTTATAGATTTCCGGTGAGTGATTTAAATTGCTGTTTACTTTAAAGTAATATTGATATTTGTGTATTTGCCATTTTTGTGTCGCCTGAAAAGGCGACATATAGGTGTTACTTTGGCGGCGGCGGCTGCGGCGTCACAAATTGCTTGTCCGGAGCATAACTTTGTCACCTTAAGTTCAAATGACTCAAGATTTGGTATGCATGTATCTTACAATAAGCCGAAGTGCAGTGCGCAAGAACCATAACTCTACCTGTCATAGTTTTTGAATTATTCCCCTTTGATTGATTTTATGAGAGCATTTCTTGTCCGGAGCATAACTTTGTCACCTTAAGTTCAAATGACTCAAGATTTGGTATGCATGTTTCTTTCAATAAGCCGAAGTGCAGTGCGCAAGAACCATAACTCTACCTGTCATAGTTTTTGAATTATTTCCCTTTGATTGATTTTATCAGAGCATTTCTTGTCCGGAGCATAACTTTGTCACCTTAAGTTCAAATGACTCAATATTTGGTATGCATGTTTCTTACAATAAGCCGAAGTGCAGTGCACAAGAACCATAACTCTACCTTTCATAGTTTTTGAATTATTTCCCTTTGATTGATTTTATTAGACCATTTCTTGTCCGGAGCATAACTTTGTCACCTTAAGTTCAAATGACTCAAGATTTAGTATGCATGTTTCTTGCAATAAGCCGAAGTGCAGTGCACAAGAACCATAACTCTGCCTTGCATCGTTTTTGAATTATTTCCCTTAGATTGATTTAATTTGAGCATTTCTTGTCCGGCGGATAACTTTGTCACCAAGAGGTTGAATGACTTGAAATTTGGTATGCATGTTTCTTACCAAAAGTCCAAGTGCAGTACACAAGAATCGTAACTCTACCTTGTGCCATTTTTTATTTTTGTGCCTTTGATTGATTTTATAAGCATTTCTTGTCCGTAGCATAACTTTGTCACCATAAGTATTAATGACTCCAAGATAGGTATGCATGTTTCTTGCTGTGACATTTTTTTTGTCCAGAGCATCACTTTGTCGTTTTTAGTTCATATGACTATAGAACTCTTGTGAGTCGATATGTAGCCCAATAGTGGATAGTTTTCCATGACAAATGTGCATGTCGTCAGGCGACACATGCGACTCGCGGAGCTTTTATAGATTTTTCATGTGTTTTAAATGTTGATTAATAACAATTTATTCCATAGTTACCATGGAAACAGTTATTTGAACATTTGATGTTCTCTTTCAGGATGACATCAAGCTATGGCTGTCGCACATTGCATTTGCCAAACAGAGGGTATGCTTCATATTTTCCTGATATTGCTGTTGTATGATGTGTGAAAGTTTTTATATGTTGAGTGATCAAAAGTTTTGCAAAAAATGCTATAAAATGAAATCGGATACAGAAACAGTTTATTTCTTGTCCATGATTTAATGTTGATCTTTGTTTTCATAAGCCAAGAGCACTACAAATTTGTACCAGATCTACAATAAGTAATGTAAATCACAAGCAAGGCATGACTTTCTCTCTGAAGTTGATATATTCCATGCAAGAAGCTTGTATTATATACATGCATAAAGATTGAATATCAGGTTCATTTGTTTGAACTGCATCCCTAGATAAGTATGATTTAAACATTTTATGCAGTTCTATTATTTCTTGTTTAATAAGTGTATAATTGGTTGTTTCTTTGTACAGAAAGAGAAAGCAGTTGTAAGCCGTCAGTATGCTAGAATGCTACAAGTTCATAATAAGAAACCAGGTAAGTGGTGACTGAGTATGACTGGTCAAATATTTTCAAGATCTCTAGTGCCTTGGTCATTCAAGAGTTACTGTAGTATATTTCCCCATCAAAGTCGGAAGTCATTGGCCAATCTGTCAGAGAACAAATTAATTGAACACACACAACTGTCTCAGTTGAACGCAAACAAACAAACAAACAACGTTCAAATAATAGTTCAAAAATTTTGATATAATTGGTTTTCTTTTCAAATTAGAATTTGCATTTTGTCTTCACTATGAAATAAATAAACTGTAACAGTGCATTTGTGTCAAACCTGACCAAAAATGATTGATCTATGGTAGGTTACCAGTATACCTCATCTGTATCACGATTCCAGCTGATGGTTGGAAGGCAGTTTAATTCTGGTTGGAAACCTGGAACAACTTACCATATCAAAATGAAGCTCCATACATATTTATATAATACAGTGTTGGTGTTAAAGCTTGTCATATGATTGCTGTTCTGCCTGTTCAATCTTCAGTGGACCAAACCATGAAGACTTTCAAAAAAAATGTCTTGATTTTTATCATTGACGTGGCGTGATATTGGCGATGGAAAACTGTCTCCTGTAACTGACTAGAACAATTACAAACTTCAACTCAGGGCGCTTACCATTATAAGAGTCAACTGTTTATTTATTTGTGATTTAACACAGAAACAGACTCTATATATGTCATCTATTCATCTTATGCTTGTATATATAACAGAATTATGGATATGTGCTGCAAAATGGGAGTTTGAGTTCAACAATAATACTGATAATGCTAGAAACTTGTTACAGAGAGGGATCCGGTTTAATGAAGAGTCAAGAAAACTCTGGATTGAGGTATGGGAATCAGACATGATATTGTCTGTGTTGGATATGAATTAGGCATATTAAATTGTCATGTTATAGCATAACACGAGTATAACTTGATACATGCATTTTTATGCCTCCGTATCGATAGATCGGGAGGCATATAGTGATTCACCTGTCCGTCCGTTCGTCCGTCCGGTCGTCCGTCCGTCCTGGTTAACCCGAATTGACCGTTTCTTCTAGCATCATTATGGCTTGCTACAAAGCTTCCAAACTTGCATGGATGTTGTGTATGAACACTCTCCACACGCCAGTATCACCTAACCCCATTTTGACCTTCACCTTGACCTAATTTTGGACTTAGACTTATTTATGGACAAGGCTTCCACAGGGGGCATAAGCGTTTATTGAACGCAGTCTTGTTTGTTTCTCTAACTGTGGACATCTAGGCATTGATTGTAACTTGCTAGCCGTTTATAGATTTGTTAATTTCTTTTAAAATTTGCAATTTCCATGATTAATTGTAATTTTACCTACCTGTAATGTGAGCTTGAAACATAGTACATGTATATTTTCCTTAAGGTTGATAGTTATGTTGGTTCCCTATGTAACATACCGGTATTAGTCATTAAACCCCCGGATACATAGAATATGGTGGCTATATTGGAGTCATGCTTGAGGTTGGTCTGTTGTTCGGTCGGTCGGTCCGTACAAATTTGGTCCGTGCTATTTCTCTGCAAACATTGGTAGGATTTCAATGAAACTTGGCATGACTCATCGGTACCAAGTTCAGTTGTGCATATCGTCAGCGGACGTGTGTTGGATTAATTTTAAGGGAGTTACGGCCCTTTGTTTTTTTATGCTTGTAAATTTTGTCCGGGCTATTTCTCTGTAACTGTTGGTTGTATTTCATCGAAACTTTGCATGACTCATCAGTACCAAGCCTAGTTGTGCATATTGTTGGCGGATGTCGGTCGGATTAATTTTAAGGGAGTTACGGCCCTTTGTTTTTTACACTTGTAAATTTTGTCCGGGGTATTTCTCTGTAACTGTTTGTCGTATTTGATCAAAACTTTGCATGACTCATCAGTAACAAGTCTAGTTGTGCATATCGTCGGTGGATTAATTTGAAGGGAGTGACCTACCTTTGTTTTTTACACATGTAAATTTTGACGGGGCTATTTCTCTGTAACTGTTGGTTGTATTTCATCGAAACTTTGCATGACTGATCAGTATTAAGTCTAGTTGTGCATATCGTCGAAGGACATTCGTTGGATTAATTTTAAGGTAGATAAGGCCCTTTGTTTTTTTACACTTATTAATTTTGTCCGGTCTATTTCTCTGTATCCATTGGTCGTATTTGATTGAAACTTTGCACGACTGATCAGCACCAAGTCTAGTTGTGCATATAAGCTAGACTAGACATATATGCATATCATCATAATTGAGGCGTCTCATACTGCGTGACTGTGTCGAGCAGCATCTGGGGGTATTCATCACATTCAGTGATATTTCTTGTTAACTTAAGGTTTATGTTGCCATTAATGAGAGTGCAATACCAATACAAGATAGTTTTCAGGTTTGTTTCCAAGAAAATACACATTCAAATATTCGTTTGTTTTGTGTTTCAGTACTACAGGCTGGAGTTGTTGTTTGCTGAACAGGTTAGTGTTGTTGCTTGTTTGTTCATTTGTACATAGGGGTGATGTGGTTTGCAAAAATGATAACCGTTCAACCAGTGGACCAAACTACTGACAGAAACCATTTAAAAAGTGTTTGTTCATAACGTCAGTGGTTGTTTATAACTTCACAGTGGTTGTTCATAACTTGTCATGAAATTGGGACCCAAAATACACAAAATCCATTCATTTAATTTCAGTTTCGACCCCAAAATACATGTATGTAATGTCAGTAACGGTCTTGCTCAACTTACTGTTTTAAGATATGTCATAGAAATATTCACCAAGTAATCATGTTTCAACTGTTTTGATGTGACAATACTTGTCTAGAGTTATGTAGATTTTTTGTTTCAATCCCTGAGCAATCTATTAAATCATACTATTCCTGATCTCAGAAATTAAGTTTTCAAGTCCTGTTTAGTTTGACACAGGACAACAAGTGGTTTGATTATATTTTGTGACATGGTTCACTAGTATAGTCAGTGATAGTGTAATGATGAACCTGTTCATGTATACCTGTTCATGTATATTAGATGAGAGAAAGAAGGAAGATTATAGGTGAAAGTCGTGAAGAAGATGAAGAAGTTTCCGATGCTGTGTTATGTGGAAGTGTGGCTAAGATTGTTTATTCACATGCTATGAAAGCTATCCCAGGTAAGACTATGTTAGTTGTGTGCTCTAAATGTTCTCTCATTCTTTGTACTTCACCTGTAAGTGTAGCTTTAAAATTCAGTCTGTTATTCTTGGACACATACTGGTAAGTATGATAAGCTGTACAATGTCACACTGAAAGTTCCGATTCCAGCACAATTTTCTTACGTCTTTTATTAAAGTGGAGGGCTAATTGTTGCTGTGCTTGAGGTTTGTCCTGGCCACCCTTGGTTCAATTAACCATTTATTTTATGGACTCTATCGTATAGTAATTTAGTAAACTAGGTATTTTTGTGAATAAATATTGTTATAGTTATACCTCTAAAAAAAATAGATGGATGGGTGTAAAAACAGATTACAATCGAGGTGCATTAAAATAATTAAACAGTGGTTATCAAATCATGAAATTAATCATTTTATCAGAATTTGTTTTAGTTTCATTTATCACATATCAACGTATTGTAAAAGATAAAAACACAATAGACATTTGATCTGTTATAAAAGATAATGCAAAACAAGAAAATACAGATATATACACATTATAATCCTTGCGTGTAGTTGGATTTAGAAGTGTGGTGTATATATACTGTTCATTTAGTTGTTTATTATTGGTGGTCCGTTTGAAAGGGTTATCTCTAAATGCCCCCTTTACACATTTGGCCATCTTTTTGTTGAGGTTCAAGTTAACCTTTTAATTTATAGAACCTTTAACTATAGTTACCAAGTTTTTGTAATTCGAATATAAAATTCAGCAATTTTGGACGATACTATAGCGGATTTTTATTTTGAAGTCACCTTTAAGGTCTGTCAGTCTGATGACAAAATTTGTCCACTCTATTTCTCCTGTCAGATATTAACAAAACTTTACCAGATTTATTTGTACGAAACAACGTCTGTAACCTTTGGTGGGATTTCAAATATTTTGTCTCAGCATATTCTACTTGGGTGTTTATTTAATATATTCAATACTTGGAGATAATCAGGTACAAGACCCTTGAGGTAAGGTCACACTAGGAGGTCAAACCTATAACAGTCAAAAGGTGGACGGACAAAAGCCACCATAGGGGCCAATGTCCATTGTGGCTTTTGTCTTACACTCTGGTCGAACACATCTTTCTGAAACAGTTTTTTATACAATATATTTCTTTATAAACCGTGTGTCAAACCTGTCTAGAACGTTGTGTTGCAGTTTAATAGAAATGATTCTAATTTTGCTACTGTGTATATTTTCAGATGATGTACATTTCATTTTGTCATTCCTACCTGTTTGTCAGCTGTTTGATTTCACTCAGGACCAGGAACAATCTATCTGTCAAGAGTAATATTACACTTTATTTTTTTTTACCATTTCTTATCTTAAGACAGCTGCGACTGTAGCCCAATGATTAGTGCACTGGATTCCTAACTCTGCAATCTATTTTCGATTCCCGGCAGTCATACCCTTCCATAAATATTACTTTTGGCAACAATGTTAATTATTCCTCCACATGTGGAGAGGTTGCCAACTCCTTATGGGAGGGTAAGTTAATACTGGTCAGGGTACAGTCCAAGAAAACTTGTTAGGTGAATTGCCTGCTGTGTATAATTGAAAAATTGTTGAGAAACTGCAAGAACGGAGGCCAGTCTTACAAAAACATAATGTCACCTAAGTCTTAAATGTTACACGAAAATTGTTGTACCAATTAATTGTGATTGTTTATGTATTTTTATATCTGATAAATTCACAAGATAGGCAACTTGTTCCAATGTTGTTGTCATGTTACTAAGTCTTCTTATTCAGGTACAGCACCAATAATAATGTGCAGAATGAAATTGTGCAAATATATCCTGAAAGAAAAGATATGGAATAATATCATCAGGACTGTATCCAGAGACAAAAAAACACTGAAGCCAATTTTTTCTAGAGTATATTTGGGATGCCTTTTTCCCCAAAAACTTGGTCATTTACTTGGTCAATTCTCAATTGTTTGCCCCTGTGTGCCTCAGTGTGACTAAAGGCCTGATAATTAAGTGTGCCTAATTTTGTATAGTGGTGTAGAACAATTCATCTGACAAAAGTTTGTATTTATGTGTATGTGCTGTTTTACAGATTACGAGAACGCTACTCTGATAAACCAGCTGCCTGGGATGCTCTTGCTCAGCGATGTATCGCTCGTACAAAGGGGAATAATAAAACAGGTAACAGTCTTTGAATTAAAGATTTAAGGTTACCAGCCTTGATTCCTTTATAGTCTGACATTGTAAACTGATATATTTATAACTTGTCTGACTGCATAAAAATCATTATTTCTACTACTTCAATTTCACTATAGCCCCATACTTCGGACTGGTTGGTTAGGGCAAAAAAATCAGTCACAACTTTCGAATTTTATTAATAACATCACAGACATGTTTTGTTAAAACTCCTTCCCTTCTTCAGGTTGATTTATATACTAACATGTTTACAACGTTTGTTTTTACTGACACAGATGATGAGGATCCTGAGATGAAGTTCCATCAGGTATATGAAGAGGCTGTGAATACTGTACCATGTAGTAAGTCATTTCATTGTAAACATATACCAATCATTAGTATGCTCCTGGAAGTAAAAAAATATATCTGCCTGTTGTTTCTGCCATCAGTCCACTTGTTTGCCCTGTATTTGTATCCATACTGTGTCTAAGCAATCACTGACCACTTTCAATGAAATGTGAAAGGAATCTTCACTTACAGCCACCTTTTTCCAGTTCCATTATTTTACCTACTTGGTAGAGCATATATATTGGTTTTACCTGATATTTGCATGTTGCTGTGCGGTGCATTGCACATGATTTTGTGCCACTACCTTTGTCCTATGTACTTGCGTGGAATCTTGCCCCATACTCTTCCCAATGCTCTGATATCATGGACGAAGACTAATGGTATTCTGTAAAGCATCATTCCGGTGGCCAGTGGATGAATGAGCAATGGCGATTAAAAGATTACAGGTAAGTCTAGAGATGAAATGCCTAACAGGGCTTTTTTTCACTACATACCAGGGGCCTATATTAGGCCCCTTCACAATTTGCTATAGGCCCCTTTCACAAACCTAAAAGGCCCCTTAATTCACAATTAGAATTTGCGTCATGGTTTTTGTAAAATCAACTTTACAAAGCACCAAACAAACAA
This sequence comes from Spisula solida, assembly GCA_947247005.1. Taxonomy (NCBI): domain Eukaryota; kingdom Metazoa; phylum Mollusca; class Bivalvia; order Venerida; family Mactridae; genus Spisula; species Spisula solida. The sequence continues at coordinate 54,884,636 of OX365944.1, read as the reverse complement.
ATTACAGATAACAGTCATATATTCCTGTACAGGACTTGATATAAAGTATTATATCATAGATACATGCATGTTAGGGAAAAGTTGACAAAAAATGAACTAACATCTGAAAAATTTTGTATCATAATTTGATGATTTATCGCGTTAAGTTTTTCACAATTTGAAAAGTTTCCTCGCCTACTTTTTCACAATTTTGAGAATTTTCGCACTAAATTTTCACAAAACAAAAGGGCTTGGGCCTCTTCACAATTCAGCGAAAAAAAGCCCTGCCTAATGTTACTCTCATGTCATGAGTCATGTATCTCGGCATTTCATTTGTAAAGTCATGTTGGACCAGGGTTTAGAATTAAATGCTGTAACTATGTAGACCTGTATATGTATACTGAGACATCCTATTTTTCACAGGGTCTACCAATAAGCTAATTTGCTCAGGGTGGTGGACCTGATCATACTCTTAGTTTTATAAGATGATTTTGTGAAAGGTTCTGTGCTAGAATTGATGTACGAGTATTTTTGCTATTTTGCTGCATAAACAACACATTGTTGCCGTTTTCCACAATTCAGAGTCTCTTGTTTTCACCTTATTGTAACAGACATATGTTTGTTTGGGTGTTGATGCGTTACCGAAGTCAAATTTTCACTGGAGTCAATTTTTACTCTAGTCCTTGTGAATTGTAGAACTAAGGGAGGTAAGTATGGATGGTGGAATAATGTTTTGTTTTCTTGAATGAATTGTCTCCCTTGCATACACATATGAAATGGTGTACTATTTCACAAAATAATTTGTATTATAAATTGCATGTATTTCTTGAAAAGATATTTGATAATTACCTGGTGCAGCTAAAAAAATCCGAATAAACAAAAACATGTGTGTGTTCTCCTGACGATTTTTTGTCTAATGAACCGTTTAAAACTATTTTATACAGTTGTATTAATAGTAAAAACATTAATGAATATTTCTGAGTAAATCAACCATAAATGCACTTTAGTATGTGAATTATTTTTATTTCTACTTAATTTAAGGTGCTATGTATGGATTTTTGATTTCATACCTCCCAGAATTATTGATTAACAGCCTTTGAAATTAAAGGTGCATTTTTTATACAAAAATGTTATAAATTTAAGCGGAAGCAAAAACTAGAGACAATATATTTGGATCAGGTTGCATTATGTGTCATTATGTGATCCATTTCTATATTTGATGGTTTAAAGGAACTATAAGTGTATATAACTTGGTGATAGATCATGAGAACCCATTTAATTTATCTGCATTGCTGGTGATGTATTGCACATTTAAAGGTTCATAACCACATTTTGTAACAAAAGTGGGTCTGAAGAGAATGTTTGTCAACATTCTGTATATATTTTTATGTCAGTATATTATTTCAGTTATAAATTCAGACCAATTTTCCCGCTACCTCACATTACAAGCTGCATATTTCTTCCAATCCCCTATTTTGGCTTTTTCCCCCTGAATATTCTGATAAATTTTATAATAAACTATGAAGAAAACAGCCATATGTTAAAAAGACCAATCCCCCAAGAAATGAAAAAAAGACGCTGAAATATTTGAATATTATGTATGATTTGTTTTGTTTGCATGATAATCTGATCTATTCGATTATAGTGCCTTTAGGCTTTAATGTACAGTGATGCTAATAACTTGAAAACATTTCCACCAGCTTACAGCTCAATCAACTGAAATAAAAATTGACAGAGATATAATAAGACACTGATTGATAGAAGTTATATGCACATGTTTCATGGTAGATTATACAATAAGTTGAAAATTGATGGTCATATTATACTGGATGCATAATTCAATGTTAGGCCTTAGAATTGATGTTCTGCTTCTATGGTCTGTATGTAGTGCTACATAAGGTTGATCTACTCTCGACCATTGCAAAAAAATGGGTTAACTCATCACAAATTATTTTAAAGTTGATCACCTTGATCATTGTAGAAAAAGTGATTTTAACTCTTTGTAAACTTTATTCTGACGTTGATAAATAAAAATCTTCATCATCCCCACCCTGACCTTCCTTTACCTAAAAAAATAAAACCAGATAATAGACTGTTTCTAAACTACTGAAAGAAAGCAAATATATCTAATTTTAAAAATATATGGGTGACATTGTGGTTGAGTGGGCTCTTGACTACTGTTCGGAAAGTTCCTGGTTCAAATCTTGGTCATTTCTGAAACGCTCTTCATTGCCTCCCACCCAATTGAAGATCCTAAATGTCAAACCAATTACTTCAAAATCAAACTCAGAAACAAGAAAAAAGCCCCCTCCCCTGGTTTTAAGAAAATCATGATATTCAGTTTTGATTATTATGAAGGAAGCTACTTCATCACAATATTTTGACACCATTAGCTTAATATCATTACAGTCATTACGATTTAATTATTATGACATTTAGACCGGCTATAATTATTTGTTTACATACTGACATTAAGTCTGAAGTGTGATTTTCAACATTTATGTTAAGAGTGTGTTTTATTATACAATTGTAATGGCTAGAGGCGTGTGTCTCGGTGAATCCATTAACATACATGTACCGTGTGTACATATGTCATTGATCAGTGGTGTATATGTAATAGTGTAGAATGGGTTGTTTCATTCTAATTTTCTTACTACAAGATAGTACCTTTGCAGCTGTCCAGGCCAGCCCTTCCTAGAGCTGCAGGGCATCCCTTCCTAGAGCTGCAACCTTCCTTAATGGCAACCTTCCTGAAGCAGTAACCCCCATATAGCTGCACATTCTACAACAGCAACCTTCCTGAAGCAGCAACCTCCTAAGAGCTGCCCTTGTTACAACAGCACCCTTCCTGAAGCAGCAACCTCCTGAAGGCTGCCCTTGCTAGAACAGCAACCTCCCTACAGCTGCAACCGCCTTGGAATTGCCCTTGCTAGAACAGCAACCTCCATCAAGCTGCAACCTCCTGAAGGCTGCCCTTGCTGGTACTGCAGCCTCTCTTTAGCAGCAACCTCCTTAGAGCTTCTTTTGCTACAACAGCAACCTCCCTGAATCATCAAATTCCTTAGAGCTGCCCTTACAGGAACAGCAACCTCCATTTAGCATAGAAAGTGTTTTGTTCAGATTTTGTGTTAGTTCTGCTGTGCCTTCTTTGCAGTACAATGGTACTCTTCAGAGAAAGCCAAAAAGCAACAAAATTCATTTTGACAGTAAAATTTTGTCTTGGACGTATGACAATACCAGACTAGTTTCATAATTTAACTGAAAACCTACAAGCATAATTTAGCTACAACAAGCTTATTCATTTAAACGTTATTGCATCTCCGTGATTGAAACAAGTGTTGATTGGGTTTATATAAATAATGGCTGTTTATTGCTTCTCATCATAGTTGTTGGCTTTGTTTGTATCCACAACAAAATTTTCAAACATCTGCCAAAATAAAGACAAAACTTGTAGGAAATAACAGCAGCCAAATATCAACAATTTATTTTTAGTTGATTATTTACTAACTTGAACTTTATTCACAGTCTAAACTTGAACATTATTCACTGTGTATAAATGAGTCAACTTCTGGTTATCGCAATAAGTCATTCACTTTGAATTGTATAGTCATCCAATAAGTCGTACAGTGATGGGAAATCATTATGCGTTTGCTCACAATAAGTCATAGAAATTGGTTCGTATAGTATCCCAATAAGTCATACAGTAATTGGGTTTGTACGCTGTGCTATTGGTAGAGTTTGCCTGCTTTTCTGGTTACAATTTACATATACCCTGGTAGGAATATTCTTTCCATTGCTATGGCAACCGTCTCCAAATGTCAACTTTATATGCATCTAAGCTTTTTCAACATTTTTGCAGTTTGAATTAAATTATATGCTTTGAATGTTTACAAGTGTCAAGTTGATTATCCATTTTTGCTGAATCAAAGTTACTGGGAAAATGCCTTCTTTTCTATTGTGTGAAAAACTTTGTATTTTATTTATGTTTTCGACATAATTTCCTGAAGCTATAAGATGACTGTCATCAGCAGATGTTGGAGAATTCCTTGTGACTAGTATTCATACCAGAATTATGGCTTGTCCAATTTCATTTTCTCATCTTTTTCTCACTTTTTATTCTTTTTGTCAATTCCTTTTACTGATATTACTAGCTTGGGGTTACACTGGGATAAAGTGCTGAGTGAACGATCTACACGTTTATTACAGTCTGAGACTTGGATGACTTAACGCCCAGTGTCTGGGACAAGGAAAATCAATTTCGGACGACTGGTTTTGTCGGGAATGGACGAAATAAATTATCACTTTTTCATGAGTTGAGAAAAATATGCTGACTTTTATCTTTAGCCCAGTTGCAACTTACACTTTCTTGATCTGGGGATATTAATCATTTAGAGTGATAACGTTAGTATGCAAAACTGTTCCCGAGTTTTGCTGCTTTCAAATTCTTGTTTACTGTTTCTAAGTGTTTTGTGTTTATTTATTTTGCATCCGACGTGTTATGCAACCAAACAACCTTTTTATCCAAAGTTCTATAACGCTACCAAGTGAGATTAACTCCTGTGATTTATAATTCGCTGATATCATGGCGAGCCAAAATTTTGTTTTGACTCTATCGGTGGTTGCCAAGTCTTGTCAATAACTTGGGAGTCAAGCAATGTTGAAAAGATCATACAATAACCGCTGTGTGTAACCACTCGTTAGATAAGTCCTCAGATTGAATTGTCCCGCCACTGTCATATTGCGTAATATACGAGGCATTAAATATATGATACAGGTGTACTGTCAGCGATACGGAGAACTTTTAATAAATTTTCTCCGCAGAATATATGAGCAAATAATGTATGCACTGATTACATTGTAAACTGTTTAATGTGTACACTTGCAGCTACTTTATCATATTTATTGAAATTTTATTGTGAAGAAATGAAAATGCTTTCATTAGATGCAAATTTACAAAAGTCACATCACATCTATGGTCATCAAGGTTATAATTATATTTTCCTTACTGCAAATTAGTCTGCATATTTGTATTCACTGATCAAGTTTTAGATTCACAGGAAAATGGAAACATGATATAATAGCTGGTAGAATGACGTACGGGCTTCTTAAGTGCTTGTTTTGGTTCCTAGTTTGGTTTATGTGTCTGCTCGATATTAGGCGCATTTAAATTTGTTCTAATTTCTCTACCCTACTAAATGTCTGGATTGTACCATGTTTGGTGATCAGTCATGTCAACTTGACTGTTGTCTAGATATGTCCGAGTGTTAGTATTGATAGGTGGGCAAGTTAGCAGATTATCACACACTCTATAATATGTTTAATCCTTTATCACCTAGCAACACTTAGCCCCACCCATCCCATTGGTTGCTAGGGAAGAAAAGTTACTCAAATTTCACTGTTTGAAATAATTATTGCTCCCAACGATGTCACTTTGGTGCATTAATTTTGCATGATCTTGATATAATTGAATTGTTTAATTATTTAGCAATTATCATATTATAGACATTAAGAAATGAATAATTTGTGAGCCCTCGTCTGGTTACGTGTATCAAGGTCGTTTGATAGATTGATATATCACTGAGCATTAATTACAAAGTCAGTCTGATAATTATTGTGCAGTGAAATTATGATGATTATCATCTGCAAAGTTTTGCAGTATTTAATTACTGACAAAATGCGGGAGGTCCTTAAGGATTGCTCCTTGGTAGAGTTATACCAATTTGAAAGACAAAATTTTTAAAAAGTGGAAGTGAATTGTAAAAAAGTAGTTCCCTTCTGGGTGCTCAAATAAAAATGGGGAAAACTGATTTCTCCTTTCATACTCTTGTGGCAATGGATGTAACCATCAGAAATGAGGTGTCATGAGTGATTCTGAGCGATGATTCGAAATTTGTTGTTTTTACTCATGTAGTAAAAATTAATGCTCTTATGAACATGAACAGCTTACACAAGCATTTCTGATACTCATTGGGGAAAATGGAAAAAAACTCATACTTGTATGAAATATCAAATAGATACTTTATTTTTGCTTTTTATTTTTTTCTGTATTTAAAAGCATAAGTAGTTGGAAGTTTGTTTGTTTATTATGTGGCAATAATAAGTCAGTCTGCGAGCGTATTGACTGTCAGGAGAACGAGAATACGGACAGAAAGATATACGGTCGGTAGGGGTTCGTGCAAACATCTTTGTGTCAATGTCACAATGTATTGATGCGTATTGAAACGTTTCATTATACAGCTTTCTGTAAACACTAGTTCAACAAGGTTAAAATAAACACTTCTTGGATATTGGCGAATATTAATTAAACATACAGACAACAAACAGAATGATTATATAAACCCTATGGGGTGGTAATTTTCAAGTGTTTGGTTTTTCAGAGGCTTCTATCAAAAAATTGTGAAATCATTAAATTCAGTCTTGTTTTGTGTTCTCTATTTCTTTACAAGTTTTCAAGTAGTTTATGTACGTTTTCAACACTGGGTCAAAGTTCAACGCTGTTTCACTGTCCTCTGGAATAATATTTGTTTGAATCTTGTTTGAAAATATTATTTTTAATAATAACAGAATCATTACTATTGTATTAAGAGGACAAAAAGCAGGCTCTTCAGATCTCTTCATTGGTACATAAGTGTTATAAAATTCACTTACCATGCACTTGTTTTGTTATAAAAAACATGATTCATTGAATATTGTATTTAAAATCGTGCAGATACTTGAACACTTGAAAGTATTAAATCATGAATTGTCCCTTGTTTGTTAGTCTATTACTGTCAGAACAGTATCATCTTTGTATCAAACAAGTATCAAAATACTTATGCTTTGCACACATTTATGCTTTGCACACCTGCCTTGCGTTCAAGGAAACATTACGTGACATACGTTTCGTACTAGGTACGCACCTGTTATTCGTTGAACGGTATGTTAAAAAAACATGTTAGTCACTTGTGCCAAGTTTGGCTAACCATATCCAGAGGTGGTGTTTGTGTATTGGTGTAATTTAACAAAATGGCGGACAGAGGCAAACAAAAGAATGTGAATAGTAAAACCCGTGCATCTGTATTTCGAACTGAGAACGGAAAAAACGGGTATATATTGTTTGCAACAAAGAATTATAATGTTAAAAACCAGTGACTTTTTAACATGTTTGCAGGTAGCTTTCCTTGAACGTAGGGCTGAAGCATACTACATGTGTATAATAATAATCATTAATGTATATGGCAGAATGGTACTGTTTTATCAAAGGATTTAAATTTAAATTCTTAATTATACTTAAAAACTTACAGATTGGGGACAGATATGGTATGTTGGAGTTCTTTGACCAAATAATAATTGATATTAAACAACCCTTTACCTCAATTTGTAGCTGTTAAAGAGTTATACAGAATTTAAATTTGAACTTAAAGTTTAAGACTTCTGTTAGTGCTTTGATAAAACAGTATCCTGGATTCCAATATAGTTTACAGTCTAAAGCCCAGATTCTGATATGGGATACACATGCATCCCAGACTGAAGGATATCACATGATCAAGGTCTTGCATAATAGGTATTTGGGGCCACTGAAACCTTGTAAAGAAGGCTTTGAATGTAGGTACGCCAAAACAGAACTTGTTATAGCACCTATTGCTTAGGGTTGAGGCAACCCCCTAAATAGCCTCAAAATAAGACCTGCTTTCATTATGCGCCTGGGTTGACTGCAAAATTGTCAATAGTCAAGTAATAATGGAGATATTGTATCGGACTGACTTGATTAAGATTAATGTCACTGGGTTGTACTGCATATGCTACAGGATGTATAGTTAATCATATAATATTGTTTATTTGTTTAAGCGTTACAAGTCCACTTATAAACTAATGATCATACATTCGGACATAGTTTAGTCTCGTTGGAAATATGGATTTGATAATAAAAAAGTTTCAATCAAATTTCCCATTCATCAAAAAAATAGGCATATGTTTATAAGGTTATCTCTATCAGCGGAAACCTTTAGGTAGAACCTATAAGCTTTGTTTATCTAAATATTATGAAATATTTACTTTATTTAAGCATGTTTTTCAGTTTGTTAGGTGACCTTGTAGCATGGTAGAGCTGGGCCTTTCTCAAGTGCAGTTTTATGCAAACAATTAATCTGTGTGTAAACATTGTAATAATCTTAGATAATGTTAAAGTTTTCTTTCATATTACGATTTATTGACAGAAAACCAATTCCTATATTTTAACAACCTGTTCTATGAAGGCTCCATGTTGTCTTGTTGATTCATTTGTGTAGAATTTGTATCATTTAGCTGGCCAGCATGCTGTGGTCATAGAGCATGTGACTGTCCATCTGTAGGTCCTGGGTTTGAATCGATGATGAGGTGTAATACATTTGTTTCCCAAGTCATTTTGTCCTGCACCATTGATTATTGTGTGGACGTTGCCCTTTGCAGGAGGAGCACTTTGAGGGACTTGTTTGTAACATGGCAATGCTATGTTTGATATTAGATGCTGATTGTCAAACTGGTTATATCCTGTAAACTGATAACACAGATACTGTACCATTGGGAAGTGTTATACTATCCCCAACAAAACCAACTATCAAAACAACAGTATCTTTTTAATACTTAAGTCTGATAGTAGCTTTTTAATACTAAGTGCAACAGAAAGTGCGATTATTGGATGTTTTGGTCTGATTAATATCTTCTCTCAGAACTTCAGAAGTGGTATAGTACACCGGATAGAAACAACTAACAGTATCTTGTTTATACTAAGTCCAACAGTATCTTTACAATATTAGTCATAACAGTATCTTTTTCATACTAAGTGCGATTATTGAATGTTTTGTTCTGATTAATAACTTCCCCTGGGATATGCCTTTATAACAACATGAGAAATTGGATCTTCCATCTATAGTTAAATACTTTCAATAGATATGTTAATTATACAGCAGGTGCTGTCATTAGATATTGGACCATTGAATGCTGTATGTGGCACAAACTCAATGACCTAATCATTCTTGGTTCCCATATTTCATCAAACCATATAATTTACGTAATTTGTTTTAGTGTTTCTATGTTTATTTTAATTAATTGAGATAATTAGGAAACCTTGAAATAATTATTCAGCCTAGAGTTTTTCAATTTCTGTAGTCTACCATTACCATTGTCGTGTAACTACATTGTACCCGAGTAACGGATAATAATCATACAATAGTCATTAAGTTGTCCGTTAAAGCAATTATGAAAATCACCGGATATCAGCAATAATCTGATTGGTGTATATGACAGATTATGAAAGATATATGAGGCTTGATTCTTATCTACTTAAGTCTTATATTGGATAAAAGAGACAAAAAAGGGTCGACAGAATAGAGAATGGTTCTTTTATCGATTTGTATTGACAAATTTCTCGAAGTTCACATTGTCCCAATCCCAACTCTCAACATTTTCTGTCGTAAAATTGATTATTAATTATGTAGTTAATGCTAAAAGTTTATGAAATGATATTGTAGTGTATTGTAAGTGCTATTGGGTGATATCCGACCAAGTGCTGCAAGAGGCAGGAACAGTATTAACTATTTAATGATAATGGCTTATGAATTATTTCTTTTTGAGAAATGACCATATTTCATGCATCGTCATTTAATACTATAATCTATTGACCAATCTATCTCCTTGCCCTGCTGTTGTATATTGATATCATTAGCATGAGAGTTGCTTGGGCGGCTGTCTTCTGGTGGTACCTGGCCCCGATCTCACGAAGGATCTCAATTTGAGCCAAATTTCATCTCAAGTATTGTCATTCATCTTTAAAGTAATTTCCATGGGAAGGATGCATCCAAAATTGGCATCACAAAACAAACACTTTATTCTGCGTTAAATGACAGTTAAATGTCAAGATTACAAACTTCTGATGTTTCTAAAATTCAGACTCAGATTTGAGCAAAATCTTAATTTGAGCTGAGATTTCTACTTGAGAAGCTTTGGGGGATCTGGCCAGGACTGTTACTACTGTGAATCACAGTATTTCCATTAATTGTGACCCTCAGAATCAAAAATGAAAACTTACTTTTCTCATATATGGCCAGGTGTCAAGAAAAAAAGTGACAATTTTGAAGTTGTAAGACTTGCTTGCCCTGTCTTACTTATATGATCATCTCTGAAGAATGGGTAAATAATGTTCATGGCTTTCCGTAGTTTATTTTGGATGGGGCCCATTGTGAATAATGTCTCGCACATGTTGTGGGGGAGACAAATTGATTTTGTGCTGGATATCTGTCTGTCTGGGAGTTGGTCTGTCTTGATGGATTTCACAAAAATTGTCTGTGTCTGCTCTTTTTAACCGCCAGTCAAATTTCAATGAAACTTCAAATAAGTTAAAAGCTGGTTGTTCTAAGCTTAGTGGTGCACACAGTTTGTCTGAAGAATATTACTATAGTTACGACTCTTTGTGGGAGACGTATGTTTTTGTGTTAAGAACCCTTCTAGCTTTGTAATAAATAAAACAGGGTCTGTGTCTAATTGTACTCCTTAATCCAATCAGAATTTGGAATGAAGAGAACGGAAACTATTCAGAACTGTTTTGCCCCTAAGGGAAAGCTGGCAACATCCCTTCAATGCCACAAAAATCTGTAAATGTATTTTATGGATAAAAAAATGTTACGAATGTATTGCCTCATTTTGAATCCCGCAAGGAGTTTCTAAGACTGAGAATATATGTTGCCTCTAGGCATAGGGAGTCGGCTAGTGTGACTAAGTGATTAGTAGAGTTCATTTTTTGGATTCAATTAACTGTGATTACTCGAGATGTGATTAACTGAGATATAATTACATTCTTCTGTGTGAAATGTATTATATTTATGTCTTGTCTGATACATAGTGGCGTCGACTCATCCGACAGGCTCGGCGACATATTCCTCACAAATCTCCATAATCCTTGCCGTCTGCTACAATGAGAAACTGATGAAATTCTTCATTAATTCCTACATACTTGCCACATCTCTGTGTGCAGAATTTTTCTATCAGCTATACGTCAATTTGAAGGTGCATAATTATTGTTATAATTAATGCAATAACTCAGAAATGTGTTAGCCTAGCTTGGGGTACACAAGGTGCAAGAAGATGTAGAATGGGGGATTGTGTACCATGCTGTCTTAATTCTAATGCCAATCCTATACACTTTGGAGCCTCCTTCTATGTTCTATTAGAATTATCTGAAACTCAGAAAATAATTTCCTGCTGCAAAACTTACGCTTTTTATACACTCGTATGTTGAAAACGTATTGTATGAACAGAACACCCTTGGCTGGTGTACGTGCGGGTGGCATCCAGTAATTTGTCTGTACACTGTTTCAAACAGTCTTCAGGATTGTGGGTACAAATTTTGGTGATGTCAAGTGTAAGTGTGGACATATTGCGATGATATCATATACATATGCGCACATATTGCAATAATATCATATATATGTGTGCACATACAGTGATGATATCATATATATGTGTGCACATACAGTGATGATATCATATATATGTGTGCACGTACATGATGTCATATAATATGTGTGCACATATAGTAATGATGTCATATATATGTGTGCACATATAGTGATGATGTCATATTAATGAGTGCACATATAATGATGATGTCATTGTTATGTGTGCTCATATAGTGATGATTTCATTGTTATGTACTGATACATTGTGATGTCATTTTAATGTTCTGAACATTTTTAATAATCTGTAACTGTGGATTGCGTGACACTGTGTGTCACTGTTCAAGGTGTTTCTCTCTCTGAAGTTACAAAGTGTCGCTATGTTGTATTTCTTTGATTACTATACTCGGGTGCACAAGTTATCTAATATCTTAAATCATTGAGTTGAGACTCATTACAAACAAAAGTTAACCAATTTTGGCTTATCAGATACACCCGACAAGTTGATCACTGTTTGAATCTGTATTAAAACTTGACAATCTTTTATTTGACGTTGTCAAAGTTACAAGGCATTATTTTTCTTGAACCAGCTGTCTTGACAAGTGTGTGTTTGAATCATGATAATTGATCTGGATAGAGTAAAGTTGTGTTCAAAATTAAAATTTATCATATAAAATAAGTTTAAGACTTAGTCAATTTTATGCAATTTCATCAAAGGAAAATCTTTAATGCAACAGATTGGCCAATTAGGACTAGTGTATATAGTGATGTAACTTAAAAGTCTTCAGTTTTTATTTTTGTCAATTTGGTATTATGAATACTGTTGATAAGTCTTAGTATTAAGAGAAGCTGATAGCTGCTGAGTTAGTTAAAAACATTGTATTTGCATTGAAATATAAAACAGTCATAAATTCTCTCATGATACAATTTGTACAAAAAAATTATATTGTAAAAGATACAATGAGATGTGACCGAAAGCCAAAGATTTTAGGGGTCTTCTCAGATATGCTGTATGATGTTATATTCCATATGGCAATAATTTCAGTGACTGTGATGTACCACCTTTAATCATCCTCACAATTCTTGTTGGAGTATTTTGTAGATAGTAAGGCTGGTATGTTATGTTAGGTATTGTTTACAGATGTTGTGTGTGTGCAATGCCGGAGGTATCGAAACCAAGCAAATATTAGAAAACAACTGTTTATGTTAAAATTAACACTTTTTTACTCCATAAAATATATATATTTAGTATTATTTACACAAGGTGCTCCTTATTACTTTAAGTATAGCATGTATCGATGAAGGGGAGCGTGCCTGCATGAACTCCTGCACTTTGTTTCAGTGATTGTTTTAGACTTGATATCTCCTAACATATTGTCGTATTCAGTGCTTTTGAATGTTTAATTACTGTTACTCATTTCTAGTATATCGTATATTGAAAATAAGGAGGGTGCCTGCACTTTGTTTCAGTGATTGTTTTAGACTTGATATCTCCTAACATAAGTAGTATTCAGTGCTTTAGAAAGTGTAATATAATTATGTTGTAAAAGTGCTGTATAAATATGGTACAATAATAGGAGTGTAGATTTTTTAAAATGAACAACAGCATTAAACTGCTTATATATTTTCTCCATTTCTGCACTTAAATATAGAGTTTTATTGTTTTTACTTTATTCTATAGACAGGTAATTATAATAAAATGTTCCTAGTGCATGTACATTTAAACATCAAATTAAGCTATTTCATTTCTAGAATGAGATGTACCAACTTCTTGAAGGAATTAATCTATTTGTTTTATCGCACTTAATTTGATTCATTTAGCACCAAATACCTTTTACCATTATTACACATTGCTTGTAAATTGTCTTAAAACATAAAAAAAAATAATGAAAGGTAATTATCAGCATTCCTTGTTGTGTTTTTATGTCTTTCCGAGGAACGTAATCTCAGAATCTCCTTGATTATAAACTGCTGTTCTTGCATGAAAGTTCCAATTTGATATACTAATGGATTCAAATTTTGTTGAATATGTTGTTATGTTAAAAAAAAGTCATTGAGATATACAGTGTAGGTGTTATACATGAGGGAGAGGATTTGGTTATTGGTCGTAATTGCATGCCATATGTGCGTTTGCATAGCTTACATACAAATTTAATGCATGAATATTCTTAATGGGTATAATATCATGGTTGCATACCTCTAGGCCTGTTGTTTTCTTGTTTAATTTCACACATTCATATGCATCTCATTTACTTACATCAGCCCCGTGGCGCTGCTATCCATGTGCATCGTGATCTTTATTGCTGAAAAAATTAATTAAATATGTTCAGTAAGGTTTAACATGTAAATCATTGCATAAATTCCTGAAACCTTATAAATCTTTTATAGGTGGTATGAGTAAGAAGTCTGCTGTTGCTCAGCAACAATAAATATGCTCCAGTCATCATCTCTAGCTTTGTCAAATTTGTTGAATTTTCTCTAAAGTCCAGGGTACTGTTTTATCAAAGCACTTACGGAAATCGTAAATTTACGTTCAAATTTATATTCTTAATTATTCTTTAAAACCTACACATTTTGGACAAGTATTGTTTGTAGGGGTTCGTTGACTGAATAATTATTTATTTTGAATAACCCTTTACCACAATTTGTAGCTATTAAAGAGTAAAAAAGAATTTAAATTTGAACGTAAGTTTAAGATTTCCGTAAGAGCGTTGATAAAACAGTACCCAAGTTTTGTGAAATATTTCTGTCTTTATGACCAGTATCTACCAACATTTATTTCAAATCTTCGTTAAAATGAACTTATTTTCATGGTCTTAAAAAGTTACAGATTATGGGAGTCATTACTTACTTGATATTAAATCTGTCCTCTCCTGCAACTTATATGTCAGTTGAGCTATGCCTAGAGGTAGTGGGTTTGAAGCATTGCAGAACTTTAGATTGATGTGATGAAATTGAAGACTTTAAAAAATGAAAAGTTGCCAAACTTTCAGGCTGATTCCAGTCGAAATTTTGTAAGTTTGAATCCCATTTTGCAAGATGTGTCTGTCCGACTGACAGCTTTTCAGACTTAAAACTGTTAATTTTTTTGTGGAGGAGCAAGTCAGTACTGGTTTTTATGTCAACTGAATCAGTCTTACATAACTGAAATAAGGTCAAACAAACAAACAAACAAACAAACAATACAGGATTGATAATTAGAGAGGATTTCATCATCCATGTTTGGGCATAATTTCACTTTCCTTTACATGTGATCGGGCACTTCAAGCAGCTTTGCTCTAACAATATTTTAGCTGACCGCCCAAATTGAACCCATTGTGAACGTGGCTCTGTTTGGTTGTATTAAATGTATCTAATTGAGCAAAAACATGATGAAAATATCAATTAATTCAGGTAACATTTAAATCAGGATCTAATCCTTAAGAATACTAAAGACGGCTTTTGTTGGGACAATTTTTTGGGGTCGTGTACGGTTTGCGTATCAATGAGACCCCATTTACCCTCCATTAACAATAGCAGACGACACTTGATATGGACGTTTGATTGGTTTGTCATGGTTCTCACCTGGTGTCGTACAATGAAGTTGTCACCGAAGCTATGCGGCGACATGGCCTATGAGTCCTTAACGACAGATTGCAGTGCATTCTGGGTTAATAGTTGTCAGTCAAATATTTGGTATAGACTGCTCCTCTAGTTTTCTATCAGGGTATCATTGATGATTAAACGTAGAAATTGAGAACTATAACAGTAGCTATATATAGTATCTCAATAAAAGGCAATGTGAAAGCTATTAAGACTTTGGTGTGACATTTATAGTATAAGTCTGGTTGTATGAATGAATACATGGTGAAATCTAGTACTGTATTTTATTGTATAAAGTGGGTGGATGGGGTCAGGACGAGACAATCACTTACTTTCTGTATAAAAATGAGCATTTCCTTTCTGCCTAACATTTATTTGTCAATTATTAATCATGTAATTAGGCCTTAATGTAACCTTTGTCTTTTATACAATTTTCATTTACAGCTCTGCATTTCTATGTCAGTCTTGTTTAATGTTAGTTTAAATGCACAGTCATAGAGCACTCTTTATGAAAGCAAATCTGAATGTTCTAGTTCCGAACCCATTTGAGATGTACTTTACAACCTTTGACACCCAATGTCACTTGTCCCCTATCTTTGATTCATGTCAGAAAGTGCATCAGATCGGACATGTTACCAAAACATGATAAAGAATTGACGAATCAAGCATAGATACTACAAAGACTACTTACATGTCTATGGCTATCTCAACCTATCTGTCCTTTGATTCTAACTAACGCCTCTTACAAGTATTATTGGCAGGATGCGAGTCGGTTATTAAGAAAAGTAAAAGAGTAAAGTATAAAAACTGAAAGAGGGAACTTCCAGCTAAAACCTCTAAGATGTTTCAGGACTGCTCCAGAATTTTACCCGATCTGGACATCAGTTACAGAGGGAGATGGAGGAAATACAGACAAAATCTGGACAAATTGGACAACTGCTTACCTGTCACTGATTATTGTAGAATATGTCAATGTCATTGAAATTGCTGGACAGCAATGAGGGCAAATTTCTATTAAAATTTTGAAGTTATAAAATCTGCACATTTGCCGGTATTTAAGATTGATAGCCACTGATGACCGATCACTTTATTGTCAATGTATGTTATGGTTCACTTGGCCAAGTACTTCCTTTTGAGTAATTGGTAGCATCCAGTTGATGACCAGGGGCAATGACTGACCTCTGTCATCTTGCTTGAGTCATTAAGTCTGCAGATTATCTCGCAATCAATCAAATACCAGTTCAGATGCATGTAATGTTTTTTTGAATATCCTATTGGGTTTCAGATGTCAGAAAGTGTTGTCTTGCTTGGTCATGCAATTATATTGTCAGCATTATTATAAAGTGCATGATTTCCCTGTCTGTGGGCCGTGTTGTAACTAACAAACTCCATGTTACAATTAATAAAAAATTAAACCCACAAATTCCTTGCGAAACCTCTACACTTTAAAAAATTAGAAAATACTCCTGCCAACCCGCACAATGAGGGTAGATTTGTCTTGTGTATTAGGTAACCAACATGGCAAGGTCTCACTTACCTCACATACAATACAGGCCGAGATAGTTGAGACGACATTTCTACACCTAGACTTATACATGGTTGACGTTTTCCCTCACACCATTCAGTCCCCGACAATCAGTTCAACATTCAGTTCAACTGTTCACCAACCATTGAGTTATTAGACATTAGAGATGTTGTGATATGGGGGATTAGATCACTATCTAACCATACACGGTTCATTTACACTGTCCTGGCACGATAGTTAATGCGACATTGTGATCTGGTTTTATTTAACCATTCTATACTGATGTATGAGGGGCGATCTGTTAGATCACCAAGATCCAATTTGGATTATATAGACAGTTAAGCTTGGATTACGAAGGTTGATCCATGTTTTGTCGACTCTTGACCTTTTGATACTCAGTGCTGGCAGGTTGTCGACACTTTCATTTAAGGACAAACTTTCATGCATTTAAGGGACAAAACATGTTTATGGTTATTCCTTTGGCTGGCGTGAGTAAAGAAGTTAAAGACTACAGTTAATGCTGACATGAATGAATTTTGAAGATAATAGATAATCTGAAAGGAAGGCATCTCTCAACTTAAACAGCCGAAGACAGAAAACATAAAAGCATCACATACTAGGAACTACAAAAAGGAGACTATAACAAAGAGGCACAGACAATACCCAATGCAACTATAAAATCACGACATCCCACACAGATAGTCTTCCGCTTCATTCAGACAAACTGAACCAGAGTATGAGCCAAGAGACCAGAATATAACAAACACACAAGACAATTCACAATAACAACCCACAGCCTTGCAGACAACAAGAAACCTTGACTACAAAATACAGAAGATTCATTGTATGTGCTCCTTGACTACATGTCCCCTTGCTCAAGAAAACAGTATACTCTGCTTCCATTAAGGGTAGATTGCTCTTACTAAGTCATGTGATTATCAGGTAGGGTTTGATCTCTACTGTTCTTGAGTATGGGATATAAGCTAGTAACCCAGTATACATGCTGGGAGGGGGGGGAGAAGAAGTTGTGAGAACTGTCTTAATTAATCAAAGTAAAATGAATGTGTTTACAGTTTAGACTGCATGGATTGTGGGAAAGCATGTGATAGATGTAAACTTCAAACATTCCATTTTCATTTAATTGATCAAAGTGGTCATTCTGACACATGCAGTGCTCAACGTTGAACATTGAATAAACTCTCATATATTATGCTTTGTACCTAAAACTATTGTTAGGTTATAGTCGAGGTCAGCTTGTAATCCTTGAATAATGAATCTAACAGTGTCAACTAAACATTACTTTCTTCTACCCGCTGAGGTCTACTTTAATGAATTATTTAGTCTGGGCTCCTGTCAGCTTTACAGGGGTTGAATTAGGGGATTACAAACCCTTATCAATGGTACCCTACGGGTTGGGCTTTTGTGATAATCTAGCAGACTGTTAGCGTGTTATTGTATAAAGGAGTATGTCACGTTGCCTTATAGGGCCATGTGAATGTGTCCTAGGTTAAATTGTACATGCTAATATTGTAGGAGGCTTGTTATAATGTTTACAGTGAATGTAACCAGGCATATATAACCAGGTGATAGATTATACAGCTTATCACAGTAAAACTTGCTAATTGACCACTAGATTCTCAGCATCACTGTGTTGCTGAGGTGTACGTCTGGGTGGCCCATTTGTGGACATGTCCATCTTGTATAAGTATTGTATTATGTTTTTGCTATCACTTGTAAAATACCTTGTGTGCAAGTTTGATACTTTTCAGTAGTGATGAAATATGGGAAGTATTTGTACATGTTGTTATAAAATTGTTCCAACAAATAACATATTGCAAGTTCACCTAAAGCTACATGTTTACATATGGCTCTGCCCAGACCATGATGTTCTTGTTGTTATGTATGGCTGTGCCCAGACCATGATGTTCTTGTTGTTATGTATGGCTGTGCCAAGACAATGATGTTCTTGTTATGTATGGCTGTGCCCAGACCATGATGTTCTTGTTGTTATGTATGGCTGTGCTCAGACCATGATGTTCTTGTTGTTATGTATGGCTCTGCCCAGACCATGATGTTCTTGTTATGTATGGCTGTGCCCAGACCATGATGTTCTTGTTGTTATGTATGGCTGTGCCAAGACAATGATGTTCTTGTTGTTATGTATGGCTGTGCCCAGACCATGATGTCCTTGTTGTTATGTATGGCTGTGCCCAGACCATGATGTTCTTGTTGTTATGTATGGCTCTGCCCAGACCATGATGTTCTTGTTATGTATGGCTGTGCTCAGACCATGATGTTCTTGTTGTTATGTATGGCTGTGCCCAGACCATGATGTTCTTGTTGTAATGTATGGCTGTGCCCAGACCATGATGTTCTTGTTATGTATGGCTGTGCCCAGACCATGATGTTCTTGTTGTTATGTATGGCTGTGCTCAGACCATGATGTTCTTGTTGTTATGTATGGCTGTGCCCAGACCATGATGTTCTTGTTGTTATGTATGGCTGTGCCCAGACCATGATGTTCTTGTTGTTATGTATGGCTGTGTCCAGACCATGATGTTCTGGTCGATAAATATGGCTGTGTTTAGACCATGATGTTCTTGTTGTTATGAATGGCTGTGCTCAGACCATGATGTTCTTGTGGTTATGTATGGCTGTGCTCAGACCATGATGTTCTTGTTGTTATGTATGGCTGTGCCCAGACCATGATGTTCTTGTTGTTATGTATGGCTGTGCCCAGACCATGATGTTCTTGTTGATACACATTGCTTCACCCAAAGCATGTCATTCATATTTGAAATAATATAATTATGGCTTTGCCCAAACCATGTCATTTATATTTGATACATAAAAATGGCTTGGCCCAAACCATGGCATTGGTACTTTGTACATAGCTTTTCTTAGATCATGATGTACTTTCTCAGTAAGTGTCAGAATATCCAATAGTACTTCTGCTCAATTATTCTATCATTTGGCTACATAATTTCATCCCAGTAACAGGCTTAACTGCAATAAAGTGTAAAACATTGACCGTGCTTGTACCACAACATGGTCTAATACCACAGGATTTACAAAATTATACTAATCTTATATCATACGTTTTGCTGCTTCGCAAGACTGTAATAAGCAGACTTTAGATTCATTTCTTTACATGTTATGACATTGATTTGTCAGATCACTACTGTGTATAAGGGATCAAATCACAGCTGTTTCTTCTGGAAGCGAAACACACTATAAACTAATGGGAAAGTTTCAATACATCAAAGGCTAATATTATTATCGGCAACAACTTAAGTCGGCAAAATTGTCATTTTATTTTGGATATTAACGAGGGTTGTCCCTGGTCGTTGTTGGTGATATTGTGGGCACGGGGATATTGAGATTGAATGAGTGACATAAAGTTCTTTAGCCCTTTTCGCTACATTAAATATGTTTATAGGTGTAAACCCAGGTGATAGAAATGGTTTAACATATATTTATGGCTGTGGCAGATGATTGCTATTGTGTTTGTTAGTACTTAAGGTAAAGAACCACTAAATACATAAGCGGCCCAAATGGTGATACACTCAAAGAGTCCTGAAAGAAACATGGGACCTAAATATGAAAGTGAAAGTAGAGTAGGGGTTAACCGGTCTAGGATCAATCCGCGCTATAGCAAAAATGTGTTCTCTATCTTTGATGAGCAAAATTTTCTTAGAAGATACACGACCCCCCCCCTTTTTATTGTATCAATTTTGAAGCTTAAACATACTTCTTTAAGATGGTATATGTGTGCCAGGTGGCCATAGACTTCAACTTGTTGAAATTTGAGGCTGGCCATTGTCACTTTACATTGAACTAAAGAACAAATCTATTAGGTGGTTCCTAACCTTAAAGTTCACATGAATGGAAAATTATCATCCATTTATATACGTTATGTGGTGTCTGTAGGATTTCCATTGATTGGTCCAATAAATGATTCGTACATTTTAGCAGGGTTAGTTGCATCGTCATCCTACAATGTCTTCAGAAACTGCTGATTGAAATTCATTGCAACTTAATGGGAAGCTTCAGTACCAAGAGGAGATAAGTCAGCACATTGCATTTCAAACATTTCTGACATACTCAGTGTTCAAGATCACCTGCAAACACAAACACAAGGACAGATATTACAAGATTTGATTGTGGAAATTTATTATTCATTGCAAGAACCTTGTAATATATTCATGCATAAAGATCAGGATCAGGTCAAATTCTCCTTGCTATACTAAAAATGATATATGGCATATTTGTTCATCTTTCTGTTACAATGTATAATTTGTGTATAAACCCTTTAATTGATTAAAATATCATTGTTTCACATATGGTTTGAGTTACATGTACAGATTTTATCACCTTATGTTCGTTGGGATGTGTATGTGATCTTGTACTGAGCTTTCGTGTTGTCTCAATGTAAAAACGAGCAATTAATACATTCATTGCATGTCGGTATTTCAAAGTCAATAAAAATTTAACCAGGGGACCTGCACGTTGTCGCTGGTAGGTGGACTCTCTTTGTTGGTAGTAATTTGAGGATTGCATGTCTTAGCTGATATTGTCACACATAGAGCAGACTTTGTGTGAAAGATGGACCGAAATCATTGTGAAATCAACCGGTATAAAATTCTCTTTCATAAATATTTAACCAATGTGTGTATTTTATGCTGACTGTTGTCCATTTACCTTGTATGTTCCCTCCGGTGAACAGATAGAAATTATGTGGAAAAAACTGTCTTTCCATTCACATGTATGTTGTATTTATCTATTTTGACTTATTACAATATGGACACAGTATTGATAGCTTACATGTGAGAATATGTTTGCTAACTTTGCATGACTTTGCATGGATGGCTTGGTGATCAAAGGGTCAGCTAATGAAGAATAATTATGATGTCTAGAAATTGTTTCTCAATTTAACTAAAATGAATTTGTTTAAACTTCGAACACGTTGTTCCAGAATGAAGGTACAATTAAGTAATCAGATGTGTTACATGAAAAATCTAATGCACTGCGGGCTCCTGGACTAATTTAAAGGACTTGAAAACAATTTGTTGCCAGACCAGGTGCTAAAAGTATTGTTTTCCTTTGAAGTCCTTAAGTAAAGTCCTCAGTATGTGATGGCAGTTTATTAATTCATACAGCACAAATTGTGTTTTGCATTGTAATTTGAAATTATTAAATTATGAAATTCATCAGTTTGAAACAGTTCCCAGACATTGTTTGACTTAACTGTTAGAGGTTTGACTTAACTGTGAGTGGCTCCAAATTAATATTAATCAGTCTGTGCAGGATGACAACAAACTGTCTAGTTAGGCTCTGTTGGTTCTACTATTTTGACACATTATGATAAAGGTACCATACAAATTGCACATTAAACGTCAGACTGTGGTATCACAAGATAAATGAAAACTTATCAGATTTAGTCGTAAGGAAGGCATGATTTTACGCAGATAATAATGATGAAGTGGCAATTTATGCAACAAGAGCAAAAATTGTGGTGACTTCAGACCATCGTTATGGTAATTCTGTAGACAAGAGGTTTTTTACATGGTCGACTGCTCATTGAAAATAGAAAATGCAAAGTTGAATCTACTCAAGAGTCCCACCATAATTGACTTTTGGCACGTATACTGATACAGTATTAGGTATTAAATTTTGATGAATAAATAATATTTTAATAAAACCTTAACATTCATTGCAATGTAAATCACGGTGCATTATAATAGTTTTATGAAATTCTTGAATTGCATTTTGCAAGTGCCTGGAATTCCCCCATAATACCCCTACCTTCTGTACTGTATAAGTTGATGTTTTAGAGTTGGTTGCCCTAGGGCGATAATATGTACAATAAATGTTGACTTCTAGAACAAAATTATTGTGTTGCTTAAGAGAGGTTGTTTCTCTATGGAGGACCTTTTTCTGGAGAGATTGTACTGTATACAAAACAGATTAAGTCATGAAGAACGTGTTTGATGTAATGTTTAATGTGTAACTGGCGCTATGATTCCACTAAATCATGGGAAAAAATGATAATGTCCTGAAATTCCTTAATTGTTCAGCATAATTGCTTGAAATTTGTATGTTACCTCTGGGAAATTCCTGGTCTTCAAGTTTTTCACTCTGACAGCATTTTTTGCCTCTGAATATTACATTGGTTCAATTTACATTACAATGCTGTTCTGTTTCTCTAACGTCAAGCATTGTTTTCCCCTCGTCTTCAGGGTTTTTCTTCAAGTTTGTGTTTTAAATTGTCTAAATTACATTCAAGTGAATGTATCATTGCCTCTATCAAGCCAACGTGAGTGTTTGTCCCTCCAGCTATTTGAATATTTGATGCGTAGATATTGGTAGTCAGCTAATCTCGTTCATCGGCTGACATCCACTGAGAGTTGAAGCTTGCCACCATTTTCTGACATTTTAATTGATTTTTCACTGATGAAATTAATTTTCTCAACCATTTTCTGTTAACCATTTCCTTATTCGCAATGAGTCAAGATTATACGCGGTTAAAAAAGCATCAGGAGAGATAACTATGGTGATAACGTAGAACTTCTCATGGTTAATTGAGCCACTATTGATGAACTAATTAAACGCATTAGCTTCGTTACACCGAGCTTTGTTGCTCCCCAGAGAGTTACAAACAAAAATCAACTCAGATTTGTTTCCACTTTTTGCCTTATTTGAATTTCTTGGATTTCTGATTCTTTGACAGATAAGCTATCATGGTTTGAATCCTTGGTGAAGTTTTTTTGGGGAAAGTTTGTTCGGTTAAGAAAACCAGTCAGTAGCATGCTCCCATTTGTTATTGCTAAGTGCTGTTGCTATAAAGGTGAGAGTGTGGCCTATGAGTCCTTAAATATATACAGGGTGTTAAAAAAAATTGTTCTCAATGATTAAGTTTCATTAGCTTATTTTGTCTGACGTCAGAAGAATGTGAAATTTTCAGGTTAAATTTTAAAGGGTTCTACCATTGTTCTAATCTTTCTGGCTTGAAACATAGCTATTAGAGTAAGAAATTAAAAGTGTACACTTCATACATAGCTCAGATATAATTAAGTCTGAATTTAAATTTTGGGAACAAACTTTTTTACCCTCTGTACATTATGTGAATTATTTAAAAAGATCAAAGGGTTCAACGCTCTTCTGCAAGTTGCAATATAGCCTCATGAAACAATTGCTCTAATTGTTTCAGTTATACTGGCTGATAGAACTTAGGAGCACTTTGAATATACCAATTACTAGTTAGTATATAAAATGTTCTATAATGCTTCATAACATTATAACCCTCTATGTTAATGTAACAGTGGTGGTCTCTTAACGATGTCAACTACTTACTCTGTCTCAGGTACAACCCTCAATATCAAAACAGTGGTGGTCTCTTAACGATGTCAACTTCTTACTCTGTCTCAGGTACAACCCTCAATATCAAAACAGTGGTGGTCTCTCAACGATGTCAACTACTTACTCTGTCTCTGGTACATCGATCCCTCTATGTAAAAGTGGTGGTCTCTCAACGATGTCAACTACTTACTCTGTCTCCGGTACATCCCTCAATGTAACACTGGTGGTCTCTCAACGATGTCAACTACTAAAAATTACTCTGTCTGTGGTACATCCCTCAATGCAACAGTGGTGGTCTCTCAACAATGTCAACTACTTACTCTGTCTCTGGTACATCCCTCAATGTAACAGTGTTGGTTTCTCAACGATGTCAACTACTCACTCTGTCTCCGATACATCCCTCAATGTCAATACAATGGTGGTCTCTCAACAATGTCAACTACTTACTCTGTCTCCGGTACATCCCCCTCAATATCAAAACAGTGGTGGTCTCTCAACGATGTCAACTACTTACTCTGTCTCCGGTACATCCCTCAATGTCAATACAGTGGTGGTCTCTCAACGATGTCAACTACTTACTCTGTCTCCGGTACATCCCTCAATGTCAATACAGTGGTGGTCTCTCAACGATGTCAACTACTTACTCTGTCTCCGGTACATCCCTCAATGTCAATACAGTGGTGGTCTCTCAACGATGTCAACTACTTACTCTGTCTCCGGTACATCCCTCAATGTCAATACAGTGGTGGTCTCTCAACGATGTCAAGTACTTACCCTGTCTCCAGTACATCCCTCAATGTCAATACAGTGGTGGTCTCTCAACGATGTCAACTACTTACTCTGTCTCCGGTACATCCCTCAATGTAACAGTGGTGGTCTCTCAACGATGTCAACTACTTACTCTGTCACCGGTACATCCCTGAATGTAACAGTGGTGGTCTCTCAACGATGTCAACTACTCACTCTGTCTCTGATACATCCCTCAATGTCAATACAATGGTGGTCTCTCAACAATGTCAACTACTTACTCTGTCTCCGGTACATCCCTCAATATCAAAACAGTGGTGGTCTCTCAACGATGTCAACTACTTACTCTGTCTCCAATACATCCCTCAAAATCAAAACAGTGGTGGTCTCTCAACGATGTCAACTACTTACTCTGTCTCCGATACATCCCTCAATGTCAATACAGTGGTGGTCTCTCAACCATGTCAACTACTTACTCTGTCTCCGGTACATCCCTCAATATCAAAACAGTGGTGGTCTCTCAACAATGTCAACTACTTACTCTGTCTCCGGTACATCCCTCAATATCAAAACAGTGGTGGTCTCTCAACAATGTCAACTACTTACTCTGTCTCCGGTACATCCCTCAATATCAAAACAGTGGTGGTCTCTCAACGATGTCAACTACTTACTCTGTCTCCGGTACATCCCCCTCAATATCAAAACCATGGTGGTCTCTCAACCATGTCAACTACTTACTCTGTCTCCGATACATCCCTCAATGTCAAAACCATGGTGGTCTCTCAACAATGTCAACTACTCACACTGTCTTCAGTACATCCCTTAATGTCAATACAGTGGTGGTCTCTCAACAATGTCAACTACTTACACTGTCTCCAGTACATCCCTCAATGTCAATACAGTGGTGGTCTCTCAACAATGTCAACTACTCACACTGTCTCCAGTACATCCCTCAATGTCAATACAGTGGTGGTCTCTCAACAATGTCAACTACTTACTCTGTCTCCAGTACATCCCTCAATGTCAATACAGTGGTGGTCTCTCAACAATGTCAACTACTTACTCTGTCTCCAGTACATCCCTCAATGTCAATACAGTGGTGGTCTCTCAACAATGTCAACTACTTACTCTGTCTCCGGTACATCCCTCAATGTCAATACAGTGGTGGTCTCTCAACCATGTCAACTACTTACTCTGTCTCCGGTACATCCCTCAATATCATAACAGTGGTGGTCTCTCAACAATGTCAACTACTTACTCTGTCTCCGGTACATCCCTCAATATCAAAACAGTGGTGGTCTCTCAACAATGTCAACTACTTACTCTGTCTCCGGTACATCCCTCAATATCAAAACAGTGGTGGTCTCTCAACGATGTCAACTACTTACTCTGTCTCCGGTACATCCCCCTCAATATCAAAACCATGGTGGTCTCTCAACCATGTCAACTACTTACTCTGTCTCCGATACATCCCTCAATGTCAAAACCATGGTGGTCTCTCAACAATGTCAACTACTCACACTGTCTTCAGTACATCCCTTAATGTCAATACAGTGGTGGTCTCTCAACAATGTCAACTACTTACACTGTCTCCAGTACATCCCTCAATGTCAATACAGTGGTGGTCTCTCAACAATGTCAACTACTCACACTGTCTCCAGTACATCCCTCAATGTCAATACAGTGGTGGTCTCTCAACAATGTCAACTACTTACTCTGTCTCCAGTACATCCCTCAATGTCAATACAGTGGTGGTCTCTCAACAATGTCAACTACTTACTCTGTCTCCAGTACATCCCTCAATGTCAATACAGTGGTGGTCTCTCAACAATGTCAACTACTTACTCTGTCTCCGGTACATCCCTCAATGTCAATACAGTGGTGGTCTCTCAACAATGTCAACTACTCACACTGTCTCTGGTACATCTTGGAGGATTTAGGCTTGTGGAAGAACATTTATAATAACCCTCAATATCAAAACAGTGGTCACAGGTCTCTCAATGATGTCGACTACTTACACTGTCTCTGGTACATCTTGGAGGATTGATGCTTGTGGAAGAACATTTATAATAACCCTCAATATCAAAACAGTGGTCACAGGTCTCTCAACGATGTCAACTACTTACACTGTCTCTGGTACATCTTGGAGGATTTGTTGCTTGTCGAAGAACATGTTAGTACTAGCAAGAATTCCATAAACACCAGTAACATATAGTTTTGCTTTATAGCCATCAACAACAACGACAACACCTATATATAACAGCTGTATGCAGGAATATGTATACCTGAATGATAAATTTGTTTGTGATGAAGAAGTGTTGTTGTGACCTTATAAGGGTTCAAACCCTCAGCTGTTGGTTGAGAGACCACCTCCTTATTGTTACCTTTACACTATTACAGTACTAACTCAAAATAATACAAACAATCGGAAAGGGAAGGCAGCACTCAACTTAAACAGCCGAGCACAGAACTTAGAAAACATAAACACAAAGACTATTACGGTACTTTCCCAAAAGATTGATAAAAAATGTATACTATGTATGAGAATGTTTAGTTATGTTTTTATGTTGGTTAGACACTGTGGTATTATTAAAGTCATCTGTGTACGGTTATTCAGGTACTTGACGTGTTAACAGGTCAGAGTGTTCTTGGTTCTTGGCATAATTCACTCAAATATCACCTTCATAATAATACATTCGGTGTTCAAGTCTAGGTATTGTTCCAGATTATGCTGTGCATTTTATTGTCATTTTATTTCACTATGTTGGCTAAAATACAAACAGGGTAATATAATAACAGTATGCATTGTACTTTTCACTTTTTCAGCATTGCTTTCAAGAATCCAGTCTTTTCATCAACATTTTTGTGTCTGATTGTTGGTTGCCTAGTACAGCTTTAGAATCCATTGAATTTAAAATCACCTTTGGTGCTGAAGAATGATAATTTCTTGTGATAACTTTTATTAGTCCCCTACCGGTTTTTGACCGGAGGGGACTATAGGTTTGCCCTCCGTCCGTCCGTCCGTCCGTCCGTCCGTCAGTCAGTCAGTCAGTCCGTCAGTCAGTCAGTCTGTCCGTCAAAAAATCTGGATCCTGACATAACTCAAACAGTTTCCAAGCTAGGTTTATGAAACTTGGTATGTGGATAGGGGCAATAAGGGCATTATGCACGTCTAAAAATATTTAGATTCTGACAAAAATTGTGGTTGCTATGGCAACAGAAAGGGTGAAAATATGCCCAAATCTGGATCCTGCCATAACTCAAACAGTTTTCAAGCTAGGTTTATGAAACTTGATATGTGGATAGGGGGCAATAAGGGAATTATGCACGTCTAAAAATATTTTGATTCCGACCAAAATTGTGGTTGCTATGGCAACAGAAACATTGAAAATGGCTTAAAACCGGTAGGGGACTTCTGTATTGCTTGCAATTCTTAATTACTTGTTTGATCTATTTATTGAGCCAGATTGTAAAAGGAGCGAGTGAAAACTGGTCTTTATAATTATTATGATATTTAGGTCTTTAAGTAATGGCATGTCCTTATATTTTGGCTAACCATTGGCTCTTGGAGCTGTTTATTATATCAAGGATCATTGGATGTTCCGTGTCCAGTATGCATCAAAATGTTCTTCAAATAAAAATATAATAATATCTGTAATGATTTGTCTCTTTCGTGCAGCAAGGTTGTATTTCACTATTGCTCCAAAGGCAGGAATTGTAGCTTTCATGTATATATAGAGGTACCATAGGCGCATGGGCAAGCCTAGTCTTAAACTATAATGTATACATTTATAGTCCACCTTTGGAATGTTTTTACAAATTTTAAATATTTTTTCCTGGCCAATATCTGTCACATTATTGTAGGCATTTGTATTTCATTAAACTGTGTTTAAATTTCACATACAGTATGCACAAACCTGTAATAATGAACGCTCTCAATCAAGAAATGCACTGTCAGCAACTAGCTACTACATTAATCGTTTGGCTCATGTCTTCCAACACCACACTGACCGAATATGTATAAACGGTATGAATGTAGACATCAATGTCACAGATGATTAGTTAAATATTCATTAAATTACATAAAAGCGTGCCATATACGTGAAATAGATTGCCCCTCCCAGATTGATTTTTTCACTTTCGGACAATTTTACTTGTATGGTATAGCACTGATGGAAAGTAATATTTCATTATGGCATCAGTTTAATCATAGTAAGTACTGGGTGTAGGTCTCTGAGGAGTTACTGGTCTGATATAATGAAGTGCTAGTTATTGAAGATTGTCACATTAATATTAATGCTATGTTCTAACTGACACAATACTTGTACCATTAACTCTTCCAGTCGCATGCACACTGACTTCTATGGTTGTCATAGTAATATTGTTGTGAGGATAATGTTATGGTTAAAGGTCAAGGATCAAAGACAAGTGAGCCGGCAGCAGAATGTGATGAGGTTGTCTGAACCAATTCTTGCAGCTGATGTAGAACACAGTAGCTGTACTCTGAGATATATGGACTTGTGTATGTTACCTTGGCCTTTAGATTGTAGATCTTGCAGATATTTTGTCCTTGACCTTTTAAATCCAAGTATATTGTTGTTGAACTTTAAAGCAAACATAGTCACCTTGACCCTTTGAGAGAGTTTCTTTAGGCTTGCGAAGATTGTTACTATTGACATAGAAATACTATGTTCACCTTGAACTTTCAAAGCAAACATAGTGTTTAGTAGAGTTACTGTATAACTCCAACGCGATAAATTGCAGTCAAAAAAAAACAACACAATACTGCCTATATTTTTGTTATGGATTAAAATCAAGGACCGTAACATTTACCAATGAAAGCATTCAAACATTTGGCACAACACATAAAGTTTTCATGCTCCTAAATATTCAGAAACGATAAATATAGTGGAGTTTGTGTTTCTTTTTGTATTGCAATTTATCGTGCTGGAGTTATACACTTGCTAACAACTGTTACTATTTACATAGAAATACTATGTTGACATTACTTATGTATATTATAAGTGCAAAGGATTTATGTTATTTTTTATTCTGTAAGAATTATTGAACTATAAGAATTAATTTAACAATGACCTTGACCTTTATTATGTAAATGCGTTCTGTGTTTGCCTAGTTGTTCATGTGAAGTCAAATTGTATTTTATTTTGGCAGTTCAAACAAGAACAATATTAGGTGGGGTACAATTCTGTACATTTGTTGGTCTTTAATAATTCATATTATTCCCAGTGTCATATGATGTCAAGTATTATATCAACACATGTCATACAATGTAAATACACGGTTTGGACGGGTGATTTGTTTTCACCAGTCACATCGAGTATCAAAACTCAAGAAAGTTTGAATTATTGATTATTAGGGAATTTATTTAATATTGTCATCTGATTTATCCATGTTTACGAGATGGTACATCACAGCTTGGCGTCCAAGTTGACTAAACAATAGAAGTTATTCCTATAAATCTTAAGCTATTGTTAAAAAGAACTTTGGAACTATTATTTCATAATTGCCATAGTGGGGCATTTTTGCTGTCTTCACCTGAAAATGCCTTCAATTGTTGGTCATTATGTTTTTCATTTCATACAATACATCAACCAAGTCCAAGACTGCAAGAAGCTCAGACTGTTTGGATTAGGCATTAAATAGGACCATGTCGTTGACTTAGTCTTGTTGGTGTTGTCATGAAATGGTAGACTACTGTCTTGGTTTGTTGTGGTACGGTCATGCATGGTACTGTGACTCACTGGACTTGGTTGAATTGTATATTGTATGTATGAACATTTTACATCAATTTTATGTAACTCCAGGTGATAATTAATTCCCAATACAAAAACAAACACAAAAGGCTTTATATCTATTGTGAGAAATTATTTATAGATCGATAACGAGTATTGAGGCGTGACTGCACTTTTAACTCTAGACTCTATAAATTATACAATATACCTACTAAAGGTTACGGCTCAGAGGTCAGATTCTATCTCTATAGGGAACTCATTAATTTTCAGCTGTTATTGTTACTGTATGTCCAATACTTGTGTGTACCAGTTGATTTTGTCTGCTAGACAAGATAATGCAGATTCAAACTTTTGAATGTAAAAGGCTCCAAAATATGTATTGATCAAAGCCTAACTTTAATTTCTGCCAGGTTTGAGAAATATCATTTGAAAACTGTCAGTTTTAGAAAAAAATTCGCAAAATCTTGAATGAAAGATGGATTTAATTGTTGCAGGATCCTTTGAATCTTTTCTGTCACATTACGATAATGTGCTGCAACTTCGTGGCATATCTTGATGGAAGATCTAGAGGGAATAATTTCATCATTCAAGTCTGTCTATCTCTTTATCCTTGTTATAGATGATTTATGCTTGGTGGATATTGTCAGTAATATCGTGTTTTCAATGCAGCAATAGGTTCTGTTTGTGTATGCACGCATGTTGGGAGGGGGAAGTTGATTGGTTCACTATTAAATCTATTGTCAGGATTTGGTGTTTGGTACTGTTCTTGCTTCATGCATAGTTTGATGGATACGTCACTATATGAGAAGATCTTTTGATAGCAATGGGAAATCATGTCGGAATAAGGAAACTCGTGATATTTTGATACCATTATAAGCTTTACCGGACAGGTTATGCCATAGTGTGAAATCTCCCTGTCTTAACGTTAACATATTAATCTGATATTGTCAGCGTGTATGTCAGTTTGTATGTTCTGTTTGTCATATAGTAGATCTAGACGTGTTTGATTCGGAGAAAATGCTGCAAAACGTTCTACCCTTGTAATACAGTTATATACCCTTCCATTAAAATTTGACCATGACAATTTCCTCCACACTCAGAGAGGTTGCTGGTTCCTTGTAGAGGGGTAAGTAAGTGCTGGTTAGGATGGTATAAGGTGTAGTGCCATGGTATATAACTGAAATATTGTTAAGAAATAGCGCTAAACCCGAATAAAAATTAGAATATGGTTCTTTAATTATGTTTCATAGAGCAACATACCAGTACTTTGATTCCTTTGTGGTTACTGGTACTGTATATTGGCAGACGTGAATTGATGCCTAGATGTGTTGGTTACCCAGAGTTCCAAGGTGTGTTGCTTTAAATAAGCAAGCACAATAAAACAATATTGAAGAAGACAACTTGATGATTTGGATGCTGAGATTATTACTGAGTAAATTCAATCATGTTTTTATGATCGACTACCATTATTATATGTCTATGCAAGATAGAAATGGTACCTGAGGCTTTTGTGATTTTGTTAGCTCGTCTGAGTGCATTTCCTGCTTGAATGTCCTTTTTGTGCCCTAACACTTATTTATAAGTCGGGGGCATATAGCCTTGGTGCTGTCTGTCCATCTGTACGTTTGTTAACTTAACGCAAATCTTGTTACATCTGCCATCCACAATTATTTAATTTGTATTGATCGACACCTTACAGATAACAATTTTGACCTTATCTGTATATGTTGGTCACTATTGTACTGATCTAAGTTGTTAAGATTACTCAGGTTAGCAATCTAAGGCCATCTTTGTCCTCTTGTATTGAATTGTTGCACGTTGACACGTTAGAATTAATAACATGTTGGATATTAATGACGTTCTACAGATAGCAACAATAAACATCTGGCAGCATCCAGTCTTCTGTGGAACGTTAAATATCCTTCTGGCATCAATCATCTTTTCTGGCGTTGATCACTAAAAAAATTGCTAAAATAATTCTGTAAAATTGTTGATTTTTGTGTTAATTAAATTTTGGTAAAAATGCAATTTTGCCGCAAGTTTGAGGATTACAAAGAAACAACCTTGTTCTATATTGTAGAAATTGAATAAAGCAGGGGATTGGATTTTATCATTTAGTTTATTCCAAAAATCAGCAGAAATGAATCAACTATGAATACTACAAATTTTACAGTATAAAACTACACTGTTTACAGAATTGTTGAATGATAGACATGTTGTATCTAAGTTCATCTTGTATTAATAGAAAACATAAAACAATGACTAAATAACTGACACAATGGTGGAGTGAACTGATTGGCTGTTACCTCGTTCTTACGTCCGTTAGACAGCTGCGAGATTGGCAAAAAACTCTAAAAGTTAATCTGTATAGAGGGTGGTATCTGAGATAAATGTCAGCGAGTCAATTAAGTTTTGTAAACTAACAAATTTGTTATTCATCGTGTTCGGCTTTTTATCAGAATTGTGAAATATTATGATTTTATCTGTTCATCTTTGATCTGATCTCCTTTTATTCTGTATTTTCGATCATTTAAGATGAAAACAAATTAAAAAAAACTGTTGGTTTAAAATTATTTTATGCATACATACAGTTTATATTTTGATAGACTGCATTCTTTGTTTTTGAGTCTAAAAACTTGAAAAACTGCCAATTTTAATGGTTGAAAGTTATAAATTACTTTTGACTGAAAACATTAAAAGCATCAGAAAATGCAAATTATTAAATTTACATGAATTTGCAGTTCATATCATCATTCAAATTTTTTGAATAAAATTAAAATAGTAATTATTTATCTGTATGTATGAATTAATTAAAATGCATGTTAAGTTTAATGTGGCCTCTTCGTTATGGTAATTTTTCTATGTTTCGGCTGGCTTGTTCCAAGTACTCATAAAATGTAATATGTGCATTTTTCCTTATTTCTTTGATAATAACAAATAGTTGTCATGTAAGTTACATAATGTTGATTGTTTCAGTTGAGCAAAAAGCCAAGCAGTTCTTTTTAGTGTTATAGTATATATTTAGATTTGTATGATTAAGTTTTGGTTCTTTTATGTCCTTCGAAGATATGTATGGACCCACAGTTGGCAGGACAGCATGTGGATAATGACTTTCAATACTGAATAAGTTAACATTATTCCCTCTTGCATATTTTTTTCTGTTTTTTTTTTCACCAAACTTGCAATGCTTATATGAATGTTTAATAGTTCATGTATAATGTTTCAGTCAAGTTTCATAGCCCACCATCATTTCCCTAATCACTGTAGAGTTAAGGACCATTGATTAAAAAAATATTTAAAAAAGTAAACCTTTAATAAACACTTTTAATCCAAACTTGATATGAATGCTTTTGGCTCAATATCTCAGCAAAAGATAATTGGACAGGGAAGGCAGCACTCAACTTAAACAGCAAAGCACAGAAAACATAAAAACATCACATACCACAATTACACGGCAAAATGCTCAATACATAACTAAACAAGTAAATAAACGTCACCGCCGAAAGCCCAAGTCCCAGCTGTCTAAAGCTGAAGACCTTGTTTCAGTTACATATTTCCGTTTGATACACGAAGCAGCTCATTAAGCTTGAAATCTTTCAATAAATGATAGCAAGAATGATATTATTAATTAATCAAATACATACATACGGACATGCACACTTATTGATCTTCTGATGGAAGCCGAGAATGTGAGACATCGAGACATCAAGAGATCACCCGGGAACTTGGAGCGAGATCACCCAGGATCTCCCAGCGCAAACTTTCCTCTTATCTATCTCTTAAGCAGACAGGATTCTCTTGTTTTTGTCTCTTCACGTTTGATGTTCCATGATCACATTTATATAAGCAATAATCACCCTGATAGTACATCTGAATTCTATTCAGCATTAATACATTATCATAATCTCCAGCCAAGCTTCATTATCCTTAGCTGCATAACTAAATTCACGTTCAATCATAACACACTCGATATGCAGTTAATAGATCTTCTTATGAAAAGACAATAAAGATTGTCTTGGATATTCTATAATAACCGTATGATACTATCCAATAATTTCACTAACTATCATTGAAGTTGATTCTTTGTTACATTAATGCATGTTTCAATCCTTATTTCATGGAATGCAATGTAATTTGTAGTTAGATTGTAAGCCAAATCATAGCCTTCGAGAAAAATGGAAAGAGAAAAGTTAATATTCTGTAAAAGAATCTAAAAGTAACAGACTAAAGCTGTATGTTTATGGAATGCATTAATGCTTCTGTAAGATTTGGAATAAAAAATTATTAACGTAATAGACAAAATATACCTTTTTCAAATGCGTTCATTTGATTAGGGAAAAGGGTTTCCCTGACCTCGACATTATTAAAGTCAATATTACTGTATCATTAATATTAAAGTATTGAAGGACACTAATCCAGTCACAGTTTTCTTTGTGTATTTTGTATAATTTCAAACCTTGAACTTTAATTGTAAAATTTTCATTTCAACACAAATTATGAAGATTTGACCTTTTTGTATTTTATAATTGGCATGTACTTTTTATTGCAATGTGTAATATTAATATTGGCAAGTGCTTTTTATTGCAATGTGTAATATTAATATTGGCAAGTACTTTTTATTGCAATGTGTAATATTAATATAGTTACTGTGACGAATTTCATTGTCACGTTTTTTGTGGACTCATTACTAAACTATGATGTAAATAATAAATATATTGTTGGCAGTGATTAATAAACAAGACGCTGAGCGTTAATTAATTTACTGCGGGCTACAAAAAATGGTATACCTTTATTTTCAGTGTGGCGTAACGTAGAGCCATTAATCAGCTGACTACGGGGATAAAGATATCGTTGTCTGGGTTCCTGCCGGCTTGTTAATTGTAATCTCACATCTTGCATATTATTCACAGATGCTTTTGCGATTTTTAATGAACTTATTTGTCATGTGTATAGAAGAGCTCTTACCTGTGAAGTGATACCTATTGTGTAATGCATTTAGCAGTTATTCTATCGGTAATTTATGTCTGCATTTTGTTACTGTCGTGTTGTTTTTTGCGCAATGAATTAACATGAGTATGTTGGGACAGCGTTTGTCAAATGTTGGTATCTGAAGATGTCATTAGATATATTATTGTGTCGTAGTTGCATCAGATGAAATGCTAAGCGTGTGTTATGGTATGTTAGTACATAGCTATCGGATTAATGTCACATCTGCTGGGAGTTTCATACATTTCTGATTCTGTTGCTATATATTTTACTACAACATACTTACAGAGGGTGATGAACTTATTGTTGAATTATGATCAGTAAAACCTCTGTAGAACAACACCATTAAGGAGTATCATAGTTTGACTGTTGTTGAGAGGTTGTTGTTGTAGAGATATTGATTATAGTAGACTCTTGCTGCAGGAAAAGTTGATAATGTGAACAGAGGGGGTTGTTGTAGAGAGGGATGTAACTCCCTTATAATAGGACTGGTGGTTGCTGTAAAGAGATGATATTGTAGTAGACTCTTGCAGAAGGGAAAGGTGATTATTGTGTCAAAGAGAGGTGGTTGCTGTAGAGAGGGCTGTAACTCCCTCATCATACGATAGGTGGTTGTTGTAGAGAGGTGATATTGATGGTTGAAGAGTCATGCTGCACAAAAAGTTGATAATGTATAGCAGACAGGTGGTTGCTGTAGAGAGGTCTGTAACTCATTAACAGTATGAGAGGTGTTTACTGTAGAGAGATTATATGGACGGCAGTTAAGAATCATGCTGCAGAAAAAGTTGATAATGTGTAGAAGAGAGGTGTTTGCTGTACCCCGTTGAGTCTCTGGGCTGTAACTCTTTCACCAGGAGAGGTTGCATATGCATATACATGTCTTGCACAAAAATGTGCTCGTCTTAACATCAAAAGTATAAATTACACGTAATACACTGCTTCCAGTTTTGCATTAAAAGATAATAGAGCTGTTTTAAAATCGAAATATGTATTTTAGATGCCGATTAATTATATATATAAGCATTAGATGAAATAATTAAGTGAGCAATTGGTTAAATATGCACACATTTACTATATGGAATGCATGCATAATCCAGAGCTGTGCAACAATCGTTAGATGATCGCGATACATATAATATTGGATGTAGTCTAGAGGTGACATATTGCTCTTGAGAGGTTGTAATGTTTTACACAATCTGCACTCAAAGTATTAATGTCTTTATATAATTGAATAACTGAAAAATTACATGTATATACATGTATGAGTGTTAAACCGTATAAAAAATATCATTGTTCTTTTCACATGTCATGACTTTATCATACTCTAAGTGTCAAGTTTGAGGAAGACATTAGAATTGTCATACTGTAGGTGACGAGTGAAATTCTCGTACAAAAATTTGTCAACTCTGTATTCGCCATTCACCGTTTATTCTACATTATTGTTGAAATTACTGCATACATTTTATAGTGTTTGTATAGAATTCATATTCTTTTCTTCTTGTGTAAAGTCTGTATGATTTGAATGTGATACAAAATGTGTGTACTATTAATTTTATTCAAAATCTTTTAATAAATAATTTATTGTAATATAGTTGTTAAGCAAATCTTGAACATTTGCCGACCTTTGTGGATTTGTTGTAACGCTGAATAGATAATTAATTTTTGAATCTGGTTTTTTTTGGGGAATTGAAAAAGTGGATTTTGCAGTTTGATATTTCTGTATTTTGTCCTTCAATAGATTAGTGTATTGTTATAATGTGAGGGTACATGAGTTGTATTATAAGCGTTTAACAGAAAATAAATTTATCATAAAAGAAAATGTCATTTCTTTTTACCGTCTAATATGTATTTAAATAGAACCTATTAAATTCTCATTAATGTTCAAAATGCAGTCAGAAAAATTAAGTTAGTATGAAAATTGATATGATTTTTATCATGGTGAGCCCATATTTTTGTTTAATGTTTATGCATTTAGTTGCATGGTGATGCATTTCACCGTAAATTATCGCTGTACACAAATAGTGCATACATTGCCAAGTTTGCTGTCCCTGATTAGCAGGCTAACCCACTGCCTTGAGGCTCTGGTTGGTGAATGTCATGAAAACTAAATGTCGATCATGTTGATCATTTCATCTCATAATATTTTATATCAAGTTCGTGAACGCAGTTCTGTTGCAGAATATTTCAATATCCTTAATTCTGACAATATTCGTTTTATGCCCACGTCTTTCCAAAGACTTATTTTTGTTCCTCATCACAGAACTGCTTAAATGCGGTTATATAATATGTCAGATATTTATTCTTGTTCAAAACTTTTCACCGTAAATGAACTATTGAAGAATTACAGTTCATGAACTGTTCACAATGAAAGTTTGTGAACAAAAATATGAAAATTGGTAAAACTGTTAAACGATTGTAAAGAATTGGTCTTGAACTTTATATAATATATTGTATGATATGATAACTTCTTCAAAATGACATTAGTTTTCATTCATAGTTCATGAACTATAAATTCATGAGAAATGCCCATTTCTGTTCACCAGAAACTCATGATCTAATTTTCGTGAATTAATTCAATTGAATTGACCTTATTACAAAGTGGAGATAACCACGCCTTATTGTTTGTCAAACGTTGTTTGTCTAATGTTCACAAGTAAAACAAGTGGATTGTGCAAAAATATGCTGTATATTTTGCCGATAATTATAACACTAGCCTTTGTTTACAAATAAAAATTAAAATTAAATGCATTTTCGATGTCCATTTTTCTTCAATTTTGTGCATAATCATTTTTAATGCACATACTGGTTAAATATACAGTGATAA
The DNA here is from genome assembly GCA_947247005.1 of Spisula solida. Taxonomy (NCBI): domain Eukaryota; kingdom Metazoa; phylum Mollusca; class Bivalvia; order Venerida; family Mactridae; genus Spisula; species Spisula solida. Next base: position 54,846,473 of record OX365944.1, on the reverse strand, counting down.
AGCGGTCAGTCAACAGTACAGTGTTTATATTATCCTTGTTTATTTATTGATAAGGCTAGAGTTACTGTTATCTCTGGCAAGCTATATATACACTTTCAATGTTTTTACAAACAAAGTTAGATTCTTTCATTGGTCAATTTTTGCAAAATATTTGTAGTATCAAGTTTTCTTTTTTGTATAAAAAAATATGACAAAATACATTTTATGATTTTTCAATTTTATTGCTTGAAATGAGTCGATATTTCAATCTTTTTAAAAAACAACAAAAGTCAAGTACTGTCACAAATAATTCTAACATAGATAACGAAACATATGAGAATGTGTCAAGTTATAATATAAAACATGAATATAAAATAAAATTGAACAAATATTATATAACAGATCGTGTCATGTATGCATAGTACCATAGTGTCATGTAGATACCATAATTTGTGTCATGACGAAATTTATTTTTAAACAAAATTGACACTTCTTAAACTTTCAATCAGTTCATGTACTTATTTCTTTATTAAATGAATGATATTTATATAGCTATGTATACAAGTCTAGGTTACGCTCACAGTAAAAATGGAAAGCTAAGCCGACGAGATGCTTTAATTACAAAAAAGCTGTTATAGTAACAGATATGCAAAGAATGGCAATAATATAAAAAGAACATAACACATCGAATAGACGGACAATATACAATATAACAGCCTATTCTCATAGCTGTAGACACTTTGAAAGTTAACGAGAAGTTTACTTCTCTCCGGTAATTTGTGACATAGCAATAATTGAAACTGCCGTTCTTCTACGAAGTTGGCAGAGTATCACATGAATAAAAAACAGAACATTACTTGGATCTCACTGAAAACTATATCATTCCATTGTTCCAATGTTCCATGACGAAATAAATAGTTGAGTTTACAATATAGCACAACATTTGTGTACATGGGTGGCCATATTTATATAGTCACAGTACAAATATGTTTCAACAAAATTTATATTTCACAGGAAACTCCTGTACCATAATTATGTTCTTGGATGGTTTTGAACATTTTTAGTAAAAAAAATACATTTTTCATTCACGTATGTTGAAAGGTTACATTAAGTCACCTAGCTGCCAGCTGCCCACAGTATAGGAGGGTTATTATAATAATAAATCATTTCAGCAGCCTTCTGAGAAAAAATCTTTAATGACGAAATAATTGCTTTATTTATTTTTTAAGTTCATATAACTATAAATATTTAAAAATACTACATTTACAATCAGTAAAATGTTCAATGAATATAAATCCAGTCTGAATTTGTTCAAAGTACATTTTTGTACGTACATTGGTTTCCAAGTAAAAATATTAATTTTGTGGAAAACTGAACACTTGAACACATTTAACTATACAACAGAATATAGCGTGGGATCACTAAGATCCTCGATGTAAGGTTTGTGCACCATGGCTTGCGTTATAGTCAGGGCCTGACTGGATTCCGGCAGACTACTCATGTGAGTTCGTGTGTCATACATCCCATTGTCCGGATTGATTGGTCTCATATGGCTGGTAGTCGTGATATTGTAACCCGGCATGTGACACCCCATGGGTATGTGACTGTTTATTGTTAAATGGTTATTCATTGATAACTGGTTATTCATTGATAACTGGTTACTTAAAGGAAGTTTATAACACAGTTGCTCCTGTTGAATGGGTCCTCGGTCAGTGACCGGACCTATATAACTGATGCTGTAGTCCGGTATATCACTACCGTATCCAATACTGTCTGGTTGGGTAAATGGTTTGTCCATATGAGAATGTGAAATAGCCCGGTTAGTACAACCGGCCGAGCATCCGGTGGTACATCCGGTTGAACACAGTTTAAATCCATAATTACCAGCACAAGTCACCGGACCAACATGGCTATCAATGCTATGTAAGCGGCCACCGTGTACATCACCAATGGATTTACTGATGTACTGATGACCATTATATGGCTGTCCCAGATTTTGTCTGAAATGTGTGTTGGGCAGAAAGTCCATTGGAAGTTGCTGAGATGTGCTTATAACATTGATATTGTTCAGATGTTGAGATTCACTTTTTCCATGGTTGTAATGCTGACTAGATGGTAATGGTTCTCTCTGTCGATTTTTGTATTTGCTAGAGTTTCTGTTTACATATGACACTCTTGGCGGTCGCCCGTCATTCGGGTGAATTTTTATAGGTTTAAATAGTGGCACAGCATCGGAAACTTGTAAACTGTGCGCGGTACCACTAGCACCTTGTGCGCTACACTCCTGTGCGTTTCCCGTGCTACTGCTAGCACTGTGAATATATTGTCCAGATCGAGAACTCCGAAATCCCGAATCATCCGAGTCCTCAGATGCTTGTGAATTAGGTCGATCACTATCGGTCCTTAGAACTTGTACACTGTTATCAACATTACACTGCACTTGGTTTAAATCCGAAAATCCACTATCAGGGTTAGTTCTGTACATAGCTTGATTGTCGAAACCTTCCGTTGGTTCTGGACTTTCTTCGTAATTATCATTATTTTTATTTTTGTTATTGTTGTTTAAATTTGACATAACGTCCGAAAGTAGCACTAGCCCTGACTTGAACGGTGGAGGGGGTGGAGGCGGTGGTTCGTAGTTCTTGCCCTGTTCACGTAGTCGCTCGATTTTGTGTGGATCATGTTTCTTGTACAAGATTTGATTGCGAATTCTCATCTTATACCAACAGTAGCAGAAGACAAGGAACAATGCGATGGTGACCAACGCTGGTATCAACACTCCGAAGAAGAACAAGAGATTCATATTGTCTTGTTCTACCATCCTGACACAATAGAAAAGATTCTCTCAGCTTGCCTGGCTGTCATCTTGGGCTGTATAGTGTGTCACTGCTGTACCCAATATGTAGTGTCTGAAAATATACAAATAAATGGTTATTAAAAACTAGCTTTAATAAATATTTGTATCGAAATTGCTATGAATCTGAACATAATTTCATTGTGTATAGTACCGTATTCCATCACATAAGAATGAAAAGGCCCAATCTGCCTCTTTGATTAAATGAAAATACAAAAGGTGACGAATTTTAAGCTTGAAGCATAAGCTCTTTCTGATTGGACTGTTTGAAGCTGCAAGTAAAAAACTGCCTATAACATGAAAACTCCTCATTTTATTCCCACAGTGATAAGCATTTGTTGTTTGTATGCAGTGAATCAATTGCTTTAAAGTTTTGTGTCTAGTGGCAGGTATAATGTAAGGTAATTACCCTGACAAGTGTAATGATGACTGCCTATAAATGCCTACATGTTTTAATATATGAACGTATCTATAATTGACATATATATGTTTCTAGTCTCGTTAAACATTTGTATAATATTAATAATCAAGTTATCTAGGTTTTAACTAATATAAATGTGCTATGTGTTCCATTATTTTCAGGTTCTTTATGTTTCGAAAACAGATGAAAACAATTACAGATTTGTTGTACAAATTGATATGGTTACAAAGCGAACAAGAATTTTCATTACCCTGTCTATGTGCATTTTAAAAGTGTAACTGTTTATTGGCATGTGACCCGTTACTTTTACTGATAATTTTGTACGTTTTACTGAATTTTCAGAGGTTTTGAAGATCTTTGCGATAAGTAGACGGTAATATTTTATAGATCGGAGACAACTTTTTGAAATTTAATCCTTGAAGTAATACAAAGATCGTGGTAATTGTCGCCTTTTCATTCAATTTATGTGAACAAGTAATTTTGTAATTTTTGTGTATTTTGCTACCTTGTGTTAAATGTAGTGAAACGAATAGGGTGTTCGGGCCAAATATGTGTATATATGAGTCAAATGAAAATGTCAAAATATTACAGTCAACGATGTGAAAATGAATTTAGCCGGCAGGTTTTTGCACTAAGTCTATAGGGCATGTGGGATGGTGACATTTCGATTTTATACAAAATTCTTCCTCAACATAAATTTTCACATTTGTTTCGCATTTTGTTAATGTTATATGTATGTATATATATATTATACATGCATGTATAATTTGTAGGTCATTGTACGGAGTGAGAAAAGGTTCAGAAAAATATGAATTATTTTCATCCGTACGCTAATGTCATATTTCGTGGTTCATATATGAGATTTCGTTTTCACACTTGGCCTAGCTCATGAAATGAGTTTTATATACCAAATTTTAGTTGACTGAGTCATGCATTCATGTAAAAAGTCATATTTTGAACATTATGTTATTTACATGCTATAAACATATATGTAACAATGAACAAAAATACCACTTAGTATCGAACTATTCATTGAATTAAATGAACTAATATTTTTACCTGAGTTCAATGAATGTACGATGATTGATTGCACAAGACGTGATATTCAATTAAAATTCCAAATCATCGTATTGAAATAGTCTCCTGAACACTTCTCTCAAGTACTGACACCTGATACACAAAAATGTGAATATTAATCCAAAGGTTTTAACTTATTATTAATAATTACTATATGCACTTTTCAATTTATTCATTTATAAAAATTGAGAGTTCACGTGAGCAGTTAAGATATTTTAATTTCAAGTTATTTCAAGATTACCTGTCTAGAGTTTTGTATTAGTGTCGGTCCATTAAAGAGAATATTAAAAACTTGCATTTTCGATTTTTGTCAATTTCATACTAGATCCAAAACATATTTACTCAGACTAAATATTGCAATGTTTAGCTGAAGTTTTATATCAATATTTGCAAAGAGACCTTTGGACAATGACGTCGGAATATACAAAGTAGGTGCTATTAGCAGTCACGATCTTGAATACTGCAGATGTCCGAAATAAAACCGAAGTCAAAGGTAAAGCCGACCATGACAATTACCAAACATTTACATGATGAACGTAATTTTTCTGCATATTGATCTTTGCCCAAGAGAAAGGCTGTAATAATTATTTAATTGCTTCCAATTAAGGTGTCGGTTAGCTTAGCATATGTGGGGAAAATTATCGCGAAATGTTTTGTAAACAAAGAGTTTAAGGGATACAATACTTGGCTTTTAAGAGGGGTTGACAATGAAATATTCAGTCCTGAAATGTTCTTACAATTTATTTCTATTCATGGGTCTTGAACATCCGGGCAAATATGATGAATATGGTTATAGATGGGTTAAATGTCAGCTCTTTATTACTATCACAGTTGGAACATATTTGCGGATAAGTTTACATTAACCGCTTTTGTGTGACTTGCAAGGTAAAACCTAGCATGGTTCGTCCCTCGTACCTTTTGTTATTTGATGTACCCAATTATATAGTAGAAATTTTCGAATTAAAAAGTAATTTGAAAGAAAGTCAGAATCATAATGAAAACATATGCTAGTCAAATGACATAGAGAAGGTTTAAGTTGTCACAGTGATACTATCCATTCATTTTCTTTCGAAATATTTAAAAAAAATATTTCAGATTTGTGAATTTCGTACCGTTCAATTTTGCCAGAGTTGCAGTGCAAATTTAGTATAAAACATAACGATTGATTGTCAGCTTAATTGCACATAATTTCTCTAAATCTTTTTTAATGATCTTATAAGAATTTATTATCGTACGGGATCCGTTTTTTGTCACATTATAATTAAATTAATCAGAATACATCATGTTTTTAACTTTCTAAGTGAGGGGATTTATCTACGCACTGTCTAATCAAACTTCAAGATATATAGAAACTGTCAAGACGTTTTTTTGTTTTTGTTTTTCAGATGATATGAAATGTTGGTTTCGGGACAAATGTATGAGTATAGAACAATCGGTCAGGATACCAGATTTCATTACTCGTCAATTACATAATGATGAATGTATATCATACACTCATTGATGCATTGTTATTTCTAGTCTCAAAAGTCTGGTCGACTTAATGTTAGCGATTTTGTTTTGATCCAATGACTATGTAAAACTATAAACTTGGGCACGCTTTATTGAAACTATCAACATCATGAATAAAATATGTGAAAGGAATGTTATTTAATTGCATCCGATACAATGTTCGATTTTATGTTATGTGTAAAATGTATTCCGGTATGTACCCGGTATACATGTAAACTGCATTCATTGAAGTGAACTGTTGATATTTTATGTGCATCATGTTATACTATAATACGGTACATAACATTTGACCAGGCGCTTATTTATTGGACGATGGATGAGCTTGTTTATAAATGAGTGCTATGTAAAATGTTACAAGCTGTACATAACTTCTGACTTCTCTCATTGACACCTTTTGCGGCTTTAACAGAATTTATTACTAACTAATTTAGCTTGCTTTCGTTACATTATTATTGTACAAAATGTAAAAATGTTTATAATTATCAAAGAGTATTTAGTATTAGTTATGAAGTTTTTAGTTCAAATCTAAAGTCTTAAAGTAAAGCATAAATCTGACATTGATACTTGTACAGTGATCATAACTTGCCCTCAACAGTTGACAGTGATCTTTGTTGTCAAAAAAACTATGTGGTTGTAATTTGAAGGACAAACAGAAACGTTGAAAACCTATAATTAGGGTAGTAGTAGTTCACTAAAATATTCATGACTAAGTGTTGTAACATTGCCTTGAGTCTATTAGAAGACACATGTTAACAATTTTTATTGTAAAAACACTCCCTATAATCAGAGTTATTGTTGCTGGGTAATTTTCTTGTTAATGGTCGTATGTTAAATTATTAGGTTACACACAAACAAATTGTATCCTCTTAGGGGTTAGATGCATCTAAATCTTAGTATCATAGTGCATTTTTAAAAGAAAATCAGAAATCATTTTAGTGAGATTTTGTAATAAGCTCCCATTGTTTTATTGAAATATTATACAAAATATTGAGTACTAATCATTCTTAATTAGATTTTAATTGGAATTGATCATTAATTGTAATGTCTTTTGGTCTCTAGATTTTAAGTATGAACTTGGTGTTAAAGCTTATACATTGATGGTTACCGTCTTGCATGGTAACTTATTGTATCAGTTATATATGATACATGTATGTTTTAGTTAAATCACAAGAAATAATATTATTACAAGAATGACAGTGCAGGGTTATATAAGTATGTGTACATGTATGTAAATATTCACTCTATAATGTGTTACAAGTTTTCATAAAATATCCATTCATTGAACACTCGATAAACTGTGTTTGATCACTTAAGATATATTGAATTCCCTGACCAAAAGTATTTCTTTATTATCTCGCATTTGGTCATGTTCAGTGTTTTTGGTTTACATTTTAATAGTGTATTACACTTGTTACTTACAGTAAGTGACCCATACTTTTATAAAAAGTTTTGGTTACATAGCTATCCAGTCGAACCCTTTATTGTGTTAACTGTGTCAAATTTGATAAAACTCGGGTTAATTTTTATAAATATGAACTTGACACTTCATGATATACCCAAGCAGACGGACCACCGAAAGTTCTAATACTGAAGTTTTTGTTATGTTACAATATTTTGAAAAAAAAATTGATCAAATGATCATTAATTTTACAACAAACTATTCAACAAGTATGAGTAACAAAACTCCCGATGTTACGATGATAAAAGAGAAATAGTTTAAATTTTTGCGTTACCTGTGTAATGTCGGGACATATAGTCTAAAAACTTCGACAAAAATAAATTCCTTCTATTAATTCTCTAAATCCATTTGAAGTTTTTGACACAAAAACTATAACCACCGTCTGCTGGGACATTCTACACAGGATGTTTGATGAATTATGGGTAGGAAAGAATAAAAATGAACGTTAGATAAAATCGGCCCATTCGACATGACCAATTAACTGAGAAAATATACCTGCTCGCTGTAAAAAGGTAAATCGTAAATCCGATAGAACATAATTGCATGAAATTTCTTTCATCGTTTTACAAAATAATCCCCCCACACTTGCTAAGTTCATACATTCTAAATGAGAGGTCTATTGTCACAAGTTAAAATGAATCGTCTCACCGCCCCAGGGAAAAAGACTGTTTTTAATGATATAAAATCATATATACTTTCTTCTCTATAACACTGTAGTATATTTATTATTGTCTCATGTGCATAGAATCGTTAAAACCTACGGAAACATGTCTTTGTTATGTCACTAAGTAAAAGGATGAAAAATCTTGTCTGATAAATTACGATTTTATTGTGTTAAAAGTTTGTAACGTAAGTGCTCAGGCTTGACCGTCTTATGTTAAATGACGTCTACATTGTCGTTTAACTAACTGAATCTTCTCTTTTGTGTTCAGTTTGTGACTTAGATTAAAAAGAATCACATGTAGCTATTGTTTTAACCATTAAAACAAAGTCTTTTTCATTGCTATTTAATTCTTGCACAATATTGTATCATCACCTTATACTTAATGACAGTTATTGGTACTAAAAATACTTACTGTATTTTGACAATATATCCTGTTAAAAAATAAAATCCTGGTGTTTTAACACACTAGTACTCTCTTTTATTAAGGAATTAATATCCCTAGGACTTGAATCTGTATTCTTAAAACTGGTATTTAATCATCACAAAACTCTCACTCAATGTATTGTTTTACGTGAATAAATCAAATAGTTGTGAAGATAATAGAATAACAGTATTGCCGATTATCGTAAGCTTAAAGCCTTGTAACATATCCCTGTGTATTTTCCCTCGCTGATCACATGGTATTAGACAGGAGGATTAAATCTTAAACTATATTTTGATATGCTCTAATCCTCTAGCTGTACACACAGGCTTTCCTGATCTTTCCCTCCCGACAAACTGACAGTGTACGAGAGACATGAGATAGAAAGTTGAAACATGAAATATGTGAAACAATTTCAACACTATTGAGATATTGAAACCTGTTATCCTATAGGAAATTCACCTGTAGATGAAGTGAACACTTACAATTATCTACACCATCAAAAGTGAAAATGTTTAGGGGCAATATTCTGTTGTATGTAAGAATTAAGTCTCTTAAAACCTGAGTGACTAAACATATTCAATATTGTACACAGGTGCATATACTGTGTATTTCATTTGTTTTACTGATTTTATCATGGTGAAAAAACTTTCTAAGAGTTGATGAGAAGTCTGAATATAATAGTATGAGCAGCACACAAAAATGCATACTAGTAATTAATTTAGTTTAATACTGCTATAAATCAGTTTTAATTATTTACATAAATTAATACAAGTGTGAGTTTAATAGTTTTAGACTCGAAAAAAAAAAACTAGCAAAAAAAACTTTTGAAATTCCTTCCTATCAAATTTATAATTTGCCTTTTAAAGTATTTCACGATCGTGTTGTCGTTCACCTGCAAAACTTGACTTGAAACGTACATGTAACTGATACATGTGGTCTAAACGATCATTTGTCAAAGTGATGTCATGTAAATGTAATTTGTTGAATTTTTGTTAATTCAATTTTTTTATGTCATTTGAGTCATTGCGTTTATCAACATTTTGTTCCGTTTTCAGAGATATTTTGTCTGATTGTAACTTAAATTAGGAAAACTTCAGTAATGTATGCTTTAAATGTTTTTTTTCCTCATGTTTTTATAATTGTATATTTTTAAATGACAAATAATGCATTAACAGCTGATGCTATGTAAACACCTAGTGTATCTTACCGTAAATCTATATAATCCACAAGTTGCGGTAATTGCTAACATAAGAAGTTCCGTCATTAAATTAACATTTATCACAGTTACATGGTATAACTAGACGAAACATTCACTGTTAACTTTGATAACAAGGTTAGTAGTTCCTTCTTATACCGGTATATCGTCACTGATAAATATAACAAACGTATCTTCAAGCTGAAGAGTACATGTAGTATTTAAGCCAGCAGTTTAGCGTGGACACACACGGTCACACACACACAGTAATCCAGTATCCCTTATACGTTTATCCCTAACCCTCCCTCTCAGCAGTTTGTACAGTAAAAACTGTCTGTGTATATGTTATCATCGGCTCCCGTAATTTGTCATTAGCGATAAAGTAGTGTTGCCGTTTTCATTGTTACCTCGGTAGTATAATATCGCTACTTGCATTTCATGTACCGTAGTTCGTTTGTCATCCTTTACTTTTAACCCATACAGTCATGGTTGAATAACTTAAGGATTAAATTTACCACTGTTAGGTCAATTATATAAAATTAAGTAAATTGATCACTTATATCCAAATGATAGAAAGTTATCCTGTAATAAAATTGTTTCTTGTACTATATGTTGGTCAGGTAGACAGTGGTCACGTCCATGTGTGAATTTTTAAATTAAGTTCTCCCAGTTCAGTGATAAAAACATTAAGTGGCTATTTCCTTGAGTGAGGTGAATAAAGTGCTTGAGGGGACACCGTCTTTTGTGCGGGACATTTTTGATTGGAGCAACAGATACATATATAATAATGTGATAGTATTTATGCTTAATTGCGGCAGTATTGCCTAGGGAGGGGAGATATGGAGGGTAATGTATGATGATCTACCAGGTGAAAGTGAGAGGAAAAGTTGAATTATGCCCTACAAGCATAAACTCTTGGCTACCACAAGTTTATATTGTTAAACCAAAATTCTGTCTCATATATTATTCATTCTGAACATTAGGTGCAGTTTGCTGGCATACTGTTGGTGAGAATAGGTTTCTGGGGTCGAAGGTTTACTAAACTTTTCCCTCAAGTTTGCACACGCTGAAACGCTGACTCGTGTGACTTTCAGTATACAAATTGACACTAAAACTTACATGTGCACCAAATTCGACATATTGTCTTGAAATATTTTAGTAACAATATGAATATAAGCTTATCATGAAAATTTATATATAAAATGGGCACTATATGTATTTAAACCACTCATTGAAAACAAGTTTGTTGGCCGTAATAAACTGATGTTATAATTATGTCAGTTATATTGCTGTAAACTTTATTATTAATCGTCTTATTAAACATATTTACTTCAATCATCATTCCACATAGATTATTGTATCCAAATATTCCGTACCCTAAAATTGTCTTAAAAAATTTGGCCCTTTAAAAATAATTAATATCATTTTCATCGCATATATTGTGTGATAAGTTAGAAACTTAATGTATACATGAGATATTTTTATAACCAATTTGTTGTTAGTGACATGACAGACAGGTAAATGAATGTATCAATTTGTAACAATAAAATGAATAGAAATCAACATGTTTAAATAGTCCTGTATAAAGGTTTGTTTTTTACCTTGTTCACAGTGGATACCATAGTCCATATTAATCGAGTGAATTAATTGTTTGAGTGTACATGTACATTTCCCAGGTAAAAAAAAATAAAGCTCTCCTTTATAGATTGTTGTTTCGTAAAAAAAAATCGAAAGTAGATACGCAAACAGTTTGTACGTAAAAACAAAACTGTTGTGTTAAAATGATGAAAACTTTCCCTCCACATGTGGTCTATAATCGGCCTATAGAAAGTTGACAAGCTTGCATTGTGACCAGTATTCTAAGTCTCGGAGCCTTGTTCAAACAGTTGCTTATCAGGCTTCAATATGAAATGTTTGCTATAGCTGAGTGTGTAACAATGTCTCCGTTACTCAGCGCCCTTACATTATAAGCCGTGTTTTCACATAATGCTTGAATAGGAATAAAATGTTCTTTAACAAACCAATAAATTTTGTGGATAAAATTTTAACCACAATTATCTCAAAACTTTTAGAGCATGTTTCTTATTGTATTCTGCTTTTCAAATGTATTTGAGTTTGAACTTAATATTTATTCATGTAAAATGGTTAGTAAATTTACTTTGAAATTATACATTTATATTTCAATTAAAGCACCCAGTTTGAGGGATAATTTCTAAACTTGTGCGTGTGAGACTTTATTTTGTTTATTTACGAACAAAATATTTGCGAGAAGTTAGTTGTTGTAATTTTACCTCTATAGAAGAGTCACCTACTGATCCTAACATCCTTGAGAAGTTTTGGTGTCTACCTATATTGTTTATTGAAAAGCTACCTAATTGTATGTATCACTGAGAAGTTTGGTTTTAACTTATTTATTGCCATATAATATTACTGAGAAGTTGTTGTGATTATACCTCTACTCAGAACAGTGATCTACTGTATCTATCACTGATAAACTCACTCAAATAATATTTAGAAAGTCAATTAAAAAGGGGTTGTATATATATTTAGAAATTGTGACTGAAAACTTGTAATTAAAATAATTAATAAACTTAAAAATCTTAACTTACCTTGAACAAAATCCTGTATTGAAGAAATATCGAGTACTGACTGTAGTCAGATACTATAATCACTTTAATTACTTCACTTATTTACTGAACTAGTTAACAATGATCCTAATTTTATGAAACTGTACACTAGTGTACTAGTCTTTGTATTGTATTCAAATACTGTTAATACAGAATGGTACAGCTAATATCTCCCTATGACAACACAAGCACTAAGCTAATAATATCCATCCAAGAGAGCCACTTGTTCAATATTGGCTTCTTGATCACAGAATGAAGGATTCTCAATAAGGGACACAGATGACCCTTAATTTCTTATAATATTGACATCTGATGGTAAATAATGATAAGTTGTTATTAATCACCTCTGGATAGCAACATTATCAAAGTTTTACTGGAGTTTTTCTCAGGTGTCAAAACTATCATTTATTTATCTACACTAATTAATATAAGGGGTACTTGTCACTAATTACCTCCTTATTGTATAACTGGATAGTTAATTAGATTCTACCCCAGTATCAGTGTCAGTAATCAGACTAATTAAATAATAATGATATAATTAAGAGTTGGTAATTGCATTATTTTTGGGCTATTGTGATTTGGGGATTGTAAATTTAAGGAGAAAGTTGTAGGGTCTCAGTTAGGGGGTAGATTAAATGGCAGATGCCAGTTTATTGATGTGGGTTATTAAATTCTCATCCTTATAGTTATCAGCATATGGATTTCATATCTATCTAATATCATGGATCTACTCAAGATAATACTTTAACCCTCTACCCCAAAGACCCCTTATTTATTTACCTATGTAATTCTGATAAGGGGCCAAGGTAAGATTGTGCACACGCATGTTATAGCTCCTTGGGTATTATACACTGTAATCAAAATTGAAATTGAGATATCATGGTTAAAGGAGTGCTTCAATTTAACTAATTAAAGAAATTAAAAATTAATTACTATTTTATTGTCAGAATTATTTGATATTTTATTTGATGTTTTTGGAATTATTTGATATTTTATGTCATATTCTAAGCGCATTATGTGCAACTGAAATTTTTGGTTTTATTGTCGGTTTATTATGTTGCGGCTAAATTTTCATAACAAGCTTGTAATAATTTTGAGAAAATTACACAATTTTATTTTAATGTTCCCAATTTAATTTTTTTTATCATGTACCTTGTTGGAAAACATCTTAATTTGAAGTGCAGATTTTACATGTTTTGTGGTAGATATTGAAAGTAATAAGATTCTGTTCGACATTTATGATGCAATATTTATGTGTTTAATGTCATTTAATAATTGAGTTGGTGTTTTATTAAACCTCACCAAGCCAGCCATCACTTGAGCAACAACGTGTTTACATCATTTCACCAACAGTACTGCACACTTTCAGATATTCAGAAATAACATCAAGATAAACCTCTCTGGCGAAAACCCCTCTCATGAACAGCCAAGTTTACAAGCCTATTTGGTGACTCTCAGAGCATGTATAATGTGACTTCAGGAAAACAAGATACAATTATAAATAAATTGTATAACTACATGCAGTTGCCCGGCCACTTTTTAAAAATTCATGCATTTATCTAATTGCACTATTCAGATATGTAATGGGAATAAATCCAGTTGTCGTAAAATAATCATGATATAGAGATGATGTACACTATACAACCAATCTATTATTCAAGTAATTGATACTGAAGATATAGGTATTAAAATAGGTAAGGGGTCTACGGAATAAAGGGTTGAGAGAAACAAATTTTTATTAAAGAACAATTATTTCTGTGGGCATTAAAATAGGTTAGGGGCTCTATTGAGTAAAATGTTAATAACATTTAGTTTTTAAAACAGAATAGTTAATAGGTTTAATGTAACTATGGAGTAAAGGGTTGATCAAATTTAGTTTTAAAAAACAAGGTAAGATTTCTGTCTATTATTGTTTACACTATTGTTTACGCCTTCTTTATGATTGCTTGTATGAACAACTCGGTGATTTTGATGTACCTTGTTAGCACCTGATTCACCATCGGTCAACCTATAATCACCGAGTTTTATTACCGTAATATCAGCCTTGTTCGACATACTAATTACAGTTGTAACTGTGGTCGGAAATTTGTTCCGGTAACCGTTCACTTACACTGCACATCCAAGTGTCCCTAGTTGACCCTAAACTTTGTCGACTGATAGTCTTCTAAAAGTTCAGTAGTTTGAAAACTATTTTATTGTGTAAAATCAATGAAAAGTTTAATGATCTCGTGCAAGTACGAAATATTGGTCAGTCACTGTTATTAAGATTAAATTACTGGTTTCCCCCCTGAAAAATGAGTTCTTTAATTTAGGGGGCAATTATTCTGTTCGAGGTCGACTTAATTGAATTAAAGAATTGTTGGATCCGAAAATCTTGTTTAGTGGTTTTTCTATGGATTTAAATACTTTAAGTCAAAGTTGTGTTTATAGCGCAGGACAGTTCATTGAAGTATGCAGATGGTCACGATAAAACAGACATCATTAAGTTTTGTGTCAACTTTCTGTAGCAATGTTTATAAAGCACTTGAACAATTTCAAACTTTTCAGATCACTGTTAGGTTCTCTCAGGCTATTTGTACCAAAATTTCGAAGTATTGACTGAATTATTTACCTAAGTTTCCAAGTATTCACTGAAAAATTTACCAACAGTGCTAATTACAGAGTACTAGCTGTAAACATGTTGGATATTTCTTGAAGAAATCATTTAATTACTTCAATGACAGTAAAAACAGTACTAAAATTGAATTGACCATGGTATCCCTAGCAATTATTTTAAAAAAACAATAAAAGAACTTAGAATATTGCCATCACCACATACTTAATGTCAATGTTAAGGGTTAAGCAAGATCCATCGTCGAAGCAGAACTTAAAAGAATGGGACAGTCCTGGGGAACAGTGGAGAAGTTGGCCAAAGACAGGCTCTGGTGGAGGTCCTTTGCTGCTGCCCTACATGCCAGAGGGCATAACGGGCAGTAAGTAAAGTAAGATCCAGGCTCAATACTCAGAAGAGGAAAAAGAATATGTGGAAAGAGTCAGCAATAGATGCCATGGGCTGTCTTCTCAGGTTTAGACTGTATACAATAGAACAGCAAATTGAGTAGCAAGTCTTTACTAGACTGCACATAATACAAGCTGATTGTTAGATAATTCTATATACTGGCAATCAGGTCCCATGTGGAATATTAACCTTCCGATGTTTATAGGATGTACGTCTGCCCTTGTATGCTTTGACGTAAAAGTCAACGAGTTGGCCAGTGGACTGACTGGGAGAATGACACAGGATGATATGCATGTCATCGTAGAATTAATGTCCAATTTTCTTAACACTGATCAAATAACATCTAAATGTCAGGTAGAGAATACTGATAGTTATAATGCGACCCAGGATAATACAGTTACACACTCTGTTGATAGAGATACATAAAAAACGGCGTCATTTGAGGACACGAGACACGAGATGCGTTAGGTCGTACATAGCCTCCAGTAACGATGAGTGTGTAAACTTAATTATAGTTATTAATGGTAACTTTGCTACTGTGGTATTTTCTCCCTACCTTTTTCTGATGGTCATTAATTTATGAAAACGTTGACTTGAAGTAATTTTCGGTATTCATCATGAAAAGTGATACGTTCATACTAATGTTGCTGACTGCTGTCCTTTTAAGTGTGGGACATCGAGACAATTGTGTAAATGCAATTTATCGTTAATAATTGTCCACCCAATTTTTTCTTTGTAAGAATTAGTTCGCAACCAGACTTGGCAGATAATGTATTAATTTTCAAATTTCGATGGACAGATGAATTTAAGCGAATATTCCAAAGCATGATGGTGCTACTCTTAAATGTTGATTATGTTTCTGGAAATTTTCCTTTGTCTTTGTCTATTTATGTTAATTTGTTTGTTACCAATTGGAGGAAGAATTTTTTTATACAATTACAAATATTGTTAGATAAAATATGACTTGTAATTTATAGATCTTGCTAGTTGCATTGCTCTCTTGTCATTTAACAAGTCTGGAATTTTAAAGGTTCATTAATTTTAATCTTGACAAAATTTTATCTGTTATCTGTCAATGGCCTGCTAGATCATTTTATGGTATATGACTTGTGAATGGCACCATCATGTCACCATACTGTAACAATATCATGTTTATGGGATGTCAGTCATGAAATGTTTGTATACAGAGGTATACATTTGCAAATGTGCCCACCAGCTAGCTATAGGTGAATGACAGATTTTATTGTTCATTCATCCAATAGATTGCTGGTGGGCATTTTGCATATGAATTCAGTGATCTATCATGGGATTTCGCTCTAGTACTTGTTGCTCAGAAGCATGACCTGGGTATACCATAACTACCGGACACCAAGGTTGAAATGTACAGTTGTTGGTCACGTAGCTATGTACCTTTGCTGTGTCACCAATATTTGACAGTTTGTGATTATCAGACCTAAACAGGTAACACTTGCGGTGTGAAATGTTTGTAGTGTCTGGAAAGTGAAGTATTTTAGGACAAGTTGAGAGTATCATCGTCCCCAGATGTGAAGATCTTTATTGCATGTGATGCACCATACATCATTCTGGTACTCCGATATTATGTTTACTTTTGTCAAGTTTGAGGGACTATCAAATTTTTATTACATATTTGAACATGGTCTTGTATGACATAATATATATTTTTGTGGTCGTAACACCTGGCACTTGATCTGTAACGATCATGTGACACTTTTTTGGCCAATCAATCATGACCATATGGTGTGCTCATCTTTGCACATTTTTATGTACAGTTAAACTGTAAAACCTCATTTATTGGCCATTTTTATAATGAACAATTAGCATAATGTTTATGGAACTGTCAATAATGAAGTTGAAGCAAAATTTCCATCTATTCATTATTTGTATGTATGTTTGTTATGTAAATGTCATTAAAATGCAATAATTTCGTACTATCGATGCATTTTGTAATTTATTGCACTTTGTTCATTACGGTGTACATTTGTTGTTGTGCCAAATGTTTTTGTTTCATTGTTTAGTTCACGGTAATAGTCATCCTGTGGGCAACAGAGAACAATATAATGGTGTTGTTAATTTCGTTATATGAAGAACAGAAATTGCTCTGCCATGATTTTGTACAGAATTATGGCCCTTTGCAGACGGGGATATATTAAGTCTGCCAAATGGCAACAACTTGTTTAAGTTTAAGGAGACATCAGTTGGCATCCAAAGTTAAATAAAACAATTAAAATCATTATTTTATTATCCAACTTTGATTACACTGTTCTGGCTGCTCAGTGGTAGCAGTTTAGGTACACAATCAATATACCAGTATCTTATGCTAGTTGCACTGATTAACCTAGCAAAGACAAATTAAATTCCCTACAACAATGGGAAACAAATTTCTTTAGCAAACTTAAAAGCACAAGTATACCTTACAGCATACTAGGGTTGTTGATGTTAGGTTCTCATCTGACATTTAGTTATAAGAGAATCCCACAAGTTAATGTAGGAGGACCTAGGAAACATTTAGGAGCACAAGGACAATTTAAGGAGCACTGATCAAGAAATGGACATTGTAAACACGTACTGGAAGGAGGCTGAATTTTATGAGCATTCAACATACATCATCTTAACTTACAAACAAAATTCTGTAGATGCTTAAAAATATGTCTCCTCTGAGTGTCTCTATTACAGGGGTGTCAATATTCCTGATTTATCTGGAATTCCGGATATATCTATCCTGAAAGAGCTATGATTTCTGACCATAGTAAGATATTTGATGAAAATATGTCAAGAAATAGCAAAGTCATGGTCTATTTAATCTTCTGAAGGATTTTATACAAAGTAATCTTGAGTTAAATATGGAAACTATGTGGTTTAAGGCCTCTTGTTTGACAAAAATGGTTGACTGCATATGATTTTAAGGATTTTCAATTTGACTCTGTTGACATGCTTGCTATTAGGTAAAGGGCTAATTTTGCTTAATTTCACTATATTACGAAACTTAAATTAGAATAATTTGTACCTGAGGAAACAGTCCACGGTACTTGAGGTTACATGAAAAGTGAAATGAAGAGAGGAATAATTATTGCTATTTCTAAAAATGTTAAAGCTAAATATAGCTTTTATAAATAAGATGTACTATCTTGTGTACTGTAATAGTTCGGAAAAAATACTTGGTTTTACAGCTATATGGATCATTTGCCAGTGATCCAATCTACATTGCTCTAATGTTGTTATTGAGATATAAACGCGACTTTCATGCTCGACTTGACGTTAGGTGTGACTATGATTAATATTGAGAGATTACGTTTAGTTACAGATAGGCGACTCTTTCTTTCTTTGCTTTATTTGAACATTTATGTATAATCTTGCAGATGTTATATTTTATGCATATTATAATGTAATAAAACTAGAGGATTTTATGATATATTTATATTTTATGCAACTTATGAAGATGTAGATAAATTTGATGGCCATTTTGTTTATGGAAATCGTGAATCTAGGTTGTATATAATCGTTTATGTAAAGAATATCAAAGAACGATGATTAAGTACGGGTCTTCTTGGTTCGTAATCCATGTGATAGCTGGGATACATTTTCAATGGTTTATTACACAATTAAATACTTATTATATTAGAAGCATTTTAAAGTTTGTATAAAATGGGCTTGTATCAACTTAAACGTTTGTGTCTGAAAGCAGTCGTTATATCAGAGAATGGGAAATACATAATTGAACGTTTAAGATAGATTTATGGCCCTTTAAGTACTCCATATATCAACTTTTTTTTTTTGAATATTTTGTTTATCTTCTTTTAAATTTAATTGGATAGGTTGTTGGTGGGTCCTTTTTTACACGCATTGCGTGGAATATTTTGAAAAGCATTCTAGATCCTATATTGTACCTCAGTGTATAGCAAATTACTTATATATGCCACACAATCTTAAAGATGGTACTTTGTGATTTTATCTGAATTTCTATGGGATTTGCTGATATTAAGGGTAAAACTAATGTGGCAAATCTTTCCCAAAAAATGAGTATGGAAATTTTTATAATGACATTCAAAAGGTTCAAACAGATACCTTAATACCGTCTTATTTCTTGCTGGTCTGACTTTCTCATATATTTCCGCTTGAAATGTCTGCACCTCTACTGTTAAGTGCTATATTTTAATTTTATGGCCTTTGTAAGCGATTATGGGGTAATTTCTTTTTGTCAGTTCCTCTGCATTTCAAGTCTTTTTATTGCTATGTGCTCTTTAGGTTGCATGCTAATATGGCAATTGGATTTTATCACCATTTACGGTGCAATGAACCTCCCAAATGTGTGAGCCTTTTTACTTTTGATACATCTTTAGTTACCATTTACGTTGTCTTGGTGTTTTGTTGAGACATTAGACAGATGACAATATATAATCATTACGTCGACATAGATTACGTCAGATTTGTGTTAGGACAATATGGGTGACATGCTGATTACACTTTACGGCCGTCTGTGGTGAAAATTTCCTGCATAAACTGTAATTGTGTCACACTATAACCAGTAATTAGAATTGAGCAGTCGTTTAAGGCCGCCCATGTCTAATCCATCGGGGATTCTTCAATATGGAAAACAGTAACTGTGGGTTACATGCAAGATTGTTAGTGTCAGTTGGTCGCCAGATTAGTAATGTACGTTAACTTACCAGAAATCAGAGTTCAAACAATTAGACTCATACTGTCATTTAGACTGTTTCTATGTAATTCTTGTCAGAACTTTGTATTGCCATATAACTTTGAATGTACTCTTGTAGGAAATGATGGAAGGTGTACATGTTGGGGGTTACAAGTATATTTTTACTTTCAAATGCTGTAACATAAGCCAACTCAGGTGCAGTTGTAGACACATAAACATGAAGTTTAATACTGAAAACTTACAATTCATAATACCATTTCTGGCAAAAGTAATTTGGAATTGGATTTTATTGTTTATTGTAAATTACTGGTTTGCATTATTCAAGTTTGGAATGCTGTCGAAGCCTCTTGAAGCATTGTTAAATTTCCCATTGTCTGGTTCAATAGTGCATAGATTGCATTTACTTAGAAGTTGCAGTACATGATGCATATTTAATCAGTAGTGATTTACAAAGGTGCTATACATTGCCTTGTTTACTGCATTCCAATCATGAGTGTCAGAATTTTGTGAAAGGTAATTTACCGGTAGCGATAATAAAGTTGTGAGCAAGTTTGTTAAATTATTGATTCGGAATTTCTTTGCATGTTTATGCCGAGTCCAATTAATGGTCCCTGATTGGAAGGATTTACAGCTTAGGCAGTGGTATCAGTAACATTGTTAAGGTTTGTTCAATGTAGATTTAAGTGTTAAGCCGACATTAAAGATGAATAATTAAAGATGATGGTTTTTCATGATGAGGATTCAGAGTAATTGTTCTCGCCAGGGTAACATAATGTTGGTATATAGAATGCTTTGTGTGGGGAACCATTGACGGTTACGTAGAAGATTAACTTGTGTTTTGTATTATATGTTGATACTTTGGTATTATGTTATATATATATTGTTTCCCATAAATTTCCAAGTTACTTCACTTTGCCCTTTAACAAGGACCTTGACATTCTATTTTCTTGTTATTTAAACCCCCATTGACCTTGACATTTTATTTTTGTTTTGCATCCTTGACATTGACCTCCTCTTTACTTGATGCTAATGTTTTATCATCATTTCCATTTGATTATAACATTTTATTAAGGAATAGTGTTTAATTAAATGATTTATGTAGTCCACTTGCCACAAGTTACATTACAGTGACCTTAACATGTTAAAATGACCTTAGCTTTACAATGACCTTGACATTTGTTGAAATGACCTTGGCTCTCTTGTATTTGACCTTACTGACATGCTGTTCAAACTGTCTTTGAAGTGAACATTACCGGTACAAGTTCAATCTGATATCTGTTGCATTATGGGCAGTAATGTGATAAAGATTTAATCTAAACTTGTGTACACTTTGATGTTAATGAATGTCATAGATTTTAATTTTCTTTTCAGTTATTTCAAATGAATTTATAATTACAATCAAAACATAGTAGTCTGCTCGGACAAAATTTTAAAATAAAAAATTCAAAGGTCTTGATAGGTCTTGATTGATGATAAGAAAGATATGACAGTTGTGTAATTTTCTCAAACTTGAAATCCCGCCCACAAGCATGTAAACTTTGACTGTATTCATCAATGTTGTATTCACTTTACCTGAAAGTAAACATTAACTATTGAATCATGAAGATAGAATTCAAGCTTAACTTGTCGTTGAACTCACCCTCGGGCAGTCTTAACTTTTATGTCACAAGAAATGTGTTCAAATTAGGTGGTTGACAGGTTTTAATGAAAGTTGTATGTTTATACTTGCTGGCTTTGTTTATTTGTTGTTAGATGGTCTGTGAATAATTGTTTGTAATGAATAAACCTGTTATACTATAGAATTCTACCCCAGTCACTTCATTTAAGTTATAGTTAGAACATATTAAGTAAATTTTAATGATTAAAAAGGGCGGAGCGAGCGAAGCGAAGCGAGTCCTTTTTAGTCATTAAAATTTACTTAATATGTTCTAACTAACTTAGAATATAACATTCTGCATTCTGATTGGCCGATAGAAAGTAGCGCCAACGCATGACGTAAAGTCTGTGAAGAGAAAATTTTAATGATTAAATTTTCAGTTAACCGCCAAAATGCGGCGTTTTCATTGGCTCATAATGTAGGTTATATTCTAATCTTTATTATTTGACAAATTCATTCATTTTATTCCTAAATTTACTCGCAATATTTTCGATTACAATACAATTGCTTGAGAGCTTCACCCTTTAATTGGGAGAAACATACAATGAATTTTGATGAAAAGTTAAATTAAAATAAATTTTACAATAGGAAATGGTTGTCGAAGAGAGGTTGTTGCTTAAAAGTGTTTGTTTTGAAGAGCGTTTATTTCGAAAAGAAGCTGTTGCTTCAAAAGTGTTGTTTTTGAAAAGTTGTTAATTGTTGCTCAAAAGTGGTGTTTTGAGGAGTGGTTGTTGTTTTGAAAAGTGGTTGTAACTGAAGTGATGTTTTGAAAGGAGTTTGTTGCTGAAAAGAGGGCTATTTGAGGTCGGTCTGAGATGTATATTAGTAACAAGGAGCAGGCTTAGTCTCCCAATTTGAAACAAGGTCCTCGATCAATTATTCCAACAAATCTGTTTATCAAAGACTGAAAGAGAGGTTGATATGCCATTGAGCTCTTTGGAGCAATAAAGTAATTTCTCTTTTAGTTGTCTGTAGTTTTTGCTAATATTGCTAAATGGAAAGTTAGGCTCGAAAATTCAATATTCTCCACTTGCTGTTTGTACATTAGATTAAATTGTAAAAGCCATTAGAAGATGGTTTAATTCAATTGGAACCAACCAATTTCATAATGTCTGATTCTTCCTTAGTAACTTGTCTACTTGGGTTTCTAGAATTTGTTTTGTGGTGATAAATTTGTCTACTCCGGGAAATAAGCAGTCTGCCATGTTTAACTTCACTCACTCAGCATCAAACTATAAATCATCATTGTGCATTCATTACATAGCAACCACTTTCTCGTATTTACTTTCAATTAATGTTATCGGTGGTTTTATTGACTTGTTGTTAGCTGACTGTTATAAAAGCAATAGTTTTGATGTTTTTATGCCTGCTGTTGTTGATCTTGTTTATTGTTGTTTTTGTTGCTGATGTTGTTGTTAATGCTCATACTGTTGTTGGTGATGTTGTTGAAGCTCAGGAAGTTGTTGATGTTTCTGATGTAGTTTGTGATGTTGTTGCTGTAATTGTAGTTTGTGATGTTGTTGTTGTTTATATTGTTGTTGTTTGTGATGACGTTGTTTTTCATACTGTTGTTGTTGTAGTTTGTGATGTTGTTGGAGTTTATGTTGTTGTAGTTTGGATGTTGTTGTAGTTTGTGATGTTGTTACAGTTTATGTTGTTGTAGTTTGGATGTTGTTGTAGTTTGTGATGTTGTTGCAGTTTATGTTGTTGCAGTTTGTTATGTTGTTGTAGTTTGGATGTTGTTGCAGTTTATGTTGTTGCAGTTTATGTTGTTGTAGTTTATGTTGTTGTAGTTTGTGATGTTGTTGTAGTTTGTGATGTTGTTGTAGTTTATGTTGTTGTAGTTTGTGATGTTGTTGTAGTTTGTGATGTTGTTGTAGTTTATGTTGTTGTAGTTTGGATGTTGTTGTAGTTTGTGATGTTGTTGCAGTTTATGTTGTTGTAGTTTATGTTGTTGTAGTTTATGTTGTTGTAGTTTGTGTTGTTGTTGTAGTTTGGTTGTTGTTGTAGTTTGGTTGTTGTTGTAGTTTTGTGTTGTTGTTGTTGTTGCTCATTCTGTTGTTGCTGTTTATACTGTTGCTGATGTTGCTAATGTTGTTCATTTAAACAAATCCACACAAAGTAGTTTTCTCTTCATCAGATCAGATAACCATACATAGTGTATGCCTTGTAGGCCTATATTGTCTGTTATCATTGTTATGCCTCAATTGTTGTATATTATTATCTTAGCTTTGAATATTAAAATGATTCCTTTAGGCTGCTTGGTGGAGGAAAGATGTGAGATCTTCACACAACCAGCTTTGTTTACCTATATATGTATATTGTCAAGTTTTAATGAAAGTACTCTAACTCTTAACTGGCTCTTTTCACTATAGGTGATGTTGTCTCATATATAGAACTTCTTTCCTATAGAAACTTCACAGTACTTAATTTTCAAAGACTCAGGGCCAAGTACTGTAAGTATCAAGAATTTAGGGAGCTATGTGCCTCAGGAGTACTATTGTTAAAAAAAGAACTTTGATACCTTTCAGACTTGGATGGAACCAGTAAACTCACATTCTGTCACAGTACATGTTTGTCACCATATGTGTAACAGAAGTCAGTAATCAGAAGGGATGTATTTGATGAGCTGTTACATTATAAACAGGCAACTCCCAGAGCAAAATTATTTCCAAATTGGCCAAGTAGTTAGGGGATTTCCCGAATGCAAATGCATGGGCAATTTTCCATTTCCCCTTGCACTGCTAAATGTTAAAAGATTTATTTGTTTCATGATTTGTTACCTTAATATAAAGATATTTTTAGTTTGCTTCGCAGCTGATTTATGATAAATTTTAAAAAAATGCATGGTATTACCTTGATATTCACACAATTAAGGCTTATAAATCATAAAATGCAAATCATCTTTTTATGTAAAAAGAAAGTCAAGTCCTTAACCTTTTTATCACCTGTCTGGGCATTATAATTAATGTTTTTATGGGGTTTACTACAATATCCATTTAAATACAATAATTTCATAATACTGTTATTTATATATTTGATCATTATTTGTCTTTCAATCCCTTTGAACTTGCATTAATTGATGGTTTTATCTCATTATCAGCGATTATATAGCAAAACATGTCTGGATATAATATATGATTAAATGGCTTGTCTTGATGTAATATAATGTTATCATTTCAACAATATCATTATAATGTGCCGATGTTGTTTTTCAACCTTCTTTGATGATTTTCAATAAACCATCACTTTTATCAAGATCGTTGTTATAAGATACTAGTTGCTCCCTTTATTGTTGTTTTAAGATCCTAGTTGGTCCCTTTAGGGGACTATCAAGGTCATCTGGTATTTGGATTTTTATCTATTTATAGATCATGGTATTCGATAAAAATTTGTCATGTTTTGTACTGTGGTAAATATCTTGGTATGTAAATATTTAACCTATATGTTTATGATGATACTGAATTTATTGTGCAATATCATGTGGACATATGTTGTACATGAAATAAAGCAGGTTTTTATCAATTAATCTACCTGTCTTCTGCTTGTATTTCAAGCTTTTCTCATTATGAAAATGATGCCGTCTGCTTAAATGGATAGAAATATGAATAATTATGAGCTGTCAGGTTGGCAGAATGCTGATTTAGGGGTCTGATTATTTCAAATGTATGTTCCAGTTACAAATAAATATATAATTTAATGGCGGCATCTACAATTTCTATGTTTTGTTCCATTTCAAGTTTCAACATTAATGATTTTATTGCATATTCAGACAATGGTCTTAGATGATGTTGATCATATAGACATTGTTGAATGTGGCCTCGTCTAAATAAAAAGAGGTCAAGGTAACATTCCCAAATCTAGGTCACTTCTTCTGTTGGCGAGCTAGCTGTGTAGGAGCATGACCAGATTTTCAGAAAAATCACGGTCTTATAAATATGACGCCTTGAATGGATGCAATTATTCATTTTGATGTATGTTAAAACAAAAAATTGCAAGAATATTTGTCCATGAACCAATAAGTTAATTTTTAAATATGTTATTACTAATTGGTTGAATGACTGGATGTCAGCCATTGTCGTTTTGCTTTTCCTGATATCAAAATTGTTTCAGCAGAGTAGCAGTCCTTGATTGAAAACATGTTTTCCTGGAATTGCCATGTTCTTTTAACTGTATCTTAATCTCTAATTAAAACTTTATATAATAGAGAAGACAAAATCTTGTGTTAAAATGAGGTTTCCAATTCAGTTTGGTGAGAGCTTTACATGGTTACTTACAGCAGAATTTGTGGATGTGATTACACAACAAGAAGAGTGGAGAAGATTGATATTGGAACAAGTCATAAAATAGATCAACTTATCTCAAATGTGGATAAAGGTCTTAGACTAACACAATTACTGTCACAAGTAACACAGTTTGGTGTTAATACCAAGATACCGTTGTATGTACAAGTACAAAAAACAACACTATAGACACATTTTATGTTGTTTCTCTAGTTTCCAAGGTTCACTGTAATAAAAACATAGATGTTGCTTTATCTCAGATTATCTCCCTTTGTAATCACAACTTTTATTATAAAAATGAAATTGGGTTTTAGAAGCCCTATTGCGAGATGGATGCCATGTATATTAGGGGATAATAGAGCTAATCATATTTACTGGGGAGACTTAATTTGCTACTCTAGCGGGGGAGCAGTTATAGTGCAGTTATGAATGGAAAAATGGCTTCACGCCATGTTGAGGTAATGAATAGTCATTTTCGTTGGCTCTTTGTTACCGTGGTGACGGTTTCTATTACATGGTGTAAATTTATGAGAAAAGTTGCAAGATATATAATGCGGCATAGAGGCTCTGTTGGATTAATATAAATTGAATTATAAAATAGGCATTAAATATCAAAATGAAATACAAAGTCATTTTGTGACGTTCAGGTGACAAGATTAGGCTCCAATTATTAAAGTCAATGATTCTGTGAGTATGGGGCGATCTTAAATAATGGAAACTTGATTTAAGGTCCTGCATAGATGTTAGTTTTGTATATATAGGATAGAGTATATGCCAGCCTCTGAATAAATAAACGTTATTACTGCCACTATACTCTGTTTAAACTATTATTTCCAATTAGCCATTTGTCCATCCCATTTGAAACCATTTCTTGGGAAGTACACGACTTTTATCTATATATTAAATTTATTGATTATCAGCCTGTCCTTCGCTCTTACTTGCATCTAGGATTATTTTTGTTGTTTATTATTTAAGTCAATTATATCAAGAAGCATGGTGCGTTACTTCTAATGTCCAATTGCATTAATTTCCAATGTAGTATTTGTTCAAATTAAAGTAAAACATAAATAACAAAGGTGCTAAAATTGTATAATTATATCATGATTTGAGAAGAACTTGCCCAGTTTTGATGACAAATATTTAACATAAAATAGAACAACACTTTTATAACATTTTGTATGATTTAAAAAAAAATTTGGGGCTTAATTTGCTGATAAAAACATTTATGATATACCCGTACTATTTAAGTGTCGGTGTGGTTTGAACGACAATAAAACATTATTATATGACGTTTAAAGTAAGGTTGTAAATGTAGTAGCAGTAGTAGCATAATTTTCTCTTTTGTTATACTTTAATACTTTGATGATCTTTGGTTTAGATCTTTGGTTTAGAAAAAACTTGTGTCATTCCACTTGGTCAGGAACTGTGAAGAAACTAGGCTGCAAGTATATTGTAACACCTGGGACGATCACTTTCACTGTTACTTTGTGGCCTTCCGTAGTAAGTCATAAAATATTAAATGTTACTTCAAAAGATAATTTATTTATTAAAGTAATTTCCTTCAGGGCTCACTTCCCCCTGTTATGTCTAGATTTTCACTTGATTTGATGTATATGATCGCCCAAGTGTCAACGAACACAGCCGCTGAAATTCTTGGCTTATTTAAGTTGTCACGGCACAGCCCTTAGGGAGGAGCAATTAGACTCAATTTGTTTTCATTTTGAAGAGCGTTGTCAAAACAAAGCCTCAGACATTACACAAACCTTCAGAAAATTGTTTTTCAATTTGCCAGTGATTGACAAATTACTGAAAATTTGTGAAAATTGAGTAATTAGGGGCAGAATTTTGACACTTACTTTCTTTCATCTTTTAAACATTCACTGCTTAAAGTTGTTGTAGAAGATTGTGTTAAAACGTTTAATGACAAGAAACAGATCAATAAAACAGTAGTAACAGCATCTTCAGTAAAAATCCTATATTTTCACATGGTATTTTTGACTCATTTAGATAGGTGTGTTATACTCTTTTTAATGGCTATTATAGTCTCGGATACTTTATATGATTTTAATGGTGTCATAAGGATATTATCCCGTACTTACTTACTTAGTGAATTAATAGGTTACACATTAATAGTCTGGTATGATCGAACGATGGTTTAAAGATAGAAGATCCAGCCCCTTATAAAATGTATTATAGGATAGCTACTTATATTATAAATTTTTATAATATACTCTAAGGAGAAATCAAGTCCATTGCAAAGAATTATGAAGCATACATATTGAAATTATTTATACTAAAATAGATTGTTTGCTACACTCACAATTTTATTGGTTTCAATAATTATATTAAAATCAAAACCACTTTATTTTTGCATATTTACGATCATGCCAGTATGCCAGACATGAATTTTAAAACAAATGTTTATTTATGTAAATATATTATTAATAATCTTATATTTACCTGCAACAACCTTATTTTTTCTCCCAATGCTAGTTTATTACACAGAATGATTGAATTAAATTAAAAGTTAAATTTCTTTTTTAAATAAAATTTATAAATAAGCATTTAATTTTAATCTTATTTTAAAAGAAGTTTTATTACAATTTTGGTGTACTTAAACATGCTTGTTATGAACACCGTACATGTATGTGATTACTAGTATACAATTACCTTAGTTTCTCCATTTTGAAGTTATAATTTATCCACATATGTTGTCCATGTAGTGCCGAAAAGGCAACAAATTACCAGCGGTTATAATATCCGTTCTATATTTCCCCAACTGTTTGTCACCTTGAAAACACCGTTTATATCTAATGTATTTAAGTAGTAAGAAGCCTATATTTCATGTGTCGATTAAAGTGTATCTTATCAGATATGACAATTTGTTATCAAGCTTTTCCGCTGTGGGACATTGAGGACAAAATGTTGGTTTTATATGAAGTGGCAATGCTTGTCAGCTATCTATGTATTTGTCCTATGATACAAACTAGCCTTTGATGTCCAGAGCTTGACCACTTGGTAGCAAGCAGATAATCTATAATGTTAACACCTTGTTCCTACTATAATATCAACTTACCAATAATATAAACATGCTCTCAGTCATTCTGTATGACTGGAGCCTGTTCTCTGATAACATAGCAGCCTAATGTACCAGGCCATATATATTGACTTGAAATATTTACATAAAATTGTTTGTTTATTTGAGTTAAACACCCTTGCTCAGCAATTTTATGTTATGTAAGGCGCCCAAATCACTTAACGAGTTTTCCTTGTTTGTTTATTTGAGTTGAACACCCTTTCTCAGCAATTTTATGTTATGTAAGGCGGCCTAATTACTTAACAAGTTTCCCAGGGCTGTATTCTAACAGTAAACTCCCCTTCCACCTGGAACCAGCAACTTCTCCACATATGAAGGAACATCAACATTGCAGGGGTCAAAATGTTTATGGACGGGTATCGGCTTATTGAATAATCAAATTCAATGTTAAAATTGATTCCATTTACATAAAAAATCATGATAAACGGACCTCTTGTTCGTCATTAAATATGTGAAAGAAATAATAACAAATTGGACGAGGAACACATTCAGCATTCAACAGAAACTGTGAAGCATGGAAGGCACAAATACATTGTTAACACTACAATTGATGAAGTTGCTTCGCTGACATTTTTTATGTCAGATATATTTTGCTTCTTGCACATTAGGTTGTATGGACTTGGATGCCCTCAGCCCATACATACCTTAAATACTTATGAACTAGGGAAATAGCATCAAAATAATAGACTAAGAAAGGCCTTGGCATCCTAACTTTAGCCTTGTTCGTAAGGTGTGATATATTATCATAATATCTAATATTGAAAGGTAGCTATTCATTTGTTGGGATTCACTAACCCTAACAATGTAGAATTATCTATTATGAATTATATTCTTGTTGAAACTTGACTCTGTTGAAAGGTATCCCAATCTCCCGATGATAGACCAGTGTCTGCATTATTTGCCATTCTCATCACTCATTGCAAGATCAAAGCACTGAAAGCATACAGACGTTATCCACCTTTAAGTATGTGTTATATAATAACAAAGTGATAGGGAGCTTAATTAATTCTCACTCTTAATATTAGATACCTTTGTAGGGTTTCTTTGTATTTGTATATATGATATGTGGATATATTATGTGTAGTATCCACTTGAGACTTGCTACCTAACTTGCTATATTGCTTGCAGTGTCAATAAGAATTGTGCAATATTTTACCATATATGGTAATGTACCCAATAACCCCTTATCTGGTCAATACTGCACTGTTATACTGATCTCCTGCGTAAATCTAGGGATGTTTATTGGATAAACACTTGTATTATGATGGTTTTATTGCATTTGATTTGATAGAATGGTGTGAAGAATGGCTTCTTTCTGTCTGATACAAGAATGGTGTGAAGAATGGCTTCTATCTGTCTGATACTAGAATGGTGTGAAGAATGGCTTCTATCTGTCTGATACCTGCATGTTTATCTGTTTACTGTAAGAAGATGGTGTGAACTTCTTGTGGACAATGTTGGCTTCATGCAGCAGACATGGTGATTGTAATATATGAAAGTTACATTCTGCTGGCCATATTTATATCTGGGTCACAAATGCGATCTGATCGCCGTCGGATGATCAGACGGCATACTTTGGTGGTCTAATTGGGCCTGAGTCTGGACAGACATCGGTTGGTCATCAGGCGTCGGCCGTAGTAAACTAAGTCTCTTTTGACATATATAGACTCATCTCCCGGCGTCTGCTCGATGTCTGGACATTGGGTACACATCAGTTACAGGGACATCATTCGGCGTTCAGGTGATTACGGAAAATACAAATTTACTAAATTTGCTAATGTTCCTCTAGCGTGTATTTTGGCATTCAACTTAGAACATCAAAAATTGCTAACTTTTCAGAATTCCCTTATTTGGTCTCGCAGAATTCCCTTATTTGGACCCACAGAATTCCCTTATTTGGACCCACAGAATTCCCTTATTTGGACCCGTAGAATTCCCTTATTTGGACCCGTAGAATTCCCTAATTTGGACCCACAAAAATATCCCCTTTAAAGCAGTATGTTAATTGAGGCTAGAGGTAGAATCTATCAATACTGTAGGGCACAGACAATCAAAATAATCTATAAATACTGTAGGGCACAGACAATCGAAAGCCACACAGAAATGACGGCAGCCCCTAGCCATCCACGCAAGAGTCAGATAAAGAATGTATAAACATTCTCTATCTACACAGGCCCAGGAGTTAGACTAACTTGATAAGACCAAATTGAGTCAGTTTGTTGAAAAATTTGTTAATTAAATAGTCATCTAAATGATATTTGATATTAATAATTAGTAATTGTTGAGGGTTGAAGTATTTGGGTACCTGTAATATTATATTATTGAGTAGTGTTACTGGATGAAGCATACAGTGGAAGATTATACTATTTAATCATTGTCTGTTTGTCCACATTTGTTGGAATACCTTGTAACTTGTCCCTAAATATACTTGATGTTGAATATGAGACGCTTATGTGAAGTGGACGAATCTCTTCATCTTGTGTATAATTCTGTAGAAAAGGGGAAGCTTTATTGATAATTACTTCTTTATATTTCTCTTGTAATACTTTGATATGGAGATTAAGTTACGACTATGTCTCAATTGCTCCAAGGTATACCACTCTCAGATGGCTTGTACTTGGGTCTACTCCAAAGCTTCATTAAGCCAATATTGATCCTTTACTGAAATGGAACTGGTATAAGGTATTAGTTGTTTGTAAAGGTTCTTGGCAACTACAAATGAAACTAGTTCAAAGATTCCTTGTCATGATTTTCATATCATTATTAATCTTATATTATTATTATGTCTGATACAGAGGTACCTAATAACATGTGAATGTATGACATGGGTACAACAGACTCTAACCTTGATCATTGTTCAAACCGCTTCTAATCATTCATTGTCAAGTGTTTTCCCTCCAAAATGGGCGGCCATGTTGCTCTTCACTTTCTGAAGATGTTTAACGTTTGGATTAGAGATTAAATTCAGTTTGAAATTAGAGACTGTTTGTATTTGCTTTTTTGGATCAAGTTTATTGACTTGATCAAGATCAATGGAAGGCTGTTTCCTCTATTTCTTGAGATCTTAAGCAGTGTGTGTGTTTTGAGCCTAGGTTCAGTTATATGTCACTGGCGGTGTAAATTGGCGATTGTACAGTGGTAAACAACTGGTGATACAAAATCAGGAATGGCTTCAGGCTGTCTGTGTGTTGCCAGTTGCTGAATTATGAATTATTTGCTTTGTTTGTCGATGTTTAGGCAATATTTCATTACACTTACTCAATTATAGGCACGTAATGTTGTTAGAATAACTGTTATGTTATTGGTTCATGCAAAGGAGTGCCTTTTGGCATGATATCATCTCCAGAGAAACCTTGACATTCTGTTTTGTTTTCATTTATTGGCATAGACGAAAATGGCTTTGTACTGATACGAGGCTTTAGGGTTTCCTAATGTATTATCTAATTAGTTTTGATTTTATTAACTGATTTTCTGCTGTCCTTCTGTCAGGATATATGCCTTTCAATCATTGTCATTGCAATATGTTGCATGTGACACTGAAGTTATTACATTAATGTTTCAAGTTACGGCTCTGCTTCAGTATAATTTATTATACTGTATCATCCATTTTCAGTGTGCAGTGCAGCATCTTCATGTCTCCTGCATAGACTTATAGACTTTCTATGTTTTATACCAAGGTACCCATTGCCCTGTATTTGTGTGCCATCATAGATGTTTCCTTCATCATTTATAATCTATAGTTGATACTTCTGCATCCAGTGAAAGTAATTTGGTAATTTTAAAAGATAGTAAAAATCCGACAGGGAACGCAGCACTCAACTAGAACTGCCAAGCACAGAAAGCATAAAAACACCACAGACCACGATGACACAGCACAATGCCCAACACACAATGAGAAATTTAAGTTTCAGCTGTCAAAAAGTGGAAAGTCCAAGTCCCAGCTGTCAAAAAACTGAAATACCTAATTTACAGTCTTCTTTCCAACATGTGTCCACCCTGAGCTGACAACATTTACCTCCCCTGATCATTGAGTCATAAGTCTGCTATTACAAGTGTTGTTGGTATCTTATTTGTCTAGTAACGGACTTTGACACACATGTCTGTTTGCTTAGTATAATGGTGCCTTTAAGTTCTAGTCAAACTAATGGAAGTACATTTTGTGTCCATTCAGTGAACTTAATGTTCTATTTCATATCTGTGTCATCATACTAAACAATGCTCCTGGGTTGTTACACTGTCATGATATTGCTGTGTATTTGTCTGGGTTTGTCATGTTTTCACTTCATGAAGTCTAGCGAGGAAACCATTTCCATCATAATTGAGTTTTTCTTCTACAAATACAATGAGCAAAATGGAATACTACTCATGCAATTACTTAAACAGCCTCCGAGTAATAATGCCAGAAATTTCATTACAAACTGATAGCCTTTATTACAAATGTATTACCAATCGGGGAAAGCTTAGATTTGTTTAATGTGGGGGAAACTTTTGACATGCTTACGTTAAAGTTTTATGAACTGATAAAGAATGCAGTTGATTAGGCACGAAAATCGGTTTATATCTATTAGTTTATACTAGATGTCTACTAAAATACTTAATTCAATATATAAGTCCATAACCAGGCTACTATGTTCTAAAATTTTAAAGGACATTTGTTGATATAAGATAATCTATATGTATAAATTCTGATATTATTCAAGACAGTGATTTGACAAATTTGTTATCTCTATTTATGCGATGTTTGCGGTGATACTATTCATATGTTCGTTTTTGATATTCAGATACTTTTCTTGTTTAAACTGCCCTGATATCTTGGTGTGGCGACATTTGTCTTGATCTGTTGTACTCACTCACACAGTTGGGTATTGAATTGAGCTTCTTCACACTTTTTGTACAAAATCTTACATAAAATTCTTCAAATATCCATCCTTTACCCAGCAATCTAACATGCCTAAAAACGCTGATTGTTGCTTCTTTGTTCTTAATGGAAACTGGGAGATTATTTATACTGCACTTTACCATGCTTATTACTGAATTTGCTGCGGTTATGAATTTCCTAACCTTACGAGAACCTTACACGCTTTGGCAATTGTTTGCCAATATTGGAATATGGAATGATGCTAGCTGGGTAACAGAGAGCTGTTATTTTAAAAGAATAAAAATTAGTTGGGTGTATATTAACAACTATATCACATCGTGATTGTTTTGAAGTACTTCTACCAAGTGGTGTTCAGGTGTAACGCTCCTTCTCTGTATGACCTTGTTTCCCACATCTTTAGCAATTCCTCCGGGGAGCACTCTCGTACACAGCATGACTTTGTCCTGTACTATGTTAAGTTATATATAACATTGTTACTGTCTGTACAAAATGGATATGCGGATTTCAATCAGACATTGTTATCTGTTATTTAGGTCATAGTAAGAGTCCTTGTCATCTACGACCTTACTTGACCGTAGATTATTGTTATACGATTAGATAGGCATTGTTTATATTCCATATTTGGTGCATCTGTATATGTGACGGGACCGAATTTATAAAAGGGATGGTCTGTTGCTGGTTTTTATGGTTTTAGTTGCCAAACTTCAAACAAATATAATTATATTGTTACAAGATACATACAGAATGACATGTAATAATTACTTTCATACATACACTTGTTTTGTATATATGCTATGTTTGATTGAGGAATCACTTCAATATATTTCATGGTCTGGCTGGTTTTATATGTAAAAATAAGTGTAGGACGATGATTACCCCTCCCTTACAACACATGTCCTGTAAGCTTTTATATTGCGCAATGCTGCACAATATATTAATTATTTCAGCTGTTTTCAGATGCACAGTTTTGATTGCCACCTAGTGGAGCTATTTATAGCCATGTTTGTCTATACACATCCACATAAAGACAATAATAACAAATCTGATATGGAAGGCATAAAGGGCAGGGCACAAATGGCAGAAATAAAAACTCATCAAAAAGAAAAAATCACAGACTTAACAACTCGCATCAGTTTGGTCATGATGCTAGGCCCTTTGGTTGTGCATCCTGACATTTTTGCGAAAAGGGTTTTGTTTACTAGAAGCATGTGGAGTATGGGTTATATTCGAGACATTTTGTTTTGTCTGTCTTCCTTCAAAACCATTGCCTTCTCTTGTGTCACTAGACAGAATGTATGCAAAAACAATCACAGTGATTCCACAATAGTAATCATACTTCGTGCTGATGGCTCCAAGGGACATAAAAAATAATGAGAAGAGCATGTAGAGTAAACAGAACAATGTATATTGGATATTAATTGTTTGGTAATGAGCTTGTATGTCAGTATGTGGATGAGTTTAGTTTTGCTTCCACATAACTTGTTACTAAGGTTACCTCACATATTGTAATCATCAATTTACGCCTTTCAGAAAGCTACCTGACAACCTTGTTATAAACAATTGGTTATGTATCTCAACACATGTCAGTTTTTGTATGTTGTACAATGTATATATATGTATTTTATTATTGCTAATTTCTAAGACAAAGGTTTGTTGTACCAAGATGTTTGTCTGTTTAAACATTCCAACAATATCCCAGTATGCCATGGTTTACATGCTATTTCACCTCTTTCTTATGATGTACCATTCCATCTTGCATATTGGACTACTACACTTTGTTTTAAAAGGGGAAAGAAGCATAGAAACATGGAATAGTTATCATTCTTGATTATCAGATGATTGCGCAACCTTAACATCTGTGATGTGGCCTCGTAATACATTTCTGCAGCTTTTTCCATGTGTTGTTTAATATATTGCACATCTTTTATAAATATTTGGAACCTGCAATTTTATAGAAACACACTCTGTGATTTTGTTTTGTCTAAGCCATTGATTGTTTGTATTGGCAGCCCTTGTTACATAATGCTCTTCCAGGAAATTAAGTTCATCAAATCTCAGCTTGCATTGATTTATCCTATTCCTATATGTATCTGTAAATACAATGAACATGCCAATTGTGAATTGTTCTCTCTTTGTATGTAGAGATCATGCCTCATCCGTCTCAGACAGATTATCCGTATGACAATCACAGGCTTAAGTCTTGCATTGTCTCTTAAATTAAGAAAAGGAAAGTTTCATTTGAATAGAATCAGTCAACAATAACTGTTTTCAATGATTTGCTCAAATGAGTATGCGATTGTTGGCTTTTGCTGTGTTACTTTCTTGACTAGTGAGGAATTCTTATTTGTTTAATGTTCTGCTGTCTGTGATCTATGTGTAATTTGTTGTGATGTTTTTCAAAGTTGCATCCACCACTTGAATAGACTTGATGACAAGTTTGTATCAACATACTAGTTTACAGGTGTAACAGGAGAATATCTACCTGTGATCTTTGCCTAC
This sequence comes from Spisula solida, assembly GCA_947247005.1. Classification (NCBI taxonomy): domain Eukaryota; kingdom Metazoa; phylum Mollusca; class Bivalvia; order Venerida; family Mactridae; genus Spisula; species Spisula solida. The sequence continues at coordinate 54,810,176 of OX365944.1, read as the reverse complement.
CATACCTGGACCACAAATATTACTGCTTGTCATAATATATTCCCTTGATGTTTACCAGATACATAAAAAACACATATATTGTCAGGGGTTCCACTAGCTTCTAAATCTGAAGTTCATTTTGATACTTTTGACTAAATTTTACCATTTTATAGACAAAATACCCATGATTTTAAGAGAAAATGACCCTTCAAACCAAAATTTTGAGGTTCAAAATGAGGCTTTTGGAAATTTCAAGGGTCAAAACCCCTACTCTCAAGTCAAATGAAACCCCTGTGTGAAATCTCTGGAACTGTGTTATGTTTGGTCATTCAGGAGAAGAATGCATGTGAAATAAAACAATATATAACCTAAATCTATTTCCTGGTTCCTTGTAGTTGCAATTGTAACTTGTTTGTGATCCACACAAATTATGCTAGCTCCCATGTTCACCATATTTGTAATAAATAATTAGAGCTGTTCGCAATTCCAAAAGATTCAAGTAATAATACCAGGGAAAGTACCACAAATCACGGTGACAAATTGCTCCCTACCAACCTATCTACGTTTTATTTCATCTGTACGCCATTCTTTACTCCTATGACATCTGTAAGGTCAAAAAGGTTATTTTCTTGACTGATTGGACACAAATATGAAAAAATTGAATTATAACATTACGTCTGATTTGATCATTGGTTTGGCTCTGATAACACCTTCAGCCATTTGTCAGTCTGGGTTTTAATTGAATTTCCACCTTTTATAGGAGTTGACTATTTCCTCTGGAGGAACACTGCACAACACTGTTGTTGGGAAATTGTCAGTATGGTTGTCTTAAAATCTTGAGTGATAATCAGTAAGTTTTGCTGTTGGTGGTTTGGTAGTGACAAATGGAGTGCCAGATTTGGTATGTTAGATGACTTCAGCATCTGTTGTCTGGGTGTATTTAATGAGACAAGATGTGTTTTATGATCTAGCTCTACTGATGTTTGTAAAGATACATAAATGTTGTCTTCAGTTGACCAAACAAATGTCCCCTTTTCTGATGTTTTTCCTCTTGGTCACATATAAAAATGATGTTTTGGTTGTATAGTTGGATGATTTACTTGAGATTGTAAATGAGCAATGAAGCCTATGTTGAGTGACTTGTAAGATAGTTTAATACATTTCGTTTTTGACTGAATGTAATTGTGCTTTACCAATTGTCTCTGGCAATCCTTTATGAAAACAGTCCAATGACATAAACCTGTTTTCCTTGAATTAATTATCAACCAGTACTTTAGCTTGATATTCTGCTGTTACAACTAACAACTTCTCCAAGTGTGTGGAACATGACCATATAGCCAATGTCAAAGAACAACATAAAGTATTCAAACAAAGGTCACTTCAGGTGACAAATGATTGCTCTCTCCACTGTACATATAGGATAGATCATGTTTGTTTACAGGGGTATGAGCCCCAAATATGCTCACCTGTTAGCTATTGTTAATTAATGCCATAGAATGCTGGTCACTCAGGACACTTCAATAGATGATCTCCTCTATTGTACATCTCTTCAGACTTTGCAGGCATCAAATTTCCTTTTTTTTCAAATACTGAATTGACTTAGAACAGAACTAAACTATTCTGATGAAGCTTGCCAAACAGGAAGGGTATATTTATGTTGGACACTATGGTGATATGAAATCATGAATAGTTGTTTGATATATGATATAACAAAGGTGTTTGCTGCATTAATGCTAAATTGGTTTGGGGAACTTAAAAAGTAATTCTATACTGTGTTGTGTTGGTAATTTATCATAAGCTAATTTCAAACACATTCACCAAATAATGTTTGGTTCAATATCAATTACCCGAATGTCCAAAATGGTTCTGTGTGAAATGATAAAATGGCTATCCAATTATGGTAAACTAATCTACTTTTATGGATTATGAATGTTTGTACAATAATGTCCATCTGCCTGACCCAAAGGTCACATGACTTGGATTGTATGGACTGGTTCTCAAGTGAGGCTTCAGATAATGGAAACCTCTTCATCAAATGTATAAACCAGTCAATAACAGAAACATGTCAATGTAGTCTGTCATGATATTAAATGTTTGTACTGTTACACTAGCTTGTACTGTTTAATGACAAGATAAGATAACAGCTAAATGTCCAATTTGTTTGTGATTTAAACATGTTACTTGATAATTTATATGTACATGTTTGTATAGACAGTATCATGTTCCTTATACATATTACCTCTATCAAACCAATGCAGGAAGCATCCATTGCAGGGAGCATACATGTTACCTCTATCAAACCAATGCAGGAAGCATCCATTGCAGGGAGCATACATTTTACCTCTATCAAACCAATACAGGAAGCATCCATTGCAGGGAGCATACATTTTACCTCTATCAAACCAATGCAGGAAGCAACCATTGCAGGGAGCATACATTTTACCTCTATCAAACCAATGCAGGAAGCATCCATTGCAGGGAGCATACATTTTACCTCTATCAAACCAATACAGGAAGCATCCATTGCAGGGAGCATACTTTTTACCTCTGAACCATTGCAGGGAGCATACATTTTACCTCTATCAAACCAATACAGGAAGCAACCATTGCAGGGAGCATACATTTTACCTCTATCAAACCAATGCAGGAAGCATCCATTGCAGGGAGCATACTTTTTACCTCTGACCATTGCAGGGAGCATACATTTACTTCTATCAAACCATTGCAGGGAGCATACATTTTACCTCTGTCAAACCATTGCAGGGAGCATACATTTTACCTGTATCAAACCAATGCAGGAAGCATTCATTGCAGGGAGCATACATTTTACCTCTATCACACCATTGCAAGGCGCATACATTTTACCTCTATCTAACCATTACAGGGAATATACATTTACCTCTGTGAACTATTGCAGAGAGCATACATTTTACCTCTGTCAAACTGTTGCAGGGAGTGTACATTTTACCTTTGTCAAACCATTACAGTGAGCATACATTTTACCTTTGTCAAACCATTGCAGAAAGCATACATTTTACAACTATCAAATCATTGCAGGGAGCATACATTTACCTCTGTGAACTATTGCAAGGAGCATACATTTACCTCTGTGAACCATTGCAAGGAGCATACATTTACCTCCGTGAACCAATGCAAGGAGCATACATTACCTCTGTGAACCATTACAGGGAGCATACCATTACCTCAGTCAAATTGTTGCAAGGAGCATACATTTTACCTCAAACAGACCATTGCAGAGAGCATATGTTAGTCATGGAAATAGTATCAATCATACATTCCCAATGTTTCGGGTATGTGTGTGTTGTGTTACAACCACTGACTAGGTACTGGTAAATCATTTAAGAAAGTATATGTTTTACTGAACTATCTAACATGATAATGAAGCCATAAATAACAGTAAATTATGTACAAAGTCAAGACACAAGACAGCCTAGGAAGCTTTCAGTGAAATAATTACAGCCATCAGATAACAGGAGTACCATATATCTCTGTCTTATACTGATGATTGCTGATGATATTCTGTCACTTCTCCAGATACTATCAAAGACAACAATGCTGATGGAATTGCCTTTTTCTGAGATAATTGACCCGACTTCTGTTTGTCTTTATTTCCCATTTATTTCACAAGTATACCTCACAACTGCTAATCACTTTTGACACCGAAAGTGTGGAGTAGAAATTTGGGACTCGGGAATGTTTGTCTTCTTGGCCTTTAACATGGGGGATCCTTGTTATATTTAAGAAAGATAATACATCTATTATCTTTAACATTGCCCACTTACACCAATCCTGGTACATTTATACATTTATCACAATATCTGGGTGAGCAACATGTTGATGTATTAATTAAATGGCCCAACAACTGGATAGCCTTCTATACAGTCGGTGTGCAAACATTATTCCAAGGGTTGTCTGCAATAATTACTCTAAAATAATAAGCAGTTCCTACAGTGTTGCGAGCAACCATCAAAATTTCAACAATATGTATTTGGAATCTATGCATTTACTTTGTAAGGCCGCATTGCTGTTGTATTTAATTATTACTGCTGGCATTACTAAGTAACTTAAGGTGGTTGTAGGTGTACCAGGAAAGGCAAAATGTAATGAAACACACTGCAATTTCTAAAATCTTAAATGTCCTTTAAAATGCTTGTTCAATGTCTTGCAATGTCTTGTGACTGCAGTTTTCTGTGGAATAAGTTCTTCCTTGGCTTTGAAACCACTTTGATTCATATGGTGTTACAAACCTGTCCTTTGTGTGCTTTTAAAAGAGTGTGTAGTCACAACAATTGTCCAACATATATTCACTGAGCTGTTTGCTTTTACTGTTTCTACTGATACCAATATTCTCCCAAGGGTGCAATTGGTTGTAAAACTTCATTGTCAAATCTAACAGTTTTTTGCACTGCAGAGATGTATTAAAGCTAAAACAAACCTTTCCAGTAATGACAATACAATCATCACAGACTATAGTCGTGGAGGTCTGGGTGTTCCATTGTGAACAATGACACTGCCCAGCATATATCTGTTTGTTCCAGTTTCCAGTAATGACAATACAATCATCACAGACTAGTTGAGCTTCGGGTGTTCCATTGTGAACCATGACACTGTCCAGTATCTATCTATCTGCCTCTTTGAATTTCCCTTGAACAAAATTTCATTGGCAATGATTGGGTTAAAGTTTGTAAAACTTAGGACTTTGGCACATGGATGGATAGTTTCATGTTAAAGATGTTTAAAAGTGTTGTTGTCTTTTCCATATTTGTCATCTGATGTTTCTCTTGTATTCATTTTGTTGTGACACGTGGATCGTTTCCTTCATCATGAGAAGTTTCACTTTATGCTTCAGGTGGAAAGATTTAATACAGAACACTCTGATAAATATAGACCTCATCAGCCTAGTACCCATCTGTCATCAGGTGTTTTGCCCCTTAACTCGGAACATGCTCTTGATAGTGGGACAAGCAGTTGTGATCAGCCATTGTTCTGTCTTTGCTGGCTGCCGTGTTGCTTCACCTTGTCTAAACAAGAGCCAATAATTGGACACTAACAGCTTAATGCCAAGCATGGATTGCAGACTTGCATCCCCTGTGCTTTAAATGCCTGCTGTTCCCATTGCATCACCAGCCATACTGACTGGGATGAAAAACTCCTGCAACCAACGTCTACAAGAAAACCCCATGTTAGTCTTTCTCTCAGCATATGTTAGCGAAGTCTTCATATTTTGTCTAGTATGTATAAGATATTAAAATGATGTCTATGTATGTCACAACTATGCTTACCTAATTAAGGCTATAATGGTACTTAGGTGAGCGATTTTGGGCAAACTTAGCCCTCTTGTTTGTGAAACATACTGTGTAACCAATAGTTCAGTTGAAGTGTTTTTGTTTTTTGAAGTCCTCTGTGTTGGCCTGTATGTGTATTCCCTTGATACTTTGATAGCAGCGAAATGTTTCTAATTTTCTAACCTTGACTGACAGCCAGTCCGTGGCTCTTTATTCTAAGAAAAATGATTGTGGACACATTGATAATTAATTGAAGGGTGAGTGTTAAGAATTGCTACTTGTTCTGTCAGCAAAGTGGGAATTAATTCAGCATTTAATTGGAAATGTCAGAAAAGTGACTTTCTTTTTCTTGAAGGGGAATTCAGTGGATTCACCTCTTGCCTAAGCTTATACAAAACCCATGTTTGATATGTTATGTGTGACATTTGCTGCAGGAGAAAAGTAGACAAAAAATGGAAAATTGGACATTACCGAGAGATAAATAAAACAAATGTAAAACATTAGTTCCTGATTTTTAAATTAATTGTAGGATTTCTATCTCATTGGTGTGCAAAATGAATGATATTGAATCATGAATGACAATTTCATAGGATTTATTGCCTGATGATGCCTTTATTGGTTTTCCACAGGAGGAAAGTGGTGTTTTGGTAAAATAATGTATTGGTCTTGCATTTAAAGAAAGTTTTATTGAATGTACTCAGTAACCTTCGTATTAGGGTTCTTATCTAGGGATCAGACAATAACTGCTTAGATGCACCCTATTCGAAGAATGTACTGCTCCATGAACCGACCTTCTGTATATTATTTATAATCCAAATGGTTATAGTTAAAATTCTATAAAGAATGGTTTGGTATATCAGTTCCTTATTGCAGGTGACCATTAATGCAGGGTTGACTGTAGTGTAAACTTCTTTTTGGAAATATGAAAACGTTGTTAGTGTATTCTGTCATAATCTGTGGATGGTTTTGCTTTATAATCAATGTGCAAAGTTTGAACTACACCATGAACATAGTATTTCTTAAAAGCTAACTATATAGCATTGTCACAATATTCCCTCCTGTATATGTTACTCATCCTCTATTTGTCTAGAAATTAAGAGTAACATAGAATGAATGTATGTTGGTGTTCAATAATGGCTATATAGGGTTGGTTGATAACTATTCTAGTTCCAGCTTAAATGATGTGTTAACTTGTTTCTAAATGAAATGAACTACTGTACACACCAATAAACCAGTCTGTGAGTAGACAGTTAGTGGTACTTACAGAACAATTCATTGTAGACTGGTATCAATTGTTTTCAGTGCAAGTTGCAAACTGTCTCACAACACTGTCTCCCAGTCTGGGTGATGGATGGTCTGCAGTGATTGTATTAGCCGACAAATATTGTCTACTTTACATGCACATCATTTCTTCAATGTCTCCTATAGACTGATAAATGTTTGCTTTTCTTCCTGTAATAAATGATGGTGTTAATGTTGGCTTCAGATCGCGTTGTTGGCTTCGCTGGAGCTTCGTTGGAGCTTGGCGCGATGTTAATCTGACAATTTATGTCGAGCTTTGTTTCGGCGGCTATTCTTGTTTGATTTATTTGATTGGCTGATATTGGTTTTTGGTTGATCACATGATTTGGATAGAATGCAATCAGTTATGTTCTCCTGTCCGTGCAGCGGCTTATTAATTTATTGTTTACTTTGTCTGCAATATGAAAAGAAAGGATCTCTTGATATTTGTGAAATTGTGTGACTCAAGATAAGTGATGTGAATATTTCATCTGACTGGCTTCTTTCTTTTAATTCCACTGGCAATAAGTCTTAAAATTTGTCAAGTGGTGTATGTAAATTATTGAGTACATTTTGTATATTTGAAGATTTGTTTGTTTAATTCTATTCTTGTATTGTTTCAGATGAGATTTGGAGCCTCTACCTCAAAGCATGTATCAAACTGTTAGAACATAAAGCTGATTCATCTGTGAAAAGCCAAGTAAGTTTGAACTGTATAATGTGTAACATCCATATTATAGTCTGTTTATTCAGGTATGTCCCTTGTATACAAACAATGTAATATCAAAACAAAGCATTTTTATTGTTTAAAACATTTTGATAGATAAAACAGCAGTAGAAATCTTTAACTGGTGCACTAAGCCATAATACTCATATATACAATATCTGTTAAATTTATAAATTGATAAGAGAAATTGCAATGTTTATATACATAATGTTATGTAAACATGTGACTGACCTAATTAAACGAGTTATACATACCAATAAGTAACCAAGATATTTAATGATGATGTTTCTGATGGACAGGAATTGTTTATTTTGGGTTTTAAACGCTGTTGCTCAACAGTTTTTCAGTTATATACGGCTGCCGATTCACCTGACCAATTTTCCTGGACTGTTTCCTAACCAGTACTAACTTAACCTTCCGCAAAGAACCACTAACTTTTCAACATGTGGAGAAAAGTTAACATTTTGTCAAACCTTCAGACAGGACTTGTAGTGGATGATAGTTTGTAGTTGAAGCCCTGACTGAACATTTTCTCACATCTTTCAGCCATTTATAAACTTGACGATGGGACCAATTTAATTGTAATATTATACTTTGGTTACACATACCTTAGTTGTCTACAGGTTTTTTCAGCTTTTCAAATCTATAGACTGTGTGATCCATGTGGGTAGAAAGTGCATCTTTAACTATTATAGTACAGAGATTTTGTCTCGGTCCTCAACCTTCTATTAACATAATTTAACAGCTGATATATTGTCTATATTTATAACCAAGGTTGTATGTTTTCATAAGCAGTGAGTATCATGATACCACTTGAAGTGTCATACAAACACAAACTAAAGGACCAATACTGCACGATTTGCTCGCGAAAATTCATATATTCAACACAAGGACCTGTAATATATTCATACATAAAGGTCAGGGAGGGTCAGGCCAAATTCTCCTTGCTATACTTGCACTGATTTTACTGAGTTTGGATAAAACTATTTATGACATATTTTCATGTCTGATATCATTTAATGCCTCTGAATTCTTGGTCTTAGATTATTCACATTGCCTAACTTGTAATTAATTGATCAGTAATTAATTACTCTACAAACGGAATTCATGGTTGTTTAAAAAAACACACATTTTTTTGTGAAAAATAATCTACTTTTGTTTAAATTAATTTCATTAATTATTATGTTGGTTGAATTGTAAGAATGTCTGGATCGATTTCTTGCATGCATTTATCCTATAAATTGTATCATATAGTTTTTTAACACATAACATTAATTCAATTAACGTAGGATAAATCTATGGCTTGTTAAACAGTGTGTAATAGTAGCTGATAATTGTTCGGTGTGGCGTCTGCTGTATGGTTATGCTCAATGGCTTGTTGGTTCAACGAGGTAGATTTTCAAAAATAGAACATTAATGCAGATTAATGCAGAAAATGTGACTCCTTTATTTGGTTTAGAAACATTTTCAGGGTCAAAATGGAGAAAGTATTGTAATAAAGTAGTTGGGAAGTAATTTATGATGATTTGTAGTATTTTTGCAAATATTAAAATTGACAATGAATTACTTTATGCAAATGATTTGGTATTTGACTGAATGTTCATATAATATGCCATTAAATGTGTTTAATAATGGATTTTTATGTTGACTTTATTCTGCTTTTTAAAATGAAAAATGGTCATCGATTTTTTTTGGAGAATTTGATGGGCCGGGTTCTGATTGTTGGTGTTGCCATTTTATGTGTCAACAAAATAAAGGCAATTAATTAAAGATTTGCCCTCATTTTTGGTTGCATTAAAATTCCCTGAACTATTCTAGTTATGGTCATCTGACCTTGTAGGAATGCTATGTGGAGTTCATGTTTTAATTTTGCCAGAACCATGATTTCGCAAATTTAAGGGCCTTGGAAACTGTTTAAAAAAGTAGGATTCCTGGAATATTCTAGTTTCTTGTATTAATACGGTTAGGAAAAAATGGTAACATTTACATCAGAATCCGGAAATCCGGACGACCATTTACGAAGACATTTTTGTATCAATGTTTGCAATACGATCATCATTTATTTCATCGGTAGACTTATTGTCAGGAACATTTGTCAATTAACTGACAGATACAAGATACTGCAATGGGATACATAATTGACTCAAGGAAACATTTACCAAATGGAACCACTGAATCGCTCAATGGTGCACCCCTATAAACATTGATTTTTAAATGGATTTGAAAAAAAACCCTGCTCAATATTTCATGGTGTTTTAGATTGCATACAATTGATAATAACTGTAATTATGTGAGTTGGTGGTTGAAGTGGGACTGATAAGCATGATATATGGCATACAGTGCTGTCATTTTACAAGTGTTTTAAGTAAATGTTTCCCTAGTGAATGACATTTGGCTTTTAACTGATTTTCTAGACAGTCTATGGCAGTATTGTTATTGGGTGTCAATATTTCCTGACAAGAAACTTGAGGCAACATTATTCTGTACACAGACAGGAAATTATAAAATTTCCTCTCGCAGTCTGGTTCCCGGGAAGTTATAAACTTCCCTCACAATCAAGTTCCCAGGGAAATGATAAACTTCCCTTGCAGACTGCTTCCTAGGAAATAATAAACTGCCCTCACAGTTTTGTTCCCGGGGAAATTATAAACTGCCTTCACAGTCTGGTTCCCGGGGAAATTATAAACTGCCCTCACAGTCTGATTCCCGGGGAAATTATAAACTGCCCTCACAGTCTGGTTCCCGGGGAAATGATAAACTTCCCTCGCAGACTGGTTCCCGTGAAATAATAAATTCCCTCGAAGACTGCTTCCCAAGAAATTATAAACTGCCCTCACGGTCTGGTTCCCGGGATAATTATAAAATGCCATCGCAGACTGGTTTCTGATTCCCAGACTGGTTTCCGGACTGGTGTCAGATGTTTAAGACATTAATAAAATATAATGCAATTCTAAGATCACCAGTTTTAGATGTTTAAAGACATTAATGAAATATAATGCAATTTTAAGGTCAAATTATCTGTTGCGAATGTTTGTTTTCCTGTTCTTACTCCACCCATTTTCTTACCATACAGATTTTTATCTCCACTATCGAAGAGTTAAACTTGTGTTTTACTGTTTAATACTCTCTGGTAATTATTATATGAATGAACTTTGTTGATATTAAAACCATTTTAATACTGTTTAATGGCTCATCATAATTTGTTATCAGGCCGTTACTTAGTTTAATAGCCAGTTTCTAAGTTTTAGGGATAAGTTAGTGTAAAGTTCTGAATGTCTTATTTCATGCATTCGCTATCAGTTAAATGCAGTTCAAGTGCGACTACTGTGGATTAATACAGATAAATGATGATTGCTACAAGTTTAATTAACTGATTAAAATGATACCTAGGTGGTAAAATTAATCTTGTCTTAACTGTAATATTCTGATATCTTAAGATATGGGAATTATATATAAAGAGCTACTGAATATACTTACCCTTAGTGTTTGATGTACTAAATGTACTAAGTGTATTATACATGTAATAATTGTATCTTCGCTGATTAGGAGAGATTTGTCAAATAATTCCTACCAATTTCGTCTTTGTGCATGGTCTCTTTGAAGTCTGTATGTAAGATTCCTGCATACTGATGTAGGTGGGGAAATTGTTTCCGTGTGATATAAAATTTCTTTGTACTTTGATTACCCTTGATCTTTCTGGTATTCTTTTGAGATATTTATATAGAAATTGTTAATAGTTGTATGTTATCAAGTATTATTCAGTTGTGGTATAGAATTGTACTTTTGATTAGCAGGTAAGTTTATAATAACATCTTAAATTGTTTGCCAAGTTTGAGAGTGTCTTAAAATATGTGTACAACTGTGGTAAAAGATACAACAAACCTTGTCAGGTCAAAGTTGTTGCCTTTTTCATGTCACTTTAATTATATCTTATTCTTAGGTGAAATTGCGAGTACAAATCATTGTTGCTTCCTAAGGGTAGCCATGTGGACACAGCTTTGTCTCTCTCTATGTCCGTCCTGCGTTAGTGTCCAACAGTTAAGTAAATAGTTAGAATTAGTTACATATCACATTGAGATATGTACAGCTTTTTGGGACAAGTATTATCTCCCTTGATAATGTGTTTTGATAAGTCTATTTCTGGAATTGGATTGTCTCCCCTCAATGCTTATTTCTAATTGGAAAATAGATAAAGAATAAGGGACAGGAAAGGAATGTGATTTGAGTGTTATGTGAAGCAATGTATTTACAGTCAGGGAAATTAGCACTTGTCCCGTTGTCTGGGGACAAGTACTTGTTCATTCGGCCAAATAACTGCTGCAATAATTATGCATAGACTGATTGAGTAGACAGGAAAACTATTCAGTTTTGCAGATTCGGGCAAACAGTTTAAAATCCTATATTCAAAGACTATTTATTATGTGATGTTATTTCAGAGACTACAGCGAGCATTGTTAGTGTTTGAGGAGGCCAAAGATGCTGGACATCTAACTGCAGATCTCTATATTCAATGGGTGAGTATGTCAAACTATTACATGAGGCACGCTAGCGCTTACAAGAAATGAATAACTGTATACATGTGGGGTTGCTTGCCCCAAGCCAGCTGTGTTTTGTACTGTGGGGGTGACTTCATGTACAATCAGGACACCTGATATACTGACAATTTCATATTCTCACATCATTTTATGGGGGCAAATGTTTCAAAATGTTCTTCATAACAATTCAGTTTACTGACAAATTCAATTCAACGGCACTTTGCTTGGGAACAGTTTCATTGTATTGAGACCTGACTGTATCAGTATCGATTTCAGCATGTTTTAATTGGTAGCTTATGATTGGTAAAATCTTTGCCTTTATTTCTAGCTTGAAAAAACAATTACAGTCAGTTGTTTGTCATCCTATATGCCTGTTCTGCACTTACTGATAAATAAATTGTCATGATAAAACACCAAGATATATGCAAGTTTGAATAATATAAATATCCTCATTTTGGGAATATAAAGTTTATGACCAAGTTAAGTGTGAAAACATTAAGAAATAAATTCTTCTACTGAAACTCATTTTCTGTCTACTCAATAAATATATTGTCTCACAGAGGACACATAAATTTGTATTTTTTTTGTTGTCCTAGACTGGTTTGTCTGGGATGTGCTGGTTCCCACTTACTTCCAACTGGTTCTCAGTTACTTCCGACTGGTACCCACTTACATCTGACAGGTTCCTACTTCTTTCATTGGTTCTGACAGGAAATAGACTTTCATTGCATTGAATTGCTTTATTTGATTTGCAATTCTTTAACATATTACTTTTCACATACATTTGCTGCATTGTGGTGTCTATACTATAAACAGTGATCATATACTTAGTCAGATTATTTTAACTGTCTCTGGCATATTCGTTTGTTAGATAGACAAGCACAGACAATGAATATTTACCACGAAACACAATGACTGTTTCTCACTAAACACAATTTAGAACCAAGCTCAATATCCTGCTGTCAGTTCGGAACTATAGGAACTTGGTAGCAGGAATTATTATTCTCTCGGTATCCGGATAAGTACTGTCGAAGGCAGCCAAAGCAATTTGATTGTGGTAAATGATTGTATCTGTCTTACTACAGGATTTAATGAAAGAAAAAAGTCCAATTAAGGGTTCTATCACATGCAGCTTTTCTTGAAATTGTCCATTTGTTCAATTTATGACCCACACTGTAATTGAAACCCTAACTAGGCACGAAAGTATTGTCTTTATCCCCAATTCTCAGCTGAATTAGTTCTCAACCATTTAATATATTCGTATTACCTCTGGTATTTCAGACACATTCTAAGACTATAAAGGTCTATGTAACCTATAGGATTTGTATGGTAAATAGTTGGATAGGAAATTGTCTTTGCTATTTATTCTGTTCTTAATGTATAATCATCTCCTATAGGCATATCATGGCTAAGTGCAAAACATTTGTAACCTGCTGAATGGTAATAACCTGGTTCAATGCTGTTGCATTTTCCCATCAATATTGTAACGTGCCGGACGGACAGGCACCAACAAATCCGTCAGTGAAAAGCTAGCTCCCAACTAAGGGTGATTTGATGGACTTATATTTGCCATTCTACTCTAATGACAAACTACAAGGTTTACAATTTGTGCATAATTATCCAATTACCTCCCTTTATGCACCCAACAACAGTTACAATATTTACATATTTTACTTCATAATCAATGAAAATAACATAAAAAATGTGTTACGTCATCATGATGTTATAAGTGACAATCCAATTCCAATGTGATTTTTCCAATTAAGCTGATTACTGTACCATTTTAAGAGAAATTGAAGCATATAATAAGCAGAAAATTTGTTGCTTTTTGGTTCAAGATCAAGTATTATTTTACTTGTGATTAAAGAAAATTTAATTTTCACTTGTGGCTACCCCACCCAAAAAATATTGATTTCTGTGATCACTCAGTGAAACAAAATTTGATCTTACACCAAAGTCAACAAATATTCTCTATATCTTCTCCAGTTCTGACTGCAAAATCATAGACATAAATTAATTAAATATCAATTTCAAACTCAATTATCAGACCAAACTTTATAGTCAAATTTTCCTTATTAGGTTGAATTTGATGTCAAACTTACGTTGTTTGTAATTTTCTGCTTTTGATTGTAATTTAGGAACAAAGTGTTTTATTCAAGTTTGTTATATCAGTTTCTTTATTCATTCTATTCTTTCTTTAAACCACCAGGTACTTAGTATTATCCTTGTTTTTTTTCAAAAATGTAATAAAAATGTTTACCAAGCAGAAGTGCATATATCATATAATTACTAATATTTCTTGTCATTTTAGATTGATTTGCTGTATAATACTGGTTCTCCAGAGAAGGCCCTGGAAGTGTCACAGGCTGCAGTCGAGGTCCACTCTCAGTCTGCGGAGGTTTGGTATAAGAGATTATCCTTAATGATCTCATGTGATGAACCATTAGACACAATCCAAGATAGTCTCAAACAAGCTCAGGCTGGTGTACCACAAAAGGTTTGTAACTCCTCATGATTATGATTTGAACAAGCAACATTTCTTTAAAAGATGTTAATGCTACATATTGGCCATTGGCTGTGCTACTTAATGGTCGCAATGGCTGCACTGCTTAATGACCATCACTTTATCTGCATTGCCAATGACTGTGCTATATAAATGGCCAAGAGTTTGACCAATAGCTACTAATATAATGACCTTGGCTGTGTTACTCAATTGGCATTGCCTGGCAGTATGGCTGTGCTTTATAATGGCCAAACTCTACTAATAAAAAACTACACCCTGACTGGAACTCGAAATAAAACATAACTTGTTTTGGTATGTGCAATGGAATATGACTGAATATATTTGCTTAATATAAAAATCTAAATGAAGTGGCACATTCTTTTTATTGGAGTGTGAACTCTATTGTAATATTATAACATTGGGAGTACCTGCAGTTTTTTTCGATATTGGGTAATTTGGGGTCAAAAACTAGGTCACAAGGTCAAATCATAAGAAAACCTTGTGTAGTCACTAGAGGTCATAATTTTAATTTAATCTTTATGACACTTGGTCACAATGATCATCTCAACAAAATCTAGGTCAAGTTCGATATTGGGTAAATTGGGGTCAAAAACTAGGTCACAAGGTCAAATAATAGAAAAACCTTGTGTAGTCACTAGAGGTTATAATTTTGACCTAATCTTTATGAAACTTGGTCACAATGATCATCTCAACAAAATCTAGGTCAAGTTCGATATTGGGTCATCCTGGGTCAAAAACTAGGTCACTAGATCAAATCATAGGAAATCCTTGTGTAGTCACTAGAGGTCATTTTAGCCTACTCTTTATGAAAATTGGTCACAATGATCATCTCAACAAAATCTAGGTCAAGTAAGAGGTCACTAGGTCAAATCAGAGGGCTTGCATGCACTACTTTGACAGGTGAACGACCTAGGGCCCTTTGGGCCCTCTTGTATTTTCTTGCAATCACTGACCAGCAATGCTTTGAGAGAGTGTGATGATTTGGTGTAAGAGCTATTGTTGCATGATCCACCTTAATATTCTCCTGTAGGACAAGCCTCTCACCTTGTCTAATAACACATAAATTAAAGGAATAGCGCACAACTGTGGTAACTTAATGGAGTTAATAAATGTTGATACAAAAATATTGTACTCAAAGTCTTGTATATTCCTTAATTTACATCATAGTTATATGAAACCACATTAAAACATTCTCATGGCCAATTTTCTGTGTTGTTCAAACATGGTTTCAATGCTTGTCACTTTTAGGCTTTTGAAGATTAAGAAATGTACAAGTAATATTTAAACTTCTAATTAACCATCCGCTGGTATATAATATGTGCGCTTTAACATCAAAGACATTTGTATAATTACCCACTTATGTGTCAAAATATTGTTCAATTTTCAGTCCAATTGTTTGAACAAGTATATCAAAGCTGTCACTGGTATTAATAAAGACCTCCCATGCAGATCTTAATTCTATAAAACAAAAAAACTTCCAATTTAATTTTAATGCTAATTATGACTTAATATGAACAAATGCACTGCATCCAGCGGGGATTTCCCATCAGGTTTTTGGATAATCTGACCGAGGAAATAATGACTAAGGAATTATGTAAATGCTCCACAGAGACTATAGATCTAGCCTCTGGCTGCCAGGCAACACCACACAGGAGACCAGGCGAACAAATACTTAGAAAAGAGTGTTTTCCGATCTCGGAGACGGGTTGCACAGATATGCCCTATAAATCTAGTTATTATAGTTTTACACTCGTCTATTATTTGCTATTTATATTTCAATTCAACATATTCACAAGTTGGCGCGCTTTGCCGTGCAACGACGTCGCGTTAACTTCATTTCCGACGTCGCCGTATTGCTTTTTATGTTGGATTGAATAAGATGTGTATTTTTTCAATAATTTTCATGGTTTGATATTTCATATTGTAAAAAATAAATTAAACCAGATTGGTTCTCAAATCTTGAGCAACAACTTGCCTCTACCAGAAGTGGGACGTGAAATTCAGTCTACCGAATCATTATTCTGCATCCGGTCTGTCAAAATAAAATAGACCATAGCCAATGCAACTACAACAACAACAATCGCGTGTAGTTCGCATGTAATCGTTAATGGGAATTTTCCCCTATTAATTGCCATTGCTAAAATTTTAAAATTAAATTATTCTGAATTCCTGTATGTGATGACCAAGGGCTCGAATGAGAATTTATTGAAATTGGTACATTGTATTGTTAAATAAATTTCAATTTAGGGACAATTATTTCATAAAGAGCACTGTTCAATATTTCACTCTGTCTTTAATGTTTCTCTGAAAACGCTTTATCAAAATTATAATTGTATAGTTTCTGTTTGAATGTGATAAAACAAGCATCTCCCGTAGTTCAGGAAGATATCTTTATAATTTTGATTAAGCCTTTTCTGCAAATATTAAAGACAGTGAAATATTGAAGAGTATGGTACATATTTGTAGTTATATTGTATATGATAGATGTTATAAACGTCTTTGAAAGTAATCAGCTGATGTTTAAAATTAGGTTCTTATAATAGATTGTAATTGAAAGTAGAAGAAAACAAAATGTTTAATACTTTAAAATCAGTTCTCCTGTGTTGTGTTGGACATGGTTTGGGTTGAAAAAAAACGAACAATTTTTCCCTGTACGGAGTTGTGGGAATATTGCCTAATTGATATGTCAGAGTCTTTAACAATGGTATTTTTATATCCCTTGTTTGGTGCTTAGTATATAGGGTTGTTCCAGGACTGGTTGGCTCATTGGCAGGATAGGTGACTGCATAATAATTATAGTCTCAATGAAATACTGGTTGTAGGGAAACCTTACATACATTAAATATTATAACAGAAGTTTTATTATTCCTGGCAGTTTATAATTACAGTCTGTTAAATGATATAAGAAGTTTTAGCATCTTTTTTCAATATGAACAAAGAGAAAATCCTGTCTGGTCTGATATGTTTATTTGAATTTCCCATCATTTCAAATTTCGAGCTACTGCAAATAGACTGTGTTTCAGTTTTGAAACAGATTAAATTAAATGCAAAATTATACTTGTCCAGGCATTAAAATATCATGTTTGATAAGTTGGACGTAAGAATCCCACACCCCTGTAATGTTAGGCTTACGGTTATATTTGCACATCATTACTTCATAACTGCCATATTGCCCACTGCTGTCTCGTGCTGTCCTTGGTATGGATATACTGGAGAGTTTGGGATCATATTATGACTGATTGTCGGGATTAAAGTGACATTTGATTGGTCCGTCTGCTCCATGTCGGGTCTTATGTTGTCACCAAGGATTGCAGATGTAAATGATAGATAGAATGAATGGAATATACCCACATCACTTCAGTCCCAATATTAACTACCGTGGTATTTTGCTGTTTCATTGTTAAAAGCATGGTATTATATATTATACCAGAGAGAGGAATAATATGTTTAACATACATTGTAGATAATTCTTTGTAGATAATTCTTTGTTGAATTATTTAAAATTCTAGTAATAATGATGTTTTAACAACAGCAATATATTCATTGTGTTGTAACATTTGTTTATGCCAATGATTTAATATTCTGTCGTAGAACCCAAGTTGTATTTATCAGGTCTGGAATTTTATTCTCTCCAAACTTGTTTATGTATTTTTTTCGAAAATATACTGGACCCCTTATTCACAATCATTTTATGGACAAAACTCTGTCTTCGATTTGTCCTTTAGCTCCTGTGTTGTTAAATTGAACAATTAATTGGCATAAGTGTGTAACAATAATTCTACACACGAAATTACATTGGTTTTGATTCAGTGTATAGGAATGCTAGTAAATGTATTTGATTTTCAAATTTTAAATCTAAATAATAAGTTAATTAAGCCTTTGGGTATTTGAATATGAGGGTATCGAATAAATAAAGTTTGACTGTACTTAAATGAGCTTCTGTTTTTGCCTGAGTATTTCATGGCATGGTAGACAAAAAGGTGATTAAAATGGTAACCTTTCTGTCTGAATGCACAGAGCTAAATGAAACACACGTCCGATAGTTCTAGTTCTAATCTTATTAATTTACAGAACACAGTTTTGCACTTTCTGGTACAAAATTAAAATGAAAATGTACTTTATTGCTCGATCAAATGTTTGATGTTGCATTATGGGACAGCAGAAGATTGAAAACTTGAGTAGTTGTGTATCTACTGGGTGTATGTCACTCATGTCAGACTGTGTGAATGGGGGATTGAATTTGTTGTATTTAATGAAAGCCAGTTTGATTGATTGTTGAATAATGCATGTTCGCATCTATATCCGTCTGCTCGCAAACAGTTTGTATTTAATTATTACGTTTTCTACTATGCATATTGTTATTTAATATTTCAGACAACTTAATAAGCTCAGTGGGATCATAATTTTGATCTCATAATTCAATTAAATACAACTGAATTTCTTTTGTGCCCCCTACTCTAACTAAATGCTTCTTTTGTGATATTTAGATAAAAATGAAATTGACAAGAAAATGGCTGACTTGATTCAACGTTGTAAATTTGGTTATTCAGATCGGTTCTATGTCGTCTGTCAATGCCTAACATCAAACTCTGAAATCTGAGCCCCATGTTAATACAAGTTTCATGATTGGCAAATTAAGCCTGTAGTTGTGTGAATAGAATTTTGTCATTGTTAATTTTTCTAACATCATATTTGTCAGAAGTTGGCAATGTAGGAACATAAAAGAGCTATCATGCTGTAGAGCCCATGTTTTGTTTCTCATTTTTGATTGGCATTGAAATATAAAGACAGGAAATTTAATTTATGGTACGCAAATCCGTCTACTTGAAATCAAATAATGTACTAAATAATTGTTAATTTAACTGTGCTGTCACTAAACCATAAGCCTGTATGTTTTATGTCATTCAAACAATCAGTTGGTAAAAGCAGGTATATTCTAGCAAGCACATGCCATACACAGGTAACAATAGACTATATAAATATTGCATGCGTGGATATATAAATCATGTGAGTGTTTTATATGATTGGTAATACTAGACTTTTGATCAGGTAGCTAGGTACTTCCATCCCGCTTAGTGATTTTATGGTTGTCATGACAGAAACAGTATCCAAGTACACGTATCTGCGTCCACATTAAACCTTCCAGTACATCTAACAATTTCTGTAGAAACGTGACCTTGTGTGTCTGTTTAACCCAATACTCCATGTAGACACATTTTGACACATCTATCCCGTCTTCATGCCGACACCTTCTTAAAATTCTTGCTGGATTGCAATGCAGATAATGGTTTCAATTCCCAATTTGTTTCTTTGGTGCAACAAGGTTGTATCTCACTATATATCATAAAGAGAGATACAACCTTTTTGCAACAAACGAAAAAAATACATTTAAATCACCAATGTGGAGATTGTGTACACTATTTGATGGTTGACCAGTCTGTGTACACTATTTGATGGTTGACCAGTCTGTGTACACTATTTGTAGGTTGACCAGTCTGTGTACACTATTTGTAGGTTGACCAGTCTGTGTACACTATTTGATGGTTGACCAGGCTGTGTACACTATTTGATGGTTGACCAGTCTGTGCACACTATATGACCAGTCTGTGTACACTATTTGATGGTTGACCAGTCTGTGTACACTATATGACCAGTCTATGTACACTATATGACCAGTCTGTGTACACTATTTGATGGTTGACCAGTCTGTGCACACTATATGACCAGTCTGTGTACACTATTTGATGGTTGACCTGTCTGTGTACACTATATGACCAGTCTATGTACACTATTTGATGGTTGACCAGTCTGTATACACTATATGACCAGACTGTGTACACTATTTGATGGTTGACCAGTCTGTGTACACTATTTGATGGTTGACCAGTCTGTGTACACTATTTGATGGTTGACCAGTCTGTGTACACTATATGATGGTTGACCAGTCTGTGTACACTATTTGATGGTTGACCAGTCTGTGTACACTATATGACCAGTCTGTGTACACTATTTGATGGTTGACCAGTCTGTATACACTATATGACCAGTCTGTGTACACTATTTGATGGTTGACCAGTCTGTATACACTATATGACCAGTCTGTGTACACTATTTGATGGTTGACCAGTCTGTATACACTATTTGACCAGTCTATGTACACTATTTGATGGTTGACCAGTCTGTATACACTATATGACCAGTCTGTGTACACTATTTGATGGTTGACCAGTCTGTATACACTTTATGACCAGTCTGTGTACACTATATGACCAGTCTGTGTACACTATTTGATGGTTGACCAGTCTGTATACACTATATGACCAGTCTGTGTACACTATTTGATGGTTGACCAGTCTGTATACACTATATGACCAGTCTGTGTACACTATTTGATGGTTGACCAGTCTGTGTACACTCTATGACCAGTCTGTGTACACTATATGACCAGTCTGTGTACACTATATGACCAGTCTGTGTACACTATATGACCAGTCTGTGTACACTATTTGATGGTTGACCAGTCTGTGTACACTATATGACCAGTCTGTGTACACTATTTGATTGTTGACCAGTCTGTGCACACTATATGACCAGTCTGTGTACACTATTTGATGGTTGACCAGTCTGTGTACACTATATGACCAGTCTGTGTACACTATTTGATGGTTGACCAGTCTGTGTACACTATATGACCAGTCTGTGTACACTATATGACCAGTCTGTGTACACTATATGACCAGTCTGTGTACACTATATGACCAGTCTCATTAGATTTCTATAGGTTTAGATAATATACTAGGAAACTATGAAGTGATAGGATAATACATAATGAATAGATGTAATCCGGAATTCACAAAATTTTGGTTTTCCCTAATTATGCCTCCCATCTTTGATGAAGGGGTATAATAATTGCTTTGCACATGTCGGTTGGTCTGTCTGTCAGTTGACCTGTAGGTTGGTAGACCAAATGGTTTCCTTTAAGAACGATTTGCCCTAGGATCTTCAAACTTTATATTGGGGTTGGTCATCACACAGGATTAGTGCGGAAAAGTCAGATTACATTGAATTTCTGAGTAAATATATCATGGACCTTTCCCAGATATTCTTTTTAAACCCCATATATTATCCGAAAGCATTTATCACCCGATACCAGCTAACCATTATCTGGTACATCATGTATCATAGCTTGGTCAGTGTTGACCATGGAAGGAGATAATCTCCCTCCTGGGACGTCTATAATACATATGCCATATAAATTGACCTTTGACCATAATTATCCCAGAATGCAACAATATCAATACACAATGATCTCCTGAAGATGGAGGTAGAAATGTTTGATGTTCTAGAACTGGTTTATCCACAAAGCCAATCAACACTTAAGAGTAAAAGTGAGGTGGAATAGTTTACGACCAATATGGGAGATTTCAAATAGAATATACACATAAACATTGGAAGATAATTAAAGGTTAACTATATAAGGTTGTAAAGTGGGGAACTTATTAAAGAAGTCCAGAGCTCCTGAGTAACAATAACATGGTTTTAAAACAAGCAGTTGATTGATGCTTTGAAAGAAGAAATCAATGTCATTACCAAGCTTGGTCCTTTCATTGACTATGGATATAAAAGCCTCTACCTGATCATGATTGAGTTGGTTTTATTTTATGTGTTAATAATTGATAGCTAGGTCGTGGGTCTCGGGTAATATGAATGTGATAAAATACACACAATTATGTATAATTAACGGATGTTCAACTGTAACAGGGATCTGTGTATAAGGAATTTTTGGAAGATCTTTATCTAGAATATTAAAACATCAAGTAAGCTGTACTGTCTGTGATTTTCACGCTGTATTTACTTAAAAATGCAAGTGTTTCAAAATTTATTCAACGAGAAGAGAATCGTACTAAAATGTCTGCTGTAATTAAGCCTAGTCAAATGATGGGTAACTCTTTTATGTATTTAAACCTATTTATCTTGTAAATATGTATTTGATGTCCACTGTCTATGATTATCAGACATAGAAATAAAATGCATCAGTTGTTTAAAGGTGTGACGAAACATGTGGAATTTAAGGATCACAGTTCTGTTGGAACACCCATAATACAAACAATGCCACTAAGTTATTAATAAACAATGTCTTTGTTTGTTGTTATGTTGAAAATTGTTTCTATAACAACAGCAATTCTGCATATTGCCAAAATTAGTACACTTTGAAACTGATTTTTTGAGCACAATTAAAACATGAGTGGCTTTAAGTTTTACCTATAGTATATCGAACCATTAAGAATAAGATACAGAGAAATAAAACTGTTCATGATATTAGGCTATTTGGGTTTTAAAGGGACTGCCTCACATATTGGCGTATTGCAAAAATAAAATAAAATTGTCAAATATTCGCGTAATTTTGGTATAGTTGCCTGTATATACCATAAACAACCACACTGACATCTAAAATAACTTGAAAAACTTTTGCATGTTATAGTTATCTAGTACAGTAAAGTTCCGCTAATAAGACCACTTTGATTATTTTGTAATCATGCAGATTTTTGCCAGTTTAAGGTCCCAAATTATTAAATTTAGAACAAAAAAGGTCCGCTAATAAGACCGATTCGCTATTAAGACCATTAAGACCACCTTTTTGACTGGTCTTATTAGCGGAACTTCACTGTATTTTCACATCAAAAATTCTATAGGGTATTAATACCCTATAGAATTAACACTACTATTACTTAGATTTCCTGAAATTTGGTCGCATTTGATAAAAACGAATCGAAAAACAAACCAAATATCTCAATGATGTTTACGCTGTAGTTTGTTGATGTAACAGTTCGATCACGAGTGAATTACATAATCCACAAAGCATGTTGGAAGGAAACTTAGCGCTTTTTTTTTTCAAGAAAAAAATACTCAGTGGGTGACATCGAGAGTGGTTAAAATTGCTTTTTTGCACCAAATATTTCATAAAGCAAACGTCGGGGGCTTTCTATTACATAAATACTTGGTTAGGTTGGAAAATCACGATATACAAATATTTTAGCCCAATCTGTGAGGCAGCACCTTTAATGCTAATATTGTTTAAACATTTGTTCCTGTGTGAGAATTCCTTTCTGTCTTGAACAATCACTTGGACAGCATTCTCAATGCCACCCACGCAAATGTTTTGGCCACAATTTTTGCCAAACCCTTAAGTATGTCTATAATCTGGGAATACATTGGATGTATTATATATTACAGGAGACATGGGGTTTTGTACAGTTAGTGTTGAAGCATACCATGAAGATAAATGCAGCTGATACAACAGTCAGACTTCTAGAGGTAAGCTCTTATATATTCACCGTTCAATCAAATGCTTAAAAGGAAACATTCATGATTCAATCCCATGCTCAAAAGAAAACATTTACAGTTCAATAACATGCTCAAAAGGGAGCATTCACAGTTCAATACCATGCTCAAAAGAAAACATTCACAGTTCAATACCATGCTCAAAAGGGAGCATTCACAGTTCATTCCCATGCTCAAAAGGAAACATTCACAGTTTAATCCAATGCTCAAAAAGAAGCATTCACAGTTCAATACCATGCTCAAAAGAAAAAACATTCACAGTTCAATACCATGCTCAAAAGGAAACATTCACGGTTTAATCCCATGCTCAAAAGGAAGCATTCACAGTTCAATACCATGCTCTAAAGAAAAAACATTCACAGTTCAATACCATGCTCAAAAGGAACATATACAGTTCAATCCCATGCTCAAAAGGAGACACCCAGGGTTCGATCACTTGCTCAAAAGGAATCATTCAGGGTTCGATCACTTGCTCAAAAGGAACTATTCAGGGTTCGATCACTTGCTCAAAAGGAAACATTAAGGGGTCAATCCCATGCTCAAAAGGAAACATTTCTGTAGGTCTTACCTTGATAACCTAGTGGGCAAGTTCTGTTTCCTCCTCCATAACTCAGTGGTATACTGGGTCTGCTTTGAGTGTGTGAGGGCAGGGTTCCACTCTGTGACTGTCATGCCACAAGCAAATAAAAATGGTACCATTGTTTTTATTGCTTTACAACATAAGAATTGAAAAAACTGGCTTCTCATACCCTTGTGGTGATGGATGATTCCACCAGGAATGAGGTGTTGAGACTAACTAATATAAGTTGTAGAACTTGTGTCAGAATCAACCTAAAATAAACATTTCTGTGTCATGAACTCAATTATAAAAGTATGCTAAAAATGTGTATGTCATATGAACTTCAAGGTCTTTTGTTTCACTTGTAGTTAATCTGTGGTGAATTTCACAATGTCACACCAATAATTACTTTTAGGTTGGCATGAGTAAATTTAAGAGTTTTTAAAGTCTGGGTTGAAAGTTGTTACATTTGATTTTGATCTTTAAATCCCAATATTTATTGTTGTGGTTAAATACTTGTGCTTGTTCTGCTTACATCATGTAAGTGATCTGGCAGTTGATCATGCACTATGCTGCATAATTTATGTGTATATTTATTGAATCAAAAGCATTTGAACTGAAGAAAATATAGGATGAAAACTTGAATCTGATGTGGGTTCAATAATTGGAACCTTTTGCTCTCAAATGTTTGACCTCAGTCCAAGTGAAAATTTGGTTTAGGTAATTACATTCACTTAAAGATGATTAAGATTTGAGAAAAAGGTTACATCAGGATCTTTTTCGCTTACTCCAAATTTAGCGTTTCAAATTTCAATTTGAGTGAGAGAGGAGAATGTATGCGTTGAGATATGTTTTATATGTTTGTTCAACTGTTTATGTTGATCATTCGCCTAATGTAAATTTAATATCAAGGGGAGGTAACTAGCAAAAGATTACATTTCTAGGTAAACCAAATATGCTTCAGTCTGAACCAATATGCTTTAGTCAATATTATCAGGGCTTTTTTTCACTATATACAAGGGGCCTATATTAGGCCCCTTCACAATTTGCTATAGGCCCCTTTCACAAACCTAAAAGGCCCCTTAATTCACAATTAGAATTTGCGTCATGGTTTTTGTAAAATCAACTTCACAAAGCACCAAACAAACAAATTACAGTCATATATTCCTGTACAGGACTTGATATAAAGTATTATATCATAGATACATGCATGTTTGGGAAAAGTTGACAAAATATGAACTACATCTGAAAATTTTGGATCATAATTTGGTGATTTAACGCGTTAAGTTTTTCACAATTTGAAAAGTTTCCGTGCCTACTTTTTCACAATTTTGAGAATTTTCGCGCTAAATTTTCACAAAACAAAAGGGCTTGGGCCTCTTCACAATTCAGCGAAAAAAAGCCCTGCTGAGTCATATTCTGTTGTTACTTCTATCTGCAGTTTTAATAGCATTTATTGGCAGTGAAAGCAAATATGTGATGTACATCAAAGCCTGTACAATGGTTTATAAAATAATTTAAACAATGTTAAACATTCATATTTTACTGATTTTAGAGTTCAATGATTGGAAGATCAGAGTTAAGCTTGCCAGCCAAGGAATTATATCTGGAGTATGAATACCTCAAACATGGCATACAACATGCTAGAAAGATATATAACAGGTAATGGTAAACTTTGATGATGTTTAAGCGTTGGATAACTGACAGAATCTGATGCCAGTTTATAATCTACAAGCAATGCTAGACATGGAAGGGTGCCTTCATTGACAATGCTGTAGAGAAAACAATGGTTGTCAACAGTCAATTGGTTTCCGACAGATAACTACTGTTAGGAATGAGAAATCATGATGAAACTTGCTGTGTAGGTACATGTAGCATGTATGAAACATCGCTATGAATTGAACATGGGGCTGTTGGGGTCAATGTCACTAAAAGTAGACAAAAACTGTTACTGCTCAATAACTTAAGGATGAGATACAGGAATGAAACCTGCTGCATATAGGCCTTGGTAGCTTGGTTGAAGATGATGCTTAGGCTGGTTTGGTCAAGGCCACTGTTACAAATAGCATGTATACATTTTTGCCAAATTATTTGTTGCTGACATAAAAATCTGGTTTTCATGGAATTTCCATGCCTTGTCTATTTTTGGAACTCCAGAATAAATCACTATATTTATGTTATTGTACAAATAAATTATTTTAACACAGATTGCATTTTCCACAATATTATTGGTATGAAGGAGTTACTGTAGTTTAATGTGTTTTTTTGTATTTTATAGAGTGCTCCAGTTCAAACCAGTGTCCGTTCAGTTCTACAAGAGTTATATCCGTATGGAGCTAGCACAGGCCAAACCAAAGATGAAGATTATACGTTCAGTATTTGAGGAGGCAGTACGAGAACATGGCTCAGATCATCCAGGTAATCATTGATCTGATCTTACATCCTATATTAACATATTTAAAGTGGATGTGTCATTATTTTGACAAATATTAAAATTGGAATTTATCTCATAGTAATTACAAGTATATATTCTTCTAGGTTCTAATCTGCATGAGAATATAAAACTGTTATTGACTTATGTTGAGGTGAATATGATGTTTTGTTGACCAGAAGGTCAACTAAACATCATATTCATCGAAACATAAGTCGACAACTGTTATATTGTATACCATCCCATAAGTCAAGAAAATAACACCTAATGACTCTTTTTAAATTATAATAACTTCAGTCTCTCTTCAGGAAAGTGTATGTAATAGAAACAAAAGACGACTCTTCAAATGTTCTAGCTAACAATGCCCTTCCTATGTATATGTATGAGAGAGTATTCATGTATTTATTAACGGCATTTATCATTTATGGCTAGTTTAGAGCCTATAAATATGTATGAGCAGCTGTAGGCCAAATAATACGGGAAATAACGTTACGTTACAGAACGTTTAGTCGCAGGAAATGACGTCACGCCATAAAAAAATTATATCCACCCCAGCCTCGCTTTCGGGAGGTGTATATTAAAATATATACACCTCTCGTGCAGGCCGCCTAAGCCAATCAGAATCCTTGTTACATAATAGGTATACAATATAACTAGTTATTACTATACAGTTAAATTGTAAGACAAGAAAACATACAGATACTTTGTTTAAATCACAAGGTTTCATTTAATTTCCGTTTCTACTGGTAATGATGTACATGTTCCTGTTGTTTGTTTCTCTAGTCCATATTTTAAGAATACTTTAACCATGTACTCCATGGTTCTGACCTTGTCTGAATATACAGGTTTTGTTATACCAATTATTTTCCAATTACCAGTATGAAGATAATGTTTGCTATCCTATTAGTCTCTTACCTAGTAAATTTTATTAGGTGTTTATGGAGTTAAGGGTTAATGTAAGAATTTTAATTTATTCAAATTTAACTTTGCTCCCTCATTCTTATGTATCTCTTTTGTCATCTCTGATAGTTTATTTTGTGAATATTTGAGCCCATCATTTGATGGAGGCCTCTTTTAAGTTTTCAAATAAGCTCTAAAACTGCAAAATCAACTTATTATAATCGTTTGTTGGAATTTGAAGTTGTTTTCTTACAGATGCCAATCTTATTGTGTATATAAACATGGTATTAAATATAATTTTTTGTTTGATTTCAGATTTATGGCTGGATTACATAAAGCTGGAAAGTTCACATTCCAAAGGCAAGCCAGAGAATACTGGCAAGATTCATTTCCGTGCTGTGAAAGCATTAGATGGTAGCTTGAATCAGGCGTTCATTACACAGTATACATTGCAACAAGCTGGTGCCTGCTGAACAGGGGGAGTAACTCTTAAGACTTTCACTGGATTGTAACAAGGGAAATAAGCCATTAGCCCTTGGACAACTCTCCGACACTTTACCCTGTCATTGGATTGAAATTCCTTTTGAACCTGATATTTGGTTATAAATTGTCAGAATAAGATGTTGGAATAATGATTATGTTAGTTCAGTTGTACTTACTGTAAATAAAACATTCAGCATTTTGAAATGTGTTTTACATTTGTTTCACTAATCACTGTCATTTTCTTCCAGTTGCCTGGCAACAGATTTGGCATAATTCTATACAGTACCAAAGGTAGCTGTCAGAGCCTGTCATTTCCTTATGTATATCTTCAGTATGATTTTCGTACTGGATTTGTAGTACCGGTGTACCAGGATATGTTTATTAGTCCCCTACCGGTTTTTGACCGGAGGGGACTATAGGTTTGCCCTCCGTCCGTCCCTCCATCTGTCCGTCAAAAAATCTGGATCCTGGCATAACTCAAACAGTTTCCAAGCTAGGTTTATGAAACTTGGTATGTGGATAGGGGAATAATGCACGTCCAAAAATATTTTGATTCTGACCAAATTGTGGTTGCTATGGCAACAGTAACATTGAAAATGACTTAAAACCTGTAGGGGACTTCTGTATTGCTTGCAGTTCTTAATGACTTGTTTTGGTTTGATTTTGTTTCACAACAATGTTTCAGTTGTATACAGAGGCTGATTAAGCTAACCAGTTTTTCTGGACAGTATCCTAAACAATACTAAACAGTACTAACTTACCCTTCCACAAGGAACTAGCACCGTTCTACATTGGATAAAAATTGACATTGTTGTATAAGAAGGTTACGTGTTTGAATGCCTTGGAGGAGGTTGAACTGCTAACTTCACATTCAGTAAATGGAACCTGTACTCCCTTGAAAACCAGGAAAACCATCATAGAAACTGATAAGATTTTAAAGTTTGTTTTACATTTTTTGTGTAATGTGGGATATGTTAAGTTAAGAAAAAAGTTCATTACCAATTTTCGAGGGCTGCTTTCAGAGGTTCAGCCACCTTTTGACATCTTGACTTCCCCTGGTTATGTTGATGTGGTCAGATCCATTTTTTGTTCGGTCAAATTTGATGCGTTAAACTACATATGTACCTTAGTAATGAGAAAATAGTTTGAGCCATCTGCCCATTTCTTCTACGATGTATGTATATGTTTGAATTGACTCTCAGTACAAATTTTTCGCCCTAGATCTGTGTGTGTGATCTGTTGTTTTAAAGTATGACTAAGTTATGGATTCTAGGGGCTTTTGAGAAAACTATTTAAAGCAGCAAAGAGTTTGCTCTCATAATGTGATTTGAACTGGTACTGTACGATGCCATCACCTAGCAATGCCTTGCGCATTAGACCACTCGCCTGTTGCAACAACCCCAAAACAGATTGCACAAAGAACCAATATCAATGTCACTACATCACCCCACACTACACTAGTCGAATGTTCTAAGTACACACTTTGTAATTTTCATTTAACAGGAAAAGTATTAGACCTATCAGTGAATCGAATATACCATTGGAATCAGGAAACTATTGTCTATCAAGTTTAGTTAATTACCATTCTGAAATATAATAACAACATACTAGAAAATGACCATTTAGTTCACTGCTTAAAACAACAAAGTCGCACATCAATATTATGTATGACCACCGTCTGCCCTGATGATAGCCTGACGTCCTCTGAGGCATTAAATTGATAATGATGTGTACCAATTGCTGCTGGAGTGCATTCCATTCTAGTAAAGGGTTCGTTGTGAGTTCCTGTACGTTCTGGTGTTACCGTCGTGCTCGGATGCGTCGCCCCAACTTATCCCAGACGTATTATATCGGATTTTGGTCCGGGCTACAAGGCGGGCATTCAGTCGTGCAACCTAAATAGGAAATTGCATCAAAATCAAATTCCATGTGATGAGAATCTGCTCATATCTTACAAAATACATGATTGATCGAAACTAGTGAGTTTTTGTTAAATTGTAGTAGTAATTCGGATGACAAATGCCTATTGAAAGTTACTTCCATGCTCAACTTCAAATTGCTCCATACAAATAAATGGACTTATTCTGTTGAATTCAACGATTCCACATTATTTCACAATCTTTAAGTGATACAACCATCAGTCAGATGTTGTCATAAACGTGTTTTGACGAAGGTAAGGACTAAATGTAAATGACGCCATGTGACGTCTCAATTTTAAATCGAGTCAATAGAAACATGCAGCTTTTTCGAGAATTCAATGCAACAAACATAATAAAAAGTTTGTGCATGTGCTAAGAACCCCAAAACAGACAATTAATGAATTAAATCTTACCAGTCTTATTGGCATGCCAATTTCAAGCATTCATGTCGCACTTGCGCACTCCTCACGCGTCGTTTGTGTCAAATGATACGAACTATTTTTATGGCTTTATATTTGGGGGTCGAATGTTAATCGTGTATGAAATGATTTAAACACATTTACACATATTTAAGGTGTGAGCACGAGAAAAGTGTGATTTTGTCATTTTTGTCACGCATCAATGATTTTCACGTAGATCTTGATTTTTCTTCTTCTGTATTACAGACAATCGCCAACATACGCTATCTTAACAGTTTTATTGAGTTGAGATGATTATGTTCCTGATTTATTCTAGTTCTAAAAGTGTGTACTTGAAACATTCGTCAAGTGTAGTAACAGGTGGATACAGGAATTATGTCATGCCCATATCAAGTATGTATGTATTAGGGGTTTAACTGTACACTGTATACGTCCAGTAACAGAATGTAATCACAAAAAAACGTGTTTCCAACTATACTGGTTTTATTGGTGGAACTACAACATGATTACAAGTATATAATAAAGAAGCTCTGTGATACGTACAGAGAAATAAATCAAAGAAGGAATACTTACAATAGCAATAATTTATAAGAGCAAACAAAGAAAATAAAACTGCTGCCTTGTATAAAGTCATCAGCTGATACAAAAACTTGTGTAAAATTTATAAAATATACTCATAAATGCAACCTTTTTTATACAACAGAGTAAAACTTAAATATACCGGTATAGTACTTGAGAACAGCAACCTTTTGGATTTGAAATATACCCATTAATGCAACCTTTTTCATACAACAGAAAAACTTAAATAACTCAACAAAATTCCTGAGCTGTTAGTTTATATTGTATCACTATTTTGTAGGTGATATATTCACACTAAATATGAATACTGATTTGAAAATGAGATACAGCTATTGATTAACAGTTTTTTTGGCAAATATGCAGATAAAGAATCAAGTTTAGATGTGTTTTAAAACACCATTAAGCCACTAACAAAATACTACAAGTGTACATGCAATTTATTCACTGACCTCTTATTCATACATAAATCAAAGTTTGTGATTGACAGAAAATTCAGACAGAAAAAAATGTGTAAGTTCTATCTCCAGCAAAGTGAATCGCCTGACGGAAAGCAATCAAAAGGCAACCCCAATACCCTGCCACAGTAACTGGTATATTTGTCTCCAACTAAAACTACAATACTATACAGTTGACACAGAACAAAATACAGTTGTCACAGAAACTTTTGGTATATTTGTCTCCAACTAAAACTACAATACTATACAGTTGCCACGGTAACAAAATACAGTTGTCGCAGTAACTTTTGGTATATTTGTCTCCAACTAAAACTACAATACAGTTGTTGCGGCATCGCAATGAAGTTGTCGTGGTAACTGTAGTATATTTGTCTCTGATTAAAACTATCACACAGTTGTCATGGTAACTGTGTTGTCATGGTTACTGTGGTATGGTCTATTGTCCAACCAGTGCTAGGAGAAGTCTCTTGTAGTCACCACTTGTATCAGATGAGATGGATGTAGCCAGTGTCTTCTTGTACTTGGCCAGGTAACACTCCTTGATATCTTGTAAGTCAATCTATAAATATACAGAAATAACATTCACTACAAATTATGACCTTAAAGCATCAAATAGCATATCAGTACTACCTTCTCGAGGTGTTTAAAGTGTTCAGAGGTAGATACTTGAACTCTGGGCGCCGTGATTGTAAAGCTTCTTCACGCTCAACTCAATTTCATGCTCAAATTTTTAAATGTTTCAAACAGTAAAATGTTTTATAGTTTACTGAATATTATATATTGCTTGGATTGCCGTGAAGAAAGCAAAGCAAATTTTTCTGATATACTACAGATTATCTAGTTTTTGGACTGTCTAGGAGCTTTTCAAATTTCTTACTAAATTTGAGTAGAGCATGAAAAAAGCTTTATAATCAAGGGGGATGGTATTTTTAACAAAATGTACAAGTTGCTATTCATTTATAAACATGTTACATAAAACTCACTTTCACTAGTTATAGACAATTCGGGGAAGGACAATAGATTTGACATAGACAAACGATAAATGAAAGAACAAAATGTAAATAGCACAAGCCAACATGTGAACTTTATTAGCAAACTCAAACCCCAATCAAGAATTTAATTTTTTGTTTTAAACTATTTCAACGGAGGTTTACTGATGTGTAATTATCATGTCTTAGCCAATCAGAATGCAGGGATTTGCTGACTTTGGAAGTATTTTAATTTATCTATGAATCAAATTTGGCGCAATTTTCCATGACAACATTTGTTGTAAAAACTATGTAGAATCACTAAATTTATTTGTTTTGGCCTTAAAATGTTATTACTACATATATTTTCTGTAACCTAATTGCTGGCTTCTATTGTTCCTTGTTGAATTTTACTGTAATTAATGCACTTTTATCTTTTGAGTCAAATTTGGCGCAATATTGTATGACAATGTTTGACGTCAATAATGACGTCATATCCTGTTAATTAAAATTGCGCCATTTTATTTATGCTTTTGAAAAAACAAACTGACCATGTCGTGAAGAAAAGTATCTTTGTAATTTTTTATAAAGCCTGTAAGGCGAAATATTAAAGAACGAGTGGAATATTGAACAGTGTTATTTGTGAAATATTTGTCCCTAAATTGGACTTTATTCTGAGATTATTTCAACAATAACTTATTATAGATTCCTGTCTGATGCAGTTCGAGGTTGGATTCTGTCCACCACCTTCAAGTCGGGGATTTAATCGTTCGCTGGCAACCAATTTCAAAGCACTTAATATGGGTATAGTATATTCAATGTTTTAACTGCTGGGGCTTGGTTTGGGTTTATTTTCTCATTCAGTTGTGTGTTAGGCATTGTGCTGTATAATTGTAGAATGTGATGTTTTCTGTGCTCGGCTGGTTAAGTTGAGTGCTGCCTCCCCTGTCCAACTTTCTATTATCTTGTAACAAATTCGGAAAAAAACAATTTATAATCATATTAGCATGCCTAGCAACAAACCTCTGATCTGGAGACAATAATTCTGATCAGTGTAGAATCCTGGGTACCAGCCCCTTTCATAGCAGAATATAACTTGTCAGCAAAATATTCTGGACGGTTCTTGGCACTCATAACTACAATAGAATAGAATATACACTAAAGTTAAAGGAAAAGAGTTCATAGATCACATTCCATATGTCTAGAATATACAATGAATAGATTCTGTGTAAACAAATATTAGAACATTATGTGACAATATCTTCATTTGACTATACATGAATACTCGTTTGAATGCACACATTAAATCGTGCTAAACACTCATGTTTTGACCGCACCTGATTATAAGTAAAATATGTTCTACCATAGCTTATGTTCTGCATTTGACAGCACAGTTGTACAAAGTATGCATGGAGCTACATTCTTTCATTAGAAGTTTACATTCTTTGACTTATAAGAGGACGTAAAAATGTGACATCATCAATAAGCTGTGCTTTGACATCAATTCAAGCACACTGGTTTCCTCTACTGTAAAAGCAGAATATTTCGCGAGGGTTAATTTTCGCTATATTCGCGAGTCCGATAAATTCGCGAAAATTGATGCTCGTGAAATTATTACCTTCATAATAGCTTCAAATATGTTACACTTCAATATTGATTACGGCAAAGCGATGCCATTACAATCCACTCGGAATTGATAAAATACTGACGACTACGCTGACTTTATAACTTTGCCTGATAAACTTACTTTGTTCGATTGATATTTACAAAACATTAAACATATAACAGAAAATGTGAACATAAAATATTTCTGTAAAATTCTATTCATTTAGTAGTTCAATTGAACAGTTCAATGATTGTCATAAAAACTCTACAGGTACAACGTTTAACACCCCCGGCTATTGCTTGTTCCGATAAGCTCGGAAACAATGGACTGAATACAATATACTTTCACAGTTTTCTCATTACACAATGGTACATTTTGGTTTGGCTTAATTGAGTACTAGTAAATACCAACAAGCTAGCCAATCGGCCAATTAAGAATTTATACGCTTGGATAGATGGCCATTATATTATACAAACAATAGTCGTAATTATCAGAGTGATTATCACGCCGTGGCAACTAAATAATGCACCAGGGATATTGACGACAAAGTAGAACTTTATTTTTATGAAATTTGAAATTCGCAAACATTAACCCTCGCGAACTACTTCCAAATTAGAAATTCACAAAAAATTTAGCCTCGCGAAAATAAATGCTTTTACAGTATATCCATGGGTTAAGCCACAGCGGGTTGTGTACGAAAGAATATTAAAGCATAATGAAATGTTGTTCTTACCCACAGCAGTAAAGCCATGTTTGAGATCTCCCGACATCTCCCTGTCTATAGTACTCAATATATCCCTTCCAGATATCTACAATATAAGCACAATAAACAATCATTCACGGTAACAAACAGAATCAATATATGATACTGAGTATTACATTAAAAGAGAATCTTGCACAAGTGCTCATTACATGTATACAAGTTTTATTATACTAGTGGACAAAATAATATGACACAAAATTTTGCCGAGTGTCGTAAGGTTTTTGTCATAAAAGTTTAATTGGCTTATGTCAGGTCAGGCTTATTTAAATATTTATTGCACATTCTGGGAGTGCTGAATGGTATTTCCAGCACTGCTAGGTCGCAGGTTATGAGATACAAACATTATAATCAGATACTGGTAGAAGAAAATTCAACTTACAGTCACTTCGAGCAGGTAATGCTCTTATGACATTGGTTACTGTCATGTTCTCCAGTTAAGCCAGTTAGTACTGATTGCATTTGATTCCAGGAAACTGGAATCACTGTTACGTATATGATTCGAACATTGTTAAACACACGAAAAAACAGGATGTTCTACATATGTAAATTGAGAATTCAGTTGACTAATGAAAGTTTTTAGTTTTAGTTGTAAAACCATTGAAGATATTGCAAATGTTTGCATGGATTTACTCGATAACCTTAGACAAACTGATGGGAGGAGCGTTCTTAACACTGGTGTCTGATCAATTTAATAAGGGTCCTAAAATAGGCAGAAGTATAGGTGAAAGATTTCAGGACCATGCCTGAAATTCAGGTTTTTGAAAATACCAAACACCTGTTTTATCTTTATTTTCCCTATATAAATGGTTGATTTTTGAGGGTTTTAGGTTTTTCAGAACTTCAAACTTTCACCCATGCTGAAGTTAAAACACACACCTTGACATATTCCTCGAAAGTTGCTTTCAACTGGAAATAATGCCTGACAGCTAACACAGTCAAAAATGCTGACTCATCTGTACCAAGTTTTTTCTCTCCAGCTTGGAAGAGTTTCTGTGCATCTTCTCTGGCAAGGTTACGATC
Source organism: Spisula solida (assembly GCA_947247005.1). Classification (NCBI taxonomy): domain Eukaryota; kingdom Metazoa; phylum Mollusca; class Bivalvia; order Venerida; family Mactridae; genus Spisula; species Spisula solida. The sequence continues at coordinate 54,774,380 of OX365944.1, read as the reverse complement.
TACGACTGCCTCGGGTCCCTCGTGCTGAACACGTTGCCATTGCTCTGGTGTAAGTTCTGTACGATTTGCCTGTTAAATGTAATATCAATGTTTCACAATTAAATACAAAACTACAAACAATGTAATTTCACAAAAATGTGGTTTTCAAACAAGGGTCTTTCTTAACAACACTACAACTTGGCAACAAGAAAACCCCGAGTGCGCAATTTAATTATATTGATAAACACTAAATACGAGGGGTGATCAACAAATACGCGGAAAAATGTTCTGAAATCTTTATTACGTGACCAATATTGAAGAAAATCAGTCAGATAATAGATTGGCGTATTACAAATTCATAACTATAAAAACATCAAACTCAAGGTAATATTTGGTCGAAAAAATGTATAAACCACTATGTCACTATGGCTACACCGGCCCAAGGTCATTGCAACGTCGTTACATATTACAGTATATATACTCATTCGTTTCACAATTCATACTGTATAGCGCATGGAATTATTCTAAAAAAGTAGCTGTACAACCAGATAGACTTCCTAGACCTGTCAACCGAAATTCAATATGTTTCCTTAGCAACTTGTATATAAATTATAAGAATTAACTGTTGGAGAACGTTTACATTGATGACGTAATTTGACGTAATTGACGTCGTATAGCCCATTCACATGTCGGCATTGATTTCACATGGCTATGTTTAAGCGAATCTGCAAAACAGACACCTGTTTTCTTTGCTATTACATATTTGTTGCTTTTTGCAATAAATATTGTCATTGGTATTTTATGACATTTCATTCGTCACACGACTTTTCGTCGCCGATTTCTGTATCGCACTCATTGTCAGACAACAACTTCGAAGCAAATAGTTCTAAAACGGAATTTTGACGTTAAAACAATTTTTGGAAATAATAAATGTAATGTTATATCATTGTATATTTATAATCAACCCTTTAGAAAGTTATAATATTACAAACGCACGAATGATACGTCATCGTTTGCTACGTGCAACGTTGGAAAATATGAAAATTTGGGCCTCATGCCGTCGATTGACGTTGCCATAGGAAACCGCCTTCGTTCCGTCTTTGTTCAATATTGATGATCAGCAATGAATCAATTTTAAATAAATTCATCTTCCTGTTTAGAAAGTTTCAATGACTTACAATGACAAATAAAGAAAGTACAGCACTTTTCCGCGTATTTGTTGATCACCCCTCGTACTTCTGGAGATGCTGGCCAATTAACAACCTGTTGATGTCTGCCCATCTTCTGAACCAACGAACAGTTGAATAATTTAAGTTGAATAGTAAGTTCGAGTAAAACTTTATATAAGTTTATACTAATTGACAACTTATGATAGATTCTCTATATACAATTTATTATATTACCTGTATACAAGACACTAGAAGTCTCTTAAAATGTCCACTAGTATCATCTACAATGTCTTTCTCTAACGTTCTCTTGAAATCTACAAGGACAGTAAAAGTGATTGTCACGTAAAACATGTAGTAAGATTAAAAGATACTGTAATGCATGCCATACACTGTGTTGAGTAACTACATTACTGGGCAGGCATTGCAGAGGAGCCCACAGGTCAAAAGAAGAGTTGGGCGGCCAAGAAGCACAACAGAAATGGGGAGTGTGGGATAGAGATGGAGCAATCTTGAGAATAGGACAAGGTGGTATATGTTCCACTCTGGAACAACAGGCATAAGTAAGTAAGAAATCCATGTATTCTCTTTTATCAAATAGTTTACAACTTTGTTACAAGCAATCAAATAGAGACAGAGCAACAAAGTGGAGACAAACTATCATACAAGGAGCCTGGGCCTCTAAGGACAGTCTAGCACTTACATTTACACCAGAAATAAAGCAGTATTCAAATGTGTTCACAAGTCAACTTACGTTCTTTGTAGCAGGCATTGAGTTCTTGTATCTCAGCATTGGTCCGTGTACACAGGATTTCAATTAGGACAGCATCCTTGGTACCCAAACCCTGCAACACATACATACAATCTATCAAAACTCAATTTAATTCAACACAAAAGCAATATACATGTACAGTCTAAATGCAAAATGCTTCATTTTTTAAGTCCAGTGGATTTTATATGGTTATAACACTTGTACAACTATAGTTTGCCGATGATAACACTAGCCTTTGTTTACAAATGAAAAATGAAATTAAATGTATTTTTGATGTCCATTTTTATTCAATCATGTGAATAATTACTTTTAATGCTTACACTCTTTCAATCCACTCTGATAACAAGCTGCCTGTCGACCGTTAAGGGTTTATATTATCCATGTTTATTCATTGATAAGGCTAGATTGATTAGACTTGCCCAACTGTGTTGCCTCTTAAAATAAAGTCGTTATTATTATTATTATAGATTTACCTCTGGTGAGCTATATGTGTATAGAATACATCAAGTGAGATTATATCATTACATAAAACCATAAGTGAGATCTACCAACATTTACCTCTATTATTAACATTTTATTTCAATTTACCAGTAGATGAACAACCAACTTGTCAACGCTGTCATATCAGGTTTTTTCAGAGTAGCCAACCTTTGACAAACACTTTATTGATACATCATTTTAAGCCCAATATTAACGAGGTCAATGTAATTTCAATTTGAGGCTCCGTCTATGTGTCAAGGTTGTAAACGTCGTATTTTTCACAGTCCATAACTTAACTTCTTGATATGTTTTTACCTATTTTTACATGCAATAAGCAGACATATCCAGTGTTCTGATCATCAGTTGTTTCAAGATTAGGGGAAATAAACAGAATACCTCATCAAGGGAGATCAATGTTGAAATTTTCCCCAATTTTTCCCCAAAAAGCTGCACATGAGATGCACATTCTACTTTCTAGCTCATCTTTTATTAGAGAAGTAGAGTGTATGGAAGAACTATAAACTAATCACTCTGATGTTGTTAAACAACCTTGTTTTGTGCATTCTAATTCTAAACAATTCACTACTGTAATTTATATAAACTACATACACTGATAGCTTGATAGATGGACCAGGCATCAAAGTAGGTGGTTGGCTTGAACAATGCCATAATAGTCTCACGGAAATCTCCACTCAATTCTGACTCCAAATCACGGATCAAATCCTGAGGAGAAAGAAAAGAACAATGTATCAACACAAAGCATGTTTCAGCACCAGGGTCAAATATGTAAATTAAGGTACCAAGACAAGAAAATATTTTTTTTACATTAACAGAAAGAATCGGCTGAAAAAATCTGCATTATTTTTTGTGCTCTATTCCTGTATATTAGGTTGAACGCGAAACAAGTTCTACAAGACAATACTTAATCAACAAGAAATGTTTGTAAATCATGTATGCCCCCATGTAAGCCCAATTTGCCATTTTATGTTAATTACCAACCAACATATGCAAAGCAATATAACTCCCTTATCAAAGATAGGGGCCATAACTGTAGGTTTCTTTTGAGGCCAATGTTATTCTATTTCTATGACATTAAAACCCTAGTTGTATGTACACTGATGTTGTTTATTTCTAGTTCTGTATGCAGAACCAATGCTGGTGAAAAATGGAAGCACATCTCAGGTGAGATCCTTCTACCATACTTAAAACACAGAATATCTACCATACCTTTCCATACATTGTCTTAAACATGTTGTTAATGTTCACCCTCTGGCTGTTAGATCTCTGACTGACTATACCAATAATAGCTTGCTCATCAGTTCCTACAATAACACCATACATAACGACCTCGTCAAATTTGCCAAGTTTGAAATTCATTGGAAATTAAAACAGGTGTTTGACAAGTGCATTTCATATCATCCACACTTTCTATTGAGAAAGATTGAGACTGGGAATGTCAAAGATATATTCCAACTAAATTAAAGCCAGGATCACACTGCCTGTATTCAGTCACCTTTCATTCAATTAAATACAGAGGGTATGAATTACTTCCCTTTGAAAGTACTTTGAATAACTTTTCTTAGGAATTCAGATTGAAGCTTGTTTTTTCACTGCATTTTGTACATACTGGTGTACAAACAGAATAGTGCTAGATAAAGAAAGCTTCAGTAGATTATCATGATATCTTTACTCGATCTGTTGGTGGGGCAAGATCCCTTGAGAAGGACCAAAGTGACACACTCCATCTGACCATTGGGAAGCCACGCAATTCCTGACTCTAACTGAATGGTAGGTTCTAGTCCAGTTTGTATGCATAATCAATTCTCTTTATTTTATCTTGATATAGATAAGATGTGAAAATATTATACATGCACTCATATGTTACATGAATTGATAGATGAACATTGTTACATACCAGCTCCTTTCATTGCCTTACGAATCACTTCCGAATCTCTCTCAGCAGAAAAGTTCTGAGCAGGACGCACTACAGGGCGTGGCATACCTGCGGTACCATGAATACCCATCTGTTGAAACTGATTACTTAAACCCTGGGAATGAAAAAAAACCACAATGCTTTACTATAAAATAGGTATTTTGTGAAAGTATTTTACACTCAGTTTAGTTGATTTCTTTAAAATCAGTGCTGAAAATTGGTAGCACAAAATAAAAACACGAGAGTTTTTGAGTGCTCCACCAGGAGATTTGTCTATTATTCAGTGTATGAAATGTTCCAGTATATTAGGGCCTTGATTTAATCATCAATAGCTTTTTAGACTTCGTCTGGTTGCCCTCACTCTTAATGGAGCACTAACTGTTAATCTCACATCCATAGATAATAAACTCTTACAGCGTTTGTCACTTATATAGATATGTGTATAATTTTCAGCCCATATAAGATTGCAGACGTGCATAACCAAATTGATTTTGTAGCACTTCTGTACTATAACATAATTAGAACAGTACCTGTTGACCTGGTGCACCTGGCTGACCACCAGGTGGTGCATACCCTGGTTGACCTCCTGGAGGTGGGGCATAGCCCGGTTGACCTCCTGGTGGTGGGGCATAGCCTGGTTGACCTCCTGGGGGCGGGGCATAGCCGGGTTGACCTCCTGGAGGCGGGGCATACCCTGGTTGACCTCCAGGAGGAGGAGCATAACCTGGTTGACCTCCTGGGGGAGGAGCATAGCCTGGTTGTCCCACAGGGGCTGGCACAGCTGGTTGAGTGAAATCATACTGTCCTGCAGTTATACCAGATCCTGGTTGAACTGGAGCTGGAGCATACCCAGGCTGTCCCTGGCCTGTGGAAGACAAAACATATTCAGATATTTAAATACATGTACCTGAAAATATATGATTTGCAACCTTACGATATTCTGAACTGTTTAAGCAGGTATGTATTGACAATCCCTAAAATGTGTTTTGATCGGATATTTTTATGAATGTGTGTTTCCTGAAACAGTCTTATCATTCCTCGTTTTGACTTACCCCCTTTAAAAATTGAACATCATTTCTTTTAAATCACTGTACAAGTAATGTTTCAATGCATGACCATTAATTTATAAACAATACCTGAATTCATCAATGACAAACAGGATGGACCATTTGCTCCAACCTTACCATTGTCCTGCATGACCAATAACTGTACACTTGGTCTGACAACAGCAACAGCTGAGCTCATCAATTGTTGAATATTTGGTTGCAATTCCCATAGTTTAGATATTGCGCACAGCACTAGTTCTAAACAAACTATTTTCATAATTAAAGGGTCAGAAACCCTGTTGTTCCTCAATCTAATGACAGACCGACAAGAGCCAATCTTCATGCCACAACTATGGTGTATCCAGAGGAAAGTATGATGTTCTTTTTGCGTTCGACTCAGAGACAGTCGTAGTGCATGGCTATTCCGTTGTATCCATGCATAATTGGCCAATGAACTCTGGCTTCAAGGGAAGAGACAGAAAGTTTGTGAGATAAAAGGAATCCGGGCGCGCTGCCCTAGCTCATTTCGAAAAGACTCCTTCGTTCTTCATTTTGCCCGGTGTAAAGTACTGCTACACGTAAAGCTACCTCTGGGTTTCCAACCAGTTCATCTCTAGTTTGGTGGGAAACATTGAAAAGCGTTTCTGAATTTCCAGTGCCCCGGCCGAGATTGGAATTTGAGAGTGCTCGGCCACCCTTCCACCCATTATGTTTTTAAATGCAAGGCTCAATCCTGTCCGTCATGTGCATAAATGTTGTACAGAGACTCAAATATTTGATTATGACCAACACAAGCGTCCCCTTTATTTGTTTTTGTTTGCGTGGATCTAACATCCATTAAATTTGATTATACCATTCAGAGACCTTAATTATGGAATAATAATACAACATTGATCATATAATAGAAATTTTATTATATTGCCAGTAACATACTAAAAATGATAAAATAATAATGAGTGAAACAGGACACAACAGAGACAATGATACCACAGATATGATATCTTATAACCAGTATTGAAAGTAATCTTATACATTGCGTAAAAATGTTCCTATATTCATAATTTAAGTACAAATTATACTTGTATGCAAAAAAGAACATTTATTTTTCATAGAAAGGGAATTTATAACATCAATTTCTGATATGCAATGATCACTCCTTTTTCATCCATAACAAATGCAATATATACAAATGTAATGACGATACAAATAATACATACATGTACATGAATTATGCATAATTATTATATCTTGAACCAAATTATCACAGAATTAAATAACACAATTCATAACCTTCAAAATATGTTTAGTAATAACTTTTAAATTTCATTCGTATATTTAGCCAATACAAAGGCATGCAACTATGATATTCGATATTTTATTCGATATTTTGGACGATAGTTTCACCACTTAATTGATAAATGAAAGTTGTTATAACAAATACTGGTACCAGCAAAAACTGCTAAAATGTAACAAGAAATAGATCTAATACAGACTTTCTACAGCAGTCTAAGATGAGCGATCACCTGACATTTATATACTAGCATAAAAATATACCATCAAAACCCCATCAATACTGTTCAGATGAAATACAGTATGGAGATATTAACTTGTCTCTAACCCATTATGCATCTTGCAATGAATATATCAACTTCTTCAAGCAAATCGTGCATCATTGGTCCTAGTCTCCCTAGAGATTCGTGTTTGTATTACATTGGCAGCATGTTCTTAATTCATCCATCTTATGAAAACATATAACTTGAGTTAAATATAGACATTCAAGAAAACCAATTTTGAATTATGCTTATAGAAGGTAAGAGAAGCAGGTCAATATCTCCGCACTATAGGGGTATGTGTACAGCTGATTATATACACTAGGATGTATTTATACTGTGTAAGTCAATAAACTTCAAGGTCAAAGCATCAGTGAATCAGAAATTTTTAGACATTTTTGGAGTTAAATCTTTGTGAACAACTAGTAGGTCAACAAGTGGGTGCAATATTATGTGTAAAAGTCTAATAAGGCCAGTTTTAATATTTTCAGGTTAACATAATTTTTTTCCAAATTTTGCTATCCTGAGAACAGCATGGAAATATACCAAGAGGGTCTAAAGGGTCATAGATCGCTCACATTGTAACATAACCCATTGGGTCCTCCTTGTTATATTTCCATTGTCTCCTCTGGATATCAAAATTATCACATAAACCGAAAAAAATAAAACTTTGCAGCCTTAAAGTTAGAATGTCAGTACTTCCATGAACAATGACATTTGCCTAAATTTCTTGCATTGTCAGAATTTGTAAATGGTTCCATGTAACAACCCACACACAGCATGTAACAATAATGTTGAATAACATTTTCCACAATAAATATGAATATATACCAGTAAGCATGCACAACTATCACCAAGACAACATGTATAATACAAGCAAACAGAAAATGGATCACATATTATAATACATTGTTGTATACTGTCGAATGTTGAGCAAATGAAAAGAGAGGACCACATAATTGAGAACTGCTCAGAGAATGACCAAAAATATCATAAATTTAAACTTGCAATACTAGAACATGTACATCACTGGCACTCGACTAGAAAAAACAAATTTTTAGATACCCGTGGCCTATAATCTATATTCAATATAAATAGAGATTATAGGCCACGACTCAATATAGAATTGTTTGTCTGGTCGAGTGCCAGGCAGTGATGTACACATATCTCAGAACTTAAATTTCAGATAATGTTTTTGCTACAAACACACGGTACAAGCTTTAATAGAGCATAGGTACACAGACATTAGCTGCCGGGATCACAAAAACCATTCATAATTGGCATGGCAAGCATTAGCTGCCGGGATCACAAAAATCAAACATAATTGGCACTTATGGCACAATCATAGTACATCATACTAACGTTAAATAATAAACCAATCAAAGATGATAACAGAATTATGCACACCAAATATGAAGGGCTAAAAGTGAGACTGTTCTAACTCCTGCATTTATCAAAGTATACACAAATCTGGAAGTCTGGCTGCACTAGAAAGAATGACCTTTTCTGCAGAAAATGGAAGTTATTTGATGAAAAGGCTCAAATTATTGACAACGTTACAGTCATTTGAAATTTTATAAGCAGCATCTAATTTTCAGGATAGGGCAACAGGTTTCAGCATGGCCCCTGATTTCTATGCTTATAGAACAGTATCACCTTCTACCCCTCCATATTATATTATACATTCATTTTAAAATTAACAGATTATGCAAAAATATCGATATTTTAATTTTGTTAAAGGATAAAAATGGTACATGTATCAATCAATGAAAATTGCAAAAGATACAAAACAAAGTAATTGTAACATGTATTTAAATGTTTACTAAATGGTTGAACAACACTCCTACAGGGAATACATTAACTACAAGCAACGAGAGTTTAATCTTCTAGCACAGAATGAAGCACTGGTTGTCTGTATGCTTAGAGAACATTGAAGGTACGGTACAACTCAATATGGCCTTGGATTAGGATAGTCTGAAAATAAATTGAAATAAAAATATTAAAACCATGCAAATTAACTGAGTAAAATTTTAATTTTAATGACAGAAACTTCAACAGAATGTGTCTTGTTTATATTTTTACTTGTCATCTTAAAGGGACTGCCTCACATATTGGTGTATTGCAAAAATAAAATAAAATTGTCAAATATTCGCGTAATTTTCGTATAGTTGGCTTTATATCCCATAAACAACCACACTGACATCCAAAATAACTTGAGAAACTTCGGAATTTTGTAATTATTTAGTATGTTTACATCAAAAAATCTATAGTGTATTAATACCCTATAGAATTAACACTACTATTACTTAAATTGCCTGAAATTTGTTTGCATTTGATGAAAACAAATTTAAAAACGAACCAAATACCTCACTGATGTTTATGCAGAAGATTGTTGATGTTACAGTTCGATCACTTGTGAATTACATAATTCACAAAGCATGTTGAAAGGAAACTTAGCGGTTTCTTTAAGAAAAAAATACTCAGTGGGCGATATCGAGAGTGGTTAAAATTGCTTATTTGCACAAAATCTGTCAAAAAGCAACTGTCAGTGGCTTTCTATTACATCAATACTTGGTTAGGTTGAAAAATCACAATAGACAAAATTTTTAGCCCAATCTGTGAGGCAGCACCTTTAAATTTAATAATGAGATCATGGTCTATGTTCAGGAAATGCTGAAAATACTTTGCAATAGTTACATGTGTACTATATCTACTGAGGGTTATTCATTGGTACAAAACTACAAACAGCAAACTAGGTAAGTAATCTCTCCTTTTAAAGAATCCTCATATAATAATAAAATACAACCACACCGACAATCAGGTTTAATAGCATCATTTTCAATAATTTTGGCCACATGTAGTTAATGTAACCAGTTTTCCTGGTATCAAACGTCAATCATGCAGTTCTAACTTTCTGTTCCACAATCAACTGTAAACTTCTCCACATGTGGAAGACATGACTCACTAAAGTTAATATCACAGAAGAACATAACCTCCCCAACACAGTTTCAAAACTAGATTGCGCAGGTGACAAGTAATTGCAGTGCACTATCCATTGTGTTAACAAGCAAGGTTGCTGCCACTCAATTATAACCAAATCCGATAGTATGAAACAAAATTTGGAATTGCACAGCAGAATATGCCTGGTAGCAGTTTTAAGAAAGACAGGAAAATGGAGAACTATTACGTCATGGAAACTAGAGAAATAAATACTGGACTTCATACAGGCAACCAGTGAATATGAGGAAAACTGCAAGCAACATGAAAGTTATATAGAAGTAAGATTAGAACAAGCCATGGGTATAAGTTAGAAAATCCTGAAATAGGAAAACTACTTTTAGACACTAAAAATCCTCAGACTCAGGAAAATTCCTGACACTTTTATTTTTATCAATCAGTTTACTAGTTATCAATAATGATCCATTTTCTGAATACAACATATAACTACATGCATGCTACATGTACATTTTTATAAGCATTAGTAAATCTGTTAGTCGCCGCAGGTGAAATGTGAAATATTATTGATTAATAAAGTTAATTTAAAATCAAACATCTTCATAATATGTACCATGAAATCATTGATAATGTTAATTAAGTTGAACTAGAAGCATTTAAATGTTCACCAGATTAGAAAGATGATTCTAGCAGCCACCTGGATGATACATTTCAGGAGTAAGTTACTGATTGATCAACCCTTTACTCCATAGTGATATCACATGTCCATTACCATTTATTCTTCAATAATGAGTATGGAGATGCAGGCCCAGATCCATCGGGGGGACACAGGAGGCCCGTGCCTCCCCAGTTGGCCTCGGAGTGACCATTTTATACATGCCAAAAATGTTAAAATCCTTAAAATATTACCAATCGATCTGGCTATGGACCGATATTTTGTGATAACAGCTGCTGTATATTACACATAACGGAAGCGAGTGCAATAAAATGTGCCCCCTGTTGTTTATCCAGGCCCTAATTACTCCCGATCTGTATCAAAAGATTTTGAATCGTCTGAATGATCATGATTTAGGGGATCAATGGTGTTTGATACACTTTTCTATGTTACTATATAATGTATGAACTGATCGATTTAATAATAGTGACACGATAGAGCTTAAATTACATTTCGAAATTTTGATTATGTAACAATGCAATTTTAATATAATAATAATTTTTTAGAAAATAAAAGCTGTAAAAACAATTTTAATGCAAAATTGACAAAATCTTCGAAAGGGGGGGGGGGGCACATTTTTAAAGTTCATATGTCTAGCGGAAATTTCATGATTTTTTATTAAAATGATACAAAAAAATCGATCTGAACCTGTTGCATGATTTTAAGTCGAAAAGTGAAAAAATCTTCGCAGGGAGGAGACACCCCTCCCGCACCCACCCCACCATATCATCCAAATAGCTACCTGTGCCCCCCCACTCGAAAATTTCTGGGTCCGGGCCTGGAGATGTGTGCACAACTATCAGAACAGTGTTAGTCAATGCATTAACAAAGAAAGGGCTGAAAAGCTGTATAAATCAGAATTAATACAAGCAAAGCAAATTCAAGCCCATTCTTAAAATATGGTGTAAAAAGGTGTAACGTTGTTGGTTAGTCAGATAGGGGTCGAGTGTGTTATGCACACGGTCCAAAAACAAAACTACCAATTCATTCAATTCTATTTGCCACTATTAATGTGTACATTGCATACAAATGCATTATCCAGCATCCTACGGCTATTATCTCAAGTGAAAACTATTATTTCGGAGTTAAGTTTTTTTGGAGGCTTTGAGAAGTTACGTAAGTAAGTACATCATTAAATGATAAGGCATGCACAAACCTAGCAAACTACAGTATATAGCTACAGTATAGATCATGCAAGAACAGATATTCAGTACTTACTTCCTGGGTAGGCTCCTCCGGGATAACCTTGTGGGGGTGGGGCACCGCCTCCAGGGGCAACAAATCCTGCAATAGTTTCAAACATGGTATCATCCAGTGGTACAAGAAAGTGGTCAGTCATATTTCAGAAATGTAAGTACATATATATTAGTTACAAACAGATGTATTGAACAGTAATGTAGAAAACTGAATTCCAACTCTCCATATAAACATTTAGCTCTGATGTTTTAGATAGTTTCAAACTATTTAAATTGTATTTCATTGGATAAATCTAAGCGAAAGATGGGCAGCATCTTATTATAAGTTAACCTTACAAATATATAGTTTTACACATCAGACAGACCAATTTTTAAAAGAATGAACTACACAAACCTCCCGCTCCACCACTGGGGTATCCCTGGGGTGGTGGTACTTGACCTGCTGGGTATCCTGGGGCCTGTGCTGGATATCCTGGAGCTTGACCAGGGTACATCTGTCCAGGGGGAGGAGCATATCCTGCTGGAGGCGGAGCATAACCACCAGGTTGAGCAGGATAGCCTTGTTGTGGTGGATAATGTGGTTGCCCTGGGTACCCTCCGTGTGGGGCTCCATGTGGCATTCCATGTCCACCCGGATACATTCCCTATAATACACAATATATCAATAAAACTTTCACACTGTAAGAAAATATTCCAAATTATGGTTAGTTGGTTAATGATTTCATCATTTAAGAGCCAACTTGAATATCCAACACTTGCTTGAAAGTGCCATATTGAATCTATATATGATAACCATTTAGATTAAAAACATGACGCGGGTATAGTACAGAGAAATTTCATAAAAATCAGGCGCTATTGGCTCTTAATTAAATTTGTGTTTGTAGTACCGAAAAGCCTCCAGCGCATTCGTAATATGTTCTGCTAATCATAAATGTTTCCAGAAATACACAGAAAGCCGAAGTTAAAGACAAACAGGAAGTCTACAGATAAGTTATAAACTTATATACGTATAGTTAAAGACGATCAGGTTACAAGAGTATGCAGTGCATTGCCAGGTTGCTACACTACAGTTACACTTAAGTTAAACAAAAATGTTAATTATTGTTATAGGAGACCTGTACAAAATGTACATGTAAGACAAAATTAAGAAGCTATAAAACTCACATCCATGTTTTACTGCATGTACTACTATTTGAGGTTTGTAAAAGAAAACATGTACATTATACTTACTGGAACTGAGCCTGGTGGTATCTTTCCCTGAAATGTGAGGAAGCAATATGTAAGAGGTCTATGGTTGGACATCATTTGATGTTTTGTTCAATGTAGGAACAGACCATTTCCACAATAAGGTTATACAAGTTATTGACAGTACATGTACATTTATATTTATAATTATGTTTCAGTAACCATGGCTACCATGAGCAGTCCGTCATAATTATGTGTCAGTCAAACTCAAAGCAACAGACAAGGTTTAAGTCCATTTGGTATTTTACCCCCTATTTTTCACTATAACATCATTTTCTATTTGGGTATATCAGAGTGTCTTTGCTTTTTCTTACTCCCTCCTCTCAAAATTGGGTTTTTAAGATAATCAATTTGGAAATAACCTTAATATGCAGCTTATCTGTAGCTCCGCAAACTTTACCATAGCTACCATAAACCGCCTGTCACAAATAATCATTTTAAAATTGATATAAACTAGAACTGTCGCCATTCGGCAGACTAATATACCCCCCGCGTGGCAAAATCATTGCAGCTAATTCTTTTCTTTATGCACATCTACATGTTGAGGTTGTTAATCTGTTAAAGTTTGAAGAAAATGCTGCAAAAACTGTAGGAGAAGTTGCGTCCACAAGAACTATTCACTGTATATTGTATAGTGCATAAAAGTACAAAGGGCCATAATTCTGTCAAAAATTGTTGCAGCGTAAATTCTTTCCTTTATGCGCTTCTACATGTTGAGGTTGTTCATCTATTAAAGTTTGAAAGAAATGCTGCAAAAACTGTAGGAGGAGTTGCGTCCACAAGAACTGTTCACTATATATTGTATAGTGCATTAAAGTACAAAGGGCCATAATTCTGTCAAAAATTGTCGCAGCGCAAATTCTTTCCTTTATGCACATCTACATGTTGAGGTTGTTCATCTGTGAAAGTTTGAAGGAAATGCTGCAAAAACTGTAGGAGGAGTTGCGTCCACAAGAACTATTCACTATATATTGCATAGTGCATAAAAGTACAAAGGGCCATAATTCTGTCAAAAATTGTCGCAGTGTAAATTCTTTCCTTTATGCACATCTACATGTTGAGGTTGTTCATCTATTAAAGTTTGAAGGAAATGCTGCATAACTGTAGGAGGAGATGCGTCCACAAGAACTGTTCACTATATATTGTATAGTGCATAAAAGTACAAAGTGCCATAATTCTGTCAAAAATTGTCGCAGCGCAAATTCTTTCCTTTATGCACATCTACATGTTGAGGTTGTTCATCTGTGAAAGTTTGAAGGAAATGCTGCAAAAACTGTAGGAGGAGTTGCGTCCACAAGAATGCGTCTACGGACGGACAGACAGACAGACAAGCTGAATCCAGTATACCCCCCCTTACAACTCGTTGTGCGGGGGGTATAAATATTTACCTTCTTCATTTGTTTCCTCATTTTCTTCATCTTTTTTCGTTCATGTTTTGGTAAATGTTTGTATTGATCATCAGAGCTGTCGGAACTAGAACTTGAGGATGATGAACTGTGTCCTCCATGCTTATGCTTCTTGTGCTTTCCCATAATTGAATCTGTAAAATCATGTACATATTCAATAACAAAAAATATTGATATTCAACCACTCATTTGGCTACTCATAGTACATAGGTAGTACTTACTCACATTGTGATTTTACACAGTCAGGCAAAATTTGAGACTAATTAATGTTCTACAACTGTAAGTATAAAAGGCTTAAGCACTATCCTTTCCACATCTTATTTAATACTTATTATTTTAAGTGGGTTGTCAATCTGCTGTATGTAAATATTTGTGTTTTACTATATTTTATCCATGTATTTTTGTGCTATTTAAAATAGTAACTTTGATTTTTAAACCATGTCATTATTATGATTGTTCAGAACTTTTGAATTAAGAAATAATAAATACGTAGCTATGTTTTGTTGCGTAATAAAATATAGGCGCGTGTTTGGATGCGTAGTAATTAAATCACGAGTGCCTATATTTTATAACACGACAAAGCACAGCTCCTATTCATTATTTCGATTCTAACATCACCAATGCTTTACTATTTATAGCACAACAAGACAGGTTGATGTCAAACTACTTTCTTTCCTAGGAACGTTACCGTCACCGTTACGTCATTTGTCATACTATATGACGTCAAACGTGACGTCATCAATCTATATTTTATATTTTATTGCGGTAATAAAATATGGTAAGCTCAATATACGCAAAGAAGGCAAATCTCACGTGCTATGTTAGAATGTGCAATAACATGAAACAATCGCAATACAATGTATAGCTCTGGTTTATCATTTTGTAATTGATTTAATATTAAAATCAAGTTTTTGTTCAACGAATTTGCTTTTGCAGCATTTGCCGGACAGGTCTTCAGCCTTTGAGTCGGTTTAAATATCTGGTTCATTTTTCAAAGCTTTCTTAAATCTAGTTTCACCAATAAGTTACACAATTATCAAAATCCAAAACGCTATTTTTTATTGTTCAACAACATGCACATAGATTCTACTGTCAGGCTTGAATTGATGCTAGGATCATAAGCCTTGAGGTGGGTGGTTAAGGATAAGACCAACCCTCATACTTGAATAATGGTGGATTCCAGGATATTAGGGGGTACATAAACAATGTTATACAAACACCCAACATGCAATTGTCTGGTGGGCCCTGAGTGCATTTGTTCTTGGGTGGGTAAATGCATAGATCTAGCTATCTATTGTATAGTAAAGTTAAAGATTTTAATGGCACAACAGGGTCGTAATCTATCGTATCATCGTTGGGGAGGGCTTAAACAAAGATCTAAATGTATGTTTAGGTATTTGGCTTAAATTTCCGCGCCCTTAGTATATTTTTCAAGTTTTGAATGAAACAATACAATTTCGTGCAGGGAACTGGACGTTGAGATATCATCCTTATCTTTTGAGTCTGACTATAGGTAAGGAACCACTACATTGTATCTACATAAACATGTACATACGTGGCCCAAATGGTGATACACTCAAAGAGTCCTGAAAGAAACATTGGATTGACTGGAAATGGTGGTATGGATTGACAAGTCTGCTTTTAAATCATGAAATTGAATTTAAAGTGAGTGTGCACATGTATGGGATGTAGTGATACTGTTTTATCTTGAATTTTGTGACATTTTGACCTAAATATGAAAGTGAAAGTAGAGTAGGGGTTAACCAGTCAGGCAGGACTGGGATCAATCCCCATGATAGCTAAAAAATGTTCTCCATCTTTGATGAGCGAAATCTTTTTTAGAAGATGCGTGCCCCCTTTTTTATTGTATTATTTTGAAGCTTAAATATGCTTCTTTAAGATGATATATGTGTGCCAGGTGGCCATAGACTAAAACTTGTTGAAATTTGAGGGCGGCCATTGTCACTTTACATTGAGCTAAAATACAAATCGATTTGGTGGTTCCTAACCTATAATGTCATTTTTGGCAATATTTGTATTTTTGCTTTTCAAATTAATGTTAAGTCGCTGACTGTAGTCAGGGACGTATTTGGTGGGGGGGCTTTGGGGCTGAAGCCCCCACAGCTGGCTGGCTATATACCATTTTGAATTAATGAACTGGGGGCTAACTAAATCACTTGGAATCTACCATACTGGTAGTGACCTGTATATTGGATAGTCTATGTGACATCCTGTGTATATATTGTTTAGCCCCCCACTAGGCATGACTAATCAAGGACTCAACAGGACCTACTGCTGTGGAGGTGTGATTTGTGCAACTGATAAAAAATTAAGTGTGTTTAGGTTGATTTAAGATGCATACATTTGATATCAATGGTTATCACCATTTAATCCCATTAATTTAGAGCATGATGATTAAAAATAAAGTTTGACTTGAATATGTGTAACTTTAACATGCATATATAATCATTACAGCGAGAAAAATTAATGAATATTTGTTATTGCTAGTTGGTATGATTAATTTCATTTAAACTTGTTTCATAAATTAAATGTAATACTTTTATATCCGAATATTAAAGTTGAAAATGTCTAATTTTAAAGTTAAAAGTGCAGGAAATTGCACCATTTTTATTCAAACCAGGTAGTTGTATTAGACTACCTGTTAAAACATAGAAAAAAATATTCGCAGGGAGGGGTGTTAAAAAAATTCATGTTTGTATAAATTTGGATTTCTTAATAATTAAATTAATGTTAGAACGGTAAAACATGAATGATCAGATTATTTAATTTATTCATTTTTTTAATGTTCATTTAATATACTTTAATCATTTTTAGATCTGATTTTAAAGTTAAAAGTGCAGGAAATTGCATCATTTTTATTAAAATATTGAAAAATCTTCCCACCCCATCTCAGCCCCCCCCCCCCAGTTGGACCTCCTCTGGATACGCCCCTGGTAGTGATATTAAAGTATCCTGTATGCATGATCACCTGTCACACTATAACTTTACGGACAATTACTGACTTAAAGGCTCAAGTATATTGTACACCAATTCTAAGTCCCACAGGTCAACTATTGATTGATCTGGGTCATTAATAATGAGGCCACCATGTTTGAGTAGGAAATAAGCCAATCACTAATTGGCTACATTAGTGAATGAAACCAGTCAATTCAGATCTGTTGATTTATTAAAATGACACGAAATGATGCATAATATGTTTCTACGTATATGTATTGCAGGATTAACGGGATGAACCTAGTCATAGTCTCGCAAGCAATAGCTTAATATCACTATAATCAGTGTTGTCCGAAATATTGTACGTCCGAGATTTATGACACTTTTTTAATTAAAAAAATGCAAGCGCTTATACTCGTTTCCAAAGGAAAAATACGATTCTAAATTCTCACTCGTTTAGAACAAAATAAATTATATGTTTATATACCGATGTCAGCCAACAATAATAGTATTTTTCCTCTGTTTACCTGTTGTTATTGTTGTTCCAACCTGCGAATTCAAGTCACTTCCGGAATCAGACTGGTTTGGTTAGTCTGTAATTTCTGTATGAGCGCAAAGATCCATGTAGAATAGTATGTCGCTAATCATCGTGAACCTTAGACCAAATTTTCAATGAACTACATAATTATGCACGAGTTGAATGATATTTGAACTTGATGAGATCTATAGGTGATCAATAAATATCAGAAAGGTGCTCTAATTTCTTAATCGTCATTGTAAGTCCATAGAACTTTCAGAATAATCTAGGTTAATTAAATTCTGATAATTGCGCCACTGATCGTTGTTGTGGGCCGAAGTTTGAGCGAACATATTAAGGTTTCCAATGGCAATCTCACTCAACTTCAAGAGGCTCAAATTTATATGAGCATTGGTAAACTATGTCGTACCATTCGTGTGTTCGCAATATTATGGATTGCTTAATGGTTGTGGTTTAAATGTTAAAATATATAACATAACATAAATGGCATGTAAACAAACACTTTGACTAAAGCTGCAGTTTAAAAGTGACATAATTTAGTAACAAGAATCGATGAATGTTCATAACAAGTTCATGACAACAAATAATATTTAACAAAACGCGCAACTGAAAAAGTATCACAGTCGTGCTCTTTGAGCGTTTTCCAATTAGCAACCCGAGTAACCCGACCCTAGGTAAAACGCAGACACATATTGCAGACAATATACATAAAGAGGGAAAACGCAGACAACATACACAAAGAAGGATAGCAGACAACAAAGACATAGAGTGATCATTGGAGTATGAAGGATTCTAAGGGTATACTCTTGCAAGGTGCAAATGGAGGTATTGTTGATCAATAATGACCTGGAGCAATTAACAGATTAAGTGTTTGTCACAAATCAAATAAATACATTTGATTACTTGATCAGATTTATACATTAATATTGCCATATTTTTTTATATTATTGAAACTATAATTATTGTTAGATCTAATTAAATAAATTAGAAATAAGTTAAGATTGAATTGATTAGTTTTTGTGATGTTATTGAAAAAAGTTTAATTATTAAAATGTAGAATGCATACAAGCGTATGCATGTGAAGCAATGAAACCGAATTTCAAATGCTGACTCTAAAATATAGAGTAAAAATCCCAACCACATACATATATAGTAAAACTGCAGACACTATACATATAGAGTAAAATTGCAGACACTATACATATAGAGTAAAATTGCAGACACTTTACATATAGAGTCAAATATACACATATAGTAAATATGCAGACATTATACTTATATGATGCCGTGAAACCGGCCGTCTCGTGCTGTTGTGTCGACGAGTGTGTGATGCGACACAGCCAGGTGTTGGGTGGCGTGTTCAGTAAAGGTGGTTGTTGGTTGAAGTTGAAAACTATGTAGAGCGGTTGATGATGCGGTGGTTGTTATGATTTTACGTCGCTCGTTTGTTGTTCTTTTGTGTGGTCTGGTTTGTTCTTTAGCGAACTAAACCGACTGTTTAATGATTGTTTGTTAAACCCTGTAAAGAATAACCTAATAACATACTGGGGAATAACTAAACTCGCTTTGCATGACATGAGATGTTGTCCGTGACAACGCAAAATAAGTACTACTTCATTACATTTGTAATTATAAAAATCATAATTCAATAATTGTTTTAGGTTAAAATATAATATGTCAGTGATCATATATAAAATTGAATTATACTAACTTCTACTGAATACTATTTATATAATGTTTGCTTAAGTCATGCTAGAATTGCGCATGATGTTAAACTATGTAAAAATATGACAAAAATCAATTATGGTAGTAAGATGCAATAGTTTTGTATATTACAAATTCTACAATTTGAATATAATGAATAAACTGTTTGTTTTTCAGTTATTACAAATTATATGACTTGAATATGATTAATAAATGCTTGTTTTCATTTAAGAACATTTTAAGAACATAATATTTGCAAATACTTATCGGTCATAAGAACATGTAGTAGTTAAATCAAATATGATAATAAGATGAAATACTTTTACTTATCACAATTTCTACAATTTGAATACGATCAATAAACTGTTTGTTTTTATTTAAGTGCCTCGTATCATATTTGCTAATTAACAATCATTCAGTCTAAAAAGCATAGTAATTCATATGAAAAATACACAAATCATAAACATAAGTTAGTTACAATTACTTTAAAAATTTCTAAGTTAGTGAGCATTAAATAATACATATATAATGTAACATACCTGTAAAGCAGGAACAAGAATAATTTGTTTAAATCCAAGATCTTTATTTTGTCGAAGCATAGATGAATACGCTGATCTTGGAATTTGTTCCAGCTTTTATACAGATAGATGGTTAAACTCGGACATATGGTGTTAGCCAATCATCATTATGACATAATTAACATTTCCTTTGATTTATTTGCTTAAACATAATTGAGCCGTCCTGCTTAACACTTATCCAGGAAGTTTGCGGACCTTACGACAAGACGATGTCTCAATTGATTTTTGTTTATTTTGCTTTTATTTATCCTCGCCACCGGATAATCCATATGGGCGAGGCCCCCAGAAGAGGCTAGTCACTTTAGTGTTTGGGGGATAGTGCATGATACAGAAGATGCTCCAGTTCCAGGAGCATCCCTGGTTCTTTTACGTGCCGATGTAAAGCATCATACACGGGACCTCGCTTAACGTCTCGTCCGAAAGACTGTTAGTAAGTTTAGTTATGTTAGGTGGGAAACACTGAAAAGCAATTAGAGAACTGTATCATGACGCTATTAGTATGTTTGTACACTGGACAAAGAGGTGTTAAAATAATCAAGAGCTAACATATTTGTTTGCATACTATAGACAAAAAGGTGTTTACTTTTTATAGAGTAAGGAAATGGCTTTACTGTGAGATTATTCTCAAACAAATTGACATTATCAAATAAATCTTGTTACAAATTATTGATACAAGTTTGAAAAAAATGGAATTGCTGAAACACAAAAAGTAATGCATAGTTTTACACTGCATTTCACAAAACTTTAACAGCAAAATATGGGGGATTATACTTATATAGTAATAAACATGCAGACACTATACACAAAGAGTTAACGCAGACACTATAGATACAGAGTAAAATTGCAGACATTATACATATATAGTAAATACGCAGAGACACTATACAGATAGAGTAAACACAGGTCTACACTATAAATATAGAGTAAAAATGCAGACTATATACATATAGTGCAATAATATGTGTAAGTAAATAGCTTATTCAAAGCATTTTTCACATCATATTGGCATAAATGCGCACATATATATAGCTTCGTCCTGTCGAAATAATTAATTTTTCAATTGTCAATAGCATAAAAAGGTATAGGTAAAATGGTTATCAAATTACATTTAAAAAATATTATATAAAGGTGTATAATCTCCAGCTATATTCATTAATGTTTTTATATCAATTCAATCTTAAATTAAGTCTAATCATTTAATTAAGTCTAATCATTTATAATTAACAATCATTTTAAAGATATTCATGTATAAATCTGATCAAGTAATTATTATTTTTTATTTGATTTGTGACAAACACTTAATTGCCCCAGGTCATTATTGATCAACAATACCCCCATTCGCACCTTGCAAGACTAAACCCTTATAATCCTTCATACTCTAATGATCACTCTATGTCTTTGTTGTCTGCAATCCTTCTTTGTGTATGTTGTCTGCGTTTTCCCTCTTTATGTAATTGTGTGGCGTAAACGCCACACAATGATATTACCACTTTTCAGCTTACGACCAATTTAACGCATTAGGCCTCGGCAAATAAATAGTTCTATGATTTGAACAATATTACAAGCATGCAACACAGGTTACACGTATCATTGGACCTGATTTGTTTACATTACCAACATTTACTTATATTAAGACCAACAATTATATCAGACTTTTATTTTAAGAGGATATTCATAGCAAATCATTCCCCAACGGACTATATTTTTACTACCAAAGAATGTTCTCACTGGTGGCGGGAATCTAAAATAGTTCCCACGGTTTTCAATCGTATACTGTAACGTATGTAAATCACTCCGCCGCTGCACATTGCAGACGATGACCTAATTATGTTGTATACAAACATTGATGCTATATACAGCTGGTGGGGGGAACTGAAATAGTTCTACGTACATATCGATCGACCGATTAACAATGTTACCGCGGTAAGCGTTAAACGCATTAGTCAATTTCTACCCTGCTTTATATAAGACCTCATAATTTTCGTATCTATTATCCGATTTTGAATATTTAAAGCTTGTAATGAAGCAGAGATATATGTCTCTCTTGTAGACAACATTCAACACGATACCCTAATTATTAAATCCACGGCAACGAGTAAGAATCCGTTCTGCGTAAAAGTAAGTTTAAAATATCCCGTTTTATACCAAATAAAAATTCAATCAACGGTCGAAAATCATCAATTATTAATTTAATATTTGATCGATTTTGTTCATTAAAGCTTGTTTTAAAAGCTAATACTTTAAGGTTTTATAAAATGTAAAACTTGTTTTTAAAGCATTAATCGGCCCAAAGACCTAAATATACACAGATTGGACACTTAATTGACAACGGAGAGAAAATGCAAAATAGCATGCAGCAGATTCTGATATTTGGCATGAACACTTTTGTTTGTCATCCATTTTTAATGAACTATATTTCATTTTGAAGAGCTAAGCTTCTTCTACTGCATGATGTAACTTATTTTTTTCTATCTCTTATAGAATTCAGAAAATTATTGTTTGAATGAGGCAAACGGGGTCTTTTCTGCTCAAATAAGCATTTCCATTAAAATGAGAGTAGGTCTGGCTCTTTGAGGTCTATTGTTTTATTCCTCGACTGATTTCAATATATTATGTATCATTTTAAAGCAGAATGATAAATCTATTGCATGAACATATTAGTTTTTTCCTATGTATAGCAAAACAGGAGATATAAGGTATTAAAGAAAAACGAGATTTCAGAAAACTGCCGCGAGATATTGTGAGATTTGGTAGATTTTCCAATCTGTGTATATTTAGGTCTTTGATCGGCCGATCGATATGTGTGAGCGACGCCATGTTTATCCCTTTAACATACGTTAATATAGAGTGTCATATACATTTAATTAACATGCGTGGTCATACGGAGAATAAACAGTCACTTATATTGACACTGGTCGAATTCTCCAAGTCGTTAAAAATGGTATTTGTAAATATCCCTTCATTGATGCTCAGCATAGTTACTTAAGTAAGTTCCAGGTAACTGCTGGTTCTCTTGGTGTCTTTAGCAGCACAAATGTTTGAGTAAGGGTGGGCTTATCAGATCTGTGACATAAAATTATGATACAACCTGGATTCGATATTGGATTTAATGGCCTCAGTACGCCACACAATAGTACTTTCAGTGCTTTGATTTTTAAATGCCGAGCATAGCCTTTATTTGCCAGTCAGCTTTATGCTGAAATATGGCAGGCATATATGTGTGCCCCCACCCGGATATGAACCCGGGTCGCCAGATTAGACGACAAGCGCGCTAACCATTGAACACATATATGCCTGCCATATTTCAGCATAAAGCTGACTGGCAAATAAAGGCTATGCTCGGCTAACCATTGAGCTATGGAGGCTATTGTCTGCAATATGTGTCTGCGTTTTACCTAGGGTCGAGAACAATTGGGCATGCGCAGTCGGATAACTCGGTAGTGATATCAAGAACGTATCGAGTACGTATCGAGTCGAGTTTAAAATAGCGACCAAAGGTCTAGCAATTTTGAAGTTAGAAGAAATGCTTAACAGCGACGAGGAGGATGATGTTATGATTGAAAACAACTGTATTATAAATAAACTGTCTGATATGTGCAACGAAATGTAATGTTCCCAAAGTTCAAAATTTAGGTTAGAGATTATACGCACATGCCTCACGCTTTCCCGCCTTTTTGACTCTAGAGAACCCGCGAAGGACTGGAGGTTACTTGGGTCGAGTAGGTTAGAGATTATACGCATGCGCACTGCGTTTACCCGACCCGTTCCTTTTAGGTGACAAACCACCAAATGCCTACGCGGACCAAAATCTACTCAAGTAGTCCTGTAAAAAACTTTGATTTGGCTGAAAATGGTGGTGTGCCTTGACAAATCAGCATTAGAATCATGTTATTGGGTTTAAATGCTTGGTACACATGTATGTGATGTAGTGAACTGTATTATTTAGAAAATTTTGATATTCTGGCTTAAATATGAAAGTGAAAGTTCGGTTGTGGCTAACAGACTTCCAATTAGACTGGTTCCCGTTCGAATATTAAAAATATACGTCCGTATATTGCGACGTCAGAAAGCAATCGGACCGCGGCACCTGTCTAACTTCCAATCAGTCCGCGCGTGTGAGAAAATATGTTCACCGCGTTTAACGAACCAAATTTTTCTTATATGATACGCAACCCCCTGATTTTTTTTCATTTTCTTCAGGCTATATGCTATTTCTATTGATTGGTGGATTTTGAGAGGTCCCCATGGACAAAAGTTAGAAATTTTTTGGGTCAGCAATTTGTCACTTTACATTGAGTTAAAGAACGAATTTATTTGGTGGTTTGTTACCTTTTACAACTTGTGTTACTCGTGTAACGCGAGTTCGTAATTGGAAAACGCTCAAAGTGACAGGATTGTACGGAAGCAGGCTTATTCAACCCCGAGCTTATTCAACCCCAAGCGATTTTCAGTATTATTCAACCCTGAGCTTATTCAACCCCAACCCTTGGCTCATTCAACCCCAGATATGTAAGGCTCATTCAACCCCAATGTTCGGTAGGGGTATTCTGTGAGTTTATAAATACAAAATGTATGTTAAAAGATAAATGTGTTTTTATTTAGAGATATAAAGATAGTTATTAATAATTTGTCATCATTTTCATAATGTTAACACCAGTTTGTCCATGAAATGCGTGAGATTTGATAAATTGGCCTCTGATCATGCAGGAGTAGAGTCTCAAATGCAGGAGACTCACGCATGATGCAGGAGATCTGGCATGTATGTTAATAAAATCAATGATTATAGAAATACTTAGAAAAAGTATGTTTTACATTGAATACATATTTTAACAAACATAAGTTGGGTTTAATTTATAATATTTATAGATTATTATATACAATTATAGACAGACTTTGAAAATCAAAATTCAAAGAAACAGACATATAACAAAATCTTACACCGGGCTTAATTAACAGATCAAACTGTTAATTTAAGGTATATGTTAAATCACAGATGTATGCGTAGTTTATAGTTTCAATGCATGTCAATATCACTTACCTAGAAATTTACTTATAATTAATTTAACAAACCAAAAAAAAACCATGATAAATACTCACATTTCACACTCAGTTTAATTGCATACAGAATGGTATTTATCACACAATTAATCAACCCCGTGTTCACACCTGCTTGACAATGTACATGCCTATCACAAAATCAGTTTAAAAATATCACCATGATTTCATGAAAATACTTAACAAACAACAAATAAACAAATCAAAGCACTGAGAGTGCTGATGGGAGGCGATCTGGTTGCTGCTACTAAAGCTTAAACCGACTTTACACGTTTAATGTTCGTTTTCTTACTGCCGATCTTGTCTTGAATGTCAAAATATGCATTTGTGACTATATAGGCATGTTGGGTATCTAAATAATTGTTAAAAGGTGCATATTAATTTATATGTAATACGTGTATTGAATGCGTATATCAAAAGTGGCTTTAAAATAATACTACGAGACAGTCTAAAGAGAAAGCTGCTAGCTAGTATAGCGACACCATATGATTGCATAACAGTACTTTGCAGACCGTATACGATTCATTGATAAAACCATCACTTGACCGTTGTCTGAAGTTTCTAAAAATAGCTATACAACCTGGACATTTGATTAACACGTCATTTTCGTATTATGGAACAAGTTCGGCATCGGCTGGTGTAGTGATTTTTTTTGCAAAAATATCGATTTAACGAACAGTTTCACAATAATTGTTGATCTTAGAATAAGCAAATGTTGCTGATTGGCTTAAATCAGTTAAAAAATTTGGAGAAACATATGTAGTAGTATTGGGAATGTTGACAGTTTCTGTAACTACTTGAATGCGGATTCACATAGCAGCCTAAAGGCGGTTAATTTTGTATTAAGAAATGGGCAATAGTAGTAATGAGAGGCTTAAACGCCTCCAAAAAATAACATAAATTAACTACGTTATAAAAAAATTAGTTAGGGTTGAATGAGCCTCAAATCTCTGGGTTTGAGTGAGCCTTGGCAGGCCCGGATCCAGAAATTTTTGACTGGGGGGGCAGACCATTTTTTTGATATCGTATTGGGGTGGGTGTGGGAGGGGTTTCCCCTCCCGGCGAAGATTTTTTCACTTTTCGAATTAAAATCATGCAATTTCCAGCACTTTAAGCTTTTAAAATCAGAAGTAAAGGTATTAAAATTGTACTGCTACATCAACATAAAATATGACAAAAAAAATTAATTACAGGCGTCATATTATTAAAATTCACTGTTCGCTACATAACAGACAACGTTCATTTTTTAAGCAATTATTCAAATATACATGTATGTTAATCCCATTGAAGATTTTATCAAGTAAGAACTTTAAATTTTATATTTAGACGTTAAATTATTGAAATTAACTGCTATAAATCGAAATACATAGCCCATGAAATAAACAATATTAGATCTATATCTAAAAGTTTCCATTTATTTTCTTTTTTTTAATCTCACCTGTAATTATTAAACTTGCACTGTTTCAAAATGTCATTATCAGTAATTAATCTATCAACAAGAAAATTTTGATATGTCGGGTCACTATTTTTAAATAGATTAGTTCACACGTTTTAGTAACATAGATCAATGAATCTCCTAAATCATGGTCTTTCAGACGCTATAAAATAATATGGGAAAGCGTCTAACTGATTCAGATCGGGTGTAATTAGGGCCTGGATAAACAACAGGGGGCACATTTTATTGCCTTCGCTTTCGCTATATGTAATATACAGAGATTGTTATCACAAAATAACGACCCATAGCCTAATCGATTGGTAATATTTTAAGGATTTTAACATTTTTAGACTGTATAAAATGGTCACTCTGAGGCCAACTGGGGGGGGGGGGCACGCCCCCCCCCTGTGCCCCCCGGTGGATCCGGGCCTGCTGGGGTTGAATGAGCCTAGGGTTGGGGTTGAATGAGCCTGGGGTTGAATAAGCTGACATTGGATTGTACGGCCGCACCGGCATTTAGCGTATTAAAACGGAGTGACGTCACAAACTTCAGAGGTGACCATGGCTTACTTACTTCGGCATATGAAAAAGGTATTTGTGTATTGCAGGCAATTTGAAACAGCTTATTTATATTTTGAATTGATAAATTTAATTTATTCATATCGATCTAAACCGACTTTAATTCACAAAAGCTTGACAATTCCAACTTTGCACGATATGTCCTTCGGAACAACAGGTGGGTGGGGTAATGTTTCGAACGACTCATTTGGTCCTTTAAATTATGATGTTATCGCTAAGTCTTGTTAGGCAAATTCCATCTTTAAATGTTATTTTCTGACTTTGTATTGCGAATATGATCTCTTGATTTACCGTTAAAACTGTTGTCAGTTTCTCTATGGGGTGATTTTTCCCGACTGGCCAGGGGCGGATCCAGGATTTGGCGTTAGGGGGGGCGTACATTCATGTATTGACCCCCCCCCCCCTCAAACAAATGTGCGAGCGAAGCGAACAAGAAAAAATGTATCTCTGAGAAGCATTTCACACAATTTCGTTCTTCATCTTATAATATTCATTGACAAAGTTAATGTGAGAGTAAGGCGAGCAAGAATATAAGCATTAATTATTTGAGCAGCATATCCCGCATACTCATTCCCTACTTGACAAACTTAACTGAGAGCGATTGTGCGAGCGGAGCGAGCAAGAAAAAAAATGCAATCATCTATTTCAGCAGCATACACCACACACTTATCACTTGGTAATATTCACTGATTTAGTAATTGTAAGAATTGGAAAAAATCAGTGTTTATCTGAGCAGCATACCCTGCGAACTCCAGGGCTTCACTTTTGTTCAGGTGGAAATGTGAAATACTTGGGATCCAGCGACTAGGGGGTCCAGTTGCTTTCTGCCTCGTGACGTTCTTAAAAGAACCAAGGAATTCGTCAGCTGCATTCTGAGATATCTTTTTTTTAATGAAAAGGACAGGTTTATTAGAAAATCAAGCCAACTGCATTAATCTTTTATGACTTGTCAGACATTTTTAATGTGCACGAATCTCTGTAGCCGAAGTTTGGCACCATGCTACAAATCAGCCATATCTTGTTGCTCGCATACAGCATTAAGTTCACTTTAAAATCAATAAATTGATTATTGTTTTATTGACGCGAGCGAAGCGAGCGAAAAAAATTGCATATCAATATTGTTGTTACATCCAAAATATGATAAATTACCTAGGCTCCGACGATTTTAGGGGGGGCGTACGCCGGGTCCGCCCCCCCTTGGATCCGCCTATGCTGGCGTCAAACACTGGATCGGGCTAAGGTTGACCCAAATGTACTGCAGTCAGTGCAGATGTAGTTATATGTAATGTTGATACAACCTGACAACATTCAGGCTCACTATATGCCCCTTTACAATTAGAATTGCACAGGCCTCAACAAATATTTTTAAAAGCACTCGTCCGGCAATATTGACAAAGAAGAAAACCCCAAAATCTTACTTGTCCTGCTATATAAATAAAGAAGGAAGATATTGTGCAGGACGAGTAGATTCATTGAGGCCTGTGGTGTCATGGTTTTTGTAAAATCAACTTCACCACAAAGCACCAAACAATCCAAACATAAATAACAATGATAAATTCAGGTACTGGACTTGATATGAAGTATTATATCATAGATACACATGTTTGGGAAAAGTTGACAAAAAATTAACTAACAAGATCTGAAAGATTTTATGTCATAATTTGATGATTTATCGCGTTAAGTTTTTCACAATTTGAAAAGATTCCCCGCCTACATTTTCACAATTTTGAGAATTTCCGCGCTAAATAAAAGGGCTTGGGCCTCTCCACAATTTAGCGAAAAAAGCCCTGCCCTGATTAGCCAGTGAAATCGCTGGTGGTTGTGGAGAGCTCTGCTTGTTCTGGACATTTGGACAACCCACCAATTAATGTCGAGGACTCTTCTTGCATATGTTGACAAAGCTACCAGTCAGTCGCTTGACACTATGGTAGTTCAACTCAAGAGTAGAAAGGCTTATGTAACAGGGTGAAAAAGAAGTGCAACCAGACCAGGGCTCACACCCGGGACCCTTTGCTTACAGGGCAAATGCTCTATCGACTGAGCTAGCGGACTGTCTATGCAAAGTTCTCCCCTATTAGTAATTGAATCCTATACACACTACATACAGCCCCTCCTTAGAAGAGTTCATCCTCTAATTCCTAGAGTTGTCAGAACCTCTATGGGACGTTCTAAGGGTGTAATGTGGGTTATTTACGTTGGACGCCAATGTAACAGAATGAGACAAATGCGCAACCAGACAAAGGATTATGAAACCTTACCGCAAAGATTGATTGGTAATTAGTTTCTAAAATTAGGAGCACGCAGATACTGATGGCTTTTCTTGAAAACAACCTCAATGATATGTAACAATATTTGAATTGAGATTGTGATTCAAGGGAGTGTCAAATAGTGGTGTAACGGTATACCGCGATCCACGAAATTTAGCTCCACATAGTTCACGGTACAACGTTACTAAATTTCGATACGGTTTGGTACCAGATGTTTTATTAACTAAATAATATTCTGACAAGGAAAACATGCTGTGCACAACCTACTGATAGTGTATATTTATCAGGTATCAGTCATTTTAAGTGGCTATAAATATACTCCATATTGTCTAAATTCATTAAAAAAAGTTGATAGGCACATTATGGTTTATAATACTTGCTATATTAATAACAGCAAAGCAGGCCTAGACACTTAACTATTTTAGCCACTGGTCCGTGAATAGGACAGTTACTGGTCCTCCAGAATTTTCACTGGTCCTTCTGGATTTTCACTGGTCTCGGACCAGCGGACCAGTGTTAGTGTCGAGCCCTGCAGCAAAGTCACCGTCTTGAATGTCTACAAACTCTCAGTTAAAAATTGAAGTATCTTAAGATGCTGTTAGAGAATATTATAAGAACCGAAATATACCAAACCGAACTGAAATATACCAAACCGAACCGAAATATACCAAACCGAACCGAAATATACCAAACCATAAGGAAAATGAACATATCATATCGTAAGATGATCATATCGCTACGCCCCTACACGTTACATGTACCGCCCAACACTGTGACTAACACACATTCATTATCAATATCATGGGGACGGGCTAGCTTCATGAATTGCCATAGAAATAGCCAGACAAGCACTCTGTATGGTTAAACATTTATATGTTATAATTACTTTCAGGTGACAGGTGGGCTGTCATGCCCCACAAGGTACATTCATGCAACACCTGCTGTGCAGAAGGTAAGTTGGTGTCCAAATTGTTTAACAATCTATAGAAAGTCATGAAATTATTGTGAAACTCCGTTCTATTCTGAAGATACAGTTAAATGTTTGATATAAATAAGATCAAGTAACCCTTAGAACCTGCTTTCATATATAATGGAGTTTGTATTTAACAAACTTATATTTACTGAGGTTAAACAAAGAGGAAATAGTGAAATGGACCTAAAAATTTATAAACTATACTCTGTAAATTTTTGTAATATTGAAGTAGTTGTTAGGTGGATTTTACTGTTAGTGTCTAGGTTTACCCTTTTTGCTTGCTTTATTTGATGAATTAACTGTATATATTATATATGAATATAACTGACATTTTTACTGTAATTAGTTAAATAATCAAAAATGTATTGTTATCATTTAGGTTGCAATGAGCCGAATTGAAGAGGACCAGTACATTGATTATGACAAAATTTCGAGCAAAGTTGATACAGTAAGACAAAGGCTTGGTAGACCTCTAACATTGTCTGAGAAGGTTCTTTATGGACATTTAGATGATCCAAAAAATCAGGTACATACTTTGGTAGCTTGTTATTTGCATGTTAACTGTAAAACATGTTACACATTTATATACCTGGTAGGTACATCTTTATAATTTGTTATTGCTAACAATACTGTCGCACTTTAATAATTCTACTTTTTAGGATTTATTTCTTACAGACACTTTGCAAGATAAATGTTCATACACATGCATTATTCTACATTGGAGTAGTTGAACTGTTGTTCATTTAATTGTTGGAAATAAAAGGAAAATATTTATTCTGATTTAGATTATAAATGTATTTTAAGTTAAACCAATGATTTTATTTGTTGACAGGAAATTGTTAGAGGTGAGAGCTATCTTAAACTTCGACCAGACAGAGTGGCTATGCAAGATGCTACTGCACAGGTACAGTGACTTAAATACTTGGATCCTAAAATTGTAATCTGCTGCTGTATGAAGTTAGTATGTGTGAACATGTTTTGTCTTAACACATAAGAATCATGTCATGACCAGTCTTAAATAAACTCAATTCTATTTTGTATATTTTACAATGTTACATATTCACTAGATACTGATATATATATAAATGCTTGAGTCATGTTGTAAGAAATTATCAGTTTCTTCCTAAAACAATTGAATGTTTTCATTTGTGTTCAGATTCTAACTATGACTTCCTAAATCCCAAGTTAATGGACAAGTTATTAACATATCTGACAATTTTGCGTAACTTCTATATTGCACAATATTTTCTCCCAGATGGCGCTTTTACAGTTCATCTCAAGTGGATTACCTAAGGTGGCTGTACCATCTACAGTTCATTGTGATCATTTGATTGAGGCTCAAGTTGGTGGAGATAAGGATTTGGCTAGAGCTAAGGTATTATAATATTTGTAATCTTGAAATTATTGCATTGACATTATTTTATGGAATTTTGCATTGCTATGCCTTTCTAAGAAATTAAAAGAATGACTGTGGTGCATTTAGTTATATTGTTCCCCTGTCGGTATGTTGGTCAGGGGTCTATTCCGGAATAATCCGGAAATCAGGATTTGCTGCAGTATAAAGAATTATCTTTTCTGCACAAAATGAAAGTTATTTGATGAAAAAATTCAAAGAATTGACAAAGTTATGGTCATTTGAAGTTCCGTTATCTGAATTTTAACAAACAATGTTTGAAACCTAGTTAATGTGTTTGTAGTAGTGATGTGTGCTAATGGCACCTGAAACAGACTTGCAACTCGTTTTCAGGATTGGGCATTATGCCTCAGTAGGACCCCTGGTTGGTGTGTCCATTAAAAAGATTTTTAATTGACAAATCTTGAAAGTATTGACCTTACTTACTATCAGTAGTAAATAATACTAGACAAGTGGCATAACTAGGGTGATTTTGTCAGAAGTTAATGTCCTTTGAACTTGAAAGTTTTTGGTTAATTGTTTTTGTAAAGTCCAATATTTTGTTTCCTGCTGAAGCTATATCAGGGTATATGTCCCTTACAGTAACATCTCTTGTTATTATGAATGTGAACTACCATATTGACGTATAATTGTTTGTTATATTTTTGTCTAGGATATGAATAAAGAAGTATACGACTTCCTCTCGTCCGTCAGTGCTAAATACGGTGTTGGTTTCTGGAAACCAGGCAGTGGTATCATCCATCAGGTATACATGTTTTACATGATCACATCTATCCTTCTCTCTCTTTGGGTCAAAGTATTCCATGTATGATAATATACTGGGCATCACTGAAAAGTTACCACTTATATGAATACCTCTGTATTTTGTATACAATATGACCTATCGGTACAAAAGTTTTATAGTGTGTGCATTTAAATATTGATAAATATGATAGCTGTGACAACAAAGTAAGGTCAAAACATAGTCGTGTTCTGCTTTTAACACAGTGTAACGTGAATTTTAAATATAAACATCAATAGGGTGGTAATTTTTCATTAATACTGAGTATATATCATAATTGTTTTTGTATTATCTCCATGAGTAAACAAATTAGCACTGTCTGAAACAGTGTCTTGATTTTTAAATCACTTCAGTTTTATTTTCGTATTGTTGAAAATTCACTATTGTATTAATGTAAATATAGAACTTACTGCTATCTTATGTGTAATATTAACATTTTTCTCAAACATAAAACAACTTAGAAATAAGATTTTTATAATTTAAAAAAAATCTATTTCAGATTATTTTAGAGAACTATGCCTTCCCTGGTGCCCTGATTATTGGTACCGACAGTCACACACCTAATGGTGGTGGTCTGGGTGGACTGTGTATCGGTGTAGGTGGTGCTGATGCTGTAGATGTCATGGCTGATATACCATGGGAACTTAAATGTCCAAAGGTACGACCACAATGAAAAAAGGAGTTAAACTCTTTTCTGTATCATCCTCGGTGTTGGTGTGCATGTCATGTTATTTTATAAATCATTGTTTAATTATTTTTATTGTAGGTTATACCAAAAGAAAATTAATTAATCTATCTACTGGAGTTTGTCTTGTTAAAACTTTCATTTGCAATTAGGGATATACTATTGATAGATATAAAAGTATCAAGAATTCTAACATGACCAACGCTTTTGCCTATATAGGCAAAGAACAAGAGTAGCGTTGTATAACGTTTGATATACCGATGAAAGTCAGGTCATGTCGTGCAGGTACTCAATTTATGATGTCATGCAGGTAAAGTAGTAAAATGAACACCATACTCTCGGGAAGTAACACTGGCTTAAGATACAATTGTGCCGTGTTTAAATCATGTTAGAATTGAAATTTATGAAATATTAAAAAGCTGTAGTATACCTTCTGTTTAACCACAGTTTTTGGTTGTGAGGCTTTTTTTATGCCCCCTTATCGATAGATCGGGAGGCATATAGTGATGCACCTGTCCGTCCGTTCGTTTGTTCGTTCGTTCGTCCGTCCTAGTTAACCCAAATTGACCGTTTCTTCTAGCATTAATATGGCTTGCTACAAAGCTTTTATACTTGCACACACCTGTATCACCTTACCCCATTTTGACCTTCACCTTGACCTAATTTTGGACTTATTTATAGACAAGGCTTCCACAGGGGGCATAAGCGTTTATTGAACGCAGTCTTGTTTCTTTGAGCTATGCAGGATAGAATTTTATCAAGAATTACTTGTAAACTATTTCAGGTGATTGGTGTAAAATTGACAGGGAAGATGAGTGGTTGGACTTCACCAAAGGATGTTATCTTGAAGGTAGCTGGTATACTGACTGTGAAAGGTGGTACTGGAGCCATTGTTGAGTACTACGGTCCTGGTGTAGACTCTATCTCATGCACAGGTATGTATACATGTACTGATAAATAAGTAAACTTCAATAATGTCAATATTTTGTATAAAAAGGCAGTATTAATTTCATTTTTCTGCCTTCTACTTATAATGGAAAAAAGTTGTACTGCCATGTTCTGTAATGTAGGTATTACTTAGCAGTTGCTGCATTGGATTTCAAAAAAGTGTTTCATTAATTCAAAAAAGTTTAATGTATAGTTACAAGTGTCTTTTGTGCCGTGAATTAACAGCACTTGATCGTCATTGTTAAATTCTCTGAATTTCAACTGTTTTATGTTTCTCAGGTATGGGAACAATCTGTAACATGGGTGCTGAAATTGGTGCCACCACATCTGTGTTTCCATTTAACTACAGAATGCAGGACTATCTTGAAGCTACAAGCAGAAAAGGTTGGTGAACATTTTCGTGTTTGCATCTATACTAATAATTGCGCATTTTAAACAAAAACTATCACAGAAGAATTTTACTAGATAAATTGCTGTGACCGATTCATCATTATGTGACCAAGTTTTCCAACAGAAATGTTTGTTGCAAGATTAGTGAGTTCATTCTCCAGGTCTACATTTTACGTTGCATAAATCTTTAAAAGCAGTTGGTTTCAATGGTTTGTACTCTTGTAAGTATTATGATTGTTAGCATATGAAGTGATGCACTATGGGTTTGGCTTATTACTAGAGTTATATACCATAGAAAATTCAGTTTTACTGAAATTTTCTTGTTTGATAATAAACTATTCAGTTTAAATTAATACTTGTGTTCTTTCGTCTGTGGTTTCAAAAAAATACAATACATGTATATTTCACTTATTTCGTACCGTTATAGATATTGCTGCTGAAGCCAACAAATATAAGAATCTTCTCTCGTCTGACCCTGATGCCAAATATGATCAAGTTATTGAAATCAACTTGGATACTGTAAGTTATACTGCTATTTAGTGGTAATTTAAAACGTTACTTCCTTAAAGTCAGGGGTCAATTGCCAATCTGGCAGGTCAAAAACCAAATGACCAGGCACTCACGACTGTCTCAGTTGATAGCCAGCCAGCCAGCCAACAAACAAAACAACAGATTGAGTTGAAATTGAAACATGAGAGAAATACCATTAGTTATTTAGTCCAAATTGTCTTTTTGGCCTTCTTTACCCTTATTTGAATTTCGATTTACACCAAGTTTGGAAACTATCACTGCATTAGAAGTTCACAATAAATTGATATAATATTAATGTTATGTTTATTTAGAAAGGTATTTATTATAAGATATTGTCATTTCTTGGCAAAATTTACTGTTGCTTATTTATTAATATTTCGGAAAAATGATATTTGGCAGTTCCTGAATTTGTATGTAATTTTTCAGCTTGAGCCCAGTGTAAATGGACCATTTACTCCAGATTTGTATAACCCTATCTCTAAACTGAAGCAGGCAGCTGTTGAAAATGGATGGCCATTGGATGTAAGGGTTGGTAAGTAGGAATTTGCTTCATTTAGAAACCTTACTGTAATTTAATTAACATTTGTGAGAATTGATTTACAACTTGCTGTATCAACTTGAACCAATTTGGTAAGTAAATTAAAAGAGTGAAACTTAAAAGTTATCTGCCCTTGTTACTCTTACTATTTTCACTAGCATATTTCTGAGGGGTGTTCTGTGTGGCGACACTAAAATAAATACAAAAAAACCAATCCATGTCTATAGAGGTGATTATTTAACAAAACATTTATAGCATAGCTCTACATGGATGACATTATGTACATGTGTGTATGTTTATACAGGCCTTATTGGAAGTTGCACAAACAGCAGTTACGAAGATATGAGTAGGTCAGCAAATATTGCCAAACAAGCTCTGGACAAGGGACTCAAAGCCAAGTCTGCATACACAATTACACCAGGATCTGAACAAATCCGAGCTACCATTGAACGCGATGGACAGGTATAGCTCTTTTGGCTTGATATGATGCATTAATTGCAACTTTTTTACTGTATACTCCTCTACTCTCTCCTTACAAGAGACAAGTTCGAATGAGCATATTTCTCATTGCAGCTTTTTTGCACAAATGTCAAGATTGATCTCCTTTGATATAGAGTTTTTGTTAAATGTTTCCCTAATTGGGTTGTCTCCCCTTATGACTCATTATTGGAATATAATTGTTGATGGAAATTAAGTAGGGGCTTGATTTGATGTATCTATAAAGTAAAAGGTTTAATCTTTGTTGGTATTTCCCTTGTCAATCGACTGTTCATATTATATCTCAACTGTGCAAGACGTCAGTACCTATGTCCATGGTAATTCCATAAATTTGGAATGCTGTAATTAGAAATTTTAGAGTTTGTCGAAATATCTTCATTGTGTTTTATACCGTGCTAATGAATCTAGATTTTGGAAACATGTTTAATTGACCAATATATCAAAACTACATCATACTTTTATTATAGGCTGAAGTATTGCGTAACTTTGGTGGTGTTGTTCTTGCTAATGCTTGTGGACCATGTATTGGTCAATGGGACAGAAAGGATGTTAAGAAAGGAGAGAAGAACACGATTGTCACCTCTTACAATCGTAACTTTACTGGTCGTAATGATGCTAATCCAGCCACACATGCATTTGTTACCTCCCCTGAACTGGTCACAGCCATGGCTATATCAGGAGAACTTGGATTTAACCCAGAAACTGATGAACTTACTGCTGCTGATGGTACGATGTTGTAATATTTTTATTGCAAGTCACTTAGTGTTTGAATATATATTTTTATTGTAAATTGTCAATCCAAACAATTTTATTTGTTTTTATGTGTAAAATTATTTGTTCTGTCAACAGATATAGATTCTGATCTATGAATTTGTGTATTGGGCTAATATAAACTAGAACCATTTTGGCAGCTGCTGCCTAATATTCATGCTTATTATTTTACACCAAGTGTGTGGTATCGTAATAATTACAAACTACATGAATTAAACACATTCTTGGAGGAACAAAGCTTTTAAATAACTGTGTTTCTAACTTCATATTGAATATCCCGAGAGGAACAAGACATACAAACTATTACACTCAGACAAACATGGGTTATTTCAGGTTCTAAGTTCAAGTTGGAGAGTCCATATGGTGATGAGCTTCCAGCTACAGGTTTTGACCCCGGTCAGGATACCTTCCAGCCCCCACCTTCAGATGGTAGTGGTGTAAATGTACAGGTTGATCCACAGAGCAACAGATTACAGCTACTTACACCTTTCACCAAATGGGACGGCAAGGATCTTACAAATATGCCCGTCCTAATTAAGGTAAGAGTAGAGTGATCACTGCAGTTTTAAATCTGATTCTAACTTGTTTAAGATAATACTGTGTTCCGCTCCTACATGTGTATCGTTGTGATTCAATTTTATGCAAAAATTGCATGGCATAACAATTTGTTCAAAACATCTATGTTCCTGTATTTGCATCTAATTTATTATACCCCCGCACAACGAGTTGTAAGGGGGTTATACTGGATTCAGCTTGTCCGTCTGTCTGTCCGTAGATGCATTCTGGTGGACGCAACTCCTCCTACAGTTTTGGCAGGATTTTGCTCAAACTTTCACAGATGAACAACCTCAACATATAGATGTGCATGTAGAAAGAAATTTGCACTGCGATGAATTTTGGCAGAATTATGGCCCTTTGCCGGCGGGGGTATATTAGTCTGCCGAATTGCGACAGCTCTAGTTCATAAAAGGTTAATTTGATTATCAATTGAGAAATGTTTCTGCCATTCTTACTTAGTTGTCATGCTATTGAAAGTAAGTAAGTATGTGATCATTCCACTGTCAGTTAGTTTGTATGTTCTTCTGTCTGCTTGTCTGAAGTTATCATGTCTTGAACTTATCGAAATAATGAGAAACAATGTGTTGCATGCAAGACCTAGGTGCCTGCGTTCTTTGTACTGATTACAATCAGGGCCGATGACAGTGAAATGTGTCCAAACCTTGTTCCTGTGATGCTTATATTGACTGTTATATCTGTTACAGGCTAAGGGTAAATGTACAACAGATCACATCAGTGCTGCTGGTCAATGGTTGAAATATCGTGGACATTTGGATAACATTTCTAACAATTTATTGATTGGGTAAGTACTCTGTTGGTCTCTTTGTGTTATTAAAGCAATTTTCTGGGGGAAAAGCAGTATAGTTTAGTTTATAAATATAGTAAGTTGATTGTGAAACAAGTTTTTCCAACTTAAATTAATCACTTTCGACACCTCATTACTGATGTTACCATTGCCACGAGGGTACCAAAACGTAGTGGAGGGAGAGACAAGATAAAAATCTGTCTGTGGAGATGTCAAACAATTCTAATTTTCTGGTTTGAATTGGTTGCTGCTTGCAGTATAATTTTTTATGTAAGATGCTTAGATCAACCATGTAAAAGTGTTATAGGGCTTTGATAATTAGGCATTCTGACTGACTTGTCGGTTAGGCATTGTGTTATGTAATTGTGGTCTGGTTGTTTTTATGTTTTCTCTGCTCGCCTGTTTCAATTGAGTGTTGCCTTCCCTGTCCGACTTTTACCATCTTTTGTGAGCATTTGTATGGCACTCTATGAATGCATTTTTCCCTTGCATGTTTACTAGATTATTGAACACAAAATTTCGTTGCACTTATTATTGATATCTAAGACTGACAAAATGAACAAGTTTATGAATTGAAAGATTGTATGTAATCTCTTGCTTGATATTTACACATAGTTTTAATTTATAGTGCTGTGAATGCAGATAATGGAGAAATTAATAAAGTGAAAAATCAACTTGATGGAAGTTTTGGATCTGTACCAGAAACAGCAAGACACTACAAAGTATGATATCTAGTATTTTTACAAGTTGCTGATCTATTTAATTACTAGTTTTCTCTTACATAGAAATATCCTCTGTATTAAGCAATTTAAATGAGTGTATATTGTATCTTTTTTTCCCATCGACTATTAGCCTATTTACCTACTACAGTAATAATTCCAGATAATATATGTCCTGATGAGAGACTTATTCTGTTTTTGTCCTCATCTCTTTACTGACGATTAATAATTAAGTCATGATTGACACCAGTATCCTAACTGCATCAAAGTAGGTTTATACATTGAAAGGAAATACTTCATAGTATATTATGTTGAATAGCATTGAAACTTGTACTTCATAGTATGTTCTGTGGAAATCAATTTCTTGCATACCAGACCGGGATATTCTGCCATCACAGCACTGTTACCAGTGCTAACTGTCGGTTACCCTTATGCCAGTAATATCTAAGACTTATAATGTTATATTGTGTTTATGATTTCAGTCACAGAATGTGCCATGGGTGGTGGTAGGTGATGAGAACTATGGTGAAGGCAGTAGTAGAGAACATGCTGCATTAGAACCCAGACATCTTGGTGGTCGAGCAATCATTGTTAAAAGTTTTGCCAGAATACACGGTAAGATTTTCATGTTTACAATGTGTGCACAGTTTACCACCTCTTGTAACTATGCAGCCCTTTCGACGAAGTTAGTTGGAGTATAATTATCACCACTTGTCAGTTGGCTTGTAAAGGTTGGAAGATAAATTAAGTTGCAATGTTTGCTTGAGAGGTTGACTTGCATTGCGGTCAAATGCCTAAGATACATTGACCGTTTAATGTGAAATAACCAACTAGCTGACAGTAGAGGTGCATACTTGTTTACAAAAATGTTGTTTGTGTTATTTTATTCAGTGGAAAATGATGTTTTCTATGTTTAGAAATTCCATTAAATTTGCATAGTAGGTACATTTTTGTCCAATCTGGTAGCATATAATTTGAAGTAATATTTATTATTTATATTTACTTTTCACTTATGAAATTTAACAAGTTTGTCTACCATCGTACATAAATTGTTTTATGGGAACCTGAGTTTGACATTGTATTGTTATATTTCAGAAACCAATTTGAAGAAACAAGGAATGCTTCCATTGACATTTAACAATCCAAGTGATTACGATAAAATACAACCCTCAGATAGAATATCATTCTTGAACTTGAAAAGTCTCGCACCGGGAAAAGTAAGAGCAGCTTTATAGTGTTGTAGATATAAGTCTGTTTAATCTCCTACCATTGTTCACAGTTGATAGGACTACAGATTCGCCAACTGTCTGTCTGCTGAAAATCTGTCCCATCATTTAAGGAGACAGTAAGGAGATTATGCATGTTTAAATATTTTTATGCCTCCGTATCGATAGATCGGGAGGCATATAGTGATGCACCTGTCCGTCCGTCTGTTCGTCCGTCCTGGTTAACCCAAATTGACCGTTTCTTCTAGCATTAATATGGCTTGCTACAAAGCTTTTATACTTGCATGGATGTTGTATATGAACACTCTCCACACACCTGTATCACCTAACCCCATTTTGACCTTCACCTTGACCTAATTTTGGACTTATTTATAGACAAGGCTTCCACAGGGGGCATAAGCGTTTATTGACACAGTCTTGTTCAATTCTGCACTGCTTGCAATTCTTCAGTGACTTGTTGATAATGTGTCTACTATCTATGTCCCAAAAGTCGTTCTTGAAGTATATTTCAAATTATGTTCTAAAGTATAAGCAGGGGTTTTATTTAAGCCTATAAATGACCCTTCGACATTTAAAGTTTCCATAAAGCCAGTGTATGATACATTGGATTCTGAATGAAGGGTTCATTTTCTTTCTAATAGCTGTTAATTTGATTATAAAATAGGAATACCTGTGCAAAATTATCGAAATGGTCCTTGTAATTCAGCACTTTATAAATTATTCATGAGTCCACTTTATCTTGCATACCTGATATATTTGAAGAATGAAATACAGTACAATCTCTGTTGAGCAACACACTTTAGGAGCTGCAAATATTGACCCTTGTACAGAGGTTGTTTCTCTACATAAGTTTAGTTTATAGTAAATATCAGTATAGGGAAATTTTGAATGTGTTGTTATAGAGAGGTTGTTGATTTACAGAATGTCGCTCTGGAGAGATTGTACGGTAGTTTACTGTTAATAATGTTTTAATGAAATTTTTCTATCTTTCAGCCTGTGACATGTGAAATAAAACACGCTGATGGCTCTACAGAACAGATAACCCTGAATCACACATTTAATGCTGGTCAACTAGAATGGTTCAATGCAGGAAGTGCTTTAAACAGAATGGCAGAAAAGAGAAACTAGATAATGAAAACATTTTAAATGATATTTGACATTTTCTGTTAGTTTTCTCATGGAAGTGAATGTGATTTAGCAGACAAGATATACATTCGTTTGTAGAAAATATCGAAGAATTTTTAAAAAAATATATTTTTACGTGCAGCTGATTTATTTACGTCATGGTTTACCCTTTGTTATTACTTTTGTCCCGAAATAAATTAAATAAGTGCTACGTTATTTCAGTTTCGGACATAGACAAATATTCTTTTCGTGTTTTCTGTTAAAAACATGTGACATTGAAGTGTGGCATTTACTTATACAGAAAGTGGACCCCTCTGTGTGGTTTTCATTATATTGTGTGTTTTTGTTTAATGGGTATGCAGACAATTATTATGAGACTCTACTGTTTGATTCCTAACTTTTCCCAAAACAGCAACAGTCATTTAACTCATAACTTGTGTTGTACCAGTCTGCGAAATTAGCACTTGTCCTGTTGTCTGGGACAAGTAATTGTTGATTTGGGCAAATAACTTCAGCAATAATTGTGTGTAGAGTATATAGGAAAACTATTCAGTTTTG
Source organism: Spisula solida (assembly GCA_947247005.1). Taxonomy (NCBI): domain Eukaryota; kingdom Metazoa; phylum Mollusca; class Bivalvia; order Venerida; family Mactridae; genus Spisula; species Spisula solida. The sequence continues at coordinate 54,732,306 of OX365944.1, read as the reverse complement.
CTGATTTGGGCAAGTAGTTTAATATCCTAAATTCACAGACTGATGTACAACCTTGGATGTTAGAGCTTACTGTGTCACTTCAGTGTGTATGATCAGGTCGTCTCATTTAGTTATATGTTATCCTGTGTTTACTCAAGAAATAAACATTGAATTCTGGGTGAGATGTGCCGAAATATTTAGTATGTATTGTTATTACTGCAAATGTGCTAATAATAATTGTATCATAGTCAGTAAATGAACGGGTCATGAAATGTTATTTAATAGTGATATTAACTATGATTCAGATTTGTTAAAATCTCCTTCATGCATAAAAACGATTCTCAGTGAAAGGCAAGTCTTACATATTTTGTATGGCAAGAGACATGCATAACATGTCACTGGTATGGCTTGACATAGGACGTTGTTTCTTTTAAAATGTTATATTATATATAATATATGTGTTTGTGAGAATAATTCATCTTTCTATATTATAAAGCCTTTATATTTATGTATATAAGGTTGTATTTTCACTATACCTAATGTTTCAAATTCTGATGCTTGGGTAAGCAACACTACGTTTAGTTTTGTGATCCACCTTGCTACCTGCGAAGTCATAATTGCAGTATTGTTTTCATATTCACTTGTAACTTAAATCTTGTTGTTATTATGTGTACATTAGTTTGACTTCCAGATTGTCAATAAATGAATTATATGTTGACTAAAGTTTGGTTTATTTTGATATTTCCAATGACTTCAGACTGACCAAAAAATCATTTTAAAGTGCACCAACTTTGCACATAGGTAACATCATAGGGGTCAGTAGCACGTCCATGGCCCTCATTTTCTCTCGTAATTTTGAATGTAAATGGGGCCACTACTGACCTCTTTATTTTGACTGTTAATGTTATTTACATGTTTATCAGAAATATTATTGCACATAGAACCAATGAAAAGAACTGGATGGATTTCAAGACTTATTCAGCAAGTTAGTTTACATGACGCTAGGGACATATAAATAGTGAATGCCATTCTTGTCCCTCACAATGTAAATGTAGACGATGTGGTGGATTAAATTGCTCTAATAAAAAGTTAAAAAAAAAGATTGCCATATGATTGACTTGTTACAAGCTCTGGTAGTGAGAGAGCTTAATGAACGCCCCACTCATAGTCTCATCAAAGATCATTTAGAGAATTTAGGGTACTCTTTGGTCTCATACACAATACATTGCAATACATCTCGCTAGCAACAAACTTACAAATGAAATTCTACAGTGGCATGAAGTTGCTTTGAGGTCAGTGACAGGGCAAGTTTTTGTGATCATTCAACTAAACCGTTTTGATGGGCAACGCCTAACATTTTCAAAGGACTAAGTCAATTACCCTTAACATAGGAAAACACACTGATCAGAGACGAAACGTCACAACCCTTTATGCAACCATTCACCCATTCGCTACGCTTATTTTGGCCCAATAAAACAATCAAACTTTACCTCTTACAAACAAATGGGACCAAAAAAGCAGTACTAGATACTTCCACAACAACCGCCTGTACCAAACAGTGGCTTATCTTACAGCTCCATAGCTACAACAAACTGGGACATTGTGAACCACCCTAACGAAAGAAGTAGAGAATGCAAGACTATACAATACACCAAAGGCAGTCATCTATATACCTTCAACCAGTTATAGCACGGAAATCATTGAATAGTTTGTAGGGGATCAGGTATGAAAACATTACTTCTCTCTTTTGTTGAGTGAGAAAGATCCCTCGTTAGTATTAATTACCGACAGTATATGGTAACCCAGATTTGATTATGAAGTTTACTCAAGGTCAATGGTGCAATGCTTAGATACAGCCGGCTTGATCTGCCTACACTATACACACTCGCTATAAAATCTGATACATCAGTTTATGTACTCGGCAAGGCTTAAGTGGATGTGTATGGTCAAAGAATTGTTAATATTCTAGTACAGTAATATATCTGAAATAGTTCGCATAACTTGGAAAATAACAAAATATAACAATGCACACAACGTTTATTTGGTGTGTTTGGATATTGTGTACATTCAGTGGTATTTCATCGATGATGCTACCTTCTCTGAAAAAGGAACCAGACATTATATGTTGTCTGCCGACCATTTGGGAAGGAACGTTAAATTTAGACTACGGGCGTGTTTTTATTGACAGCAACACCATGTTTGATTACGTCAATGGTACAATTCACGCTGCATTCAGTTTTCCTAGAAAGAAAGCGTATTTCCACCTTGTTGGCTTGGAGATGACACCTTTGTTTCCAAAACCAGAACAAATCGATATGGAGTTGCTATTCGATTTCGAGAACGTAAGTACAGATACTTGTTATTATTTCAATTTTTATGCACTTATATATTTGTAGTTTCGTAGTTAGGACACAATCTAGAGTGTGGTTGCCCGACTGCAATCGCCATGTGTGTCTAGGTGGATGTATCAGCGATCAGATGGTCATTCGTTACGTTGCTTTTGTTCAATAATTCACGAAAACTAAGACCTACCAAATCGCTCATGACGATGTACGACATATTGAATGAGTAGTATAACTTATTCCACGACACCGAGTATGACTTAAATCCCGTAATGTTATCAACAACACAATGGTTATGGTATAAGTCTTAATCAGATGGCAGGTGATTTCGTATTGATTGCGAAGGCTCGTATCAAGGTCAATGATACGCTTTCATATTCACCCGCCTTGCTCTGTTTATTGGACGTAGCGACCTATATATACATGCTATAGGACCGGGTCCATTAGTATTTGATAAAGGACTTAAAGTATAATTTGTTTTGCCAGTTAACTCTCATTTTGATTACTAGACAAGGAATAAGCACAATGGATGCGTGGTTTGTCTTATGTGTTGTAACTTTGAGTGCATTCAATGGTGTTTCATCGATGATGTTACCCCTGGATAAGAAACCGGACAATATATGCTGCCTTCCCAGTATTTGGGAGGGAATGTTAACTTTAGACTACGGTACTGTATTTATTGACAGCAATACAGCATACGCTTACATCAATGGCACGATGCATTCTGCATTCAATTTTCATAGGAAGAAAGCATATTTCCATCTTGTTGGCGTCCAGTTGAGTCCTTTGGTTCCAAAACCATTGTATATCGACACTGTGATGTTATACGATTTCGAAAACGTAAATATAATAACAGTTATACTTCTAATGTACGATTTACATTCGTGAAATTAGGAACCCGCATTGCATGTAAGGCGCTTGTTTAAAAATAACGGACGTGTCTGCAAGGATGACCAGATGTTCGTTCGATGTTGGTGCTCCCTCCAACTATAGTTTATAAGTTTAAAACTTGCTGGTCATTTCAAATGTACATTTGTATTTGTACACTTTATATATACATGTATTTATATCATGACCTTGCTCCGGTCCGGTCCGGTCGGATTTACCTGCAACTGTCATTATGGTTGGGGCATTTCTGTTTGGTGTGTATTATATATTTTCGTTTTTCTTCGTACATCTGTGATGTGATTTATGTGTTCTGTCAAGTAATGCTAACCCTGTCCGATTTCATTATCATTTTTTTTTGCCAGTATGTAGTCGATCGTTTTGCAAAGTTTGTCACTTACAAGTAGGTAACGCCAATATCAAGAATTGGTGTTTAAACTTTGACCGAATTATGATTAGCTGTATCATTGCGATTAGAAAGCAAATGAGACAGTTAGTACTTGTCTGAACCAAGTTAGATGACCGTGGTATATAATTCAGACTACTTGTCAGATAACAATTGATTTGATGAAGATTGTAAAGGCTAATCAAGGCCAATGGTGTGAATCTTGTATACATGTGATTGTTATGCTGACCCATATCCTTCATCAAAGCACTGTGGACTTGTTTGACTGAAGAAAGTTTTAAAGAAACGTTTATATATGGTTTCCTTAGTTTCTGTGTCGATAATAATGTTTTGATTTTGTTCAATTTGGAAAGGAATATAACAGACATAATGGACATGAGGATTGTACTCTGTGTCGTGAGTTTGTGTACATTTAGTGGTATTTCATCAATGATGTTTCTACCACTGAAAGACGAGCCAGCTAACATATGTTGTCTTCCTACCGAATGGGAGGCGATGTTATATCTAGACTACGGCACTGTGTTTATAGACAGCAATACCGCGTTCGCTTACTTCAATGGTACTGTACAGGCTGCATTCAGTTTTCCTAAGAAAAAAGTGTATTTTCATATAGTTGGCTTCGAGTTGAGCCCTTTGATTCCAAAACCTGAACCAATTGACTGGAAGCTGCTATATGATTTCGAAGACGTAAATATATTTAAGATTTATAAGTTAGTGTGTAATGATTTTGTACAATCCTGTTTTTTAATTAATACACTTTTAGATTTAAGCAAAGTGATGCTTAGTTACCACGGTGTTATATCTCTGGCACACGAAAATTGGATACAGGTCGAGTCTTGATGGGAATCACAGGGCAAAGAAGGTATCCTATTCTTCGTGCGACGTTCATTAAGACTCGACATATATCAAATTCTCGTGTGACAAAGATGGTAACAGCCTGTGGTTACTAGAACGCATTTTCCTTTGACTCAAATGTAGCTATGTGCAACAATAATACTTTCGATAAAAAATTGTTGTCATGACTAGAACACCAACGATAAATAAAGAATAACTGTTATACACCATCTTTCGCAAATCTTTAGCTTGTGGTATTGCTGTTTCTTGGTAAAGCGCTGTACCAATCACTATATATCCCGTACTTCATGTGCTATGGTCAATTGTGTACGCATGCGTCTTTGTGGCGGGATATTGAATGTTACAAACCCGCTAGGATTCCGCTCTGATATTGCAGATATTGAATGACCCTAGCTTTTTAATAGGAATTGTAGTATAATTGTTTCAGGTATCAAATTATGTATTATACTACAGGGATGCCACTGCAATAAATAAAACCATTATTCTTGTATTTTTGTTTAGTTTTGAAACTTGCCTTATCCAAATCTGTTGGTTATAAATGTATTATTTACACGTACATTTTACATAAGTATACTTTTATGAATGTTTGGAGATTGACTAATAAAACCTTGTGATCTAAATCTCCTTACAGATGCAACTGTATGATGTATCCAACGGTGATTGTCAAAAGTCAGCTTTGGAGAATAACATGACTGAACAATGTATCCCACGTAAGTTTAAATATATCTGGATATGTGACAACCTAAACTCCCGCTTACAGTAGGAAATATGTGTTCACATTACATTGTGTTTGATATATGAGATACAGCGTGTACTTTTTAAGGTATTTCCTCTTGCATTTGCTTTTGAATAATATCGTAAAACTTGCACGCCAGTCTCATAGATGTTTACCACTGTATGTTTGAGTATTATTCATATTAAGTTATGTGTACAACAACTTATAACCTACTACCACAGGTCACTACATCAGCGAACAAAAAAATAATATAAAAAAAGAAAACAAATGTACAATTCATACATCCTCTAAAGTGTAAATCAATTATGTCACACAGTTATCTGTGCAAACTTCATTGTGTACATGCATTTCAAATACTGGTTCATATGCGTAGTGTCTATCATATACACTGTGGGGAACCCACGTGACCAGCTGCTAATGTTCGGAGCCAATTTTGTAAACAAACCGCCTCGATTCAGGTAACATTTTTCCTTTTAACTTTCCTAATAATTGGTCGATCTGGATGAAATATAGACGAGCGCCGACTCCTATCAAAAGCAAATCATCGACGCTCTTACCTAAGTGACAATACAGTCAGATCTCGATACAACGACGCTGTTTGTTTCCAAGAACAACGTCGTTATAACGAATATGTCGGTATACTGATTTGACACAAAGAGCATTTTAATACTTTTGTCCCCCAATTTGATGTCGGTATAATGAATTTGTCAGTATATCGGATGTCGTTATAACGAGATCTGACTGTATTGTGAACTTTTTGTTATTTGGGCAACGGCGCATTTCATAAACCGCAATATGCTATGCTGCGGTTCGGAGCAATTCACTTAAACATGTCCTTAATAAATTACAGCTTCATTAAAAGTTACAATTTAATAGCGATAATGTGGGTCGCAAAATTGAAGACAGACAAGCAAAATATTTCTGATTAATATGAGCAACAGACAAAATGAGACGACATAAACAAAAATGCTACAGTTCGGAGCGGTTTACGAAATGCGCCGTTGCCCAAATAACAAAAAGTACACAATTCTGTCGCTCAGGTAAGAGCGTCGATGATTTGCTTTTGAAAGGAGACGGCGCTCGTCTATATTTCATCCAGATCGATCAATTATTAAGAAAGTTACAAGCAAAAATGTTACCTGAATCGAGGAGGTTTGTTTACAAAATTGGCTCCGAACATTAGCATCTCGTCACGTGGGTTCCCCACAGTGTATATCATCAATGAATTTCCAAATGATGTTTTGGTTTTAATTGATTGTTTAAAATACTTATGTGTGACTAACATGTACACATACACTCTATGTTACAGACGATGCGAAGCATATTTCCACAGGTTTATTTGGTTATGGTGATACAGTACGTGTTGTTAATACATACCGGTTCTCTACAAATATTGTAACACCATATGATATCACAGCTACCGTGTACAAGAACGGTAAGTCTCAGTAAACTGTTGTTTGCTATATACATGTATGATTTATAGGAATTTGTTCTAACAGAATTTGTTCATATTTGATGTTACATGGAATTCATAGTTGGTTTTTAATTATATTGTACTTATTGATTGTTGGTCAAAAGCTACATGTATATTGTTGGTCAAAAGCACACGTAGCTACAATCTGATTAAAATCATATCGGGTTCCTCAAACCCGCTACGCATGAGGCTACCGGTAAGGAAGATCAAGTACTTTAGTCAGATTGACGTAGCTTATGTTTACACTGTTATAGAGCAAAAGTCTGCGTATGTCTGAACAGCCCTCGTAACCATAGTTGACAATTAATACATTTTGACCTTTGTTGGAAGAGATGCTAATAAATGACTCACAGGCAGCTATATCATTAATAAAATATGAATAATATAATTAAATTCGGATTTTGCTTTATTTTCATATTATTCTTGGTTTTCAAGCAACCCTAGCCTTTATCAATTATTATTAATTATTCTTTTGTCATTTCGTTGCAATTTTATGGAACCGCCTCTCGCCTATTTTGTACCCTCTTCACTAAAACATATCTCATTATATCGCTGTTTGTTTCAGTGCTTTGATTTCTTACATACTGTATTCTTTCATCTTCAGACATAAAGCCGATCGAGCCGAAGATATGTGATCCAATATATGTGCATTACTTCACTCCATCAGTCAACCCGGACAGTGGTTCAGCGTATGGACTTCACTTTATGGATTTGGGACCTATCAAAACAGAAGACATTTTTGACATTCCAAAACCATGTCAGTGAAATTGAGTGTTCGCTCCTTGACATGTTTTTTCTTTCTTTTCACCTGTTTTTCTTTTAAGTGAGTTGTATCTTGGAAATACTATAGAATGTCCAAACAATACGTTCTAGTAAAACAGAAAAATACGATACAGAATACTTGAAGGTAGACAAGTGGCAAAAATGCATTGCACATATGATATAACTATATATGAATAGATAATATTATATATTTTAGCAATGCTAACTACATCGAGCGGAAACACTTACTAGACTAATATAAGTATTTATAAGTCAACTGAGACAATCGATCCATTCACTTGTGTGCGCTAATGACGTCTGATGTGATTGTGGTATTTTAGTTACACCTATACCTACACCTAATAACATTTCAAATTGTTTATGTTCGCTTAGGTATTTCAAAATTACATGTACATGTATGTATAATATTTACACTCAATATGCCTTCGTAATTTTCTGATTTAAAAACACGAATGCAGTTTATATTGAAAATAAACGTAAATTAATTACACATACGTACTTCATATCATTAAACCTTGTTAAGAATACATATAACATCATAGTTTAGTTACGTCTTAGCACAGACCTAAGAAATTGTATATCGAAATACAGAGTTTTGACATAGCCAAGAAATTACATGTGAATCACGAAACACGGTTTTGACATAGCCAAGAAATTATATCACGAAATACGGAGTTTTGACATGGCCAAGAAATAAAATCACGTAATACAAAGTTTTGACATGGCCAAGAAATTATATCACGAAACACAGAGTTTTGACGAGTTTTGACATAGCCAATGAATTATATCACGAAACACAGAGTTTTGACATGGCCAAGAAATTATATCACGAAATACGGAGTTTTGACATAGCCAATGAATTATATCACGAAACACAGAGTTTTGACATGGCCAAGAAATTATATCACGAAACACAGAGTTTTGACATAGCCAAGAAATTATATCACGAAACACAGAGTTTTGACATAGCCAAGAAATTATATCACGAAATACGGAGTTTTGACATGGCCAAGAAATAATATCACGTAATACAAAGTTTTGACAAGGCCAAGAAATTATATCACGAAATACGGAGTTTTGACATGGCCAAGAAATTATATCACGAAATACGGAGTTTTGACATGGCCAAGAAATTATATCACGAAACACAGAGTTTTGACATAGCCAAGAAATTATATCACGAAACACAGAGTTTTGACATAGCCAAGAAATTATATCACGAAATACAGAGTTTTGACATAGCCAAGAAATTATATCACGAAACACAGAATATATATTTCATGCTGTGTATAAATAAATTGAAAACATATTCACCATAGGCTATACAGTACTGTACCAAACGTTAATTTCATACAACACGCCATCGTCTTTACTTGAGCAAACTTTTCATCGCGCAATTTTTGTTCAATAAGCCTACATTGGTCATGTTGCGGTTTCATAAAAATATTTTCGACGAACTTTTAATGTATTATATCAAATTATGGGAAGTGTTGTTTTAATTTTTGATGAGGCGGATATATCTTGCCATTTTCTTACGGGCTGCACTGATTGGTAGGTATTAAGTTATATGTCATGATATTAGAGGACCATGTGACACGTTAGGGCTGTCTTGAGATAACTCTAGCCTAGAAATATACATATACACAAAAAGGGATACTACCAACAATACATGGTCGACTGAATGCTTGTTATCTGTGTAGTTTGAAAGAGTATACGCAATTAAAGTGATTATGCATGAGAAATTTGCCATAGATGGTAGTACATATATAAACATATCACAGGGGTCGGGAAGGGGCTGTGCATGCATTCTAAGCAAACCTTGTTTTCTAATCACATACATAGTGCTGGAAATCATAATCATTGCTAGAGTCGTTTCTGTCATAAAGAGTCCTCTAAAACATGACCAAGTCTTTCGCCAGTATACCACCAGTGCTGCTGGACATGTCACATGTCCAAAATCCCGCCTGTCGGCTATAAATATTGTCACTATAGTCACCAAAATGCCCGACGCACCCGGAATGATAGGAGCATTAGTATAAATGGGTTTGCGTTTGTTTTCGTATTTCTGTATTATACCAATATTGGCGCTGATGTATAACGCGATGAGCAATGGGACACGTACATGTATATTTATCAAATATCTAATGTAAATGTTATTCAATTCAACATAATCAAAAACAGTTAAACTGAAATGATCGAAGTTGAAGTTTGAAAATAATGATTAGTGGTTTATGATATACGCACAAACTCAACAACAATTATTGCGGTTAAAGCACCTAAAGCAACACAACGTTTTGTTTATAATCTCCAACACCGAATCCGGGATTCATAGCTTGGCAAAATTATGTTACTACTTAACTTGCACAGAAAGATTATTTGCAAATACTGTGCATCCGTCTTGTCAGGTTCAGGTACATCCTGGCTCATATCTATGCTTACGTCCGGGTATATTACAAACATAGTACATATCAAGGAAAACATTTAGATACTCATCAAGCCGAACAGCAAGGCTAGCTTCTAGGTGAATACTCAAATAAATACCCCTGTTAAATAACATGCACTCAGCCAGGTTCACACACAAGCTCCCATTTAGGGAAGCTGACATTAAGACTAATGTTAGGCTAGCGTCCAGGTACTCCTCCGGCCAAAAACTCTAGTATAGTACATATACATGTACATACAAATAGCCAGGCTAACATCTAGTCTAACATCCATGCAAACATCCAGACCAAAACTCGGGTACACATGCAGGCAAATATCCAAGCTGACATTCAGGCTAATATTCAGGCCGGCATCCATGCAAACATCCAGACCAAAACTCGGGTACACATGCAGGCAAATATCCAAGCTGACATTCAGGCTAATATTCAGGCCGGCATCCAGGCATTCCTGGCAAAAACTCAGTTACCCATACAGGAAAATATCCAAGCTGACATTCAGGCACTCCTTCTGGCAAACAAACAGGCACATGGTTATCAAAAATCCAGGAACATATACAAGCATTCATCCTGATATACAACAAGCCACATTTTATATGCATACAACAATAGTTGCACTGGCAGTGCATGCTTTAATGGAATCCTAATGGACATATAATTTCAGATACTAGTAGTTAGGTGTTTGGCCTTGATTTGGAAAGAAATTACCAAATTGTCAACGGTTTTCGCAACGGTTTTGGAAACAGTTTTTGCTTCCCATTTTTATTAGGAAGTAATTTTCATTAAACTTACATAAGTGTCTTTAAAACTTAGATTATTCGGATTACTGATAATGGTCACAGGGGCAATTGTCTGGCATTGTTCATATAGGATATTTTAAAATCAGAGGGGTTAAATAGTTCAATACTGTTGCAATTTGTTTAATGTTGAGCTATTTAAAAATAAATTACATGGGCTAGGTCACGTTGGTGCGAAAGTTTTGATCGAATGCGTATATATTATCATCTTTACTTGGAAAACATGTTGCCATCTCCGTTTTGTTGTTTTGCAAACGGATCCGTGTTCAGTGAATCCAGGTACCGGTACTCACAATTATTTCATGTGCATAGGAGTGTACGTTTTATTGTTTAACATTTGCGAAGTAACGCGTGACTGATAAGACTATATAATGACAAACAATCTCTACTCTCTACATCATCCTCTGTGATACTGTGTACCGAACTCAAGTAAGTTACTACTTCTTACTCTACTAATGATATCTGTGATGTATTTATTTTTTTAAATAAAAAGCCTTTCGAACATAAAGCTTTTGATTCGATAATATTTTTAAAAAAAAGGCTTATTAGTTAGTTATCTAAAAGCATTTTTACCAAATTATTTTTAGTAAATGATTCCTTCGTAAAATACATGTTACAAATCATCAACATTGATAATGGTAGTAATAAAGTTTGTTATAATAATTCTGACAATGATGATAATACCCATGTTGTACTATGATCCTTGGATACATAAAGTTTTGTTCTATTATGTTCTGTTCTAACAAGAAGGATATATACTTATTATTAATATTACGTTATTATCCTACATTGAACTTGTACATGTCTTGATGTTTTTAAACAACAAGCTTATTGATAAGGAATCAACTGTATTAATGTGTATTCATTTAAACAATATTTTATTGAATTCAAAATTTCATTTCATGTAACGATCCGCGGATTGTTACTAAGACATAAGCTAAAACGTTTGGGTTACTTTTCCCGTTCAGTTGTATGTTGGGCATTGTATCATGTAAATGTGGTATATGTTTTTTAAGTTTTCTGTGCTCGGCTGTTAAAGTTGAATGCTATCTTCCCCACAGGTAACTGTATCATTAATAAAGAGTAAACAAACAAAAAAAATTAATTATATAGTTTATAATATCTTAGAAAGGTTCATAACACGGGAAATTGACCAAACAGTCACTGAGGTGCAGTTTGGTTTTAATAAACATTGTATTAATACTGGCATTATTTTAAATATATCTAAATCATCAGAAACTAGAGAGCTTCTTTAGTTTGATAAATATTTTAAAAAAATCCGTCCGTAAATAAGAAAATAGACCCACAGAGCGTGAAATCACTTTCCTTTTTCTTGTTTAGAATAGCATTGTCGTTTCTACTGAATGCACCTCAGTGACTAACTGGACACCGTGGTATACAATTCATGGTATAGCTTTTAAACTAGTAGATCAATTTCGATGGGATTTTGCATGGATGTAATTCTAACGATGTTGTCTATGAATGTAATAATAAACTTTATGAAAATATCGAAAGCCAATTCTTGTTTTTGATACCATGAAAATCTGACCACTTTAATACAAATGCACCTTTTTAAGATAACATACATTTTATAAAAGATTCTGTTTTACTCTTTATCAATGATACAGTTACCTGTGCTCTTCCCTGCCTGATGTTATAGTGTTCAAATTTCAATTGCATCCATATAAATTATTTATAGTTTAAAGCGATATCTCATACATTGTAAAAGAGGGAGGGGAAGGGGAACAAGGGGGGGGGGGGCTGCTTGGTTTGGTTGCTTTTGAACTAGAGTTACATGCGGGCCATCAAGACGTGTACAATTTTGTATGAAAATGTCTGAAATTCTTTCAGGCACGAAGTAACAATATGGTGAATTTCAAGTTTTCTGTGTTAGCGATATGTCTGTTGGTATATGTATGTAATGCATACGGTAAGTCATGTGTTTTACATTTATTATATGAAATTGCAAAAGTAAGAAATGTACAACTACATGTATAGCGGTTTTATAACATTTTAGACCTTTCTTAAAGAATGTCCTGCTGCAGGTCGCATTTAAGTTAATGACCGTCTAACTCAGATGCTGATACCTTCCTGTTACCGTCTTAGCGAAATCAAATTCTCTAAGGGAGACACAGCAATACCAACACGGCCAAGACAGCACAATGATCGTATTGTTTCTGTTAACATATTATCATTGGACATGTTGTTATAGCATTCTGATCACCTCGGCCTTTATGCATTGCAATAGTATATTTACCGGAGAAAAACGGAAATGGTCGAGCTATCACGATTGGTTGTTCTAGTAAACGTGTTGTCATAAGATTTACAACAACATAACTTTTGTACCTATGTTTGGATTTGAACCCATAATGTACGGCGATTAGAAGCAATACAGAAGTACAAAACATTCGATCTCTCGGCTGTTGCAACAACGCCACAAACAGTTGCTCAAACAATAAGTATCGATTTTGCGAAATAAATTGATTGAACCAACATGTATAGTGGGATTCGATGTGGTTTGATCAAAATACATGATATTCTCTTAGTTAGATTGTTTTTGAACGACCTGAAATTGTACCTTACTTTATAAACATATTTGTCCTAGTGATATATGTAGCTATAAAGCTATGCGTCCGTAACGTAGATTATCAGTAAAATACGTGCATACCAGTATACAAATCTTATGAATATACATATGTCTTTGTTTATAGACAACTGTAAGGACTGGAGACAGCACAACCCGAATATCGGCAGTGGGGAGTATCTAGTAGGAAATGGAAAAGGACAAAATCATAAAGTCTACTGCGAGTTTTACAATGGCCACGGCTACATGTTTCTCCCTAAAGACGTATCAGTATCAGTGAATATGAAGCTGCTGAACCCTTTACGTTCTGAGGTCCTCGTACGATATCGCCGAACTGATAACTTACAGTTTGAAACAACATTGTCACAGATTAATGCATATGCTAAAAAATACCCTCTCAGCCTACAGTACAATGCAAACAAAGACTACAAAACACCACATAATGCCCGAAGATTGGGACCGTATATGTATCTTGGATTTTTGCCCGAGTCTGTAGCTGCGTCCAAAACAGTCCAGGGTTACCAAGTGAACGGCAAGGATTACAAGTTTAAAAATTGCGATGCTAATGGTAACTCCTACATGGCATTCTTCTTCGACCTTAAAGACGGAACACCAAGAGGTTATTACAAGAAATGTTGTTACAATGACTTCATGAACCAGTGGATATCAAAGGGGAAGCCAACCACTCACACTCTCTCCTCTGAGTACTTCTTTCAGACTGAGATGCACATGGGTGGATGTGGTGGGTACGCACTCAGCGGCTACATGTCACAGAGCAAAATTGCGGGTTCCGCCCTAGGAATGAAGTTTTGTAAGTATACCCTATATCTAAGTAAAGTATAATCTGTATCTAAGATATATTGTAAAACTCGTGTACTAACTGTCTACTGTATAAAACATGACTATGAACTTAAAACTTGTCTTTAAAGCATTCTCGCTGATTTGATAGGATATCACTGGTAAATTTCCAAACATGCATGTGAATTGATTTCTTTTTTTGCTTGCAATATAATCAATACTTTGCATAAATTCACGAAAAAAAACACGTCTCATTTTACTGAGAAGTAACGGTTAGTATATTTAAGCCTTTTATGTGTAAAACAACACGTTCATACTTCAGTTCAAACTTGGTTTTGTTTTGTGACACCCTCTAAATAATTAGACATGTACATGGAAAGTTTAAAGTTTTTAGTTTGTACAAATCTAAATAAATATCTGTTCTGTTTAAAACAGACTAGTAAGAAAACTTATGTTTAAATTTCGTTTCAACAATTTGAATGATTGCATTCATATTTAAAGCATGTTTTAATGACAGTTATTTAAATAACAACGATGACATTATACATCGAACAATGTTCAATAATACAACTCTTTGTTTCAGATATGTAAAATGCGCCATAAAAGATGCTGCCTTTGATTCTATAAAATCGTCACTGAAACGACTTCCTGATGATGCCTGCTCCTGCTCTTCCATACCAGATGTGCTTGTTAAAATTGTGAAATAATTTGCTTTGACTTTTTATACATTACATTTACAATAATAAATCATAAACACGCTTCAAACCATGAACTCATTCATACATAATTTATTATGAAAATTCAAATTTCACCATGATTCAAATTCATGTTACAGTTTTATATGTGTCTGTTCACTTTATAACGTTTGACGAACATTATTCGGTATGTGCTCTAGCAAAGGTAGCCAATCCAGAATTGATAGACATCTTTAATGTCATCTTCTATTCAGTTTCACCACCATGCTAGTCACAAATCACTGAAAATGATACAAGAAGTTTTCAAGAAGTCGTTACAACAATAAGAAATACGAGAGGTGCCCCACTTATATTTGAACACCGTTTATTAACCGATATTGTCATGTTAACCCAATAGAAATAAAGTTACTCTTTTTAACCGCGAAAATTTATGTGTCAGGTAACATGTGCATTCGCTGTTTGGTTTGTTTGCAACATGATTCGAGCCGAAATCAGCAATTGTGTAGAGGGTGTGGCGGTTGGCTTTTTGAAGGCCGAATGCTCCTTTAGAAGCACTAAGAAGGTGTTAATGGATCATTGATATACCGTTTCTGTGAAGACTTTCTGTAATTTTCGTCCTTAGAAGGGTGCTTTACGTTCTGTTGCTCCAATATGTGAAATGACACAAAATATTAAAAAATGCCAAGAAGTGACGATTCCTTCAAACATCGTACCCATTGGTTATATCTGTTTTTTTTTTGAAAATTAGGATAAATCCAACAACCAAAACGGGGTTTGCAATGAAGGTAGGAGTATCCTTCGAATCTATTAAATAGCGAATGCCAAGCTCTAACAAATGGTCGGTGTTCACCAGCGATTTTACCAAAAAATCCAAGGGAGACAATCGTCTTTAACCCCCGTACATGCTACAACGGAACGGTAATTTCGATAACTTTGTCTCATCTGTTGAGATAATGCTTGATCATTGAGATATTTACGGTAACACAACAGAATGCTATTTGAGAAATGTCTACGAGACTATCAAAAAGTTAACATTCGTTAAGCAACCTGAGTTCCCACCCGGTTGCATGACTTGTTCTGTTGTTTGTTAAAACTGATAAAATAGAACTCATATTTATTCTACAATTGGAAAAATAAGCGCACTGTACTATGCTCCTAACGTTTAAAATAGTTTTTGGACAAAATGTTTGCCAAATCTCGTTCCTGACGTTAATGCCTGGAACATGGTGTTTTGGTCAAGACTAAGCTTCATACCCCACCACAATCACGCTATTCGATACCTTAAGAACACCAATTCCAAGTATATTACACGAGAATAGTGAATGCCGAAGTCTTACAATCCTGTATTCATAAACATTGAAATCTTAACGATAAAGCAGCATTGATTACACTCGATCAATGTTTACACCATCAATTGGGGTCTTCCGTCTTGCAAAAAAACCAATTCAATGCCTCTACAATATTGTTGATTTGGTGTCTAACTGAACTGCATAAATAAAAAACAGTGAGTGCATATGTTAGTCCACACATTAATTAACATGGCTGTATAGAGACAATTCGATTATAGCGTGTCAGCATGAAAATATCGGATGTTCAACGGTGTTCAAATATAAGTGGGGCACCTCTCGTAGATAAAGACGACACATTGATAAAAAATACCTGGCTACAAGAACATAGTGCATTAAAAACGTTTTAACGATTTGGAGATACGAGTACGTGTTTTAATGGTTTGATGTTTACACACGCTAAAATACCACAGGTACTTTTGACAGCAAGCGTAGGCTGCAATTGTGGAGAACCAGCGTCTAAAAGGTCTGCTATTCAAACTGATTTATCTTTTTGTCTGACCTTATTAGCAAAACTGTACTGTACTGGCATACAAACGTTCCAACTGAGCACTTCTTCTGTTTAGGATTTCTGACAGCTAAAACTAGGCATTGTAGTAGTTTTACTGTGGAAACTGGGTCATTCAGCTAGGGCGTTCAGCGTTTTGATTGCTGAAACTAATTCATTCTACTTTTCGCCAGCTTGGACTTGGGCGGATCTTACCTTGTTTAGTTGGGCAGTACATGTCTTGTACGTGTTTTATGTTTTCTGTACTCAGTTGGTTCAGTTGGGCAATGCACCGTGTGTGTTTTTAATGTTTTCTGTGCTCGACTGGTTAAATTGAGTGCTGCCTTCCCTGTCTGACATAATATGATCTTTTTCATCTAAAGTTAAAACAAAAAAGACGTTTTACCATTTGGACATTATGGGGCCCAATCAGTCAAGCATAATCGCAGCAAGGACCAGTAGACAAGGAAGACAACACATCACAAGGACGACTCACAAGGCAACGCTACATAGAAACAGTATACGTTACATGTCTTTTTGAAAGAGACGGAAAAGCATTTTGCTACACTACGACATACAAAATGATCACAGTTTAACTAAAATACATAGAGACAAAAGCTCTTTTTGTAACCATCCTTATTCTAACGATTTTTATTCATAAGAAGTGACTGTAGTGCGTCCGTCTTGGTAGGGACAGTGAACAATATCACTGGTGGTTTACTTGTTTTACAGTCCAACAAACCTCCTACCCCACAAACACTCCTAAGGGACAGGACAGTGAAAATACTTGTTTCCTACCATGTAACGCACCCCAAACCAAACAAATACCACAATGACAGGCTATAAAAAAATATAAAACATGAAGTATATAGCATACATGTATTTGTGATAATATGCAACATATTCATATATAACCAAAACAATTACTGACCATAATAATGAGAATAATACAATTCCTATAAATAGACAGAACCGGAACGTACTCAATTATCTATCGTCTGCCAGAGACAAGAAAAGAGCAATGCACTAAAGGACACGGTGGTGACAAGACGATGCGCGTGAATAAAACAAGCATCCACACTTGATTCTATCCCGTGAACACATGTGACATCACCAAGATATTAAAACAATATTTGTATTACACATGCAACACCTGATCAACGCCAACACTCGGAAGCACTACATCATTGAACACCATAAGAATATTATTTTCAAAATCCACAAGGTCGTCGAGAACAACTTATTTACATGCTAAGATCAGGGTGACACAAAAAAGTCATATTATGAGTATCAACGCCACGGTGCATCCGCCGTACATACTAGTAACCAAATGTCTCGTGATTCCAATTCTTCTCGATAAAGTTTCAATTATCAGGAGGAGTAACTGCTTTGAGAAAATTGTACAACAACGATTAGAGGTTATCTCCCGCGAATAAAATGTATCTCCACTATACATAATTACGATGGACGTATGTAAGCTCTTCGGTAGATGTTCCCTTGTACCGAATTTTTAGAGATTATATGAAATTCCTGATTACACTATCTCCCTGTTTACCTAGTATACATTATATTATTTATTAAAAGTACGATACTATTTATATGTGTCCCAACCACGAAATAAATTATTACTTTCGATTTTCTTAACTAACACTTTGTTTTAACTTACATATTTTCAAAATATTGTTTTTTTCAGTCATATGGAGACTCAGTATCCAGTCACATTACCCTGACACTGGCCAACCGGCATTTACCCGGAACCACCCTCGTGTGCTGCGCATCAAACAAGGGAGATATATTGTACACATGTATACAGTACTTACCATTTATAACGTTTTTAACATATCGCGGCCAGGGGTCCAATCTGATTAAAATCATATCCTCAAACCCGCTACGCTACCGGTAAGGAAGATCAAGTACTTTAGTCAGATTGCAAGGGATCGAACCCGAACCCGAGGCGGAGACACTCAACTACTCGACCAGGATTTATTTAAGAAATAACGAATACCTGTTTTGTATCGTAGAATGGCACATTCACGAGTTCGGATGCGTAGTAATTAAATCACGAGTTCGTAGCACGAGTGATTTAATGTACGCATCCAAGTATTATGACTGTGCTTTATCACAGATAAAATACAGGCACATATTAATATTTCGAAGCCGATACTCCGCATTTAACAACACATCAAGACACAGTAACCTCTTTACTATTTTCTTTTTCGGAAGGCTATTACGTTATTTGCCGTAGCTATGATTTAAGGGAGTGGGGTGAGAACAATAGTGGGAGGTGTGTGGTAAACAATAATTCAGAGTTTTTGAGAAAATAAAAGGGCTCAAGCAGACAGACTTGTATTGTATGTATACTATCACTGTAACATAACTCTAACAACTCGTGAAAAAGGGCCATCCTTTTAAAATAGTTTGTTTCAAAAATAGTGTGTGCCTTTCATTACTCGTTCCTATACACATAAATCGGCAACTGACACGAGCCAAAACTCACACCATATTTACTTATAACTCTCGAGAACAAACTATTATTTAGTTTTTGTCTGGAAAATGTATAGATCTACTTTAAAAGTTATTCAAGAAACATTGACAAATTTCTACTTTCGGTTTGTAAGGTAATTGAAGTTTTTCATGATACATAAATATGTTTTATAATTATTTCCTTGTAAGAGTTTGTTCCTATTTGTAAGTATACATTTTTCAGTCTTAAACTAAGTAAGAGTTTGTTCCTAGAGTTATATTATAAGAATGATATACATTTTAGCAAGTACCCTTGGGCAGTTTTTGTTTTTGCGAACGAGCAAGATTTACAATGAAAATGCTGTCATACTTCAATAAACTCACTTTACTAATATTTATTTTTTGTTTAACTTCAAGGGTAAATGTAGTGCATCATTATGTTATGCTTACTGTACCCATCAAATATCAATTTGAAGAATAAACTGCAATTGAAAAAAGCATGCACTCACCCAATATAGATCATACTCCATGTCCTTAAAAGAATTAAAATGCTTTTGAAAAAACATGCTTTAGCTCGATCTCATTATAAATTATACTCTGATACCTTAACCGTTATTCATGCACACATTGATTCCCGCTATGTTTATACAGCTGAAAACGCTGATTGTGTTAGAATTACTTATTACTTCTACTGCATGTACAAATAAACCACACAATTTATAGGTGCAAATGCTTCTTTGTGTTTGTCAGTTAGTATACATGTTTTTGGTAAACATATCGTCTGTATAACAATAATTATTCGATTTATTTTTGCTACATACGGTATTATATTGATTCTTTCGCGGACAGATATCAAAACACTTGATCGAAAATATCCGGATGTCCTGTTAGCGTTATATCATGTCCTTAATCCTGACACATGATACCGCTATGTGAATTTACTCATTTACTCAACATAATGGCGACGGGACAGATGTGTGTGTTCGCCGTCGGAGTTGCCTGTGCTTTATTTTCAATTGGACTTGCTATCCCGACGGCATACAATGTCGGTATCGGTATTGCTGATATTACTGGTCCGGCGGCTGAAGTTAACATGGTGAGTTTCTTTTAAATCAGTACTTTATCATGACTAAACATTGTATAACACACATTCGTATCATGTACAACGATTCAATTGAATCAATTCATGACAACCGTGCTATTTAGAACAACTTGAACAGTTAAAAACGTGTGATCATGACTTATATAGATATGGAATACACAGATATCATTTAAATGTGAATAACCGAGTAGCTTATGTGTACAAGGACATTCTTTAATGAAAATTCTGCAATTTCTATTTTCGAATAAAACGTTGAATCTTTACATAACAAACTGTATTCTACACACCCGTATTCATATTTTAAACCAAACAAACTTATTTTTACACACCGTTGGTATTCAATTGCTCGTACATGACGGGAAAACCGATATTTTAATAAAATTGTCAATACATGACGCTGTATATATTATATTTCATACACATGTGTATTGACCTTAAAACTACCCTAGCTTATAAATGGTTTACCAAAATACATTTGTATATCTACGACTTCATCATTATCCTGTATAGCGTTTTGATAATTTGTCGTTGAATCATATGACACACATATTGTCCTTTGATTTAATCGTACGACAATCATACGATGGTAACACGACAATACAATAACAATTGTCGTATGAGAGCTTGAAACATTCATTTATCGTATTTTCTTCGTTGTTTGTCGTACGACGACGTACATGATACTGTCTGACGTTTATAAACATGTCCAAAACTTTACGACGAGGATATCTTCGATAGGATTTCTCGTCGTACCACGGATGGACGATATAGAAAAGGCATACAACGACGTACATTATTCCCAAAATGTACATCTTAGACTCGTCGTAAGTCCGTTATGAATCTGGCCAGAGATCTGAAACTAAAAACTATGTGTAGTTCAACCCACAACGTAGATGAACCACCGAAATCAGTTTTTGGGAATGATGATGCAATTTTGTATTTCAAAATATGGCCATAGTCCCAGCACAGTCCTCGTGATATGGCTAAATGCTCGGGATAGGGTCTTGTTGAGTTTAATACTATCTGACTCGAGTAATGCTTCCAATTATTTGCACGGGCTATGGTTTACATTTAGAACTAAAAGTTTGTGCTAGGGAAATGTTCCGAGTTGAGACACTGACTACATAATCG
Source organism: Spisula solida (assembly GCA_947247005.1). Classification (NCBI taxonomy): domain Eukaryota; kingdom Metazoa; phylum Mollusca; class Bivalvia; order Venerida; family Mactridae; genus Spisula; species Spisula solida. The sequence goes on along the minus strand of OX365944.1, from coordinate 54,711,005 downwards.
GTCATCGGTCCGGGTTTAATCCTCGAGATAGGGTGATAGTTCACTTTCAAGGCACCTTATTGAGCAATGTCATAAGTTCGATCCTCGGTATAGGATGACGTTTATATTGGTAACCTAAGATATAAGGTGGTGTTATCTATGATTATTGTGACGGACGTATGGTAATATGTTCCTAAACTAGTTGGATAACAAGCGAAGTTCATAACGGTTAAGAAACAAGATACGAGGTTGCCTTGTATCGCTCTGTTCGATATGACGACGACAATAGTGGCTGATAACATTTAGTAAAGTGCAGAGATCTTGACGTGATCCTAACCTTTATGCATGAATATATTACAAGGTTCCTGCGTTGATATATCAATTTCCGCGAGCAAATCCTGTAATATCACATCGAGCGTCTTTTTGAAACTCTCCACGTATGAAAGCATACAACCGTTATAAATATTATATAGACAAGATATCAGCTGAGCATTTTTCGCCTCGGCGATGTACTCCGGATCGAAATTAATGAGCTCCGGGAGGCATCGGGAACATTGTCCTCGTGGTTTAGAGAAATTTCGGGGAAGTCATAAGACAACATGTGTACATGGGAAGGAATCGGAAGCCCTCACTTATAGAAGTTGACGAACAGGTTAAAATCCCCGTAGTACAGATCTATACAAAGAATGTGATTCAATCTTATCGATGTCGTGCTTTTAAAACATATCGCGTGTTTGTTATATAAATGTGTACCATTGTCATGCGTCCACAACATGCCGGTAGTTAAATATTCATCACATTGAAACCACGGTATGACCTTCCTTAAACTTACAATCAATGGATACATATATACTACAGCTGCTTTAAGTAGGTTTTTGTTCAAAGCAGGTGTATTTTTAGGATATATGATTGGCTAAATACACTAAGAGGCACTTATAACTGTGCAGTTTTCCATTCCTAATAACTTTTTTGTTTGTAAATATTTGTTAATGAAATTTTGTGTAATTGGTTGTTAGTCGACGCACCACGTAATCCAATATTTAAATATTACGGTTCAATGAATATTGCCCATTGGACTGTGAAAATATCAATTTAACGAATTGCACGAGAAAATCGTGAAACAGCGGGAAATAAAATTACACGTGGTAATTTTCATTAAATTCATGACCCGTTAACCCAATAAAACACAAAATAAAATATGTGTCTAGAATGACGTTGTGACGTCGGGTATATCAACACAGGCGTCTCTATGTTACTGTTGGCATATAATTAATTTTGGCGTTCCAATAAGTAAAAATATGTGTTATGCAATCATTTAAACCCCTACAGGTATTTGGAGCCATATTCTACCTGACTGTCTGTCCTTTCATTGTTACAATTTGTCAACGTCATTTCTCTGCAATGACTGGTCGGATTTCAACGTATGTGGATACGTGCGGCATGTTATGCTAGGACCAACTGTCACTGACATTGCCCTTCAAATATGACGTCAATGCGACAACATTGCATAGCTTAAACGCCCAGAAGGACACGGTCTTAGCTATTGGAAAACTGTGCGTTTTAAGCCGGGGCAGATTTCGTGAATTCACAATTTTACGCAACGCTTAATAATGTGCTAGCGTTTCCTAAATCTTTTGTGTTTTGAAATGAAATTTACTAAAACATTATCACACATCTTTTAACTACACTTGCTGCAAATTTCAACAAAATATACCCACTAAATACTGAGATAGTGAGATTTGAGTAAGTGCACAGTTATAAGTGCCTCTTAGTGTACATGATACTATTGCCCGAATAAGGCAGATGGGTGCTCAATACAGGTGACTTCGAAAACATGTTTGAATGCATGGACTCGTAGCTGATACAGTAAACGCCAAGTTACTCCAAACCTAAACGAATGTGTGTCGTTCAGTTTTGGCTAGAATCCTTATACTATATGTAAGTGCATGCTGCTTATCAAAAAATAAAAAAAACTACACATATAGTTTAGTCAATTCAACGGCTTTTTGTGGATAAGGCTTAAACAGCGTAGACAGACATAATACAAATATATTTTGGATATTACGGGCTATGGAGTCCGTAAAGAGGTATCATAACACGGTTGTTTTCAAATTAAGAACTTAAAAAAACTAATGTAGGGGATATACGTCTTTGTAAGTTGTAACCACAAAAACATGTATTATTAAATCTTCCTTGATGCACAATGAATTATATGGATTGAAGTGTTATGTGCTACAATGTAATAATTTCCGTATTTGTATTGCATATTTCAGATGGGATATGCTAACCCGGCACAGACCAGCCATGGTATCCACCTACGACAGTTCAGTCGGTCGTTTGTATTTGAAGACAAAGCTGGTACCAAAGTTTTGTTCATCAATATTGATGCTTGCATGTTCTCCCAGGGAGTTAAGCTAAAGGTAATGCAATATTTGTAAACATGTGAGTATTCAATCAGTGTAATGCAAAATCTCCATGTTTGAGACTTACAAAACATTTTAAGCATTTTTTGTTTTCAAAATTACATCGGTCATCAATGTATCAGGTTTCTTTAAATCCGTTTATTTGTGCAGCCATTGTCATAAAACATTGTCGCGAACATATTCAAGACTGAACTTGGTCGTGGTATTGTTCGTGACAACTGCATGGACACTAAATACTGGATTATCGGAATATCGGATTATCTGTAAACCGGATGATTAAAAGTACAGGTATTTTCATAAGATATTTTAAAAGCTGAAAATGTCCCTAAAAACCGGACTCCTTGCGAACCTGAATTCCTGTGCCGTACGTATCGGCTTTTTACGTGGAGTGCTGCCTTCCATGCCCGATGTTTAGTATCTTTTTGTAATTTTCGCCTCGTTCATCCAGCTTATTACACACCTGTATCATAGGTCTGGCAACTTGACTAACCCCTGGCGTATGAGGTTATTGTTTGCTGTATATTTTTATGCCCCCGTATCGATAGATCGGGAGGCATAATATAGTGATTCACCTGTCCGTCCGTTCGTCCGTCCGTTCGGTTAACCCAAATTGACTGTTTCTTCTAGTATCAATATGGCTTGCTACAAAGCTTCCATACTTGCATGTATGTTGTATATGAACACTCTCCACATGCCTGTATCACCTGACCCCATTTTGGCCTTCACCTTGACCTAATTTTGGACTTAGACTTTTTGAAGGGCCAAATTCTTGGTAAACCCAAATTGACAGTTTCTTCTAGCATTAATATGGCTTGCTACAAAGCTTTCATACTTGCATATACGTTGTATATGAACACTCTCCACACGCCTGTATCACCTTACCTCATTTTGACCTTCACCTTGGCCTAATTTGGACTTAGACTTATTTATGGTCAAGGCTTCCACAGGGGGCATAAGAGTTTATTGAACGCAGTCTTGTTTTTTTACAGATTGTTGATGAATTGAAGAACAAATATGGCGGTATATATACTGAACGTAATGTTCTAATCACCGGTACCCACACACATTCTACGCCCGGTGGTTTCCATCAGTATCTACTGTATGACATCACATCCCTGGGATTTGTTCAGGAGACGTTTGACTCGTTGGTGACAGGAATTATTCTGGTACTCACATTTTACATGTCGTACTTTCTCATCTGGTTTATTGGTACAATAGTATCGGTCCACACGGTGCCCAAAAATGAAATCCAACTTATGCAATGCTTACCATTCACATATTACAGCATACACACTCGCTAATCCACATAATTCAAAGCTCCGTGAAGCCATTGTGTGTCGCCATTTGTAAATAGTCGAGGTAAACTTCATACGCCCGTACCGGTCCGTACAGATAGTATCAATGAAATTAAGAAATTTTGTTTTGTATCTGCAATGTTGTTCTTTCATTTCTAAATAGTAATATTTTGGCGATCAGTTGTGTTTAATAGAAAATTTTAATGAGAAATACACACCACTGTCTAGAAATACCATGTTACGAGTGTGTACGCTATAATATGTGAATGGTAAGCATTGCATATGTTGGATTTTCATCTCCGGTGGTACAGTTTGGACACCCCGTACCAACAGGACTTTTTATTTGTTTTATTACGTTCTAGAAAGAAGTTATAAACAAATATACCGACAAACCGTTGTGAGATGATTAAATAATACCGCAGTTTTTACATATTTCATTTCGATTCCAAAATGACTTAAATGTGTGTTTATATTTGAAGTACATACGTGACAAAGAAAGCACGTAAATCCTGTGCATCAGCTGTCGTATTGTCCTAATTGTGGTATACTACAAGTACACGTGAAACCACAGACACATTATGTGGCTTTGTCTATATCGGCAATTCCGTGCGCTAAAATATAATCTTTAATTTGTCGTAAATGGTATTGAATAAATCACACGACATATCGTATTTGACATCTTTGGATATCTCGGCTTTGTTATAGAAGCGGTTATATTATACAAGTACATGTATATACGTAAAAGGCACAGTAGTACAAATGTATTGTGTCAGAAATAGGTCGTATGTTTTAACCTATTTCTGTTTCCATGACCAAGTTTATGCATTAAGACAAACCAAAGTGTTAGCTTATTATATCGTAAGTATCCGTACAATCCACAGGAAACATCACTTTGTAGCTTTAATGTCAATATATGTCACAACAATGTTTGAAGTATGTATAGACATAACAATGTTAGTGATTCTTGTTAACATAGGAATGTACATTCATATTGTATCTGGGTACTTGTAACATACATGTATACTTAGTACAAGTGCCCTCGATGTGATTTAAAGCGACGTTGATCTGGACTATACAATTAGACCAGTTCATAAGTTGCCATTGCTAGACTAACATCATCGTCGGGCTCCATGTTTGCCCAAGTTTGCTAAACTACTAATCAAAGTGTAGTATAGATGGATAATACCATAGGTTCCGACGATGGATTAACATTGACACAAGTCAATTAGGTAGAAAGTCAACGAAACTATCCATTCCTTACATATAACTACGTAGAACCGTCACTGTCACGATCAGGGCCCTGTGGTGGCATGTCTGAAGGGAGGGGGTAGGTGGGATTGAAAGAAAAATGTAGAAGTATAGCGATGTTGCATAATTGTCAGTGCTCTTAAACTGGTTGCAATTCTCTGTGCTTAAAGACCCAATACATAAAGTCATACCTCACTATTTCATATTTTTACCTAGAGTTATTGCCCTTGGCTACAATTTGGCATCTATTTCAGAGTGTGGATCGAGCTCATGCGAACATGAAGCCAGCAAATATTTATGTTAACACCGGTGAGTTACTGGAGAGCAACATAAATAGGTCGCCTACAGCATATTTAGAGAACCCACCAGAGGAACGTGCTAGGTAATATGTCATAAGGATACTTTAATAAGACCCCATTATCTGTCGTTATATCATCATCGTTTATGTTACACTATATACTTAATAAATGCATCAATTTACGACTTCCTTAAGTGAACGCTATTTTCGTCTTCCAACGAATTCTGACACCTGTACTTGAATAACCACTGATGTATGAGGATGTTGACCGCAAACAATCGACATACAAACAACTCCATGAAATATCTGAATAACTAGACATCTACAAGACTTCGTAGTATTGAAATGACACGCGGATAGTTCGTTACATCCAAAACATTCTTAGGTGCTCTTACATCAAATACTTATATTACCTTGTGTCGACAGATATCAATACGATGTGGATAAGAATATGACAGTTCTGAAGATAATGGACGAGACGGAAACCCCTATTGGTATGATCAGGTTAGTGACCCGTCATTTATACAAACTAGATGCTCACAAACTACGAGTACAACAATACTATATTCCCATTAACTTTGTTAAGTACAGTCCAAATTTGATAAGATAGAAACGGTTTGAATATTACAAGAGGCTATAGGTACTGAGAGAAACTGTGTGTCAATTACTCGAAAGCTGTCAGATTGAATATTAGAAAAAATGATATCATTTCCTTATTACGCTTTTTATCGTGAGTGCCTTAGTTGTATTCCAACAAACACAAAAGTTTTTCCTGGAATTGCTGCATATTCTAATCATATACCGGTATATTTCAGTTGGTTTGCTGTACATTGTACCAGTATGAACAATACAAATGGTCTAATCAGCAGTGACAATAAAGGTTTGGCTGCCTTAATGTACGAGATGGACATCAATGGAGACGCCATACTTCCAGGAAAGGTTTGATGATTATCATGTTTCTTTTCTTCATTCTGTTTTGTTTCATTGTGGGTTCAAATCAAGCGACTGGCGTACTGTACAAGACTAGTTCATTCTCAGTGTGACCAACCCACCTCCACTTCCGTCGCTTTTTTGAGTCTACGATAGAGATCTGCTTGGTTTGCCGCCACAGTTTTTGATTTGTGATTTTATCTGGCCACCTGATGTGTAAAATCTGTCGGAGACAGGTATTAATGAAGACTTGGACTTGTACACTATCCTTGTGGTTTGTAATGGCCGTTTTTTTCGTCACCTGGCTCTTGTTCCGTTTTCGTTTGACTGACTTAGACGGCAGACTTTCGGGACGGGATGCCGAGTTTTTGTAGTTGCTAGATTTTTACGTTGGACATTGTCTGTGCCGTTTTTAGCTCCACTATTCGTAGAATAAGGGGAGCTATTGCAGTCAACCGAGCGTCGGCGTAACACTTTTGTTAAAGTTTAGGTACAGGTTTTTTAACCTCTTATATTTTCAAAGTACTTTGAGATATTGCTTTTATACTTTGCATACTTGTTCGCCATCATGACCCCAACCCATAGGCAGGTGTAGGTAACTCTATCAGGTATTTTTTTGAAATTATGCCCCGTTTTTCTACTTAATGCAAACGTTAAAGTTTAGGTACAGGTTTTTTAACCTCTAATATTTTCAAAGTGCATTCACATAATTGCTTTGCATACTTGTTCACCATCATGACCCCAACCCCTACACAGGGGTAGGTAACTCTATCAAACTTTTTGTTGAAATTATGCCCCCTTTTGGACTTGGAAATGGAAATGTTAAAGTTAAGGTACAGGTTTTTTCACCTCTAATATTTTCAAAGTGCATTCACATATTGCTTTGCATACTTGTTCACCATCACGGCCCATAACCAATACACAAGGGTAGGTAGCTATATCAAGCATTTAGTGAAATTATGCCCCCTTTTTCTACTTAGTACAAATGTTAAAGTTTATAGGTACAAGTTTTTTCACCACTAATATCTTCAGGGTGCATTCACATATTGCTTTTCATACTTGTTCTACATCATGACCCCAACCCCTATACAGGGGTAGGTAACTCTATCAAGCTTTTTTATTGAAATTATGCTCCCTTTTGGGCTTGGAAATGCAAATGTAAAAGTTAATAGGCACAAGTTTTTTAACCTCTGATATCTTCAAAGTGCATTGACATATTGCTTTGATACTTAGCATACTTGTTCACCATCATGACCCCAACCCATACACAGGGGTAGTTAACTATATCAAACATTTTGTTGAAGTTATTCTCCCTTCTGGACTTAAGAATGCAAATGTTAAAGTTTAGGTACACGTTATTTTTGCACAATAATGCGACTATTTTCTGTTACATGACGTTGTCGTTATTTTAGTGCAAAAGTTACGTCACACACATCACATCACGTTGTAGATTTAGACAGATGATATTGATCAGATAAAACAACACCATCATTAAGTGATAAAAAGTACAGGTGTATTTATTTTAACATTTTGTGGGCAAATTTGCGACTTTATATTGTTCAGTATCTTGCCGTTTAAACGAAATAAAATATGAATAATGATGTAGAATATTTTATTTTTTGCGTTATAGTCATCTTTAATGTTATGATATATGCATTTCGTTTATTCATCCTTTCTGTTTCTTTGAATTTACACGGTGTTCTGCCTTTTATCTGCTATTGATAGTACTGTAAAACTATTTTAAAATTGATAATTTTGCTAATTGAATCAGCATTATATTTCTACGAATTCATAAAACGCTAATTCGCATTATAACGTCAAGTATCGCTATTTTAGTCAGTTTCGCGCCGTAGCTAGACCTAGCTCAATAACTATAACTTTTACAGTTTTTGTAAAGTGCGCGGAAAAATCGTGTTACAATGGGACATCATATTTTATCACCCGCGTGTCAATTAAAACATAATCACTACGGATAGTGTAATTCATTCCTCACATATGAAAACGTTAGGTTTTTAACGGTTTCTTTTCTGAATAGTTTGATATCTCATTTATTAATGTGTCTTCAAAAAAGTGCCTTGTATGTGTTTATGTTTTCTGTGCCTGGCTGGCTCAGGTGGGCATTGTGCCTTGTGTGTTTTTTATGTTTTCTGTGCTCGGCTGGTTAAGTTGAGTGCTGCCTTCCCGTGTGACTTAATATTTATAAATTTCCGTGGTATGTATATATTAGGAGACGGTAATTTACCAGTGGCCAAATGCCAGTGGTTTAGCCTCTTTGTATGTCTCCCAAGTTTCAGATCGATACAACAACATTGTCTTTACATTCGTTTCGAACCGTCTGAGCTTTGTCTTGATATTGATAGACAAGATTGGTCCACACAATCCCCATCATTTATAAATTTTAATTGGAATTTCGGATATACGTATGGTTCAATATTGATTCAAACACATTGTATTTTAGGGCGACTTTGTGGCAGCATTTGCTCAGAGCAATGAAGGAGATGTGTCCCCAAACACAAAAGGGCCTCACTGTTTGGATACAGGAATTTCATGCGCTAACAACCGCAGTACATGTAATGGACGGGTATGTGTTTTGTAAAGTATTATTAACTACATGTATTCTTAAAATATTCATCATTTAGAAAAGAAACGATGCACGAGATAGCTATAGACTGATTATACAAACTTTAAAATCATCTTAATTTTATAAATGCATGGGTATATAGTATGCAATCGGGCTGACTGATGTAAAAAGCGGTTTTACACCATAAAAGTTGCACTTGTGCCCAAGTAACGGTACTGTAAATAAACTAGGACCAGTAATAAAAATCCTTGCAAATTGAAGTGCCATGGAATCCTAGTTCTGATTTAACGTGATGAAGATAAACATATCACTGACTTAGAAGCAGAAGATCGTAAGTACAAAAACGATAATTAGAGAAAACAAAAAAAAGGTCTGAAAACTACCCATTACTGATGGAAAAAAACAAGTTTTTTCAACTTCAGTTTAATCAACATGACCTGTTCCGAATTTTATGAAAATATGCTCATAGGAAGCGCCTTCAAATATGTATGAGTCTTATAAGACCTTCTTATTCTCAACCAGCGATAAAGTGATTAGCTTTTCTGCAAAATTGCTTGGTATATCACTTTGATTTCTATCAAATACAAGCCAAATATTGAACGTAGTAAAGAGCTAGGTCCCAAGGAATTCTATAACATCGTGTTGTACAGCCACATATGATTCATGATGATTCTGGTTTTCAGAACGAGATGTGTGTTGCATTTGGACCTGGAAAAGACATGTTCGAGAGCACTCATATCATTGCTCAGAAGCAATACTTGAAAGCCAAGGTTAGTGTTAACATTTTATTGTTGAAGATGAAAAAGACGAGAGGAAGCTGTATTTGGAGAACAAAGATGCAATACTCTTTGGTCTTTGTTTAAAATATGTAAGGAGGCAATGACGAACACTCGATGCACATGGTGTCCAAAAAGAAAGTATGCAGTTTCAGTGTATATTTATAATCTCTTCATTCTGTTATCGTGAAGCATATTTGCACATGTGTAGACAAAACATGTAAGTTTTTTCTGGGACTAGATTTAAGATAATAACTTGGATAATTTTTTAGAAAAATATAAATTTACTGAAATTACCAAGGTAAGTATTTTGCCCGTGACGTCTATTCAGTAATCTGTGACGTTTTCAAGGTGTCCACGCTTCTAACATTTCCCTTCTTGCACTTCTTTTAAACTTTTGATAACAATTGCGCAGGTTTCTAAACTGATGTTCTTACCTTCTCTTGCGATGTTTCTCGTGAGCATAGACGTGTCTATATGCTTAGTTCTCTATACTAGCGATTTCACATAACCCCACTAGAAGAAGTCGCAATGATTTAGATCCAGGCTGTTGGCGGGCCATGTCACACCACATTGGTATTTCCTGGAAATTACGTTGGATCTAACTGTTTCAAGGAATTCATCTAATCCCTTATGTACAATGTGTGGCCCTGGCACATCTTGCATGAACTAGGCATCATTCTAAACAATTAATCACCTGCGGTGTTAAAAAAATGAGCTGGTTTAACAGACAAGTAACGGGTTGAGTTTATTTCTTTCTACTGTGCTATCTTAATCGCTAGTGTACATTCTAAAGCCAACAGACACATCTATGCTGCTGAGGAACATCAAAAGAGAAGGTTAGAAGATCAGGTAAGACACATGTGCAAATGTAATTGCTAGTTTCAAAGAACGAGTGCAAGAAGGGAAATGCCAGAAGGCGACACGCATCGTGAAAACGTCGTTGATTACTACAAATGATGTTAAGGACAAAATAATGTAATTTTAGAAAATTGTCTTTTTTCTAAAAATTATCCGGGTTATAATCTCAAATTGGTCACAGAAAAAACTTACATCTTTTGTCTATACACGCGCAAATTTTTGATGCGATTGCAGATTGTAGGGATTTGATAAATAGACACTGAAAATGTATACTTTCTTTTTGGACACCCTGTAGATGTATGCAGTTGGCATTAAAATTGTTTTAAAAGATTAGCATGTACAGAGTGATTCATAATATCTATTTGATACGACAAACTGGGCATAACCAAAAAAAGCTTTTAAAGTTTTATTTGATGCCAGATATTATATACTACTCAAACTTTGATAAGGGTCAAGAATTTAATAATATATTTTGAATTGATTGTGGGCAGGTATCAATTATTTTTCATTGTAGTAAGTACATACATGTTACTGGATAGCACATATGTCGTTTACACAGCCAAATGTCATGGCGCTTCGCACGAGAAGCACGGTGAATGGCTTACACACGAAAAACAGGTGGTTGAAGTACATGCACCCGAGGGTACATGTCTAAACTGAACACTTGGTTTCATTGTAAATTTGCTCTCCTTGATAACACTACAAGAAACTATTGCGAATGAACGTGTTAGAAGGCGTCTGAGTGCAGATGAAATGAACAGAGGCATCGGAATGCTTGAAGCAGGATTCAACCAAAGAGAGATTGCCCAAATACTGGGTGTGTTACAGAGCGTCGTCGGAAGGATGTGGCAACGGTTCCATACACACGACAATGTCATGCATCGACATGGGGGAGGCCGCACAAGGTAAACAAATGAGGCTCAGGACCGTTTTATCGCCGTCCAAGCTCGCAGAAACCGATTTCAAACTGCCTCAACCATTCGAAATAACTTCCAGAATGCCACTGGCGTAAGACTTCCCACCCAAACCGTGAGTAATAGTCCCCACAATGCTGGAATGAATGCTTGAAGACCAGCTATTCGCATCCCTCTTCAACTTCCCCACTTGGAAAAACGTCTGCAATTGGCCCGAGACCATGTCACATGGATATACCAAGACTGGACAGGTCCTTTTTTCTGACGAGTCCATGTTCTGTGTCGATTTCACAAACAGGCGGTCCAGAGTCTGGAAAATGCTCAATGAGCGGTTTGCACCTGTTTGTGTGGCTGAGCATGATCGGTATGGAGGGGGTTCGGTTATGGTTTGGGCTGGAACCAGCGTCCAAGGGAAGACGGACCTGCACTTCTTTGAAAACGGCTCAGTAACAGCTGTTAGGTACACTAATGAAGTTCTGGACGCTTATGTTTGCCCGTACGCTTCATTTTCATGGACGTTAACGCTCGTCCACATAGGGCTCGTGTGACCAATGAATACATACGGAATGCAACAATTGTTCGCATGGACAGGCCTGTTCGATCCCTGGATTTAAATCCGATCGAGCATATCTGGAACATGCTTCAGGTAGCGATTTCAGCTCGTCCTCAGTCAGCTTAGAGAAGCTCTGCTAGAGGAGTGGGCCAGAATCCCGCAGCACAAAATTCGTAAGCTTATTACCAGTATGCGAAGGCGATGTCAAGCAGTTATTAATGCACGTGGACACCATACACGTTACTAGGAGTTAATTTCGACCAACAATTACTCCTTAAAACTGCTGCTTTCATTTTTTTTATTCTCAGCCCATACCAACGAAATGTCGTTATTCAACCCCTACCTCATCTAAGCCGTCGTTACGCTTTAATATTTCGTTATTTTCATGATTTCATCTATTCGATAGATACAGAAAAGATGTATGCTGAATTTAAATCCATTAAAACATGTTCCATCATATCAAACAACAATGATACAAAGGATAAATATTTGACCCTTATTAAATTTTGAGTAGTATATACATACTCATGATCAGGATAACGGTTTTGCATTGTTGTGATGGTATTATTGGAACATGACTTTCAAAGCAGAGCTACTCCATATTACACAGCCTACTTGTTGTCCATTTATCTATTTTTAGTCCATATAATATAATTGAGCGGGTCTCCAGGAAAACCTGCTATTTTGACAAAAATATTAATTTCAAGATTTTCCATAGTTTTACAGGAAAATGTTAATTAACCAATTGCAAAAGAAATTATGTTAAAATCTTCAGTTTTACGGAAGTTACAGCTGTTTTTGTAGAGTCCCTATTCGGACATTTTTGTGTGACGTCGCAAACGTCATTCAAATGTTATTCGACTAACTGAAAATTTCATAATTACACCATTTGATCAATTCTTGACATAAACTGTTCAAAATAGTACAACATTTTATAATTATGTTTTACTTTTTAAAATATATATCAAAATCGAAATTGTTTGCATTCAGAAAAAGGCCACTACTGTTTTTAACAACTGACGCCTCGTTTTTCTCAATCGGAGTACTTTTCTGAAATTGGTCACCATAGCAACGAAGTATGTGATTTCGACATAATTCATAGGAACATTTAAAGCTAAGATATAGTACTATATCGGTCAATTACTTTTAATAGAATCAATAGATATGAATTTTTCCTTATTATAGAGCTTTATCAAAACCTTGTTACATATAGTAATTACATAATGTCAATATAACAGGTTTTCCTGGAGACTGGCTCATATCTTTTGATGAATAAATCAATCAATATTTTTTTACATTAATATATTTTAAGAAGATTTTTTTATTGAACAAATATATGTTTACCGTATAGATATATTTTAAGAATAAATATATATTTATTGAACAATAATTTTTTCTAGGATTGAAAAATTATTTCGGTATTGAACAAATATTTCTTTTATACAATATTGTAACACTCCACAAGCCAGTTGAGTACTGCCTTCCCTGTCCAATTTTCTATTATCTTTATTCAATGGATATAAATTACAGTGTAGCAATACCACGTGGTTCTTGGCTACAAGTCCAAGTAGAAATTTGTAAACATTGGAACACAAATGTAGCCATGAGTATTTTATTTCTTCATTAATTTCTATAAAATATGCGCCACGCTAAGTGGAACATTATTTTCTTTCCATGAAATATAATTTTTTTTTCAACGGCTGTGCCGTTTTGTCCATTACCCTGTGAAACCGTAGAACGTGTACGTTTCACAGGGTAATGGAAAAATCGGTAAAGCTGCTGAAAAAGAGGTTATATTTTATGGAAAGCAAATAAGTTTCCCCTTAGCGTGGCGTATATTTCATAGAAATCGATGAAGAAATAAAATACTTATGGCTATTTTATTTTTCAATGTTTTCAAAGTCCCTATTGTAACTGTAGTCAAAAGTCACGTGGTATTGCTACACTGAATTAATAAATTGATTTGGTTTGTTTCAGGCATTATTTGACCGAGCAGATCAGATGTTGAGTGGGCCTGTAGATTACCGACATACCTATACAGATATGACCAAGCAATCAGTCGGAGAGGTTTGTTATAAATCAACATATATTTCATTCATTCTGAAAGCCGTGTTATACGTCTGGTGCTGTTTTATCAATGCACTTAGGGAAATTGTAAACTTACGTTCAAATCTAAATTCTGTAACAGCTTCTCACTGAGGTAAAGGATTATTCAATATCAATTAAGTTTGAGTTAACAAACTTCTACAAACCATATATGTTCCTAAATGTGTAGGTTTAAAAGTTAAATTCGAGCGTAAGTTTAAGATTTCAATAAGCGCTTTAATAAAACAGTATTCTGGTTCATTAAATTGTCTTGCTACCTTACCACGCTATAATTTCCTGTCTGACACGTGTATTTCATTAACATTGCTACATGTTTTGTATATGGCTTACACGTATTTACCGAGACATTTAAGATTTGTATAACGATCTACTAGTGTATGAATCTGGCGTTGTTTTGTTAATGATGACGTGGTAACCTTGGTAACGTAGACAAATATTAACAAGTAAGTTGTGTGATATATAAAGCGTTATACTTCTTCTTCCTTGTGAAGTAAACGAAGTGTTGTGTTGCTGACATGGTACACTTGTATTTTTAAATATTTGATAGTAAAATATTATGGATATTGCCGTTATCGTTGGTTCGAATCATGGCGGACGGTTCATAGGCCATTAAATGTAAAATCTAAAATTTGTATTCCGATTTGTATTGGCCACGTCTTCTAAAACTGTAATTCAAGCCCATTTAGTGAATTGTATAGGTGACTAGTTAGTCACTCAAACAATCCAAATTCAAACAAGTAATTAAGAATTGCAAGCAATACAGAAGTCCCCTACCGGTTTTAAGTCATTTTTCAATGTTTCTGTTGCCATAGCAACCACAATTATGGTCGGAATCTAAATATTTTTGACGTGCATTATCCCCTTATTGCCCCCTATCCACATACCAAGTTTCATAAACCTAGCTTGGAAACTGTTTGAGTTATGTCAGGATCCAGATTTTTTGACGGACGGACGGACGGACTGACGGACGGACGGAGGGCAAACCTATAGTCCCCTCCGGTCAAAAACCGGTAGGGCACTAATAAGAAGTTGGTTTGGTTATGCGATTCTCTGACATTGACAAAGGCCATGTCATCCATATCTAGGGAAGTCGTCAGTCGGTTTCGGACTTTTGAGCACGTTTGACTTGGTTGAGATCAAGATTCAAGGAAGATACATTTGTGTAGCCTTTGCATGCGTCCGTCTATGTGAGTGAGTCAATGTCTATATGCACACCATTTGTGAGTCATTAAGAGTAAAAACCTTATCTTATGTAGGGCAAATCGACCTGTAAACCAGCAATGGGTTACAGTTTCGCTGCTGGAACAACCGACGGTCCAGGAGCGTTCGACTTTACGCAGGGTAAGTTTCAAATCTTGTTTGCACATGCGCTGTATCAGGTGATTTTGTATGCTTATCGTAAATTAATACGTAATAATATCAGTTTCGCACTCCCCTCAAAATTTCAGTTATTGCTGCAAAATTTGCTGTTACCTATTATTTAATCAAGTGTTGGCCCATACTTAATAGAGATATGCTAATATCGTATAAATGTAACTGATAAACCACCATGGCAGCCTAGTAGCCGAATGTCTACCTTATGTTTGGGAGCTTGGCGATCGCTCTGTGACCGCGTCACATGCAGTACGAAATATACAAGTGTACTTCCCCTGCTTGGTGTTCATTGGTTTCCCATCTCTTATAACATAATGGTGATGTAGAACACGGGGTGAGATGTCGAGAATTGTAAAGATAACTTGAAAAGTTTATTTCGCAATCCACCCTAATAAATGTAAATGTTTAAACTAAACGAGCGCCACCCATTAGGTGTTTGCTTGTAGTTTGTTAGCTACTTTCATGAGTCAAAGCATTCTGTAAAACATAAAATATGATCATAAAATTTTATTGTTTAGGTACCAACTCCACATCTCCAATTTGGGCCTTTGTGAGTGGATTTCTACAAAAGCCTTCTGAACAACAAGTAGCCTGCCAACACCCCAAACCAATACTCCTGGACACTGGTGAAGTAAGACACTTGGTTTTTTAGTTTACCATTGACTAGATTCCGGTACTATAAAGACTATCATGTCACATTATCCCGACACTGGACCAACCAACAACTACCTGAAGCTTCTCTCGTATTTTTTGCGTCAAACAATGTGCTATCTAAGATAATTCTAATTCCTATTTTTTGCATGTTTTATTTGTTTCTTTTGAGTACAATGCCGCTTATAGAATCAGTTCATTATTTTGTAAATGAGACAAGACAAAATCAAAGAAATGATCAAATATCAAAATCTAGTGAAACATAAATCTAATATTAACACCCATACACTATTGTTAAATGATACTTACTTCGATAAAATATTCCTAAAAAAGGTTAAAATTCTTCGTAAAATAATAATTATTATTATAATGGAATTTGGAAAATGAAAGATATAGTCTAAACGAACTGGAAGATCTAAGACATGAATTATAGATCAATGTATTGTCATTGATGCTATGTGCAAACCATCACACTAGGCCATGTGATAAAACTGATCGAAAGCACTGCTTGTTCAACTCACGTACAAGCACATTATTTCCTGAAAAAAATGTTTTACGGCCTGGTAACTATGACATCGACTGATCTACGTTCATGTCTATTAAAGTGGATTAAATAACGAGCTCTATTATACTAAGAACAATGTTTTGTCACGCCTTCGTTCTCACAATTTGATGCAAGCATAAACGTTTTATTAGGGTAATAGTATTTTAACGATACTGTTAAGTGTTTAGTTACCTTTAGTCACGTTATGTTACGTGCTTATCGGAGTTCCTGTAGTCGTACCAACCACGCCATTCTAATTTCCTTGATCGTTTTTACAACTTTTTAAGGTCAGTAAAGCACACGTGGTAGTGGTATATATAATTGGTGTAGTTCTTATTTTTTTCCAATTGTTATTGGATCAACTGGAAAAATCAAAAGAAAAAATTGTATTAAAAATATAACACGCGTACCGTTGTCATAGTTTCGAATGTGCTTAATTCAATAATACTTTACGTTTGTCAAACAAACCTAATTTCAACAATACCTAAACAACGGTGTTTACATATAACTAACAATTAAAGCACTATAACAAATTTTCAAAATCAAAGCGTATGTTTGACGCATGCCTCTGAATACATTATAGTCCAGGAGCCAGATTTCAAAAGAGGCTTAAAATGGATTTTCATTTACCCCATCTGGTAGAAAAAGTCTGTTGGTATTTTCGAATAATATAGACATTCAAGCTTTAGAAAAAGGTGGATGCCAGATCTGAAAGTGGTGCAGATTTTTTTAACAGGGGCAACAACTCTTGCTATCCAAGAAATTTACGAAACTACCCGGTAACCTATGTTCTAGTGTGGAGTTTTTGTTTATATATGTATTGCCATATATTTGCATGGATATTGTTCATTTGATAATGTGCTTCAAAAGTACATACAACACGGACCAGTTTGAGGTCAAGGTCAAGGTCAGTGTAAGGTCAAAGTGTGAAAAATAGCTAAAAATGAATATTTACTCTATATTTTTCTTTGTATAGCATGTAATTTCAATTTAATTTGGTTATAAAAATGATAGTTATGTTTGTTAGTACATATTCTGTCAATATAGGCCATTTGTTTGATTCAAAATATAAAAATATTGTCAAAACAGCCATTTTATGCAAATGCATGTTGGCCGAAATGGCAATCTTACGAAGACCCTAGGCATTCTGTGATCTTATGTGATTTTTTTGTTTACGTATGTAGTGTCTTATATTTACATTTATATTATTCATATGGTTATATGCATCAAATGGACATACGCCTAAGACAAATGTGAGGTCAAGGTCAAGGTCATTTTAAGGTCAAAGTGAACAAAATAGTTGAAAAAATAAAAAAATGAGATTTTCTCTCTATTTTTCTTAATATAACATGTGTTTTGAATTAAATTTAGGTAATTAAAATGATAGTTGTGTTGGTAAGTAAATATTCTCTAATGATAAGCCATTTGATTAATTCAAAATGTATCATTTTTGATAAAACCCCTGTCATTTTATGCTTTCCGAGCTGGCATTCATACGAAAACCCCTGGCATATTATGACCTTATGTGATTAGTTCGTTTACGTATGTTGTCTCTCATATTTGCATGGATATTGTTAATTTGATTAAATTCATCAAATAGACATACACCTTAGACCATTTTGAGGTCAAGGTCAATGTCATATCAAGGTCAATGTGAAAATATTAGCTAAAAAAGTACAAATTGATATTTCCGCTCTACTTTCCTTATTCTCGCGTATGTTTTAATTCAATTTTGTTTGTGAAAGTGATAGATGTAGTGGTTAGCAAATATTTTCTCATTATAAGTTATTTGTTTAAAAATATATGTTAAATAATTGGTAAAACTGCCATTTAACGCAAATTCATGCTGATCGAGATGGCATTCTTTAATTGCTAGCTGCTTTCAAATACATGTACACTTTTATTCAAATATGAGTTTTATTTCTGTCAGTGTTATTAAATGTTAGTATAAACATTGTTACATAACTCAATATCTTACTCTTAAGTGGATATAAAATGATGACCACTTTAAGGTCAAGGCCAATACCATTTAAAGGACAAATTACAAATGCTTGAACAATTCAAGTTTTGTCTCATTTGTTCGTTACATGTAATATGAAGCACTTTGGACACTGTATTTTGTTTGTATACTTAGGTGTGTAATTCTTTCAGCTGGAAACATTATGTCACCATCTTTGATGAGGGATTATACTGCTTTACATACGCCGATCGGTCGGTCTGTATGTCGGTTATGATCACACGGTTTCTGAGTAATACCCTACCAATCCTTGGTACTAGGATCCTCACCCTTGACACATTTTATAGAACATTAGATGAATTTCATTGGTTATGAGGTCAGTAAGTCGAAGTCTGTACCCCTTAAGGTCTGATGTGTCGGTACTAGATGCTGGTGTGTATCCGATGGACCTTGACTGACTGTACACGATGGTGTTGAGTATCTCACAGGGCCTGGAATATCTGCATTTAGCGACGATTGGTAACCCTAATGATCTGGTACATTTGGCTGCACTGGGTGGTGATCCTAGAATAACTGTACAATGTATTAGTGAACACCCAATAGGGCATGGGATAGCTCAACACAGTGATAGTGAGTACCATCATAGGACATAAGTACCTGTACTTTGCCGTGACGCATCTCCAATAACGCCAGATGTATGGCTGTACTAATTGGTTGTGAGTATCCCATTTGGCATTCTATAGCTGAACTCTGTAGTGGTACGTAAAATCCAGAATGACTGTACCAGTGATAGGTAAGTACCCCACTAAGTAAAGTTTTCATTGTGATAGGAGAACATATGAATTTGATAAATAGGTAGAGAAACTGTTAACTTACTTTTTACACCCTGTATATACCAGGCTTTGTTAACGTTCACACAGTATCAAACAATTTTAGGCTCTAATGCGATGAATGGCAATACAAGTCGATGCAAAGTACTCAACATGACTTTGAATAGCTGTACTTGCCAATGGTGAGTACCAAACATGACGTGTGATTGACTCTACTTCGATGTTGGGACCACTCCTTACGGCCTGGTATGGTCGTAAATGTGCGGTATCTATCACGCAGGGCCTTGTGTGTCTGTACCCTGTTGTGGCGAATACCTTTAAGGGTATGTGATGGCTGCACTTGTTGTGATTAGTATCCTGTAGGACCGGGGACGACATAATTATGTGATGATGTGTACAAGACTTTCGCTGTTTGATGGCTTCTAGAGTATTATATCGTGGTGTATAACAAAATACAGCCTTAGGTGCTTATACTCAGCGTTGGTACTACTTAGTCTGGGATGACAACATTTATATACAGTGGTAAGTAGTGGTTAGGAACTGGTGTTGCACGAGTATATTCCTTAGAACCCGGTTTGTCAGTACTTGGTGGTGATGAGTACCACAAAAACTTGGTGCGGTTGTATTCAGAGGTAGTGACAACAGTGTAATATATATGGCTGTTGTGTGTGGTTGTGATTTCATTGTATACAGCTATGCATGTTTATACTCTGTTCTGTTGGTTACCAAACAGGGACTTATAATTAAAGACGCATTCACTGTCAAAATTGCTGCTTTACATAGTATGTACCCGATTGGCATGGGATAGCTGCATTCAGTGATGGTAACGTGTCCGGCATGAGATGAATACATTATTTAGTGATGAGTATCTCATAGGCATGGAATGGATATACTTTGTTGTGTTGATCATTAGTATCTAAGTTTACCTTCGGTGTCTTTACAATATAGTGATGTTTTGTATGTAACAGATAGTGTCTAGCTGTATTCTTAGGTGTTATCGAGTACATTACGGTCTGGGATGATTATATTCTCATGTGGTAAATACCTTCTTTAGTATAGGTTGTATGTACATTACAGTGGCCGCGTGTGGCATATGTCCATGAGATGCATATTCCTTGCAGTGATGTGTACCCACATTATGCTTCTGATATCTGTACCTTGTAATGAAGCGTACCACATAGTGTCTTAAATGTATGTACCCTGTATTGGTGTTTACCACATAGGCCCTGAGATGTCTGTACCAGCTGGCAGTGATTTGTACCGCATAGGGTCTAAGATGCATGTACTTGGCATTGATGCTTACCTCATGAGGCATATGACTTATATACTTACCGGTGATACTCTGTAGGGCATGGATGGCTGAATTATGTTGTGGTGAGTGTCACATTAGGCCTGATATCTCTGCACATTGCAGCGGTGAATATATCGTTGCCCAACGGAATAGTTGTATTATGTGCTGGTACGCACGCCATTGGGTCTGCGTGAATGTTTCTAATAGTAACAGTGTTCTGGATAGCTACGAATAGAAGATGATAATGGGTTTTCTCAAGGGTCTCGGAATCCTATATATACCTGAGTTAATTGATACATGTAGTTTGTATCATTAAGTTTCAGACCCCCTTTGAGTCAATGGTGTATATAAAGGATTAACGGCTGTTACGAAAACAGATAATTGGTTGTTTTAACATCAATGAGTAGTGTATACATGCGTGGACTTCATCACATGGTTGTTTAGTCAGGTTAATGTAAAGCCAATTGCAATTTCATACAAAGTGAGGCAAATCAAAATTGCATGAACAATAAAATGTACTGTTGACCTAAGATGACATTGATCATGTCAATAGATTAAGGGAACATTCTACAAATAATATAAAGTCCATAATATCTATACAAATATATGATTATATCATTATAAATATATGTCAATTTTGATTGAAAACGACTAGTACTACGAATGCAACAATACCAACACCCTGATACGTAAAATGGCTATTTTAATACCATTTTTAATTAAACAAATAACTTTTACTTATATGAAAGGAGAATATGTTCTTACCCACATATGTATTACTTTCATAACCAAACTTTATTCAAAACATATGTCAAAATAAGAAAAATAGAGAGGAAATATTAATGTTTAGCTATTTTTCACATATTGACCTTGAAATGACCTTGACATCAAATTGGCCTAAGGTGTATGTCCATTTGATGAATTTAATCAAATTAATAATATCCATCAAAATATGAGACACTACATATGTTAACAAACTAATCACATAAGACCATAATATGCCAGGGATGTTCGTATGAATGCCATCTCGGAAAGCATCGAATGGCTGTTTTTTTTCAAAAACGAAACATTTTTAATTAATCAAATGGCTTATCATTAGAGAATATTTACTTACCAACACAACTATCATTTTAATAACCTAAATTTAATTCAAAACACATGTTATATTCAGAAAAATAGAGAGAAAATCTCATTTTTTTTATTTTTTTCAACTATTTTGTTCACTTTGACCTTAAAATGACCTTGACCTTGACCTCACATTTGTCTTAGGCGTATGTCCATTTGATACATATAACCATATAAATAATATAAATGTAAATATAAGACACTACATACGTAAACAAAAAAATCACATAAGATCACAGAATGCCTAGGGTCTTCGTAAGATTGCCATTTCGGCCAACATGCATTTGCATAAAATGGCTGTTTTGACAATATTTTTATATTTTGAATCAAACAAATGGCCTATAATGACAGAATATGTACTAACGAACATAACTTTAACGTTTCTAACCACATTGAATTGAAAACACATGCTATACAAAGAAAAATATAGAGTAAATATTCATTTTTAGCTATTTTTCACACTTTGACCTTACACTGACCTTGACCTTGACCTCAAACTGGTCCGTGTTGTATGTACTTTTGAAGCACATTATCAAATGAACAATATCCATGCAAATATATGGCAATACATATATAAACAAAAACTCCACACTAGAACATAGGTTACCGGGTAGTTTCGTAAATTTCTTGGATAGCAAGAGTTGTTGCCCCTGTTAAAAAAATCTGCACCACTTTCAGATCTGGCATCCACCTTTTTCTAAAGCTTGAATGTCTATATTATTCGAAAATACCAACAGACTTTTTCTACCAGATGGGGTAAATGAAAATTGAAATTCTCGTCACCAGCTCCTAGACTATTAGCCACCAATGCCATTTTGTGTCTGTCTCTATGGGTCGCATGTTTTCAGAATGGTCAAAGTTTGTTATCAAATCAGTTGAAATGATCTCTTATATTAATTTCAGTCTTTTTTAAGAACACTATGAAACATTATTCGTCAGAAAAGAAGACATTGTTGGCAAAAATAAGTGTTCAGTACCAAATATGTATTAAAATTGCGACCAAGTTAGACACCATCTTGGAGTCTAGAGCGTTATGAAAAAGAAAATTTGTAAGAAACGGATTTTCTAAATGTTCGGTCATATGGCCAACTTCTGTTCAAGCTCAGAATTTGAATAAATCGCCCTCATCTATTAGGCTCGACTAAGTAAAATAATCTCATATGTCAGTGCTCTGTCCATAAGGTAACAAAAGAAACCGTGAAGTATCTGTTACATTTTGGAGATGAAGTATCGTTCATTCAGAGGACCAATTCGACATCCAAACAATCTCTTACTCGATTAGTTAATTATGCCCCCCCATCTTTGATGAGGGGGTATATTGCTTTGCACATGTATGTCGGTCGGTCGGTCTGTCGGTCTGTCGGTCGTATAAATGGTTTCCGTTCAATAACTTACGAACGCTTCGCCCTAGGATCTTCATACTTTGGATATTGGTCATCAACAGTAGATGACCACTATTGATTTTGAGGTCAGTAGGTCAAAGGTCAAGGTCACTGCGACCTTCACCATTTCTGACTATTTAAATGGTTTCCGTTCAATAACTCAATAATGCTTTGACCTAGGATCTTCAAACTTTACAAGGAGGTTGGTCAGCCCCCCGATTGGTTTTGAGATGAGTAGGTTGAAGGTCAATGTCACTGCGACCTTCACCATTTCTGACTATTGGGCTGCCATTTTACAAACATCTCTTGTTTTTATTTTAGTGTTCTCGTAAAATTTTACATTACGAAATCGCGAAATTGTCATTAAACAATAAATCTGCAAAATTGTAGGTTCACGGAAGTTACTGGCCTTAAAGTAGAAATATGAAAAAAATGTTGATACATTAACTATGACGTTATCAACACACAACCCAGACGACGTTACATCATTACATTCCACAGGTTATTGTTAAATAAATAATAATATCTTCCTTCTAGTTCTAGTGTTTATTGAGCTTCAAAGGATGAAATACTTTTCCATCACGACAACAAATAATAAGCATGATAATAATAGAAACAATAGCATGAAAAACAATCATCCAAAATGTTAACAAGTTATCAATAACCCTTCCCCCCAAGTTGGAGGTATAATAGTCATGCATGATTTGAATGTGTGTGGAAAAGGATGACTGCTATCTGAAAGTATCATAGGATTAATTATTAGTTATCTCCCTCCCTAGGGACAAGTTTTTAAGGGTACGTGAAAAACTTATTAGAAAGCAAACAAATAACATCGAGAAGCAATAAGCTAGTGTCCACACATAGCACAACAGTCTTAGCATTAGTCTGAAATGAAGCACACTTGAAGAAAACAAAAACACATGTTCAAGTGAGGCCAAAAGTCTATGAATCAAGTCATTTCTGATTGCAACCACGACCAGCTCGACGTGGTGGTAACAGTTCCTGTGAACCAGCAGTGTTGTGTGACTTGAGGCGGCTGAGTGCGCGTGGGACTTTAACCAAAGCACGTCCATCAGTTGAGGGGACAGGTTGCTGCATGGCAGGCTTATCCGGAAGCATCATGTCGCTCGACAGGTCTGCCGGTGGATCCATATCCAGGGATGGATGTACAGGAGGTTCCATGTCCAAACGTTGTGGTGGTGTCAATGGCTGCAGCGACACTGCAGGGGAGGGGCACACAGTCTCCATACTGGTTGGATTCGAGGTAGTCATGGGTACAGGAGGCTCAGGATTGGAGGGCAGGATTGCGGATTGTGATGGTACCGATTTAGCAGCCACAGGTGTATGAACTACCGGTGAAGGCAGAGCAAAACTGTCCCTGATGGGCTTCCTCTGGAATGGGGTGAATTTGCGTAAGTGCTGGCGGTTGCGCAGAGTGACCCTGCCTGTTCCATCTACCCGTACCACATACTGGTGATACTGGCGAACCTCAACGATGGTGCCAGTACGTTCCCAACGTCGCGGGTGATTGCCAGTCAGGTTCTGAATGAACACGTGATCTCCTACCTGCAGTGGCGGTAACTGATGAGTGTGCTCGGTCCACTTTTCATGCTCCCTAGCATGTCGCTTCGCTAGTGCCATCTCGCGATGTGACAGTAACTCAGTCCATGTTTCATGTGGGTGATATCGACCCATCAGGATTGGGATGGCATCCCGAATGGGACGTCCGAACAAAATCAACGCAGGGGAAGCCTTTGTTTCTGGGTCCACTGAGTTCCTATATATTAACAGAGCCCGTTGAAACTTGTCCGTGTCAAGAGACCCTGTAGCTGTAGTGTTGTCTACCAGCATGCGCTTCACAGTCTTCACAGCGAGTTCTGCCCTACAATTGGCATGAGGGTTAGCAACAGATGTAAGTCTGTGTTTGACTCCCCAGGTCTTTAGAAACTGTTGGGTTTGTCCGGCCGTGAATTGCGGACCGCCATCAGACGTCAGCTGCTCCGGAATCCCGAATGTCACAAATGTCTCGCGAAGACGTTTAACTAGCCCTTCTGCGCCTGACTCTGACCTATACACCATGGGCCAGTTGGAATATCTGTCCACGATCACAACATAGTCCTTGCTGTTATATGTGAAATAGTCTGCACAGATCATCTGGAATGGGTAGTCTGGGGGCATAATTTCAGATGGGGGTTGCATCGGGTTGGATTTGGCCATCTGGTGGCAGTGTAGACATTGGTCTCTTACTCGGGTGATGTCGACAGTGATGTCTGGCCAATACACAGAGTCAGCGGCTCTGGCTTGCATAGCGCTGACACCCTGGTGGGCTGCATGCAGGGCGTCAAGCACAGGCTTACGGAGCGCAGGTGGTATCACGATGCGTTGACCCAGTAGTACTACACCATCTACTACACACAGACTGGAGGTGAACCGGTGGAAGGGCCGCAACTCCGACGGCAAATCTCTGGAGTTTTCTGGGAACCCTGTCTGTAGTTGGGCGACAAGTTTGTGGAATGTGGGGTCTGACGCTGTAGACTCACGAACCATGTCCCATGTAACAACCTCAGATATCGAACTCAATGTACTGGATGCTGCCAAAACAGTCGCCATGTCATTAGCATCATCAACATCCTCTGTTTGCTGGTATAGGCAGGCAAACGAATCATGACCACACACTGCTGTGCCGGCGAGTGAATCAAGTTCCAGTGGGTCACCCGGCAAATGCAAACGTTCAGCATGCCCTGCAGGGTATCTAGAAGCAGCATCAGGTCCTAGGTTCTTCTTGCCAGGGACATGTACAACAGTGAATCTGTATCCGAGTGTCTTTTCCTTGAGATTAAGTAGTCTCCTGTTGGTGATCTCAGTCAGGGATCTGTCATTCAATATTTGAAGGAGCGGTTTATGATCTGTGGCTACAAGGAGGTCTGTGCAGCCAAGCACATAATACCGTGTCTGGTGGAGGGCATATACCACAGCGAGAGCCTCACCCTCTATTGGAGCGTACCTGCTTTCGGCAGGATGGGTGAACCTGCTACCGACGAGGCACAACTTCCAGCCATCAGGACAGCAAGCAGGAGTTCTAGCGGGGCACTGACAGTACTTCTGCATCAAGAGGAATCCAATGCCATCAACAGACCAGTCAGTGGCTAGACATGTCAGACGAGAGGGATCAAACAAACGAACACCGTCTCTCATTTCCTGTATGATGACCTCTTTGGACTGCTGGAATGCACTAGTGAGTTCCTCGGTCCAGTGGAACTGGGTGGAGGGTTTGAGGAGAGCTCGGAATGGCTTCATCTGTGTTGTCTTGGCAAAGGCATAGGCACCCTGGTTGATGAGCCCAAACCAAGCTCTGGCACCCGTGATGTCTGTCGGTACTGGGAAATCCCGTATGGCATCGAGAAACTTGGCACTTGGTCGAATATTGGTGGGGGTAATGGTTAGTCCCGCGAAATCCACAGTGTCTCGAGCAAATTGGAATTTCTTAGGATTCAATGTGATACCATTGCGAGCACATATGTCAAACCAATCGCAGGCCTGGAAGAATGCAGCCTCGATGGAGTCAGCCCACATACAGGTGTCATCGACACATTTGACCTTGTTGTCAAAATCAGAGATGATGGCTTCAAACCTCTGGGTGTAAGCATCACCACTAGCCAGAAATCCTTGAGGGGCCACCTTGTACCTGTAACGTCCCCACGGTGTGATGAATGTCGTGAAATGGCGATCTTCCTCACGAATTGGCACAGAGTGGTATCCATTCCAGGCATCTGTCACCGTCTTCTTCGTATTTTGCGGGACCCGGTCAGCCAGATGAAATGGGCTGGGGACGTGGTGCGTCTGGCGTACAGAGCAACGGTTGAGTGGTTGCAGGTCAACCGTACGTCTAGGAGTGCCGTCCGTCTTGCTAGTGACTACCATTCTGGAGCACCATGTCGTTGGTGTGTTTGGGCTAACCCGCTCGAGCACACCGATGCGAACATCTCTCTCAAGGTCTGCATGCACCTGTTCCTGCCAATGGATAGGGACTAGGGCTGGCTTGTGGATGGCTACGGGTGTGGCATTGGGATCCACATGCAGTTGAAGGGGTTCGCACGACATCAAGGGCAGCGGCTGATGCTCACACACATTAAACACAGAGGCACCATAGTAATCAAGCAACCAGTTCTCCACTTCTCTGACATTGTCCTCTGTAGCCCCCAAACCAGGCGGCAGTTCAGTGGGTCTAGGGGGTGGCTCCATTTGACGTCTCGGGCATGAGCATACATCATCACTGGGGTCTTTGGCGGAGGCGACATAATCTGAGGATGGATCAACATTGCAGTTGGGGAAGGTCTGGTGGATGACTCCGAGTGACACAAGGGCTTCTCTGCACAGAAAGGCTTTCTCTATGGTGTCTGACACATAACATAGCAATCTGGTTGATCTGGCGGGCGCGGCCAAATCGGTGGTTGCAACATCCAGTGCAACAGCACCGATCACACCGAGGTCCTCCTTGATGGCCCCACGCATCACAAGCTTCACCGGAATTAGGTCCTCCCCTGTCATACCAAGATTATGTACAGACCGTAGTGGCATTATCGAACTTTGGCAACCTGTGTCAGCCACCATTGACATAGTCACAGACTTCAGTTTGGAAATTTCAAGCTTTCTATTTCCTAACAATGAGTGGTCCTTATGAAGTGGTGTGACCTTCACTGTTATCACTGGGTGTGGTCTAGAGGGTCTAGGGATCCATTTTCCATCAAACACATGATGTTCCAGACGTGCTGCAGACGCTTGATGCAGAGATTGAATGGTCTGGGGTCTGATCTCTGCTGCTGTGCACAGCTGGTCAAAGACATAGCCACTGTCATTGCATCCGTTGTCTGTGGTTGAGCCAGTGGAAACTTGATTCTTCGGAGGCTGTCTACGACCCACACTTTTCTGACAGTTTTTTGATGATGAGTCACGGTGGCCCCATATACCACAACTAACACACTTTGTGCAAGATGATGTGAAATGTCCCTTTACCTCACACTTGTTACATGTTACTGTCCATGCTTCACAGGCCCTGGCACGTGCTTTACGATCATTCCTTTGGGCGTGTGCGGAACCACCACATGCCCAACATTTTGTCCCTGCTGGTGTGGGTGGTTTCTGTGGAGGACGCGCGACACCCACTGCACCCAGAGAATCTCCTACCGCACTCCTAGTCACTTTGCCCTGCTCCTTCTGCGCGATGAAAGACACAGTTTCATTAAGAGTACGATCAGTCTTTGGGTCACCCAACAGGTCTGACAGGATCTCTGGATCCGCAATACCCCTAATCAGATTGTCTTTGATGATCTCATCACTGTAGTCGAATACGTGATTACAATCTTGCTCCTTGCATGTTGACTTGTATTGACATAAGGCGGCCTGACCTCGAAGACCGGCAAGAAACGTGCGAATTCCCGTACCAGGAGACTGAGTCATTCGATTCAACTTCATGCGGTGGACGAGAGTGCTCTCTTCCTTAACGGCAAGTCTCTTGATGGCACTTAGGAGATCGTCTTCCCTCATATTCGCAACATCACCCTGAATGTCCCGCATTAGGTTTGTACGGAGGTCTGCGTCACAACAATAGAACAATGCTGTGGGGACCATATCGTCTGTGATGGACATGCCCACTCTGTACATTTGCCACTGTCGTGTGAACGATGACCATTGGTCAGGGTCGCATCCTGTGCCAATCACTGGTGAGTCTAACTTCAGCTTTGGCGGAGCTTTTAGTACTTGTGCTGGATGGGCGGTCCGATCGTGGATCTGCAGGGTTGCAGTGAGCCCAGCTGCAAATTCTGCTGCCAGGTCCTGCGATTTCCAGTCGCAACCGTCCACTGGGCACTCTAGCGTAGGCATGCTGGTTAGTATTGGTTAGCAGTCATAAATAAATAATAATATCTTCCTTCTAGTTCTAGTGTTTATTGAGCTTCAAAGGATGACTGCTATCTGAAAGTATCATAGGATTAATTATTAGTTAATTGTATAAAGTCTAAATCAATATTTGGGATTTTTAAATTAATTGCTGTCTGAACGTCATAGTTTCTGAAAACATATACTACAACGATGTTATTTCCGTGTCTTCTTGGTTACAACATGTTAGGAAGCATGCTTTGATGATTTCACAGAAATTAATCGAACACTTTGAAGAAAAGGTTCCTTTTTGCAGATTTGTTATTGCGCTAATAAAAGACAATAAAATCAGATCACAGGCAGTTTAATGTAAGAATTGTATTTTAATGGTTATCAAACGTTTATATCTAATTATATTTTAAAGAGAATACATGTACAGCGTTATCCCAACAAAAACCGAGTGGAATTGTTCAGTTTGTGATCATTGTTTAGTCTGAAAATACTCTTAATTCCTTTTAAAAATGCTTCGTATATCATCTCTATATCTTAACATACTTATTTTTGGTTAAAAATACGATTTAATTGCATATTAGTCATTTATACTAGTGTGTATTCTTATATCTTAGATAATGGTGTAATTATGTAAGGTTAATTTCCCGTATTGTATAGTCCGTTTATTCAGGTCTGTCACTTGTATACAAACATTGCAATATCATAACATTGTATTTTTATTGTTTTAAACATTCTAATTCTAGAAAAAAAGGAGAAAACCAATACCTTATTCACTAAGCCACATACTGATACACATAAGATATATTAAAATAATACATTTATACGAGAATTTGCAATGTTTATATACACACTGTTATCTATGTTAACAGGTGACTGACCTGATTAAACGCGTTATAAACATATTGTTGATTTCAGATTGAAAAGCCTTATGCGTGGGAGCCTTCCATTGTTGATACACAGATCCTTCGTGTGGGACAGTTGATACTGATCGCCGTTCCTGCAGAATTTACGTAAGTATTGTACAAGTTCAATAGTCTGCACCTACAGTAAGATTCGAAACAATATATCTCTACGGCACAATTGCCTAGCAAGGCGAAGTACGAAATCACGAGACAACTAACCCGGCTTATCGTAACATCTCTATAACTGTTTGCGCAAATAAACAGTATCAAAGCATCAATCAGTATCTCTTATGTGTGAATATTTCCGGCTATTTAACTAGATATCAATGGACACTGTTAACAATATGTCAGTCTATGCCGCGAATCACCTAAAGCTGACTCTCGCATACTTTACCGTGAATAAAAAAATAAGTGCTAGTAATTCATAAGACTTGTAGTACAAGTTGTACATTTCTATTTTAGGACGATGTCGGGAAGAAGAACACGAGATGCCGTTGCTAAGGTACAAACACACACAAACATCTCAATAGCATATATTCAAGTTCTTATCTTTTTTCAGCTGATTAACTTAAGTCCGTATCAGACTGTTTCTTAAAATAGATTGTACAGCGTATCTTTCTAGTCAGGATGTAAAATGCCGATGTACCGAGGGCTTAGAAAAAATAAATATAACATAAACATAAATAAGACTTTATAGAATAAGCAGTACTTATTTAGATCTACGTCTTTGATAAATGAAATATCGTTTTGGTTCTAAGAATGTTCCAAAGATTCAATACTTGCCATCCTACTTTTCGATTCTACCTAACTCAGAATGTTTATTTGGTCCACCTTGTGCTATTCTGTGAATGTTTCTACAATGGTCGATTCGTTCAAAATGTGAGATTATTACACTGTCATTATGTTTTATAATATTTGTGTTTAAGGTTTTGAAGGAGAATGGATTTCCGGGTGAACCTATTCCTGTTATTGCTGGTTTATCTAATGACTACGCTGATTATGTAGTAACTTATGAAGAATATCAGGTGAATATTTCATATTGCTTTCAATATTCTGTTGATCACTGATAAGTGTTAGCTATGAATATGCTGTTCATAGAAAGTCTCATCGCATGCACTGAATTTTCTGTGATGCAGGTTTTTGTTGCTGATTATTTGCAAAGTGAACACACCAGACGCTATACATGTATAAATATAACAGAATAATGTTTTTTTACTTATGCACTTGCCAAGTATCGCTTTCGCACGTCCTGGGATATTTTCATAACAATTCCAACACAAACAAATGGCAATGTAATTACGATGTATAAGACAATTTCTGGTCAGTTCGTTCGTTTTTTCGACTCAATTTTAAATATTTGAAATATAAAATTGATGAAAAGTAATTAAGGCACAGTTGACAAAGGTAATTCGAAACATTCGTAGTATTAAAACATAATGCCACCTTGCTTGTGGAATATAGTCAGTGTTTGTATTTACAAAAAAAGACCACACATTTATAAGCTATGTTTGCAAGTATGCACCAGTAAATTGCCCCGAACCACAGGGAAGGGCGGGTAATAGCGGGTGAATAGTCCCGTGATTATACCTCCGATGTCCCCGCACGTGGGGAAATATTGTAACTATATGAGGTATAGGGCGCGCTAAGGTGGGTCAATTTGCGTGTGTTTTACCATCTGCATGACCCTGTGCAGCAGGGATTTTACCAGGGGTTTGGAAATGCAAA
Organism: Spisula solida; assembly: GCA_947247005.1. Lineage (NCBI taxonomy): Eukaryota > Metazoa > Mollusca > Bivalvia > Venerida > Mactridae > Spisula > Spisula solida. The sequence continues at coordinate 54,679,374 of OX365944.1, read as the reverse complement.
AATAAAAATCCCCGCCCTTACCTGGGGTTTGGGGGCCGTAGCTTCAATTGACTGGTGCATATCTATCTTTGCAGCAACAACGATACGAAGGAGCATCTACCATCTATGGACCACACACTCTGGATGCTTATATTAATGTCTATAAAAATCTCTCCAAAGCAATGATCACCGTAAGTCATTCCATTAATAGTGATAGATTGAATCTAGATATTTATATAACTGTTTGTATGTAGACTGATCAACCATGATGACAATAAAACATATTGGTAGAATGATTGTAAATGTGTGAAATATTCATGTTCTCCTTTAGCTCTACTATGGAGTGATTTTGTGTTTTAATTACATGTAGTATTGTAATAAAATGTACGAATGTCCATTAATGGGGTATCTAAATATTAATGTTACTGTCAATGACTTCAAGTATTAACTTGTTTAAGTAAGAACATCACGCCAACTATAAATGTATGACACAATCTGGTTCATTAATCACTAACGTTATATATTTTAATACTAAATACATTATGCTAGACAGAATAAAAGCCTGGTGATTGCCATGTAATTATTTTCCTTGGTACTTCGTATTTTCATAAGACTATTTGTATTAGCAATATTAGTTGGTCAGGTCATACTGAGATTGCCTGTTGATGCTGGAAATAATGAGACACAGCGAGTTCATGGATGACAGCACGGTAATTTATTGGTTTGATAAATACAAAAATACGCTAAACTCGATATAGAGTCGTGATATGAATTCACCAGTATATCTACTAGTATTAAACAAGTAACGTAATTTTGCTTCCAGAAAAATTAATGAGTTTTTCTCTGAAAATGAGGAATATATAGTTGCTAACTTAACGCTTATTCAAATATACTGACTCTCTTAGAGGCAGTGTTGTGGTATTTCAAAAGAAATATACTAATGATTGAGACAGAAAATAATATTTTACATACATTTATTTTGAAAACAAATTGAGACTTCAAGAGTGTTTTCATCAGAATGTATCATTCAAATATCCGAAAAACCATTTTCAGTGATATTCAACAATTTCAACCGAGTACTATATAATTTTTATGCTTTCTGTACGTATACTTCTTTAATGAACAGGGAAGCCCGGTTGCACGTGGTCCAAATCCTCCAAATCTTATGGGTAGTCAAATCGAACTTCTACCACCTGTGGTAGTTGACGAAGCAGGCTTTGGGAGCAACTTTGCTGATGTAACACAGCAACCAAATAAACAGTACAAAGCGGTAAGGAAAGACCAAGATAATAATATTATTGCTCATTTTTTTCATACTTACATGCTGGACAGTAAGTGACCTCATTCTGTACAAAAGAAACTGTTGGTCTGTCTAATATCTCCGTTATTATTTATCAACCAGACCGGCTAGCGCGGTTGATCTAGTGATCTCGTGGATCCTATGGGATATAATGACATCCACACAATCGACGTTTGATTCCCGGGTTGGTTACGTTATGTTTTTTCGTAAACATACTTACAGTCATAGCTTGCACACATATGTGTCAGTGTGTCAGTTATTGTACAGTGCAAGTTCGTTGATAATAGGTTACAGAAAGACGGTTGATGTCAAATGACCGACGTTTGTGACTAGAAACGGTTGACAAAACTGCGTGGAAGTCGTGTTCTCGGCGGTTGATCCAGCTAAGGTTTGAAACATTGGATTCTAACAAATTGGAACATAGGAATACATACTGAAGTGTGGTTTATACCTTCCGTTAGACAAAAAGGTTATCATTTTATAACAGTTTAAAGACTTTATTACATATGAACATAGCAAAATGTGTCCATGTGTACACACTTTTACATTCAAATATATATAAAAAAATATGTACATGTATGGTTAGTTGTAGATGTCCGACGGTATCATTAACTAATCTAGCATTGCAATGTACTGTTTGTTTTCAGGGTGATGTTGTTGTTGCCAAATTTGTTGGTGCAAATCCTAGAAATAACAGAAGGGTATGTATACCGTTAAACTGGTTTGAAATGTCCAGCTAAGTTATAAAACTATTCTGTTCGCTCAATGTTTGGACTAATGTGACTGTGCATCTTTGTATATTTGTATACTGCACATATAAACCATAAACACGAATGGTATATAGTTCTTACATCACACAAACTTCTGTAGTTCCATAGAATGATATCTCCATGTAATTTGTTTGGGGATACATTGTGTGACATTTTCTACAGTCATATTTCATATACAGTGGAGTCAGCTAATAAGACCAGTCAAAAAGTGGTCTTATTAGCGAATCGGTCTTAATAGCGGACCTTTTTTGTTCTAAATTTAATACTTTGGGACTACAACATTGCATAAATCTGCATGGTTTCGACATAATTGAAGTGGTCCTATTAGCGGAACTTCACTGTATTCATAAACCTTGCACTTTGTTTGTGCAGAAAAACACTTTCTGAATGTGTCTGTGATATAATGTGTGATAATACATTGAAATATCAACACAAATGACATGAAGCAGGTGTAGATCTACAGTTACATGTGCATTGGTTTTCGTCATCTCGAAATTCTGAATGTTTTCGCTGGTTTCCATACACGTTCACACGACACCTAAGTTATAACAAATGTGATAAGATGATTATTTTCAACTCAATATACCAGCTTAAATGATATGCAACTCTATATTTTTCCTTTTAACTTTTGTTTTTGCGTCGTAATAATTTTTATAAATGCCCGTGTGACTAGTTGTTAGTGAAGCGCTACAGTACTCATATTTCAACTGTTTGTTTGGACTTCCGCTTGGTTCGCTTTGATGAATTTACATACTTTGTTTTGTGCAGCTTGAGTCTACATTCCTGACTGTAACCTTCCAAGACAAAGATGGGAAGGAAGTGATTAGGTACACAGACGCTCATTGGGAAACACAGTAAGTAAAGATGCAATAAACACCAGACCATTATACTTTATAACTAGTTGCTACTGACATACTGACTTTGCTCTAAAGTGTGCGAATCTGTATTTCTGATGATATCAATGCGAATCACAGTGTCTTTGTTTCTGATGAGTATTTGTGCATCTCGCCTTTCAATACGAGACTTGTGCAACATTGTAGACGATGGTGTTAGACCTAATTTTAAGCTCAAATACAATCATTAAAACAATACAAATTTAGTCCATTACAATTAATCAAAACACAGTATGTATCATTTTGACCGGGACCACTTTCATGTGGAGCTAGCAATTTGCACATAGTTTCCTTGTTTCGAAAAAGCGTATATGGTGTTCTGTTGGATGCTGCTTTAAGCGTTGTCCTTGTGATATGTTATCGTCCTTGCGATTGGTTTGCTATGTCGTACTCTGGTTATAGTTGAACTGAGGCGATAGACTGTCAGAGTAGGTTTTCGTGTTTTTGTAGCTGTTAAATGTTCTTGTTCATTTTTGTGTTTATTTTGTTATGGTCATTTCGTGCATTCAACGTCTTCACGGGCTTCCTTGCTTTGCACTGATCTGTCATATGAAATGTTATCCCTCCTGTTGGATATTTTTGATTTGGATTACCCAATCGTGATATGACTATTTTGGCAATTACATACAAGTCTTAACATACAATGAGATTTAAACTCATCATTTTTTTTGCTTTCGGATATTTGATTTAGGTATTTCTCACTGTGGAATCCTATCATTCAGTAATAAGTAATACCATTTTCGGTACGAAACCTAATGGTCAGTCCGTAGTGAGCATGTATTATAAACATATTCATTTGTTGTAGTAAACCGATGGTTGCGTAACTATTTTTTAATATAAATACTATCTTACGACAGTACTATTCATACACACACTCGTGTTGCCTGACATGTTTGAAGTATGTGACTTGAAAATGTCCTGTTGTCCGGCGTGTTCCGTGTACTAGCAAATATATCTTCAGACAGTTTATGGTGTTTTATTCATATCAGTTTGACTTATATAACAACTCACTCTGTTTGACAGATTCCACTGGAAAAGCCACGGCATAGCTGAGAGTACTGTGACAATCATGTGGTCGATCCCAGAGGACGAGGCACCAGGGATGTACAGAATCACATACAATTGCGACCATAAGAGCCTTTTCGGTGGCGTATCTACCACCTCTGGTACCACTTCTTGGTTCCAGGTTACAGCTTCTAGTGCTAAACTAGACAAACTTCGCCTAAAACAAAAGTTCTATGGTAGAAAGAAAGAAAATGAAGTGAAGAAAGGAAAGAAGAATTTTTACACGAACGTGCTTGCGAAACTTCCTCTCAAGAACAACGCCATTAACGCAGCCTAGTTGTGTTATTTGTGTTACAGCAAAGTGACCTAATAAAGTATAATTACCCATTTATCAAGTAATTTTGTCGTCCTTAAATATGTTATTTGATATATTATAATCAATTTTCTTTGCCTATTATGATGATGTAATGAGGCTTGTAGTATTGGGTAATGGATATAATAGGCATGTCCTGAGTTTTTCTTGGAAGTGATGTATCGTTAAGGAGTACGCGCATAGTACGGCCATACCTAATAATTGAGGTTATGAAAACCTACTTTTCTCGAGATGTATTGGTTTACCGGAGTGTTGTAAACTAGATCACACTTGCTTGAACGACAATGACACAGAAGCTAGATAAAATTGTTCAGAACTCTTTCAGACATATATCAATTAAAAACTATACCTCTTGTGTGTTTTAATGGAATAACGTCTGGTTGTACACTTGGCTCATTCTTTCAAGTCCACTCACCACAAACAGGGACGAGCTATCTGGGGTACTAGTACAAAATGTATATATACACTTATCCTAACGTTACATGAATGGTAATGTTATTCAAGTATTGTCTATTACCATGTTTAGCAATTTCATGTTGAAGCACGACATACAGCAATCTCCAGTCGATAGATGCGTAATTACGGCACGCGGCAATATCTTGTACATACATGTTGAAGCACGATACGTTGCAAGCTCCTGTCCATCCATGTAGTAACACGACACGCAACAATCTCCTGTCCATACATGTAGAAGCACGAAACGCGACAATCTCCTGTCCATACATGTAGTAACACGACACGCGACAATCTCCCGTCCGTACATGTAGAAGCACGACACGCGACAATCTTGTCCATCCATGTAGTAACACGACACGCGACAATATCTTGTCCTTACATGTGGAAGCACGACACGCGACAATCTCCTGTCCATCCATGTAGTAACACGACACGCGACAATCTCCTGTCCATCCATGTAGTAACACGACACACGACAATCTCCTGTCCATCCATGTAGTAACATGACACGCGACAATCTCCTGTCCATTCATGTGGAAGCACGATACAGTTTCTTTTATTTTAGGTTTACGAGCTTGAAAAAATGCGAAGAGGCTCTTTTGGGCAATGGGTTGCCCACACAATGGCTGGCGAGCAACAAAATACTCATTCGTTATTTTTCCATTCTATCATCAAGACATATTTCTGTCGCCATGGGCTTAAATATCGAAGAAAATAAAATCATTTTCATCTTTGTTATCTCAATCATACACATTGTTTTATAATCTACTACATCACCATGTTGCTTCGTTTAAGGTTATACGCGCGCCTTTTATCTAACGATCAAATTTTCTCCGAAATATCTTAAAATAAAAGAAAAATCATCTAAAACGACATTGAAATCATAACAATGATATGTTACCAGGCTAGTTTTCAAAATACATGGCTTTCTTATCTAATGACCTACCATTGGAATTTGTTCATTTTATCTATTTCTTGCATATATGACACCATCAAGTTCATTTTAAGATAATATTATGTATTATATTGTACTACTTTTAAACAATGCATGATATTTTGTGTGTTCAATGGTCATTCCTATTGACATTAGTCACAATTTCGGCTGCCTGGTGAACAAATTCAGTGTTTGTACATGATAAATAGTTCCCCAACCAATTACCAAAAAGTTTGATTTTCAAGTGAATGTAAAAAAATATCGAACGATCGAACATTATTTAAGATTGGATAAAAGTGCATCCCACACACTCTTTAGACCTGGTGCATTGCGACTTATGTCTTTTCCGGGTTTCCACACCTTCAAAAATAAGTTGAGAAACTCACGTTCCGATGACGTCATATACCTACCAGTGGTTGTCTGAGAGTGTATCAGGAGAATTCCAACATAAAACTTAAAAACCTGCTTTTCAACTTGGTTCAATGACACAAGAAGTATGGTCAGTGCTCTAGGGAATATTTTGCGAAAATTTGACTCGTGATTTGCTTATATATACAACCATTTATATGCCAACAGAGACATTCAAGCGAAAAAGAAGTTACTATAGCAGTATAATCATCCGTATATGTAGAATGTTATTAGTTAATACTTAAGGCCATTTATGTTTTCGAAGAGAAATTTCGTCATGGATTTGTAGTCCAAAGTGACGTTGTATTGCTACACTGTAAATACTTATTAATTTTAGGTAATAAAACACGCAGTAATATCAGCATGAAAACATTCAGACAATTACTACTGCGCAGTTTTAGTGTATCCACGTATAACAATATTAATGTAAATGTTACATATTTCGATTATCTATGGCGTTATGGTAATCGCAAAGTACATAATAATTATTCGAGTATATATTACCTCCGACTTCGAGGAAGATATTAGATATCAATCCAGATTCGCAAAGCAATAATATCAACCATATACGACATTAATTATTAGATACAAATTTAGCGTGTGATATAGTAAAATATAGTGTTGCCTGGTTACGAAATCATCAGGATACTGTTTTATTAAATCACTTACGAAAACCGTAAGTTACGCCCAAATGTAAATTCCATATAATACTTTAACAACTATGAATTGTGATAAATGGATGTGCAATATAAAAAATGTTCCATTTAATGAACTTGTTCAAACCATACTATGTTTAATAATTTATATTGAAAACAATATCAAGAAATAAAATTTGAGTGTAAGTGTACGATTTCCGCAAATACGTACTTTGATAAAACAGTACCTTGCTGCTCACGTAATTACGTTCTTCTATTACGCTTTTTAATAGGTGCAGAAGTCCGATAATATTATATATAGTTTATTTTCCAATACATAAGACTTTACAGTCTATGAGCATTACAAATATTTACAATACAAATTTAAACATACAATGGTCAATTATATACCGTTACCTCTGATTTAAATGTATACTTGTATAAGATATTATTGTAAATGTACTTTCAAATTTCTATTATCTATTGCGTTATGGCCATCGCAAAGTACATTATGATTATACGAGTATGTACATGTATATATATGTCGGACTAGGAGAAGGTGTCAGATAATGCATTGTGCCGGTAAAACCAGGTTTTGTAGAAATATATATACATGCTCAAAAAAGACAAAATACCAAGAGATGTTTGTAAAATCGTATTCCCCATGGCAGCCCAATAGTCAGAAATAATAAAGATCAAAGTAACATTGCCCTGCTGAAATAAAAATCAAAAGAGGACGTCTACTGTCGATTCGGTGAATGCTTGCTGTCTCAATACACACCTCAAGTTGGTTTGAATATGCGATATGCAGTCCGGGACTCTTTGCTTAAGGGGCGAATGCTTTACCTACTGAGCTATTCATTAATTGTTTGTATGCAGCTACGTTCGAGCGCATTCTGTAAAATACTGGGACACAATGACGGCCGTTTACAGCTTTGTGGAGGTTTCATTCTACGGAGGTTAAATTGCGTATGAAAACGAACGAGGACAAATAAAATTGCCACCTTCTCCGAGATTGCCGCTCCTCAGAGGTGTCGTTTCGAGAAGTTATACTGTGGAAACGTTCTTTTAAGTATCAACTCCACATCCCCAATTCGGTCACTAGTGAGTGGCTTTCTGAAGTAACCTGTCAACACTCAAAACCAATCCTCCTGGATACCGGTGAAGTAAGACTCCGATGATATAAAGACTACTAAGCCATATTATCCGGACACCGTGGTAACCAACAATTACCTGAAATTACTCCCAAGTTTAGCGTCAAACAATGGAGCTTTCTATGATAATGTCTAACTACTATTAACTATTAACACTATCAGATATATTACGATGGCACAATCGGTAAGGTCGCGTTCATCTCGGTGCTATTCACCGTGGTCGTTAGTGGACGGTGGGTTTGAATCCAAACCGCCGGATGAGGGCTCATTAACGACTTTAAATGGAGCTATAACATCGTCATTTTAACGGCCAATATGGTATAAGGATTGAGGCGTCCTGGGATCGAATCTACTACCTTGTGTTGTGACGCCCTAACCGCTCGCTGCTCGGACAGTGTAGTACGTCTAACAATTGCAGTACAATTTTAACAAGACTTGTACTACGCCCATACAGTGACAATGGTCCCTTTTTCTGCATTAGTTTTATTCGTTTCTTTTGAGTACACCTCTACTTATAGAATCAGTTCATTTGTTGTAAATGAGAATAGACAAGTTCCAAGAAAAGATCAAAGGTCCAAATCTGGTGAAACATGATTCTAATATTAACACCTATATTTTTCTTAAATCATACTTACGCCAATAAGATATTCTTAAATAAAGGTTAGAATGTATCAAATAAGTTTTCTCGTAAATAAAGTGTTTATATTATTATTATTACTATAAAGGAATTTAGAAAAGGAAAGGTATAATCGAAACGAACGTGAATACCCTCAGAACTGTAAGTCATGAATATAGCACCATCGCACTAAACCATGGCATACTGCTTGTTCATCTAACAAGCATTTTATTTCCTGAAAAAAATGTTTCAAGGCTTGTAACTGTGACATCGACTGACGTACTTTCATGTCTAAAAAGTGGATTAAATAACGAGCTCTGTTGTTCTAAGAATAATGTTATACACCCACCTGTGTTCTCGCAATTTTGTGGAAGCATACAAGATGTATTAGGGTAATAGTATTTTAATCATACTGTTGAGTGTTTAGTTAACTTTATTCACGTTATGTTACGTGCTTACCAGAGTTCCTGGCGTTGTTGCAATCTCGCAATTTTAGTTCCTTTTTTGCAACCTATAAAGGTCAATAAATCACAGGTGGCTGTCGTATAGACAATTGGTGTAGTTAGTATTATTTCCAACGTTGTTGAATCAACTGAAATATCTGAAACAAAATGGTTATAACAATATAACACGCGTAACGTTGTCATAGTTTCGAATATGTTTAATTTCCATATTAATTTTTATCACATAACCTGCGGTCCAGGAGTGCCGTAAAGCCGTGACGTAAATATCGTTCGGCACTCCCAGACTGTGCAATAAATATTTAAATTAGCTTGACGTGACGTTAGCCAATCCATGCATTGATCCGTCAATGACGTCAGAATAATATCAACGCCGCCATGACGTCGCGCTCAATGTACGCTGAATTTTTGCTGAAACATATGCGGCGTACATCATACTTTTGAACAATATTGAGCGTTTTCTAAGGTTATGTGATAAATAGAATCTTACATTCGTGCTCATTACATACGAGTTTTATTAAAGTCGTCGACAAAAACAATATGACACTCGGCAAAGCCTCGTGTCATATCATTTTGTCCACTCGTTTAATCAAACTCGTATGTATTGAGCACTCATGCAAGATCCTCTATATATTGGTTAAACAAACATAATTTGAACAAAATGAGCTCTATGTATACCTGATCAAACCAACGGTATTTACATACATCTTACTATTAAAAAAACTTCATTATAAATTGTAATAATCCAAAACGACTGTTTGGCATGTGCATCAGAATACATTAGCCTCTATGGCCAATTTAAATCTCTGTATAATAATAGGTCACATGCTTTCAAACTGTGAAATTTTCGTCGGAAAACTACATTTCAGGCATAAATAAGTGTACGGTACCAAACACGCATTAAAATGGTGACCATGTTAGACACCATCTTGGATTCTAGAGCATTATTAAAGATAAAATTTGTAAGAAATAGATTGTCGTAATGTTTGGTCATATGATCAACATTTATGCAAGTTTAACAGATAGGGTCAGATTTGAAGGAAGTTTAAGAAGTTACCATTATTTTCGGTCATATGTTTGAGACGAAGTATCGTAGTTTCAGTGGACAAACTCGATCTCAAAATTATCTCCTATTCGTATAATAAGTTATTTTTTATCGTTCTTGTAAAAAGCGAAATTCACAACATTACGACCCTCGAAATTGTCATTTTACAAAACATCTGCGAAATTGTATGCTCCCGTAAGTAACTGGTTTTACTGTAAGACTATGACAATAATGAGGATAAATGTATCTATGACGTCATCAACACGAAACCCAGACGACGTTACATATTTTATCATTGTATTCCACTCGATATTGTATAAAGTATAAATTAATATTTGAGATTTTGTTTAAATTTATTGCTGTCATAGTCTCTGAAAACATATTAGGCAATTATGTTATTTCCGTGTCTTTTTTGTTGAAACCTATTAGGAATCATGCTTTGATGATTGTACAGAAATTAATCGAACACTAGGAAGAAAAAGTTCCTTTTTGCAGCTTTGTTATTGCGCTAATAGAAGACAATAAAATCAGATCACATGCAGTTTAATACAAGAACTGGATTTTAATGGTCATTAAACGTTTACGTCTAATTACGTGTAGTTCATTAAGCCATAAACAGGACTGTACACCCGCTGTAAAATTATGGGAATGTCCTTTTCTCTATTTTCAAGGTCGTATTGACACTTGTTATGTATCCGTTATCAGGTGTGACGTCATGCACTTCCTGACCATGTTAATTGATTAAAAGCTTAGTCGTTAGAGAATTAACGTTCAAGATTAAAATGTACAAGACAAATTTTTGATGCAATGCATCAAAGTAAGTAGCCGCAATTTTGTGGTTTACATGGCATAAATACTGTTATATCAAGCATAAACTATAACGCTGTTATAAATTATTCTAAACAACTGAAATCTCTAATGTTTTATTCAGATAGAATCAAATTGAGCGGGAAATATTCCAATATACACAGGTATTTGACATTATATACTGGGCGTCACTGAAAAGTTACCACATACATATATCTCTGTATTTTGAATACAATATGACCTATCTGTACAAAAGTTTTCTAGTGTGTGCATTTGAATATTGTTAAATAGGTTAGCTGTGACTACTCAGAAAGGTCAAAACATAGTCGTGTTCGGCTTTTAACACAGTGTTACGTGAATTGTAAATAAAAGAATTTCTATTTATTTTTTAACAGCAATTTCGTCTACAAAAACATTTCTATACGGACGCACAAAACGTTCTAATATACTGGACGTCACTGAAAAGTTACGTTATGTACACGTGCTGCACAATATGAAGTAAAAAACGTAAGTACATGTAGCGTGCAGCCATCGCATATATACAATTACAAGCACATTAGAAATCACTGAAACATTATTATGTGACCATTGTAAATAGCTTACTGACATTGGAAACTGTAGTCGTTATCTACACTCCCCAAAATTTCTAACCCGCCAATTTATATTTCATTCCCGTTTTGTGAAAAATGCATGTATTCACCTGAAATTTCGCATACCGATACATGAATAAGAGATGCAGCTGAGTATTGGTTTATTTTGACCGTTTTGCAGTTAATTTCAGTGCATTCGGTGTATTGCGTAATAATGCATTTTTACACGTGAAATGCACGTGGACCAGAATTCACACGCCCATAAACAAAGTCGGCATTACTGATGAGTGATGACTGTTCATCTGGAAAACACATAAAATGCCGAAACTGACTTGTGAGGAACGCTCATGAGATTACGAATCAAAGCGCTGAGAGTACTCGTGGGAGGCGATCTGGTTGCTGCTACTAAAGCTTAAACCGACTTTACACGTTTAATGTTCGTTTTCTCACTGCCGATCTTGTCTTGAATGTCAAAATAGGCATATGTGACAATATAGGCATGTTGGGTATCTAAATAATTGTTAAAAGGTGCATATTAATTTATATGTAATACGTGTATTGAATGCGTATATCAAAAGTGGCTTTAAAATAATACTACGCGCCTATTTATCAGATTCTACAGTACCGTCTTGTAATCACTTCCCTCGCAGCGGGAGACAGTCTATAGAAAGCGGCTAGCTAGTACAGCGACACCATATGATTGCATAACAGTACTTTGCAGACCGTATACGATTCATTGATAAAACCATCACTTAACCGTAGTCTGAAGTTTCTAAAAATAGCTTTACAGCCGGGACATTTGATGAACACGTCATTTTCGTACTATGAAACAAGTTCGGTATCAGCCGGTGTAGTGATTTTTTTGGCCAAAATATCGATTTAACGAACAGTTTCACAATAATTTTTGATCTTAGAATAAACAAATGTTGCTGATTGGCTTAAATCAGTTAAAAAATTTGGAGAAACATATGTAGCAGTATTGGGAATGTTGACAGTTTCTGGAACTACTTAAATGCGGATTCACATAGCAGCCTAAATGCGGTTAAGTTTGTATTAAGAAATGGGCAATGGTAGTAATGAGAGGCTTAATCGCCTCCCAAAAACCACTATGAACACAATTCATAGTTGACATTTTTTATTTTATTAATATTTTTTAAAAATGCATTTATTAACACGAAATTTCACATTATGACATATGCATATCCAATGAAGCCAAATATTTGTTTATTTTGGCCTACTTACGGTCTAATTCACCGTTTTAGACTTGTTACTTTATCTAGAATAATTTACACGTGTAGTGCATGCTCGTTGAAAAGCACATGTTTCTGTACGGTTTTGATGTAAGTGAAGATTATCCTACACGAAAAACACCTAACATGTAATTTTGTTTATCTTTGTACATATTGACTTGTAAATTATCTCTGTTTTCATTGTGTTTACTGAACTTAATATATACATGTATTTTGTTTAATTACTGTTTCTCTAACATTGTATGCATATGTGTATGTATGTATGTGTGTGTATGTATATATGTATCTATATGTATATAATTATATATATACGATTAATATATTCTAATATCATTTCTATATCGACATCCCAGTTCTATCCCTTCCACTACTACTTCCTATACTGTAGCCATCTTTTGTTTTGAATGTGATGTATACTATTATTTTTGCATGATTACTCCCGATACATTTAAGTATCCTAATATTATTAACACTATTCACTCTCTGTTAATTCATTCCTCTTTAAACTCATCTTTCACCCGCTGACGCTGCTTACTCTCTATATACTCTTATGAATCTGATGATATAAATGATGTTTCTTTTTTCTACTGTTGCTTGCTACATATATGTATTGAAACCATGTAAATATTATGTAAAGTCGTTTCCATTTTGTCACGTGTCAACATTATGTATGAATTGTATAAATTGTTTTGCTGATGCTGCCCGATTCGGGACTCATGCGCTTATATGTAAATAAACTTTGAATTTGGCACGAACAGAAGGCGGTTGACCTGTCGGGATGCCAACTGCTTGTAAAAAGTTGCGGCCCTTAGTTTTGCTTTTTATTACAAAAATGTTTTTCTATTTCGTTTGTAATTGTTATTTTAATGATTATTTCCGTTTTTCATTCACAGGAACCTTCAATTTTTTAAATCAACACTCAAGCAAAATTTACAAAATTGACATTTCATTGAAATAGACTTTGTGAAATTTTGTTGTAAGATTCTAACACTTTATCCAAGTTCGTTATGCGTCAATCTCGGCATGTTTCGTGTTTTTCTGGGAGGGCAGACATCGGTTGTGCAAAATGTCAATGAACATGTGTTTGTTGCGTTGCAATATGCACGTGTTCATGAACAATTTGGGTGAAATATAATGACTTTGTAAAATAGACTTCGTTACGTAACGCGCCTGTAACGAGTAACATGGCCGTTTATCTGCCAAAATGAATCAATAATTAAATGCAAGTATTATTCAAGTGTTGGTATGCAAACTTTCCTGAGAGTACTTGCAGTATTAACAAGATTATAACACATAATTATGGTGGCAGGTTAGAACTTTTGGATAGTATATACAGTAATTGATAAATAAGAAAAATCATATGAAACCCTATATTATTGTTTTCACGCGAAAACATTTGCATCATTTGTAAACTAATAAAACTAGCGATCAGTTCAGTAGTTTTAGAGAAACAAGAGGGCCCAAAGGGCCCTAGGTCGCTCACATGTCGTACTAGTGCATGCACACCCCTATGGTGACCTAAGTAATCATTTACATTTACTGAGTAAGATTCAAGAAAATTCAGCCTCTATTGCAAGTTTTTTATGAATTGACCATGTGTCCTAGTTTTTTACCCTGGCTGACCCAATATCGAACTTGACCTAGATTTTGTTGAGATGATAATTGTGACAAAGTTTCATAAAGATAAGGTCGAAATTGTGACCTCTAGTGACCACACAAGGTTTTTCTATGATATGACCTTGTGACCTAGTTTTTGACCCCGGACGACCTTATATCGAACTTGACCTAGATTTTATTGAGATGATCATTGTGACCAAGTTCCATAAAGATAAGGTCGAAATTGTGAACTCTAGTGTCTACACAAGCAAATTGTTGACGGACGACGGCGACGGACGACAGACGACGGACGAAGAGTGATCACAAAAGCTCACTCGGTCACTTTGTGAAAAAATCAGAAATCGTTGATTTTTGAATTTATTCAATGTTTGCATTAAACAAATTTTATAAGTAGCTTTATTAGTATTGGCAACCGTTTTCGAGACATTGGTGAATTAGGGTAATACGGTTTATAAACATAGCTATAAAAAAGCATAGCCTAACAAAGTTGTTATGTCATTACATGGACACATTTAGATACTCATCCCTTCTGGCGCTGTCTACAAGTTAAATAGTCTGCACATAGAACTAGATTCGAACCAATATACCTCTTCCACGCAAATGCCTAGCAAGGCAAAGTGTGAAATCATGAGAAAATTAACCCGGCTATTGCATCAGCTATAAAACGGTTTGCGCAAATAAATTGTATCAATGCATCAATCCTGATTTCTTATGTGTGAATAATTTATGGTATTTAACTGGATGTCAATGCCCAATGTTAACACTATGTCAGTCTATGCCGCGAAAGACCTAAAAACTTACTCTCGCATACTTTACCGTAAATAAAAAAAATAAGTTCAAGTAATCCGATAGATCTGTAGTACAAGTTTTCCATTTGTTATTTTAGGACGATTTCGCGAAGAAGAACTCGAGATGTTGTTGCTAAGGTATAAACATACAAACACATCTCAATGATATATTCAAGTTCTTATCTTTTTTCAGCTGATGAACATAAGTCCGTATCAGACTGTTCTTAAAATAGATAGTACAACGTACCGCCTTGGTCAGTGTGTAAAATACCGAGGGCTTAGAAAAAATAAATATAACATAGATTCTAAACATAAATCAGACTTAATATAATAAGCAGCCAAAGAACTTATTTACATTCTTGATAAATGAAATGTCTTCTTGGCTCTAAGAGTGTTCCATATATTGCATACAATACATGTCATCTGACGTTTCAATTCTATCTAATTCTGAATATTCATTTGGTCCACCTTGTGTTATTCTGTGAATGTTTCTAAAATAGTCGATTCGTTCCTAATGTGAGATTGTTACACTGTCGTTATGTTTAATAATATTTGTGTTATAGGTTTTGAAGAAGAATGGATTCCCAGGTGAACCTATTCCTGTTATTGCTGGTTTATCTAATGGCTATGCTGATTATGTAGTAACTTATGAAGAATATCAGGTATCTATTTCAGATTGCTTTTATTATTCCGTTATATCAATGACAGGTTAGCTATGAATATGCTGTACATATATTGTGTAATCTCATGAATGTAATTTTCTGTGATGCAGGTTTTCGTCGTTGATTATTTGCAAAGGGAAGTTTTGTGTATCGCACGTCCTCGGATATGTTCGTAACAATTAAAACACAAAAATGGCAATGTAATTACAATGTATTTCTGGTCAGTTCTTTCTTTTGACTCAACATAAAAGATATTTGAAATAAAAACTGATAAAAAGTAATTTATGCACAGTTGACGAAGGTAATTCGAAACATTCGTAATATTAAAACATAGTGGAATATTGTCAGTGTTTGTATTTATGATAATGACCACATATTTGCAAGTATGCATCAGTCAATAAAACCACGCCCAAACCACAGGGGATGGCGGGAATAGCGGGGGAACAGTCCCGTGATTATACTTTTTCCGATGACCCCGCAAAAATATAGCGTGGACATATTTTAACTATATGAGGTATGGTTTAGGGCGCGCTAGGGCTGTGCTATTTGCGTGTGTTTTACCATATGCGTAGCCCTGTGCTGCAGGGACCTTACCAGGGGCTTGAAAAAGCAAAAGTTTAAATCCCCGACCTTCCCCGCGTTTTGGGGGCCATGGTTTCAATTGACAGGTGCATATCTATCCTTGCAGGATCAACGATACGAAGGAGCATCTACCATCTATGGACCACACATTCTCGATGCTTACATTAATGTCTAATAAAATATCCATCACCGAAAGTCATTCAATTAATATTGCTAGATAGAGTCACGCAAATTAATTAAACTTATTCTACTTCGTGATATAACCTAGATATTTATATAACTATTTCCAATACATGTAGACTGATAACCAATGAGGACAATACAAAGTATTTTGGCAGAATGATTAAACATGAAATGTTTAAACATAAATATATCTACTAAAACCTTCGCTATAAATAATATAGAGCATGTGTATCATTACTTGTACATATAGAAGATGTGAGTGACAAAGTACATATTTCTATATATTATACATGCTCTTAATAATGATGCTCATATTGAAGGGGTAAAGTAATACACACCAATTCTCCGGGACATTTGCTCGACATAGGCCGGATGCTCGACATAGGCCGGTGTTGATGATATCGATGCTTGTAATAACGAAGTTTTATTGTACATATAATACAACTTATACTATACTTATGCATACACATAAAATGCTTGGAACACCAATATGTTCATGTTAGGCTCTCTTAGTATAAAACTATCGTGGAAAAATACCTTTGCAATATATTTATCGTACATTGAGACAGAATAAACGCCTTTTTATGTCACATAAAACGATTGGAAAAATACACGATCCTATATTTTGAAATTGATTTTGTGCTTGTTTGGAACATTCAATAATTCAAAAATATGATAACTGAGTTTTCAAAAATACGTTTTTTTAAGATAAAATTGCAAGACGTACGAGGGGCATTTTGAAAGTTCTGATAACTGAGTAATAACTTTAAATTGGATGGTCAGAATTTTTTAAAGTGAACATTTTCTGAACGATATAACCTTCCGCCCCCGAAAACATATTATGATATTAATATCAGAGAATTTAATATTCACCTATATGCCCTTTTACATGTAGGTATATACCCCAATGGATTTTCGCCAAAATGAGTCATATTAGCACTTGGAAGGGATACCATTCTTGTTAATAATTTCTATAATTTCAATCCAATTTGTTTGTAATTAACACATATAGTGTATTATTTATCTGTGCATCTCATGACAAATGGAAATTATTGTTATGAGAGTATAAATGACTTAAGATGTACATGGAAAAGATCACGTCCCAATTGCTCTTGAAAATAGTCATTTTACCGGAAATACACAATTTTCGTGTTATTGCATTGTACTGCTAGACGTGTTATATGAGAATATAAAACGTGCGGCCGTTTTGTGCGTACATGAGCTATTTGTATTCTCATACAATACGAATTCTTAAATAGTCTTAATTTCAAGTGTACATCAGCTTAAAGAATATGACCACGTGGCCAAAAACACGTGTTTTAGATTTATGACGTCATATCCTCGAAAATAGCATTTCGCAAAACAAAAATTGTTATATATTTCCTTCATTTTGAGTTGCTACAATTAATTTAACTATGATAACAATGACTATTGGCATTTTTATTACATGTATAAGGGTATTCCGTTACCCCACCCACTTCGTAAAACCGAGGGTAGGGCACAAGATTTTGCTTCCAAAATCAAACTTTACGAAAAATACATTTATAACGTCCCCCGAATGAAGATAGACATTCAAATCTAGACAATATGACTTGTTTAGAGTAGATGATAGCCCATATAGGTACTTTTTGTCTAGAATTAAGTATGGCCTATATGTGGTAAAATGGGCTCCTATATGGGTTGTATATATCGCTGTTATTTTATTAATAACTCAAAGTTTTTTTCAATATCTTAATTTTATTCGAAAGTACTGTTATGCATATTTCAAACAATATCAAATTTGTTTCATTCAGCCTCAACGATACTTCCGCAGTGCGCTCTGAAATATACATGGGGCCAATACAACGCATTTCCCTCGCGTATTCAAGAGATATTTTAGTCAATACCCCAAACCATGTATTGTTTGAATACCAAAAAATATACATAATAATAAATTTGCGATGAATATCTCGCTAAAAGTTTGATCGTTCAGAAAATGTTCACTTTTGAAAACTCTGACCAACCGATGTAAAGTTATCACTTGGTTATCAGAACTTTCAGAATGCCCCTCGTATGTATGACCGTGTCGAGTTTGTTTCAACCTTACTTGCTTTTTGTTCTCTTGTATAACTACTATGGAGTGATTCTGTGTCTTAATAACATGCAGTATTGTAATAAAATGTATGATTGTCAATTAATGGGGTATCTAAAATTAATATTACTGTCAATGATTTGAATTGTTGACTTTTTTTGTCAGAACATCACGCGAACTATGAATGTATGACACATAAAGGTTCAATAATCACTATATATTTTAATACTCATACATTATGCTAGACAGAATAAAAGTCATACATGTGTCAGGTGGTTGCCATGTAATTTGTTTACTTGGTGCTTCATATTTTCATAAGGCTATAGATATAAGCAATATCAGTTGGTCAGGTCATAACGTAGGTAACATGTTAATAATGCTGGAAAAAATGAGACAGCGAGTTTATGGGGGACAGCACGGTGGTACATTGGTTTAATAAATACTGAAATACGCTAGACTCGATATAGTGTCGTGACATAATTACACCAGCATACTTCTAGTATTAAAAAAGTGACGTAATTTTGCTTCCAGAAAAATCGATGATTTGTTTTTCTCTGAAAATGAGGAATATAAAGTTACTCACTTTACGGGTATTCTTTTTTTTACGGGTATTCAAATATGCTGACGCTCTTAGAGGCAGTACAGTGGTAATTCAACTGAAACATACTAAAGATTGACACAGGAAACATATTTAACATACATTTATTTGAAAACAAATTGAGACTTCAGGAGTGTTTTCATCAGAATATATCATTCAAAAATTCTAAAAAACATTTTCAGTGATTTTCTACAATTTCATAGGTTGATATTCATCTGTAGTTCAACTCTTGTCAACAGTGTTGCATGACCAATTATACAAGTACATGTTATAAAAAACGAGTTTTACATATGCTTTCTATACGTATACTTCTTTGATGAACAGGGAAGCCCGGTTGCACGTGGTCCAATTCCGCCAAATCTTATGTGTAGTCAAATCGAACCTCTACCACTTGTGGTTGTTGACAAAGCAGGCTTTGGAAGCAACTTTGCTGACGTAACTCAGCAACCGAATAAACAGTATAAAGCGGTAAGGAGAGACCAAGATTATTATTGCTCATGTAAATTTTTTGTGACCTCATTCTGTTCAAAAGAAACTGTTGGTCTGTCAAATTGGAACATAGGAATACCGGTGCAGAAGTCGTGCTCTCGGCGTCTGATATTTCTAAGATTTAAACACATTGGAACATAGGAATACGTACTGAATTTGATTGGTACGTTCCGTTCGACAAAAAGGTTATCACTTAATAACAGTTGTAACACTTTATAAAATATAAACATCGCAAAATGTGTCCATGAGTAAACGATTCTGCTTTATCGGACAAGGTCGTTCTCGATTACGCTCGTAGAGTTATGGGTGTATTGTTTTTCATTTCTTTGCCCAGTAACGTAGTTGTTCACTTGGGTATACTATTTGTTTATGGGTCATTCGGCTGCGGACGTTCATCTAAATCAACACGAAATTCTGAATGTATTCTCTGGTTTCCATACACGTTCACACGACACCTAAGTTACAACAAATGTGAAAAGATGATTATTTTCAAATCAATACTGTACACTAGTATAAATGATATGCAATTCTTATACATATTTTCTTTATGAATTTTGTTTTTGCGTCGTCATAAAGTTTATAAATGCGTGTGTGAATAGTTGCTAGAGAAGCGCTTCAGCAATCGTATTTCGTCTGTCTGCTTGTTTGGACTCTTGTTTTCTCCGTTGTTAAATCTTGACATTCACATTCACAGGAATATCTGTTTTGAATTGCTGTTTCCTATGAGTCATATACACAAAATTAATGAGGCGGTCAGCAATTGCCTAAAACATTTTGGGGCTTATGGTCGTATTTTGGTTGGTTTTCAGCTGTTGTATTCTATTGTATATCAAGCGAGGAAAGCAATGGTAACTTCCAACGCGTTTGACATGTTTAAAGAATTTACATACTTTGTTTCATGTAGTTGGAGTCTACATTACTGACTGTAATCTTCCAAGACAAAGATGGGAAGGAAGTGATTAGGTACACAGACGCTCATTGGGAGAAAAACGCAGTAAGTAAAGATTTAATTAACATCAGACCATTATACTTTATATCTACAGACTACTGACATACAGACTTAATTCAAAAGAGCGCGGATCAATATGTCAGATGCTATCAATGCGAATCAAAGTGCCTTTGTTTCTGAAATGTCTTTGTGCATTTCACTTTTCCAATACAAATATAGTCAATTAAGTCATCATAACTCAGTATTTTGACGGGGACCACTTTCATGCAGAGCTAACAATTTGCGTACTGTAACCTTGTTTCGAAAAAACATACAAGTTGTTTCTGTTTGATGCTGCCTTGAGAATCGTCCTTGTGGTGTGTAGTTGTCCTTGCGACTCATTTGCTGTCTCTCAATGAAATACAAGTTAAATGTATTAATGGCATGTAAACTCGCCATCCTATTGAATCCTATCATGCAGTAATAACGTTTTCGGTTCGAATCGTAATGATCAGTCCGTATTGAGCATGAATTAAAAACGTATTCACTTATTGTAGTAAACTGATGGTTGCATGATTATTGTTCAATATAAATACTGTCTTCAGGCAGTGCTACACACACACACTCGTGTTGCCTGACATGTTTGAAGTACATGTATGTGACTTTAAAATGTACAAGTTGTCCGGCGAAATCCATGTAATACCAAATATATCTTCAGATAATTTATGGTGTCTTACTCATATTTGTTTGACTTATTTACCAACTTACTTAGTTTGACAGATTCCACTGGAAAAGGAACGGCATAGCTGAGAGTAGTGTGACAATCAGGTGGTCGATCACAGTGGACAAGGCACCAGGGATGTGCAGAATCACATACAATTGCGACCATAAGAGCCTTTTCGATGGCGTATCTACTACCTCTGGTACCACTTCTGGGTGCCAGGTTACAGCTTCTAGTGCTAAACTAGACAAACTTCGCCTAAAACAAAAGTTCTATGGTAGAAAGAAAGAAAATGAAGTGAAGAAAGGAAAGAAGAATTTTTACACGAACGTGCTTGCGAAACTTCCTCTCAAGAACAACGCCATTAACGCAGTCTAGTCGTGTTGTTTATGTTACAGCAAAGTGACCTAATAAAGTATAATCACCCATTTATCAAGTAATTGTGTCGTCCTTAAATATGTTATTTGATATATTCTAATCAAATTTCTTTGCCTATAATGATGATTTAATGAGGCTTGAAGTATTGGGTAATGGATATAATAGGTATGCCCTCAGTTTTTCTTGGAAGTGATGTATCGTTAAGGAGTACGAGCATGCATTAGAAGGATGTCCGTACCTAATAATTTACGTTACGATAACCTTCTTTTCTCGAGTTGTATTGGTTTATTGGAGTATTGTTGACTTAATAACACATGCTATCTAGAACGACAATGACACAGAAACATACGCTAGATAACATTGTTCAGAACTCTTTCAGTCTCACATGTACAAATGTATATCCATTTTAAGAATACCTCTGAGTTGTTTTAATGGTATAACGTCTGATTGTACACAGAAGTCATTCTTTCAAGTCCTCTCACCACCAGCAGGTGCAAGCTATTTGGGGTTATATCCACTACTACATTCCTAACGTTATATTTCTATGCATGGTAACATGTTATTCCATTGTCTTACATCATGTTTAGCAATCTCTTGCCCATATATGTAGTAGCACGACACGGGACACTCTCTTGTCGATACTTGTAAAAGCACAGCAGGCGACAATATTTTGTCCATACATTTGGAAGAACGACACGCGGCAATCTCATGTCTTCGTGGAATTCAGATGTTCATATTGGTAAGTATATTGAATAAGGCTTTAGTTTTTTTTAATTTTAAGTTTACGAGAAAAAACTCGACGTCAGGTTGAGGAGATAGGGAAATGCCAAGATATTCTTTGAGGCCTTAGGTTGCTCACCCAGAGGCTGTTGAGCAACCTGACGCACAATCGGAATTTTTCCATTCCCTTTTCAAGACACATTTCAGTCACCATGTGGCTAAATATGGAAGAAAATAAAATCATTGTCAGCATGTATGTCATCTCAATCATACAAATGCTTGTATAACCTGCTACATCACCATGTAGCTTTGTTTAAAGTATTTTTCTTTGTTTTTTTACGCCAAAACGTTTGTAACGTTTTTTACGCCAAACGTAACGTCATCTTTTATGACGTCATAACACGTGACGTTGTTTATTTCTTTGTTTATTATTATTATTGTTCCTGATGAAGACTTGAGAATACAGTCGAAACGTTGAGCTATTCTGGAGTTTGTCTTGTTTTACTTTATTTATGGTTCTTTGTTTCCAAGTATTTCAAACGCGATCAGCAGGCATTTCCAACTAAGTTACGTTATTACAATACATGTAGATATATAATTATGAAAGCAATATAATTATGTCTTAAAGTACGACGGTAATTCCCGTTAACCTTCCAGTACGAGGAGTGTTCGAAAAGTTTCGCGACAAGTGACGCAATATGTTTTTTTTATATTTTTCAATGATTTTTTTTACAATTCTAGCTACAGGTTTAAACTCTTCATTAGTTGCATGCATAATTACTAGTATGTTATGTCGCTCGGACAGGTAATTCTGCTGCTATGGCAACACCAGGTAAGTCTAAGGGGTACACAATGCCATCACTATTGAAATCGTCTGTAGAACTAGGAGTTTGTTTAACATTTAAGGCCAAAGTTATCTCCTTGTATGTTCACGTTTTTATCGGGGAACAATAACATTGAATAAGATGATAACAATGCCATTTTTGATCATCACGATAAACAAATAAAGTATTTGAGTCACTCTACGAAGAACGCACACAGAACGACGTTTTCCATTAGTTTTTGCAACTTGCTGGGTACAAGCAGACTTGAGACGCTGCCTGTTATCAAAACAATGTACATTCTATATAGTACTACAGGTATGTATGGTAAACCAATGTACGAGGGGTGATCAACAAATACGCGGAAAAATGCTCTGAAATCTTTGTTACGTGACCAATACTGAAGAAAATCGGGCAGATAATAGATTGGCGTGTAACAAATACATAACTATAACAAACATTAAACTCGAGGTAATATTTGGTCGAAAAATTATAGTAACCGCAACATCACTATGGCTACACCGGCCCAACGTCATCGCGACATCGTTACATATTACAGTATACATACTCATTCGTGGCACAATTCATCATGTATAACGCATTAAATGATTCTTTAAAAAATAGCTGTACAACCAGATACACTTCATAAACCTGTCAACCGAAAATCAATATTTTTCCTTTGCAACTTGTATGTAAATTATAATAATTAGCTGCTGGAGAACATTAACATTGATGACGTAAGTTGACGTTGTTGACGTTGTATAGCCAATGCGCATGTCGGCATTGATTTCACATGGCTATTTATGAGAGAATATGCAAAACCGACACCTGTTTTGGGTGCTATGACATATTAGTTGCATTGTGCAATATCGACATTGATATCTTATGTCATTTCATTCGCAACACGACTTTTCGTCGCCGTTTTTGGTACCGCACTCATTCTCAGACAACAACTTTAAAGCAAATAACTCTAAAACGGAGTTTTGACGTTAAAACAATTTTTTGAAATGATGAATGTACTGTTATATCATTGTACATTCATATTCTACCATTTAGAAAATTATAAAACGCACGAATGATACGTCATCGTTTGCTATGTGCAACGATTGAAAATATGAAAATTTGGGCCGCATGACGTCGAGTGACGTTGCCATCGGAAACCGCGTTCATGCCGTCTTTGGTCAATATCATTAATCAGCAGTTAATCAATTTGAAATAAATTTATCGTCAAGTTTAGAAAGTTACATTGACTTATAATGACAAACAAAGAAACTACAGCACTTTTCCGCGTATTTGTTGATCACCCCTCGTATTAGGTAGAAAATGAAACTATACTGCATTCCACACCAGACCTGGCGCATTGCGACTTATGGCTTACGCCACATTCAAAATTAAATTGATAAAATCACGTTCCGATGACGTCGCAAGCCTGTCAGTGCTTTACAACTTGGTTCACTGTCGCAAGAAGTGTGGTAAGTGCTCTTGTGAATATTTTGAGAATGTCTATCACACTGTGGAACCTTGGAAAAAGACGGCTTGAAATTGTAGTCCGACACTCCAAACGTTTAACAGGATGTTGGAAAAAACTGTCAAGCTGCTGAAAAAGATCCTATATGTTATGGTAAACATAAATACATATGTATATAGGGTCCGTCATGAGTTGTCTTTGCAGATCAACATTTCTTAAACGAGTCTAGAAAACACATGTTATTAAGCGAGCCTTAGTTTAAGAAATGGTGATCTCAAAGACAACGAATGACAGATTCATTTTATCATTACCATAGTTACCGAGTCAACACAACGTCACTAGGAACGTATCTAAACTGGCGACGATACGTTTTCGCGCCGAAAAGCTGGTGACATCACGCATTTGTTATCACACGTGTTGGAGAACATTGTTCCGTCATTTGTTCTCACATGGAATATCACGGTATTTATGTGATAAATTAATTTCTCCTCAGACTGGCGAACGTTTAATAGAAATGGATGAAGAAATGAAATACTAACGGCTATTTTTGCTTTCGAGGCCAAGCAAATTTCGTCTTGGATTTGTTGTCCAAAGTCACATTTTACTGCTACACTGTAATTACTGTTTTGATTTTAGGTAATACTATACGTATTACAGTCAGCATGAACACCGCCAGACAATTACTACTACTCATTGTAAGTGTATACATGTATAAAACATATTAAAGGGACTGCGTCACATATTGGTGTATTGCACAAATAAAATTGTCAAATATTTGCGTAATTGTGGTATAGTTGTCTGTATATCCCATAAACAACCACACTGACTTCTAAAATAACTTCGAAAAAAATAAAAAGAAACTTCGGCATTTTGTATTTATTTAGTAATTTTACATCAAAATATCTATAGGGTATTAATACCCTATAGAATTAACACTACTAGTACTATTACTTAAAGTGCCTGAAATTTGTTCGCATTTGATGAAAACGAATCGAAAAACAAACCGAATACCTCACTGATGTTTACGCTGTAGTTTGTTGGTGTTACAGTTCAATCATGTGTGAATTACATAATTCACAAATCATGTTGGAAGGAAACTTAGCGATATTTGTCAAGAACAAAATACTCAGTGGGCGATATCGAGAGTGGTTAAAATTGCTTATCTGCACCAAATCTCATAAAGCAACCGTCAGTGGCTTTCTATTACACCATTACTTGGTTAGCTTTGTAAATCACGATACACAAAAAAGTTCGCCCAATCTGTGAGGCAGCACCTTTAATGTATTCAAGTTTCAAGTTTTATTAGCAAAATCGGCAAATAATATGCCTTTGGCCAATTTACAACAAATATATACAAGTACATATAAGTAATATACAAACACATGACATAGTATCCAACAGAGATAAATAACAAATTACGAAGCAACTGCATCAATGGCTACAGAGCGTCTTAACATAGCATTATAGGTAAATTTAGCTATATTTTTAATGGTAGTAGTATTATTCGATGACATTAAAAATACAAATTTGTTCAATGTACGTATTCCATGATCTGGGAATATTATACATAATACGTCAGAATAAAATGGACAGCATAGCATGAAATGAGATTCAGTTTCTATCATATAAGTATTGCATAGTTTACAATTACGGTCAGAGCGGGCAATATTTGTATATCTACTAACTTCAATTTCGAGAGAGTAAATGTAAATGTACTTATGTTTCTGTTATCTATACTGAGTAGCGTTATGGAAATCGCACTGTACATTATGATTATACCAGTATATATGACCTCCAACTTTGAGGGAAATATTAGATATGAATCCTGATTCTCATAGAATTAATATCAACCATTTATAATAATTTAGTCGAGACTTCGCTTGTGGGATAGTTCAATAAATTGAGCCCTGATTACGCAAATGTCTGATCACGTGCATACGTATAACGTTTTACTAGAGGAAGTAGTCCGATAGAAGTGTATACCATCACCTCTCATTTAAGTGTTAATATAGGAAGTACGGAAGTTATTTTGACATATTTCTTCGAAGATATGAAACATCGTATCACTAACGACTTC
Organism: Spisula solida; assembly: GCA_947247005.1. Classification (NCBI taxonomy): domain Eukaryota; kingdom Metazoa; phylum Mollusca; class Bivalvia; order Venerida; family Mactridae; genus Spisula; species Spisula solida. The sequence goes on along the minus strand of OX365944.1, from coordinate 54,652,595 downwards.
ATAGTACATATGGTCATATAAATGTTTGTAGATTTATTGACCGTATACTTTGTTCATACCTTATGCAGTACAGCATAAAGCTACTCCATAACTTTCCATAAGCATTATGGTGTTGCTTTGTGAATTGTTTTTGTGGTGTGGGTGTGATCGTCCTTGTGTGTCGTTTAGGGAAAGGGCCACAGCTAGTATTTATTCCACTGTTATTTGTAACATCAGGAAGTTTCGATCACATAGTTAAAAGTCGTAGATGAAAAATATGTGCCGATAGCTTCTATCTATCGCTTATGTATGCATTTTGGAAGCAGAAAGCCATTCGGAGTACCGAAACATCAGAAGATTCTGAATAACCCAAAATAGCCTCTGCATATAAATGACTATGCATGTATTTTAGTAACATGTAACTTGACTGACCAAATCAGTAGGGGAGATAGGTTTCCCTTATCAGGAATTCCCTAATCAGTAAACCTATCTTTTGGCCAATTTCCTGCGGAAACCCCACATTTTGTTAGTAATGTACATAATTATGTTGATTAATGTTTCATACATGTCTTTATGCCATTTGATAGTATTACATTTTATGCGTATGTTTATTTTAATATTAAATAGGTCATTCATGTTGGCCACACAACATGGATGACCAAGTCAACTCAAATATTGCATCTGTTTTGTTTTCGCCCCGGTCGGTCGTAAATACTACTAATATACCACAACAACATTTTAATCAAAACACGTATCAAATGAATGAAATTTGCCGACAGCTTTCAACAAAGATGGTTTTTGTTTCTCAGTCTTTGCCAGCTTCATTATTGGCATGGATATTCTTCTGAAAAATGATTTTCGTTTTTCTTCCAGTTTCACTCTTTGAAGTATTTTATTTTCTAGTATTTGGAATATTATTTCAATATTGTCATTTGTTTTTGCTGAGGTTGCAACAAACTTTTCTTCCCAGTCTATACAGACAATCGACTCATGTACCACGTGGTTAATAGCCGTGTCATTCGTCAAATCAGTTTTATTTGCTACAACAATAATTGAGTATGGTCTCTTGGGTTTGTGTTCTTTGATCTCTTCTCTAAGCGATTTAACGTTTTCAAAACTTTCCTCATTGTCAATAGCGTAAACGAGCAGAAATGCGTCGCCATTTCCTATTGCGAGTTTACGCATGGCGGGAAATTGATGCGAACCGGAAGTATCAAGTATATCTATCTCCACTGAAACAGCTTCAAATTTCACAACATGACGATGCAGTTCTTCGATTGTTTCCTTATGTTGGTCTGTAAATTTCTTATTTACGAACTGGTTAATTATTGAACTTTTGCCTACTCCAGCTGATCCCATAACGACAACCCTGTAGTTCTTTTGCTTGTTCGAATGGTCGACTGACATACCTGAAAATAAATTTATTAAAATATCAGATAACAAGCAACTAATAATTTACATGAAACATTTCCTAGAAATCTTAAAGTGACTTAAACGACACACTTAATAGACATGATTTTCTGCACGTAGACACTATTAAGGCGTAAGATATTTTAGGATATTTTAGAGCTGAAACTAGGTCATTCAGTTATTTAGCTGAAAATAGATCTTTCAGCTTTTTGAAAGCTCGGAATTGTGGTCTGTGTAGTTTTTTTTGTTTTCTGTGCTCTGCTATTTAATCGCACAGTCGACAAGTACGTACAAGTCATAACGCCAACCACAAATATGCCCAAGACAAATGAAACAGAACAGTGGGAAGAGGTATGACAATGCATACGGGTATGATGCACATTTTCGAAATATGAAATGGTAACATATAAACATGCTGTTGATTCTAAGATCTGAAAAGCTTACACTGTATAATCATACACACATCTTACGCATTATATCTTAGCGTAATGGCCTTATTTTCTATTATCTTTTACATACATAAAGCACAAACAATTAATAGCATCCCCGCATATATTTAAAAACGCTTATAAATTATAGATATGAAAGGTTTATCGGTCTCATTGGGGAAGTGGCAAGTCATCATACACCCGTCCTTGCAATAAATGATCACCCTATCTAACCACTCTCTCTACCCTTCTCTCTTTTTGACTTGTTTTCAAATAAACAAACTTTTAAACATTAGTTTTGTTCGTTTAAAACACGGTGAAAAACATTATCACAAGTCGATAATATAATTAACACGCAAACATGTTTTGTTCGAGTCTTGTAACAATAATTATACAAATAATCATAGTTGTTTAGGTCTCCAGTTTCCAAAATCAATGCTTTATCTATAATTGGTTACGTCTATGCAGACACAAAACATATAATTAAAGACCATTATTTAGTCTCCCGTTGTGACGACAGATGGAATTTAATACCGCATGATGACGGATTTGTTTAGACTTAACAACCCTTGGAGGTATCTGTATTCTAGTTTGACCGTTTTCGAAGCCGGAATGATTCAGCCTCCGCAATCACATCGTGAGGTGGATTACTAGGACATGTATCTGAAACCTAGTAGTGATCTCATCCGATCTCCTGATCTAACTCTGATTAATGGTACGTATGAATCGCTGCTCAAACTGAAAATTTACTCAAATCAAAGTCGAACTTTGAGAGTAGGGGACCGGAATCACAACCAATACTAACACTCATTACTCAACTCTCAAATATTTAGAATGTAATACTAGTATTATGAGACATTATTTGTCCTAGATTGCAAATGTAGATGAGGAAAATGTTTAAATTTGTTCTATGGGTAATAAAAAGAACATGCGGTACATTTTCTTTCCCCTTGTGTACTATTTATAAAATATAGGTATAATTTGAGAATATGAGTGCCAGACTCAGCACTCAGACTGATAAATTACAATTATAACTTACAAATACACTAAATGACACTAGCCACTAGAAAGTAAGCCAATGTTCTACTAATGTTACATTATCACAACGTCTTGCTCTCATAAAATGTCGCTATGAACCTCAAAAGATTGAATTTCAATATTCGAGTGCTGAGTGTAAGTATTGGTCGTAATTCCGTGCCCGGTTGATTGATCGCCAGCATTTTTTGTAATTAATGGTCCAACCAAAATCGCGTCTGAGGCACAAACCTTACTAGCACATTAACTCCCAAAACGCTTACACATAAATCCTAGTTCTATAAAAGTAGGTTAACGGTAACCATTATTTATATCATGGCTACGGCAATTTACATTGATGTTAACTGAGGCGGTGTGGCTAAATCCGATGATAATTGATGGGGTGTGTCTTAATTTTCAAAGGAATGAGTGCAATTACTATAGTGCAGGATAATATTTTATCACATGTTTGACGTCGCGGTAGCGTAATAAAGCCATGATTTATTTTTGATAATACACTAGTGTAATAAAGCTTCGATGTGACGTCATTCAAAGTATAGGCGACGTCGTCAAATTTGCGCGTTTTTTATAGTGAAAATAAGTAGCTATTTTTATGTTCCCGCCGGAAAAGGCTAACATGTGATAAAAAGAACATTACATTTGTGACTTTCCACATTGAGTTTATTAAACTCGTTGATTAAAATCGATAAAATGCTCGGCAAAGCCTCGCATTTTATCATTTTATTCAACTCGTTCAATAAATTCGATATGAAAAGACACTCATGTAATATCCTCTATATCCTGCACTGTATATATACAACTTCATTGTATTTTACTTCGGTCAACGTGATCTCTATCCATTTTCGTGGTCGAGTTGTAGTGGAGTCCACAACTTTAAAATCACAACACCGTGCTATTGATTTTCATTGGACATGTTTTTCGGTCAGCATTGTAATACAGTTTTTTTCTTTCTATATGCATTGTAATACATTTAGACACGCCTTATGTTTACAAAGTGACAGCCAATGATATAAGTTAGAAAGAAAAAAATAACGCTTGGTTGTTTATAATGTCTCAGGCTACGCCCTCGGCAAATTAAGACAACCTCGCGTTTGCGTTCTCTTTCTATAACTAAAATAACTTTAAGTATCATTTACCGATACGTGAAACGTTCGCGTATCTTAAAATATTATTTACTGTATTCTCTTGCCATTTTCAGAGGAGTGCTTGTGCTTGATCACTTCAATTAAAATACTAGTAAATGAGAATATGGAAGTTTGAAAAGGGTTATTGGGCCAGTGGCGCTATGAACATTTAAAGGTATAGGCAGAAAAAGCTCCAGAAATGTTTATACTGCCGTACGAAATATTAGCACCCTAACGCTTGCGTCACACCAGCCATGCGGCAGCCGTTCACCTTTTGAGTCATCGTTTGTGGAAATCGCTTGTGTTGCGTGCGACAGCCGTAAGGCCATCCTATGACTCCCGCATTAAATATTAGCGCCGCAAGACGAACGCAACGCCGCTAACCAAACTGCTCGACTTGCCGACTTCTTCTGTGGTTTGCTAGCGGGTTACCGTTAAAGCAATATTTCTACCAATTTCATGCAAGGCGTGGGAATGCCGTACGAGCATGTCTATGATTTTGTCTGCGGCCTGCGGTTATTCTTATGTTAGCTTCGGGCGTAATGAATCATGCAGCATGTGTGACAGGCTTTACCTACCGATACAGCAATATTTCTACTACACAATATTCATGCGACGCGTTGGACCAGTCGTACGAGTATCGTACAGCAGCCTTGTGGCGTTTGTGATCTGCGTCGACGTCTACAGTGTTGTCTACGCCCGAAATGTTAAGTTAATCATATTTACAGGAGCAAATCGTGAGACCAAGTAAACTGTTTCGATGTATCAAACGCTTTAACAAACAATGGCAACATTACTGGAGATGAGAATAGTAAAACAAAACGACCATCGAAGGGAAACAACCGTTCTGGTTAACGTGCAATTGCCAGTTACTAAATGTAATTAACTAGCAGCTGACAAACATTTGTCAACTAATCATTCATCTAATAGTGGACTTTAACAGGACATACGAGTTCTGAACAAAACGCATAGTAACGCAAAGCTTACGGACATTGAGCGCTTTTGTCGGCTCTGACCGGTTCAAAGTTGCCTGACTAGTAATGCATCTAACAGGCAAACTGGACAAGAAATGCACGCGAACTGAAACGAACAGATACGACCGGATCGCATATTTTGTGAGGTTTGGGCGTTTTAAAAACCTTTGACTAATTTGAAGCTTACATCGCCGGAGAAGTAACGCATTTGTCAAATAAGAAACGTACAAAAGACGTGCACATTGATTATCATTATTTGTAATTAGTTCCCTTTCCTTTTAAACATAGAGTACCTGACTTTATATGATCTCCGGTAAAATGTACTACCAAGTACACGTATTTATAATATTTTTGCAGGTCAAATGATGGCGAGTACCTTTAAAGTAAAATGCATGAATGAATATATATGTATAATTAATGTAACGAAATCGGCGAAACTGTCATTACAATCTTACTGTTTGATAAAACTCCGGTTTTCTTCGTTTTCTTGTCATGACCGTCATTTCTACCAGTAGCCCCTATTGAAAAGCAATGCATATATCCAATATTAAAGTTTCACGATATCACAGTCTCCTTAAATCCTTAGTAGAACTTTACTATAAACCCACAATATCTCTACTGAGTAAGAAAATCTGTTATACGTAATGCTGGAACAAAAGAGCAATCATTATCGATACAGTACAAATAATGATGTCATAGAAGCTGAGACAGATAAACATTGCGTGTTATGTCGACCGAGTTTAGTTATACTGTCCGTACCTTTGGAAATGTGCGTTAAGTTAGCACTGCGTATAGATTAGTCGCTGGTTACCTGAACGATCTCAATTTGAATGCTAGTAATACATATTTTCATACTAATTTAAGTATCATACTAATTACTCGATTCTAAAATACGATCATGGGACGGCCACCTGGTTCAATGCTTGATTAAGCAGGTCATGTCTTTCCTTGACTTTGGCTACGAATATATCATCCTCTTATGAAGATGTTGCAAGCTGCTTGTGGAATAGAAAGTTAGTTTGTATTGAACAAGTTTCAGTTACATTTTTTTTATTTTGAGGCATATATGGTCACCGGCCTATACGCATTACAATACATATAAACAATACATACAAATGACAAGGTAGCAGTTAAAATTAATACAAATGTGCCGGAAAAACTGTTTAGTCGGTTTGGCTGCCATGTAAGACTTTTAGATTAATGAAAAGGGGATCCAAATACATGACAGCAGAATCATGTGTCTGTAAACCTGAATAAACCTCTTATGTACGAAGACGAGTATATTTAAACTAGGACTTCAGATGAATATATACGTATATGGAAATTTGATCATTCTTTTTCATGACAGCTGTTTCAAGAAAAAGGCATTAGCGAATGCTTTAATGACACCGTATCAATGATATATGTATAAATGATGGTAACAACGTCGCTACAATTGATTTTCATCCTCAACATTATTTATGGCACATTTTCGTGTCTACTTGGCTAAAAGCCGATCATATAAAACACAGAAAAGTCAATCAGAACTTCTCGGCAATTTACAAAATAATTAAGCCAAGTGTTCCGAATGACAAAAATGATGAACGTGAGTTGTCTCCCATTAATGTTTGATTTATAAGATTTTAGGTGGATTATAAAACGAGTTCTTACGACTTATATTTATCACTTTGGACTCTGCAATCCTAATAGTGGTATTCGCTGTTACGAGGGTAGGAGAGGAGCATACTCTCTAAGCCCAACCCAGCTATTCCTTAAATTTGGATGAATTTAGCCTTTATTTTCAGTTTTGTCATGAGCTAAATAAATATTCTTCACTGACGAACTTGAATGAATATCGATATTCATTTAACACGATAACAGTTAAGAACAAAGGATCACTGTCGGGCTTATTTTTATTCGTACTGGTTACTTTAAGCATTCCCTGGGAAATAGGCGACTAATCTTACTTACACCTAAATTTATTCTTAAAATAACAAAACTAAAAGTCATATATTGGTCGCGCAATGTTATTTGTTTCATTGTGCTAAAACAATGACTAAGTTGTATAATCTATAAGTTGCATGAAAAGTATAAAATTTTGTAGTTCATATACTATTTTTGAAATTTCAAAATGTTGTATAAATTTATATAGTGTACAAGTATTTCAGATTGGTTGATATTTTTGAGCGCTTACTATGATTAACTACTAGCTAGTACCATCCATTTTACATTAAATACCATAGTTGCAAAATAAGGAAGCACTTTCTTTGCATTGTTTTCCTAAAAAAATCTAATATGTTCAAATATTACCCCTGTAAACAGTTTGTATTATGGGAAAAAGATGCTTAACGCATTTTATTTTATTTATTAATACTATTGATGCAATACTGTACCTTAACAACTCCAAAAATCCAATACTTATTTGGTTAGAACACAATTGTTACGGATGTAAACTAGCCTCCGCATCGGTAGAAGGATAGTAACACACATTTCAACATTTTGATTATATACCAACATCTCATTACGTCGTTGATTACTATAACATATTTTGTGTCGTTAATCCGATTTTTAATTCCTCAGCGAAACCTGTTATAAACTTTTTATTGTTTAGTAGCTGTACTCATCGATTGACACATGTTCGTCACGCATACAAAAACACTTTCCTACGGTTTTCACAATATAACATATTGGTACCAAATGAAGTACTTGAACATGACATCGCTGCAGAGGTCACTGCTCGCGTATCTGATAATGTAAACGACCAATTATGCAAGCTAATCGGATATATATTACTGAAGCAATTAGCATCTAAAACATGAATATACAGTTGGATGTCTGGTCGCGCTGGACAGTGATGGTAAAGATAGTATTCATCGTCGCCAATGGGACATCCCATATGGGCGACGAATAATGTTTGTCATTTGAATTATTTGGCGGACAGTACATAAGAGGATGCTAAACTTTCAGAAGCATTTCTTTTTTACGTGCCGATGTAGAATACCCTACACGATACTACGGTTTTAAAGTATCATACGTAAGTAAAGGACAAGGTTCTCAAAAAGCTTAATTTGGCCTTGTCCCAGTGTTTTTGTCAAAAAATAGAAATGCAGGTTCCTATAAATCTGTCCTTCTTTTCTAACATCTATACATAGGTTCATGTCTAGATAAAATGACATTTAAGCCATTTTCGTATTAAAAATACACGAAGTAATTTTTTCCTCGAAGACAACTTTATGATGACTGTAATGCTTCACTTTTTATATTTACGTAAACCGTATTCAACGTAAATGTATATGTACGTTCAAATAAAGCAAATACTGCCAGACAACAAAGGTTTTCTTTTTTTGTTTTAAAAATATTATATTTTCATTCACGCGATTTTTTAAAGTTTACAATAAAACATTATTATACAATTATTCACTAAATAGTCTAAAATATTTACCTATCAACTGTTAAATGTCCTGTAAAGAACTACATCTAAAAATCCATTTTTTTCAGTTTTACGAATGAATAAATATTTATGAGAATACCGCGCTTTTAACTGATATGCATTCTCTATTTTACTGTCATTTTACAAGGCATATAAGATGTTTCATCCACGAATAATCGTATACGATCTTCGATTTAATCTTTATACAATGATTACCGTTAAAAGAAGAGATTTCAGAGCAATCGATACATGAAAGAGATAAACACCGATAATCAATACAAATAATGTTACATTCACCATCTATTTAACATTTTAATCACCAAGTTAAGTAATGACGCATCCATTTGTATAAATGCATGCTTTATAAAAAAAATGGGAAAAAAAGAAGTCAACGTCTAAAAAGCGTCATCACCGGTAATCAATATTTTATGACCAAATACCACGTAATTTTTCATATTAAATTCCAAAGTTTCATTTACTTTTCTAGCCGTTAATTCCAAGGAAACATTTTTTGTTTAATTTGCAAGAACGCATTGCAAAACAGTTGAGATGTTACATTAAATGGTGAATATTTCTTGATATCTAAATGTCAAATATGTAAAACGTACCTAGCAATACGCATACAATCGCTCGATAAATCTAATATTTCCCTGCATTGTGATTAAGTAATTTGAATAAGGATGAACTCTCACGAACTGTCGTAGAGACTCGTAAATTCTCGTAAATGTTATTTGTTTTGTAGTAGCATATCGCTGAGACTCTGACAGACGCTAGATAATGATACTTCATTTCGAAAGTGCAAACATATGTTCATGTCTGTCGGTCAACGGAAACTACGACTAGATAAAACATTGAACATTGCATTATCTCTGGCAAAACGTTAAGGTTATGCGCAAACTAGCATCCAATAACTCACCGATGCAGCTATTTCTTGTTCAGTTTTGCGTTGGCCATTGTGACGTGTACTTGTGGTCAGTGATTTCCGCTATTTGTGTGTCTCTTTCTGTGGCTTTTGTGCTCGGCTGTTTCTATTGAGTAATAATTTCCCTGTCCAGTTTGTTTTGACTTTTGTTATACGCCATTCGCTATATATGTTCGGGTAATCACTTTCCGAACATATACACTTTAACAACCGGTTAATGATGAATACGGCAACAGTACCATCGATACAATTACTAACAGTAATAATGTAGTTCAAATCGCAGACTTAAATGTATGGAGAAACTTTGTATTTGTAACTCAAGGAATAAGAGAAGTCCGCCTGTTGTATAGCGAAGCAAAGCAGATCTGTGGTGTAAGACCGAATCCACTGGTTAGGTTAGATGTATATAATTGGAACGATGAAACTGCTTGACGTGTTCTAATTCCTTGAACTTGTTTTGTCAAGTACTTGTGAAGTGGTAGCGAATTACAAAAAGGCCCTTAAACATATCAAACTATATCTACTAGTTACTAACAAATTGGAACACCAGGTGCGTTGTATGTTCCCTTGACAAATTAATTAAAGAAAGTTCACCCAAAGAAAGTGGCTATTCATCTCCGATAAATGAGGGGAAATCAATGCCGCCAGTTTCGTTTGAAAGTACAAGAGCATCGGTAAATAACCTAGGAACACTAGAGCAATGACATCCCATTCAATAGTAGATAATATAGTTCACATATACAGAATGTATTGCACAGACATCGTACAATAATACCAGCAGATATTTCTCGCATGTTTCCAGTAAGTACATAATCCCCAAGCTGACCCTTCGTATGCATAGTTTCGTTTTGATGTGTGATCGTACTTCCATATAACAAAAGATTACAGATAATTAGTTGTATCTTTGACTGATATTAATTATAACAACTACAAGGAATACATGCATAGTGATTGGTGAAGCTATTAGTTGCTATAAAGTGGTCATGTGATATTTTTAAAATATGTAATGAAGTTTTGGCGTTGTTGTGATATGATATAGTCAATTTGCCACGCAATGATCTGGTGTAAATATACAGTCGGTTGAGATAACGCATGTCTGAAAATAAACATTTACCGGGGCTCACGCTTGCCATTTTAAAATTGTAGCCACTTATTTTTGCCCAACAAAAATTACTACATGTATTTCGATTGTCATATTGCCACGTACCAGTTAATTTAAATGGTACGTGGCAATATAAATAATCGATTATACATGTAGTCAAAATGTAACAAAACCACTCAGACATCCCGTGTCAAGAGGTAATACTTCTTTCAATACAGTTTATACTTATGTGTTTAAAATACAAAATTTCATTGTAATTTATTTTTTTGCTTTGCTTTATATTTACAATAAAATGATGCTTGTATTACTGAATTGCAGACAATATTTGCATTGAATATGTCATTCAACTGTTGCTAGAAATGAACTGAAAATTTTGATTGTTTCTGACACGAAACACATCATATATTTCTCCGATGAGTAGAAATCTGTTGGTGTTTCGATAACAAATTCTTGAAAAGCATTTCTTACTTCTTTAATCCTCTTCATCCCACGTGGGGCATAAGGCTGCAAAAGTCTCTCTCCACTTTGGTCTGTCTTTGACCATTCTCTATGCTTCTCCCAAAGATAATCCCATCTCTGCTAGTTCTGCCACCATAGTCCTACGCTATGTTGTCTTCGGTCGACCAGGTTTTCTTTTTCCAGGAGGTTTCCATCGCAGAGCAACCTTTGGTAGTCGTGTTTGGTCCATCCTTATTGCATGACCTAAACACCTTAGCCTTCTCTTCTTAATTTCAGAAGTGATCTTATGACAGTTGTTTTTCTTAAGTAGTTCTTTGTTTGTGATCTTGAAAAAACATGCGTTATCAACAGGCGGTCGTTCTGCAAAATGTAATGCAATTTGTATAGCGTGAAACAACCTTATATTCGACCGGTCTTCATTTGATTTAGTCATCCGCGTAGTAAAGCGGCTTTTAAAGCCATTTGCCCGCCGTATATCGAACCACGGTGGTATTTGAAAGTTAACAACAAAATGTTATAGATAGTGAACAGAAACGTATTAGAAACAAATATGTTTATTGACATAAGCAAATGTATTAACTTAAAGGAATTCCCCATTGTCTTATGATAATATTTATATATAGATACATTTATGTGTTCTTGTGTTATTTATTATGTTCGTGATTTTGTAAATATGGTCTTTGTCATGATTTATCATGGTTTGTTTTCGTAAATGACCAAAGGCAGATGTTGTGCTGATTGCTAATAACTGTGAGCTGCATGTTAAATGGAACATTCAGATATACATGTACTGTAAATACTGAATCTTAGGGACTTACAGAAGGAATGGCAATTTAACTGCACAATCTACAAAGCAATGTCTAAAGCGGGGTTTCCTTGTAGTATTTCGATAATCTGGCAGGGAAAAACTGATGAACTAGCACTTTGTTTGCCCATAGAAACACCCCGTAGAAGATCAAGCATTAATTTATATTATCGACTACCTGTAAGTCCTCGTATGTAGTCAAATATCTACTCCAGGCCTGCCATTTCTCAGGCATTGAGCCGGTAATTACCGGCAATCTGATGCGATTACAGGCTTACCGGCTATGAGGTTCAATTTGCCGGCAATCTTGAGAAAATCAAAGCATACATGGTTCTTCACAGTGTATACCATTTTTATAAAACCGTAGCGTACATGGTTCACGATAGTGTATATTGAGAGTCGGTAATTGGTGATTAACAGGAAGTAGGTGTCATAAAATTTACCACTTCCCATTGTTCCTCAAATTTGATTCAGATTTAATATACACGATCTGGATTACTTGAACGCTTTCTTTATGCATATATAAAACAACTTTTTGACCCAGATGATTTTAAAATCGGACTTCTACTGACATTTTTGCTGCATTTTTATATTATTATTTTTTTAAGCTTAATTTATTAAAGTTGTATATAATCGAACATTATTGAAATACTAGTGGATATTTGTTCAACATGAGTTAGATATTTTTGCTAATGAAATTATTAATTTATTATATTAAATTGATGGAAATTGCATTTTAAAAAAAAAATTATTAGACAAGGCCCTACCAAGATTTTTTTTGTTTATGTAGAACTCTTCTCCCTTGGTATTTAATCTCAGACCTAATTATTTAAGAACAACTAATTATATGGCTTTATCTAAATAAATGCAATTGTATTTATTAGGTGGTGTGCATGCTTGAAGGGCCTATAATAGGCGGTTTGCGCGCTAAGCGACTTAAATTAGGTGGTTCGCGCTAAGCGGCTTGAATTAGGCGGTTTGCGCGCTAAGCGCAAACTATTGAATTTGCCATCATCGCGCGCTTTAATTCAATGTTTGCTAAAATCTCAGGCTTTCGCATGATTTTATTATGGCAGGCCTGCTACTCACATGTTCACCCAAATTCCTAATCGGGATCTGTGTCGGGAAGCAGTGCTGTTTGTCCCCATTAAATACCCGTACATTTTACATTTCTGTTCATATCGTGTTTGGAATATATAGAAAAACATGGGAACAGTTGACAATATGTTTGTTTTAAACGGAATAATCAATCACCTTTTAACTACAAATCGAAAACTGTATGTAGCTTATGTTGAATTTACGAAAGCCTTTGATTTTAAAGTAAGAGATATATTGTGGTACATGTATAAGTTGATAAAATTAGGTGTTAGAGAATGTATTTTAAATGTTATTCAATCAATGTATACTAAGGTTAAGTCACGTGTAAATTATGAAAATACGTTAAGTTAAGATTTTATATGTTTGTTAGGAGTCAAACAAGGCGAATGTCTGTCACCATTTTTGTTTTCAATGTACCTAAATGACATAGAAGAACACTTTGCACTAAATGGTTTTGATGGAGTTGATATAGGTTTGTTTAAGATATTTAACTTTTGTACGCTGACGATATAGTCATAATGTCAGAAACTGAAAAGGGTCACAACATGGTTTGAATTAATTAGAAACATACTGCACATAATTGAAATAATCGGTAAATGTACAAAAAACGACAGTCATGGTTTTAAAAAAGGGAGGAACAATAAAACAAAACATGGAATTTATATATATGGGGTCAAAATTAGAAATAGTTAAAAAATTCAAATATCTCGGCATTGTTTTACTACGGGTGGGTCACATACAGCAACTTATGAAGCATTAAGTAGGCAAGCCCTGAAGGCCATTTTCAAACTTATTAAAACAATATTTAGTTAAGTTTCCTAAGATTGCAGTTAGTCACTATTGAGACTTTTTTGACAAGTTTATTAACCCGAACCTAAGTTACGGAAGTGAAATTGGGGGTTTCAACAACAGTGGCATTATTGAAAGAAGACATCTACAATTATGTAAACAAATATTGGGCGTTAAAATACAAACTCAAATATTTTTATGTACGAATAACTAGGTAGAGCACCCTTGATAAATAGGAGATTGGTAAATGTTATCAAATACTGGTTTTAAATACTACAATGTGATGATTGTAAATATGTAAAATATGTATGTAATATGATGATAAATGATTTAGAAATATTGCCTCAAAAGAAATCTGGATTAATTTTGTAAACCTTTTGTTAGAATCTGAAGGTTTTAACTACGTATGGCAATTTGAAGGTGTAGGGAAAGTGAACTTATTTTGGGGAATATTTAAAACCAGAGTTTGAGACATCTTTATTTAAAATTGGAACAGTGAACTTCATAATTTATGAAGATCAAAAACATATAACTTATAAGCAGATTTTCGTTTTCAACGATATTATTACTACTTATGAATTTAGAACGTGTCTCACACGATTAAGGGTCTCGGCACATAAATTAGAAGTAGAATCCGGACGATGGCATAAGCCAGCTAAAGTACCATTTAATGAACGTAAATGTAAATGTTGTAGCACTTTAGAAGATGAATTTCATTTTGTTTTAGAATGTCAAGTATATAAGGATTTAAGAAAAGTTTATATCAAAAACTATTATTGGAAACGCCCGAATGTTTTGAAATTTGCAGAACTGTTGAACAGCGAAAATCAATGTACTATAAAAAAAACCCTTGTACTCAAAAGTTTTGAATTAAGCTCGCAACTATACTTCTTATAGTCCCAATTCTCCCCTTACCAATTATCAATTTTGTTCTGTATGTATTTATAGATTAACTTTAATATGTGCTAATTTATTTAATTACATGTATACAACATTTTCAATTTGAACATACTATATATACTATACACTATTCGAATGTTCTAAGTACACACTTTGTAATGTTCATTTAACTGAAAAAGTATTAGACCTATTAGTAAATGGAATATACCATTGGCATCAGAAAAATATTGTCTATCTAGTTGAGTTAATAAACATTCTGAAATCCAATAACAACATATTAGAAAACGACCATTTATTTCACTGCTTAAAACAACAAAATCGCACATCAATATCGGGTATGACCACCGTCTGTCCTGATGATAGCCTGACATCTATGTAATGACAATATGCTCGTATCTGACATGAGTTAAGAACCCCAAAAAAGACAATTAATGAATTGAACCTTACCCGTCTTATTGGCATGCCAGTTTTAAGCTTTTCTATCGCACTTCATTTGCATCAGATAAATAGAGGATATTTGTTGATTTTGGTGTAACATCGAATTTTATTTCACCGATTGGTCCCAGAAAATATATATTTTCACGAGTGGCGTAGCCACCAGTGTAAATATAATTTTCTGTGATCACGAGTGAAATAAAATTGATCTTTCACCAAAAACCACAAATTTTCTGTTTATTATATGCCTCAATTTCTCTTAAAATATGCCGTAATTGGCTTAATTGGAAAAAATCACGTCGACATTGGAACGCCACGACGTGAGAATTATGACGTCATGATGACGTAACGCATATTTTAAAGCCCGGCGCCGGTGACGTTGCGTTTCTTTTTCTGCATGATACTGAACCAGCTTCAAAACAGTGAAAATAACAAAGTGGAATTTCACTGTTATTTTCACTGAAAAAAACTCCATAATCAATTGAAAGCAAATAATAATATGAAGTATTTTTATAGCTTTATGTTTTGGGGTCGAATGTTAATCGTGTATGAAATGATTTGAACAAATTTACACATATTTGAGATGTGTGCACGAGAAAAATGTGATTTTATCATTTTCGTCAGGTACATGTATCAATGATTTTCACGTAGGTCATGATTTTTCTTCAATAGTATTAAAGACAATCACGAACACATGGTATCTTAACAGTTTTATTGAGTTAAGATGAATAAGTTCCTGATTTATTCTAGTTCTAAAAGAGTGTACTTAGAACATTCGCCAAGTGTATATGTATGTACATATTTTCATAATTATGTTCTGGCACCACCATTGACATACTATATTTATACTTGTATATATGTTTGTGGAATGATAGGCTAAAAGCCTCTTCTGAATAAAGCTATCTATCTATCTATAAATATGTGTGATATTTCCTTGTTTACAATTATTGCTTTCTGCAGACACACAAACAAAACAAACGTCTACTCGTAAAAAAGTATTCTTTTATGTTTAAATGTCAGAGGCAGACTGAACGCCTGAACCGCTGAAAGCAGCCCTCGATAATTTAACTTATGTTATGCTATGTTTGCATAGGTTGCAATAACAACAACATCATAATTGAAAAATGATGCGCCTTTATATCTAATTCTCCAACTGAAATAATTGCAATAATTTTGTTGAAAAAGATAAGTCCAACAGGTTGTTAGTGCGTTGGGAATTATAATTCATTTGCTGCCTGTAAGCGAATGTAATATAGTCGAATATAAAACGGTATTGGTGAATCAGAAAATGCTTTTGTCTGGTATAAAATCTATACAATATTTTAATAAGAAGATAATAATTAAAATATTGCATAGGATGTTTTCAAACTACATACAGTGCATTAATGTGTTCTTTGTCTCGTTTTAGCAGAGACACAAGCTTAAGCTTGCGTCAGTACGTGCTATAACATCTGCAGAGTCCCAAAGAATTGTTGATGCCAGAGCATTTTTAAGCACTAAACATCCATTCTAGCATAAGCATCAACCGAAATTACATAAACATTTATTCAAAAGAAATTCTCAGCTTCCAAAATGCACATGGTTGCTCTTTCCTCTGAGTACTTGATTGATAACGTTCGACAAAAACCTTCGACAAAGACCTGAACAATTCAATAACACACAAATATCAACGTACTTCCCGTACAATCTTTTTCCTATTCAGGTGCATCTATTTGGAATGATATTCCATTACATATTAGACAGGCAGAGAACACAAGTTCTTTTATTAGACAATTCTTGAATTGGAAACGCAACTATACTACACAATAATCTATGCATACATATCTCAATGTTAAAATACAAAAATATTTCGCCATTGTGCCTTTTTGTTAAACTTTGTTCATTTTGTATGTGCCATTCTGCAATTTCGTAGTCCAGCACAAGGCTGCTTCGTATCTTTCAAAATTGCATGCACATTATATATCTGTTTGAGATTGTCCTTGTGGTGTGTAATGTCCGGTTGTTATTTTCTTGTCACCTAGCTCTCGTTCCGTTTTAGTTTGACTGACTGAGGCGGCAGACTTTCGGGACGGGATGCCGTGTTTTTGTAGTGGCTAGATTTTTACGTTGGACA
The DNA here is from genome assembly GCA_947247005.1 of Spisula solida. NCBI lineage: Eukaryota > Metazoa > Mollusca > Bivalvia > Venerida > Mactridae > Spisula > Spisula solida. Next base: position 54,635,613 of record OX365944.1, on the reverse strand, counting down.
GTGTCTGTGCCGCTTATATGTTTTCTGTGCCCGACTGGGTAAGCTGAGTTCTGCCTTCCCTGTCTGACTTAATATTATCCTTTTTATATAATATATATACAGATTGAATAGCACTTTTGTTCACAGTTGAATATTGATTTTGTATGTATACTATTTAGTTATAGGTTAACGTTTTAAACAATACATGAGTATCCTATATTGTTAAGTTTAACTAATACTGTTTCATTTCATTTTCTTTATAAATTTGTTTGTATATTATCATGCATTTAATGTATATAATTATGTTTATTATGTAGACCATATTGAAAATTGGTATAACACCAAATATGTTATCTACTATAAATAAAGTCGTTACTTACTTACTTACTTACAATTGTTTCAAATGTAAGTTTAAAATATATTTATTTCAATTATATATTACAACAATTTTAGTTTAAACCGTATTTATTTTCATTAGTTATACAACATATATACAGTATTACAACCATAAAATAAGCTAATGGATCTGAAAACAAGTTTAAAATAAACTTATACTAATTCCTCTTCATGATCTTTTTATATATATACGAAAATATAAAGCAAACGAGTTGAAAGATATAGTTCAGTTTACCTTTGGCTATCACAAACCACACGGTCGGCGCTCTCTCATTAGATACATGCACAGAAAAAAATTCATTGGCACATATCGCGGAACTATGTAAGTTACGACATCCAAAGTTAAAATGACCTTATATATATTTTAAAATCTTTATAACACAACTTGATAACAAATTGGAGTGAAAATTAATGACATAAGTATTTAGTACACATAGTCACAAACACGTGGTATTGGTCATTTATGGGATCTTAATAAAATCTGATATTCGAGACATCTTTAAGGCGATTTATAGTTTTTTTCGTACTTTCCTTTAAAGTTATGACTGGTCTCCAAGCGAGATTTAAATGCTCAATGATATTGTCATGTGACAACCCTTTTAGAATGCATTATCAACATTGTGGTTGTATTGTCAAATACGAAGCCAATCCAATTTAACAGTGACTTTATAATCAGCTGACTATGAATATATAGAGCGACATGAAGTACTTTGAATAACTTCGGAAATCTCCAGCTGGCTATAAAATAATTTATAGATTTCAAATGTAACGTGATTTAGGTGCATGTAATTAGGTCATGGTATTAGACATTTCCCACCTATCACAAAGACTATACCGATTACGGACTACGACAAATTTCGTGCGGGAAATAGAGGGGTGGTCTCAAAGTGAATAAAGATATGTGGATAAGGTCTATGATGTTGGCAGACAGTTGTTAGTTGTTCATTCAGATGTTCATTCAAAATTTAATATTTGAATTAAAATCTCAGAAGTTCATTCAGAAGTTTATTCAGAAGTTCATTCAAACTTTAATATTTAAACAAACTTCTCAGAAGTTCATTCAGAAGTTCATTCGAAATTTAATGTTCGAATTAACTTCTTACATAAGTTCATTCAGAAGTTCATTCAAAATTTAGTATTTAAATAAACTTCTCAGAAGTTCATTCAGAAGTTCATTCGAAATTTAATATTCGAATTAACTTCTTACATAAATTCATTCAGAAGTTTATGCAGAAGATAATTCCAATTAACTTCTGACAGAGAAGTCCATTGCATTGGCCTGCGACTGTTTCTAACACACTCTCAGACTTTCATGAATATATGTGCCAATTGCGAAAATGATATTTATTACCTCTAGGGACCCTTAAGAGTCCACCGCATTGGTATGCGACGGTTTCTGACACCCTCGCAGACTTTCATGAATGTTAGTGCCAATTGAAAAAATGATATTTTTGAACTCGAGGGACCCTAAGATGTCCATTGCATTGGTCTGCGACTGTTTCTGACTGCATCGCATACTTTCATGAATTTTGGTGCTACACCGACACTAATGGTATCAATATTCAAATTACTGTCCATTTGACTCAACACAAATATTTATGCATGTAAAATGCAGCAAAAACTTAAAGATTAATAACACCCCCGCAAATTTACCTCAACTTTAGATTCACCCATCTCGATTTATTTTAGTTCTTTATTTTACCCAATGTAAAGATCAATTCAATAAGAACCTGGTTTTCAGCTTCAAATTTCCTGTGTTATTTTTATGAAGGTTTTGCTGTCGTTAGCTGTTCAAATTACTACATACATATCAAATACCCTAATTGCATATAACACGCAAAATAACATGCAATTAATACAACATCACATACATACATACAACTGAACAATTTTACAACACAAATACATTTCATCATATGAGCACATAATAACACAATGCTATACAAACATTTGCTACTATCATATTATACATTACATTACCTGATTTAAAGTGGTATTGTTTTTACCCCTAGGGGCCTTAGGAGTCCATTGCATTGGCCTGCGATTGTTTCTGTCACACTCTCAGGCTTTCGGGAATTTTGGTGCCAATAGAGAAAATATTTGTTACCTCTAGGCACGCTTAGGACATTCATTTCGACATTGACATAATTTTTTATAATTTCGGATTCGACATCAATTTCGACAATCAAAAACAATCAGTTGAATGTCGAAATTAACATACGGCATTCCACGCACCTCGTCCATCGCCTCGTCCTGCACCTAACAGACGGGACGCTTTTACTTCAAAGCATTGCCAGACACTGCAAGATTCTGATGGTGAAAAACAGCCTCCACAAAGTCAGGTCGTAGATGACGGCGCCTAAAATTTAAGCAGAGTTGACACGTGAAAATCTCGAAATATATTAATGATTCCATGAAGAGGAAGGTTCATCGACAGCTCAATCAACTACACTTGATCTGGAATTAAGTGATGACTGAATTCATAAAATGGTATGTAGTACAATGTAAATTATTTGTATTTGGTTTTGTCAAAAATATTATGATACATCCCCCATCTGATTAGTCCTAAGTAGGTTGTCGGTATCGTATTCATGATAGGTGGGTAATGTCTATTAAGTTGTCAATGACGTTTTATGTAAGGTAGAATCAATACTATTGTCCGTTTTTAATTACTTTGATAATGATTTTGTACCACTGTAGATGCCACGACATTAACTGTAACAAATTTAGGGCTTTACATTGTACACTGACTATCCACCGACACCGACCATATACAACAACAACAACAACAACAACTTTTATTCGACATTAAGTAATACGATATTACTACTACAACAAAAAGTGCAGTGATAAGCAATGAAAGTTTCACATCCCCAGTATAGAGTATAAATAATTTTAAGTAGAAGCTAAATTTTTTCGATAAAGTTCGCAAAATAATACATTAATAATTATTAATAACTCTAATTCTTTTCTACGGTTATATGCAAAATGCAGATATTTTGATAGGTTTATAATATTTTTTGACAGCAAAAGATTATCAAATTTCTGTAAAGTTGGCCAATCATTTCGGGTAATCTGAAAGACACAGCATGTTCGAATATCAGCCCGTTAGGTCTTGCATAAAGTATTTAGGTGGTAGGTGTCGTGGTGGTCAAATAATGAAACAACCTCACAACAGGACCCCAAAGCTGTAATTAATAACAAAGCGTCACATACCTATTCGCTTCGTCGGTAGTTTGGCAATTATAAAACTTTTATATCATAAAGCACAACTCTTGTATCTTTATGACCATACATGGCATCCGCAGTTACCTTCCTTATTGGATAATATGCAACTAAAGTATGGCGTATACATGATAAATTTAATTAGGACCATTTAGTTAAAGTTGTCGTTTAAAGAACCCACAATATGCGTCCTAACTGTACAGAACATATCTTATAACAAAATCTCAATTTTAAATGTTCCTTTTTATCAAATTCATAAAATAATGTAAAACACGCAAAAACAGTCAGCGTTGTATCCCCATCTTTAATAAATGTACTCGATCAAAAGCAAAATTGCGCAATATAAATAGAATAACGAAGTGAAAATTACAAACAATTTTCAATGCACTATTACATTTGTATTTGAATATCCTTGAATATCCTAGGACATATCTGTGCAACCCGTCTCCTAGATCGGATAACACTCTTTAATAAGTATTTGTTCGCCTGGTCTCCTATGTGGTGGCAGCCAGAGGCTAGATCTATAGTCTCTGTGGAGCCAAGAAATTCCTTAGTCATTTTGTTACTCTGTCAGATTACCCAAAAGCCTGATGGGAAATTCCCGCTGGATGCAGTGCATTTGTTCATATTAGTTGTATATAATTATCCCATCCAATCGTGAGTCTTGAGTAGAGTCACAATGACAGTATATGTTTGCGTACACCACACTTTACCTAGTGAAATGCAGAGATACGAGGGGTGATCAAAATATTCGAAGACTTTCCTTCTAACCTTTTAAATATTGATTCTAGAACAATGAAATTACCAGGAAATATAGATCTATCAATTATCTAGCGTTTTAATTAATTAATTATATTGTGACGTCACAATGTTGTTGATGACGTCACATATTGTGACCAGCGTGACGGACAATAAATAATCACAGAGCAACGGCATTTCATTAAGATAACGCCTAACTTGGAAAATCCTTGCGATAGATCGAAGATGACTTGACCAACATGCATGGGGATTCTTTGCACTCCAAATCAGTGATATACACATGATTTCGTTGTTTATGTGATTGTAGGGACTAATAATTAAGACAGAGTTAGGGATACGTCTCCTTAATTTCTGAGAAATAAGAGGCATATTTCTTAACGATATGTTCCTTACAAACTCTACGATCAGTAAAGATTACAAAACAATAAATATTTCATTTCATTTGAAAGGAGTTCTTTAGAAACTGCGCCCTAAACTTGTTAGGTCATGATTCCTTCTTCATCGGGATGATGCTACCGTGTAAAGCCAACCGGTCTTTTCAGAGTTTTAGGTCCAGTATCGCAACGAGACAATTTCTGTTCCGCCTTACATTCCAGAGTTGGCTATTTATGACTTATTTCGGTATTAAAGTAAATAAATCGTTTACAGTGGGTCGGATATGAGTCCATAAAGGAGCTCGATGCTGCTCAAACGGTGACGGTTGGAATGACGTCACGTGACGTCCTGCGTCACGCACCCATTACATGAATAAAACTATGTTATAGGTGCATTCGATCGGAGATATCCTACACTGAATAATACTAATTTGCTTTTGACCCTTGCTGACAAAACAAAACTGCTAGATGAAAAGTCCACGAATATATTGATCACCCTCGTACATACGTATAGAAACTTGATATCCAGCGACATGGAAACATGATACTCAGCAATAAGTATTTTATTAGTTTAAACAATATTTATTTCTTTATAAACATAAATAAACATAATTAATGTTTTTTATTATAATAAACATTCATTTACACATATCAAGGATTGAGCAGAAATTATCTTATTGCTGTATTGATATAGTCAACCCGAGGGCAGAATATCACACCGAGGCGACTATCACGCATGCAGGCATTTTAGGGGACGTTGCGATAGTAGTGTTGTCTAATGCTGTGCAGGATTGCTATGCGATGTCTCCGTACAGTAAGGGTTCGAATACCACTATTACTAATACTATAGTTGCAAACACATTGAGTAAAGGCATACATATGCGTTCAATATCGTGTTTCGTTGTTAGATAAAACCACCGAATCAAGGATATCAAAAACATCTACCTCGCTTAAAACACAGATGGTATGAATCCGTAGTATTTTATACTTGTCTAGTCATATCTCATTATGAATTGTTCGACAACCGTTTGTGTCATATATAACACGCACTATTTATTAAAACGCGTCAAATGTCTTTCAAACGGTCGTTGAAATGAGACACGGTATCTATTCCTCGGATCATATCCGCCGCTTTGTAGATATTCAATCGAGAGTACTTTTTCCTTGATTAAATTGAATTTGCGATAAACATGTACCATATATCCGCTCTTTAGGCGCTACTGTATTGACGTCACAACAGGCCTGGTGTCGTTTCAGCGAAATGGCGGAGTATACATTCATAATACCCATTCGTCATAAATTCATGTTCCTTGCAAGTGTTCAGTTTCATGTAGTTTGTGACAGAACCAATTTTCTTGAATGCGTTTGTGCCAATTAGTTTAAAGCTTAATTTCATTGCTTCTATAAAAACATCAATGTCATCCTGATTGCTAAGATAATTTGGGTCAATGTTTGGAGGATCAAATGGATCTGTACTATTTAAAGTAACTGTTCCTCGACTGTTTGGGTGTAATAGAATTGGTTATAAGAGAAAACCTTCTTTCCACTCTTCATAAAACAAATCGTTAATGTACTTTTCTCCTCCTTTCAATAAGCTTGATATCGGCAGCACTGGGAACATCGCTATCTGTATGTCTAGATAGTTTGACTTGCAGTACTTTGATTTAAAAAATGCGTTAGCAGTGAGACCAGTCGATGCTAAATAGCCCGATTGGGATATAAGATATCGTGCTAAACTTAACATGGATTCCGCTTTTGGTCCCGTCATACTATCGGTAGTGTTTATCAATCAACGCACGAAACAAACCATATGATCCTGTAAATTCTGTCCTACGGGAAGATCGAGAACTACAGGGATGTTCAAACTTTCCAGATGCGACTTTGGGCCAATTCCTGACAACATCAGTAATTGTGGAGAAGTTCCAGCTGATAAAATTACTTCACGTCTAACTTTAACAGTTTGTTTCACGTTATTTCTTATATAAGTCACTCCATCGGCCTCTCTCTTGGCAATGTTAATCTTTGATACGTGAGCATTAGTTGCAACATGCAGATTTCCACGTGACATTGCTGGTTCATGGAATTCTTTAAACGTACTGACTCTTTTACCATTACGTACGGTGACTTGGGATTCTCCAAATCCAAGCTGATTTTCACCATTGAAATCAACTTTATCGAATCCAAGTTCTTTTCCTGCTTCAACAAACTTCTCACCGAGAGGAATAAATTAATCTATAGTAACACCTAGTGGTCCATCTGTGTTGTGGTATAAAGATGTCTTGAATTTAGGATCAATCATATTCTCAGATTTTAGAAAATACGGTAGTATATCTTTGTAGCTCTGTCCATGATTTCCAGTTTGTTCCCATTCGTCGTAGTCATGACGACTTCCACGTACATAGTTCATCATGTCATCATGCTTGTTCCGCCAAGAACTCTGCCACCCGGTAGATACGATTTACCAGGTTCAAGTGATGCAATGCATGTATTAGATTGTGTAATTGTTGTATAACCCCAACAATAGATTGAATACCAGAGTCCAAGATTCGCGGCTGGTATTGTAAACATGGGATCTTCTGTGTTATCCCCACCACTCTCCAGAACAAGAACGGTAACATCATTATCTTCCGATAATCTGGCTGCAACAACACTTCCGGCTGACCCCGAACCGACAACTATATAGTCATATTCATCGTTAGCATCGTCTATAATCAGCCATATCCTTGGTCGAGTATTAAAAAACAAATATACACAATACACTATTAATCCTACAAGTAAAGCATTTATTCCGAAACCCCATTTTGTAGATTACGCAGTTCAACGATCTCCACTAGAAACCTGTTGCACAAATGTATACAACATTATGTACACGTCTGCAATTTTGCTTAGGTTATAATGCCATTTATTCATACACTTGAAATAGGATATCGTCAAATACATGCACGAATCTATATAATAACTACAATGGTTTAACTGACCTTGGATTGCAGTGCTAATAGTTCTTCTGCAAGCCAGGTACACAGGAAAAATTTCAGCGTACGTTTTTCACTCGAAAAGCGTACGCCTGGCATACGCCATTTGGCATACGAACGGCGTAAATTAAGGTCCACGTACGCTTGGCGTACGCCATTTGGCGTACGAAAAACGTGCGAACGGCGTACGCTTCTCATACGCACCGATTATTTGGCGTACGCCGTTCGTACGCAATGCGTACGAAAAGCATACGCCGTCCAAAGTATACGCTTTTCGTACGCCAAATGTTCAATAAAGATATAGGTGAAAATTTACTTTGGCGTTATAGATTTAAATACTATGATACCCGTTTTATCTCATCGACCCGACAAATGAACATTCAATGTCAACATACCTGTGACATGTTGAACAAGAAATATCTTTAAAAAAGATATACAGCGTTGCATGTGACTGTTATACGTATTTTTTCAATACATTTGCGAATGTAATTAGTTTTAATTGGTTCATAAATTAAACGAAACGCTGTGCATTTTTGTATTATGACAGACAGCTCCTGTTACTTACTATGAAGTAACAGTTTATGTGTGATACTGGAAAACTAAAGACCCGCATATTAAAAGAAACTAACTTTGAAAATGGATGAGCTAAATGTTTGTCTACCACCAGTGGCCGAGCGGAGGGGTTTTGTCTACCTTTCATAATTTTGACCACCTGTATAATTATAAAAAAAACTACCCTACATACTTGGAATGAACATATTTACATTACAACATACTGGTATACATTATAAAATATGCTTTCATAGTACAGACAATTCAGTTGACTGCACACTTAATATACGAAATAAAGAATTGTCCATGGCATTTGTGCAGTTTAACCTAGAAACATGCATTTTCACGTTATTGTATTCTTCTCATTAAAAAGCTTATGTGCACACCCTAAGTTTATCTGAATAATAAAATATTATATTACGTTTTGTGTTGATTATGAGTATTCATGTGATCAAACTTTATTTGCATTTATTTTGTGTTTAGAAGTTTAAAACCAACTAAAACCAATAGAACTTTTAACATTAAATACAGCCCTTGTTGACATCGCTTATGAATCCCTCCTATAGTAGCTAGCTGGTATAGTAAGATGTCGCATAAAGTTCAATCACAAGCACAAGCACAAGAGTTTAGCACAAGAGAAAAATGCAATAATCTAAAATCGGACGTAACCTTTTGTGAAAAGAATACAATATTCTATTCAATCAATTTTTGGAATTTCATTCACTGCAGAAATATTTATAAACATTTCGATGTTTGTTAAGTAGGTCAAATATCAAGCTATACAGCTACGTTAAAAAAATCGACTTATACATAAGTAAAATGTTTAAAATTCCAAATGAATCAACACATGAATGGAAAACAATCCGTCCAATGTGCTTACAGAAACGACCCCTAGTAAATGGAATAGATTCTTGTTGATAATGTCTGACCAGATTAAACTGAGACTCCTTGCATAATTCGTTCAAGTCCGAAAATTTCCGAAGTTATAAAAAACATACAATTACCTTTATCGCTTTATGTGGCTTTATTGAGTTGCTACTAGATAACAATATGTGATGGCTCAGTTGGTAAGTGTGCGGTTTGTAGACCACAAGGTATCCGGTTCGAGGCAAACTCAATATTTTTATTTAACTTTTTTTCTTTATATGCAAGTATGCTATTCGTGAATTATAATCATCCCTATGTTCACATATCCATAACACAATTCAGGCATACATTAAATATATAATGGCCAAGTCGTTGAAACATTGTTCATGTACTTGGAATAAAGAAATATGCAATTGGAAATATTACAAAAACCGAAATTAAAGACCAAACAATATAAGACCGTACGGGAAAAACTTTTAAACATAATCGCCTTGATTCAAGGATAGAATGTTGAAGTAAAAATATTAATGTCAAAAGGTTACAGTAAGTTTTGAACCTGCGACCACTGGCGTTAAAGGCGCAAACGTTTCCATGCTACTATTCATGCTTGAGTTTTCTTTTGAATTTTTTATAAATGCAGAGATTACTGCACATGTATACATAGTAAATAAACATACGAATCGACAACAGCCGAGCGTTTACGAATTTTGATTAGAGTCGCAGTTTAATCTGGTCAGACAATAACAATCTTGATCTTTGTTTTCATTCATAAGTGAAACATAACATACGTTAACCTAGTACACGTATTTACGTTGTATTAAACATAAGGTAAAATAAGTATTGTAAAAGTGGAGACCCGACTACTTGTTAATGTATTCTGCACACCTATAACTTCGCATTTTCCATAATAAGTTGAACCATGTTTAATAATCAAGTTTGAAGCCGAAATATGCCATGAAGCGTTTTATAAAATATAATGCCATTACGTTAAACTATACATGCGATTCTAGTCCCAAAGAAATGTTTATAATACGTTGCACATCACAATGTTTATCACACTAACTGTGATCACAAGTAATATTGATATAGATGTTGTTGTAGCGGATGAAACGGTTGAGACTGAAACTATGACTGGTCTACTGTGAACATCACTGTTCCTAGATCTGAAATAAAACACGGGTGTCAAAAGATTAAAAAGACCTCGCAACTGTTAAACGCTGAGAACATTTTATTAACTGTAAGTCGTTTTCCTAAATATTATCTGTCTTTTAAAATATCACAATGCAAATTTATAAAGACGTTTCAATGTCCACTACATTGCGTTGTGCATGATGTATTAAGACATAATTAGGGTAACAAATGGTGATCATGACTAACCGAATAAGACTATATAGTAAACATGTGTGTTTATAATACGTGATATTTACAACATAACTTACTTTGTACGTAAAAGATACGTATGATCACCAGGTGGAAGTTTAGAGTCTGAATATGTCACCCAACTTTTCCCTTCGTCAACACTTCTCTCTACTAACAAGTTTGGGTATTTTGTGTTTACTTTTAACACGTTGTCTTCAATACTGAAATACAAGTTCAAAACAAATTACTAGATACTACTTTTAAAACATTTCATTACGAATTACATGTACTCAGCATCGAGTTATAACATTTGTCCACAACAAGGTATATTCATATTGACAGTAACAGTTGATACCAAAAGTACAGTACTAACAGTATACAGACGTATTTTGTGCATTCGTATAACTAGACCGTATTAACATATACCTTGCCCCAGGTGGGGGAAGTCTATAATATACACGTCGTTTATCTAATCTTGATAATTCTTTATAACCAAGATTATCTGAAAATTCTTTCCAATCGGCGTCTCGTTGTTTGTTTCTCGTATTTACGTCATCAACGTCTTCCCATGATGCTTTGTGCCACGCCCTCTCTGCTAGAGCCAGTATCCTAGGAAAACCCATGTAATGCACGTGTTCTTCTGTTCTCATGGTCTCAGACCACATGGCTGCTTCTAGTCCTGTAATATTAGAAAAACAAATTCTTGAAATGTATTCCGAGATGTCGAGAACACACAGAGTCACCCTTCATGTAAAATAAAATTGTAGTGTGTGATACTAATACAAATTGCACACCGTTAGGAATCTAACTATCGTATGTTTTATAATTATTATTGTAACATTAGTTCGACATTGATTATTCGTTTAGAACGTTCTCACTTACCTACGATATTATCTGTTAGGCTAGGGTTAGGGCAATGTTTGTTTTTACAAATAGCAGAAACATCAATAGGACTGCCCATTAGGTCTTCGTCTACATTAGCAAACAGGTTATCAGGCATCAAACCAAACGTCTTCTGGGTATCAGTGAAGCGTGATGCCCAGTAAAGTCCTCTTTCTTCCGGATCTGGTTCTTGTCGTTGATCGAAATATAAATGCGTTGCAAGAGGAAGAACTACCTGAACATGAAAAAATAGGGCAGTAAAAGTGAAACGTGGAATGATGGTTTAGGGAATATATCATTAAGCATTGTATTACCTAATTTGACACATGTCTTCCGGACTTTGATGTACATGGTTTCAAAGTATCTAAATGTAGGCTATATATAGAGAAGATTATGCAGTGCCATGTTTAGCCACAACATATATGACGTTAGAAAGCGGTTACCCAGTTTTTCTACAGTTGTCACAGCAAACACAGATACCAGTTCCTGTAACGTCATATCCGTTGCGGCTAAACATGACCGCTGCACAAACTTCTTTCTATATATGGTACATTCATATAATTTGAAACCATTCTTTGAAACCATGTGCCTATGAAACGGCGTTCCGTCACAATAAAAACAGACAGCGTTCTCGAGTCGTACTATATATTTAGTTTAAAGTTTATTCACTCTAAAGGTCGTGATCTGGGCTTTGCAAAGAGCGTTTGACAAAAATTTCAAACGCCCTAGCGTCACCATGTACGTACAGGACGTTAACTAATTATATAATGCGATAATCGATTAAAAAAATCTCTTCAGCCTTGAAAATTTCATAAAAATCGACGAGAAGTCGTAAAAATTGTATGACGTCGCGCAAAGGTAGCGAGCCACCTTAAAGCGATAAGTTTCATTTTCTTGTTGAGTTTTGTGTTGTGCATTGTTGCATGTGCTTGTTTTCCTTTTATATTTGTTCGTTTTTGTGATTTTCAAGCTCGGCTGTTTCTGAATGCTGCATTCCCTGTTCGATTTGTCATTATCTTTTTGTATCGTATTGTTCAGTTCAATGTGAATTTACAACTTGGTTGGCGTTCTCACCATTCTTGAATTGTGTTAGGAATGCTTATTTGCTGTACTGTACAGTACTCATATATGTATTTGTGTGCATGTTGTAAAGATAATATAATAGTAATTATAAACAAATTATTTACAAATTATGTTATGATATGCCTCAACTGATTGTTAAAATTTTAGTGCAAGAAGATTAGATGAGAATTGTTTGGCATGAAATTACGGTTTTATTACCTTATACCCAGCATCGGCAAATTCGGACACCTTTTCCGTATTCTCACCCAACCGGTTGTCCCAAGGGTATGCATATACATGACTGTAATAAAAACACGAACACCTAACACAAATTTAACATCTAATGAACTAGGGTGACCATTACTTACCAACAAAACAAAGGTATAATACATATCACAAAAACACAAGACTAGCATGGCATGTCAACGTAACAAAACACGGATATATCACACGTCTACGTCGCAATACAAGATAAACAGAATAAGACACCGTAGTTGTTATATATGCATGCATAAAGGTTAGGGTCAGATCATTATCCCCGTACTATTACATAACATGACACCTTCACAAAGTTTGCTGTGTATATACATATATCTATATTGGTTAGAGGGGTGTTGCTACAATGTATTTTGAATAACCATTGTATCATTGTATATTACTGATACAAATATTTAACTGTCATTTCATGATCTTTTGTTTTTAACAGAAAAAAACATCGACATGATCAAATACTAGTACATACTCTGACGAATAATCCTCTCTCGGATTAGGCTTATCATCTGCGTATGCACCATCGTCCCATAATGCGAGATTGAGTCCTTTACTGGCAACTATTTCAGCCACACGTCTTACAAATGTTCTTTGGAGTTGTTGAGTGCTAGAACGTGAAATTACAATTAATACTTTTTGCTGTAGTAGACTACACTCTATTACCAAGAGAACAAACCGTACAATTGTAGAAAATCACGCATTTGCATGGCGTATGAATTACTACTAATGAAAACAACAACGGCGATAACAATAAACGACTTTACTTTTTTTCAACCAATAAATTATTTAAGATGACTTCTATACTTACCTTATACGATAAAGCGTACTATTATTTAAAAGATTGTTCTTATTAGTATTTTGGCAACTACAATATTCTGATCGAACACTACATTAATGTATAGAAGCAACTTAACAAGGGCTAAAATAGCCTAAATATATGCGTCACTTAGAAATAGCAGATACGTACATTTATGCATAGAAGTATATTTTGTAGTATTGGCATCTTACAAACACAGAACAGTGGCATTGATTATAATTTGCTAGCGTTGAAACGTTGGTCATAATTTTTATAATGATTATATAATGCAGTTTATACTTATGAATTAATTTTGTAGATTCGTACCTAGGTTGTACTCCAGCATCAGAACAAGCTTGAGAATCTTGCCAAGCTCCTTCAGGAACCTCATCACCACCAATATGTACCGTCTTCAGTGTCTGTTTATCTTTGTGTATAGCAATAAGATCATCTAACACTTTAGAGACAAACGTATAACTTGTATTCAAACATGGGTCCATAACATTGCCATTCCATTTTTGTGCGAGGTGTGCTTTGTATTTATTCATTGGTTTACTTAGAAGATACGAATCTGGCACGTCTTGTATTCCATATTTTCGTAGTTTGTTAATTTTGGATTCTCTATAACTCATTGCTGCAATAGCTGCTGCTGAATGACCAGGGGTTTCAATCTCCGGTATAACTTCTATATGACGTTCGTTGGCGTATTCCAATATGCCTTGATATTCTTCCACGGTGTAGAAACCTGTACCGGAAGTGCTAGTTTCTGGACCGGAACCAAGCTGTGGGATTGTACAATCACCAGCATAATCACTATGGCATCGTTTACTGCCAACCTGTGGTATTAATGTTTAATATATTTCATTAAACAGTTCGGGTATGTTGCTGCAGAAACGGATATTCCATTGAAGGTAGTAAATGTCGATAGCTTTTCCAACATCCAAACATATTTGCTTTTGGTATCAAAGTCTGTGTAGGTTATATATCAAATATTAGAATAATACACAATTTAAGTGCATAGTTCACCTTAACGTTGTGACCTATCAAAAGCCAGAAATTTAGACTATTTTGGACCATTTATCCATATTTGTTTCAATTGTTACAATATGTAGTCTAAAAGGATTCGTCTGTAAAAATCAGTTGAATGGAATGATTTCCAAACTGGGAAAACCAGACCCTTCCACCACAAAGCGATTTTCATATATTTATATAAAAATAAACGAGAGTTTTTAGAAAGTCTTTGGGCCAGGCGTCATGACTGAAAGGACAGGTGTCAAAATCTTGTAATTGTTTTACAATTCTATACTATAATGGACATGTATTTACTGGATTTAATATAATAACTTTCTTAGAATATTCCATAGATATATTAGTTACCTGAGTTAGCTCTGGGACGGAAGGCATTTCTAACCTCCAACCTACATCGTCAGTAAGATGAAAATGTAACTTATTCAGTTTGTAAATCGCCATTACGTCAATCATTTTCAGAATCCATTCTACAGGCTTGAAGTTTCGTGAAGTATCCAGCATTATTCCTCGATAACTGAACCTGTATAAAGTAAAGGTTATTTAAAATAGAACTTGGGTCAACGGAAATCCTTTTTATAGATATTATATGTGCTATAACTGTACAAGTGCTTGAGTTGTCTGAACAGAATTGAGATTATATTTTAACACAGTTATTTTAGAACAATGGCTAGTTAAGCATATAGTCGTAGATACACATGGTACACTTTGTCGAGTGAAAAGTGTATGCAATAACAATCAGAACTTTAGACAAAGAAAAATATTTCATCAGTATAATTGTATAACCTAGGTTTGTCAATAACGGTCATCTCTATCAGTTCACCATTGTTTCCTTCTATCAGACTGATAACCGTCTGTGCACCATAAAACGCACCCGCTGCATCATTTGCTGTAATGGTTATTCTTTGATGTGTGGTATTAATATTCAACATGTATGCATCTCTTTGAGGTTCCTCAGGGTATCCCTTAACAAAAACAATCGCTTTATTCTGCGGCACGTTAGTTGAAGTCTCGACTTCTAGTACGTCTGAAATATAGCAAATATCTCGCACAACCATCATTTACTCCATCTGACCAGTAACTGTTATTATTTATGTCTATCGCGTATTGCAATGTGTTAAATGACCGTTTTGTTTTATTGTATTTTCGAAATAACAATTTGGTAGAGGGCATCGTTCTTGGAACAAAAGCTTAAATTTGTATGTGGAACATATACATATATATGCACATTTGTATATACCATTTCTATCGAGACGACATCGTTTATGCTCCACAGCAACAGTTATTGAAAGACCTGTTTGATTAAGTCACTTCTGACGTGATGATGTTTTATCAATGAGGTTCTTACATCAGAAACAAATTCATTGTTTAATCTTTAAAAAGCCTTTACATGTTTTGCAAATACATTAGAAGTACCAGTGAGTGTACATGTATAATTATGTTACTTAAAATATTACAATGCACGGTTGAATAAATATAGTTCGATTGTATCGTGCTTGCTTGAACATAGTATGGTCTTGGTATAAACATAGTAGTCATCGTAGCATCGGACCAGCATTGAAACATTGACTTTCAGTATAACCTTAAATATACATGTACATATTATTTACTAGCAACCATTAAACCTTTAGTACATGTACTAACCTGCAAGGTATGTTGACTCAAATACAAAATCACTTGACGCTACTACTGTCCATTTTTCAGAACTAAACTTCATCGTAGACGAAGGATCAGATGTCATTCTTAACGGTTTTGGAACCACTTTATATGGAGGTCTCTGTGGTTTGTCAAATTCTTGGAACATTGTATATCTCATCCAGTTAGAGTAAGGGTGGTACTTATCGTCCGACGCTCGTTTCCATTGTGCAGGTGTATTGAAAGCACCGACATAGCTTAAATCATCACCCGCTGTGCTGGCTATTACTTTTGGGGTCATTCCGAGGGAAGTGACATACAAATTAGGCATGTTGTCTGACCTCGCACTGAGCCATTTTCTGTTGAAAACAGTGCACCCGATGTTGTCACCTGGTGGGATCGCAGTAAAGCTATTTGCGTCAGGCGTTACAAAGAACAGTCCGCCATTCACATGCCCAACCCGTAAACCACAATCTAAAACGTCCTCTCTATAGCCATACAAGCTGGAAATAATACAAACAATAAACTTAATTTAGTACATGTACTAGTACATCATGTATACTAGAATCAGAAACGTATACGAGGGTTGTTCAAATTGGAATGCAACTAAGCCCATATATGTTTTGTCTTAATAGATTCTATTGAAACTAGCCTTTGATCATATTGCAGTATTCATCTCCGGTATATTTGCGAAGTTTCATTCAGATATTCCATTTTTAAAATCCGATTTTATTATCATTCATAGGGTCACTGTGCATATACTGTACACGTGCCAAACCGAGATCTTAACGTATCTGATATTTCTTCCGACATTGCAATTTAAGAGTCGTTTGAAACAAATAAAGATCACAAGGGACATTGCTTGACAAATCAGGATGGTCGGAAAGCTCAAAAACCTTCACGCTTCTCAGAAAGTCGCGTTAATGGCTGCTGCAGGCGGAGGCTTATTGCTCTGCAATAGCATGTCGTCCTTCAAACATGTGGTTTGAGAACGATTGTCGAAGTATTTCCTCAATTTCTGAAGGAAGTTTCCTTTTTCAAGCTTGGCATTTACCCATTGTCTTTGTTATACATCAAATTTAATGGTAGAAACTTGTTTTATATAGAAAAAGGTGTACATTTCTAGTGGCGCCCATGGTGCGTTTTGCAATGCATACTTTTGTTCTGTCTATGCTGGCCCATATTTGTTCAAGGATCTGTCGCATGGGTGAAAAAATGAGCCCGTGTCTCGTTTATGATCATTACCTTTGCAAACGGTCGACTTTTTTTTATCTAGAAACTGGTTTCAACTATTTTGTGGACAGTTTGCAAGGGCATGTGTGCTGGCGTCTCTAAGCAGATAGGGGTATCCAAAGTATACGTATCGTCCTAGTTTTTGTAATATGCTTGATAATTGTATGAATAGCTCCTAATGATGTGCCAACACATTGAGCTACTTGCCTAATTGTAAACATTCCACCAGTTTCCAAAACAAATATGATTTTCGCAACCCTTTTATAACTATTGCGGTATTTGGATGGCGTTCATGGGGTTCCTTTCCAAATAAAATTACACCACTTTTAAATTGCGTAAACTATCAAGTAGTTGATGAAAAAGACATAGCATGCCACCATTTCACCAAACATGTTATGTAAAATATTGTATTTGCTCCCGCATTAAAAAAACAACGATTCTTAAATAGGACCGCATTTGGCCAGAAAAAACGTGACATTTTCCCAATAATTTAAGCATTAGTGTACACGAGTAGACAGTGTTAATTGACCTATTGTAACAGCTACACTGAACGGATTGTAAAATGTGAGGTATCAATTTAAAGCTAATTCAATGTTCTTCGATATACAGCTAACTTTTCTTAAAAAATCATTGATACAAGAAAGATATAGCATCACTTGCATTCCAATTTGAACAACCCTCGTACAAGCAGTTTATGATTAGTTTTATCCTTCGTGTTGCACTCATATTTCCCATTAGAGAGCTTTTTCAGATAACTGGAACTTGCCTGTTTTGATATATTCTCCACGTACCAACAGGAATGGTCATTGTACCCGTATTTTCAAGTTCTATACGTACACGCATATATCCATCATCTTTCTCGATATTATCAATGACACTAAGGTAAACATCTACATTGTCCGCAATATAATCAACAACATGCTGGTCCGTCCAATGTTCCGGTTCGACTGAAATAACAAATACATACAAACTAAACTTTTATTTCGTAGGATAACCTAAACGATTTCGAAGTGTACAAAACATATCAGCATCTAAGTTTGTGGTTGCGGCCTGATGTTGTTTTTAAGCATAGGCAATTACCATCAAAAGTATTCATTGATTATTACAAGATGTTGTACAACCTAATATCTACGTATTTGAACTGATGGATGATACGTTCTGTGTCTATCGATTGATAGGTGGATCGATTGCTAGGTGGATGGCTAGGTGGATGGCTAGGTGGATGGATGGCTAGGTGGATGGATGACTAGGTGGATGGCTAGGTGGATGGATGACTAGGTGGATGGATGGCTAGGTGGATGGATGGCTAGGTGGATGGATGGATGGCTAGGTGGATGGATGGCTAGGTGGATGGCTAGGTGGATGGATGGCTAGGTGGATGGATGGCTAGGTGGATGGATGGCTAGGTGGATGGATGGCTAGGTGGATGGCTAGGTGGATGGCTAGGTGGATGGCTAGGTGGATGGCTATGTGCATGGCTATGTGCATGGCTAGGTGGATGACTAGGTGGATGGCTATGTGGATGGCTATGTGGATGGCTATGTGGATGGCTATGTGCATGGCTAGGTGGATGGCTAGGTTGATGGCTAGGGGGATGGATGGCTAGGTCGATGGCTAGGTGGATGGATGGCTAGATGGATGGCTAGTTGGATGGATAGGTGGATGGATGGCTAGGTGGATGGATGGCTAGGCGGATGGATGGCTAGGTGGATGTATGGCTAGGTGGATGGATGGCTAGGTGGATGGCTAGGTGGAAGGATGGCTAGGTGGATGGATGACTAGGTGGATGGGTGACTAGGTGGATGGCTAGGTGGATGGCTAGGTGGATGGCTAGGCGCTGCCGCCGTTTCTGTGTGGCTTCGAATTATCTTTGCATATACAGTATGTAATACATTACAATTATGTATATAATCGTCAATTATCGTTAAGTATATATACTAGTACTTTACTCAGATAAAATATTAAAACAGCCTACCTTTGTGTATGTTGACAACTCTACTGTATCTATCTCCTTTTGCAGACCTGCAATGTATACTGTGTTAGAACAAGAAAGTCACATTTCATTATTTATTACATTTGACAGAACCATGATGTATTAAGTAATCAAGTCACAATAGCCTTAGCAATTTCAAATATTTGTCTAACTAGATTATAGATTCTACATCACTGTATGTTTAATTTTATGATCATATGCTTGAACGTCGTGCTGCATTTTTCTTTTTTTTCAGAATCATAACTTTTCTTGAACGAATAGCAAGGCTTTTTTGTCATAAATTAAGCATAATTATATATAATAATTTAATAAAGCAACACTACCTATATAATACTTAGTAAAACATTTGCTCAAATACGCACCTACTCGGTTATATAAATACATAATCTGTTTTAATGTACATGTATATAAATAGATCAAAACAATTAGTTCCAACCCGTCAGCAATAACACTCTTCAAATTTAAATTATCAACCGAATAAGTCAATTTATCTCATTATTCGTCGTTTCGACCGGGGCAATGCAGAGCTGGCAATTTATACACTGTTCTTTTTGTACCTTTCATGCTGAGTGACGCCGCCCAGTTTAATTTGTTATTATCGTTTTTCATTTCTCCCATGGGAGGTTGTAGTTGCGCATTATGTAATTTACATTGTAAACTTGTAAAGGTAAAATCGGAATTTGTAATATACATTCTGAGGCAGATTACATTATCAACAATGAGTATTCAGTAAAACATACACAGTTCTAACATGCAGAGTCCGGTGATCTTGCCACTGTATTGGAACGTCTTCATCAACTACAAACCACGTGTTCCCACCATCCAGACTTCGTTGTAATCCTAACCCGGGATAAATAGATGACAATTCCACAGTACCTTCTTTACTAACCCTGAAGCACATGGTATTTATTTTATCTTGCCGAACAAGTAAACAAAACGTTTATTAGAATGTGAAAGTTGTAAACAGTTTAGAAGACATAACTGTGCTTTCGTTTATTGTTGTGCATATTTCACATGCTTTTTTTAACAAAAACTTCTATATTTCAACAATCAAAGAACTAAAAATTGACACAGTTATTTGCCTTTGTGCGCCATTCAAAATGTCATATCGATCACATGACCTGACAGTCGCTTTGTGTTTGAACACGTGTCAAATGAGTTGGAAATGTCTTTGATGGTCTTATTAACGTCACTTTCTGGGGCAAGGGGAGTATCGTATTGTAGGAAAAGGGTGACGAAAAATACTATGTACGAAGGTCATCCGTATAGTTCTAGCACAGCTTCTAAAATCTGATGGACTACTATTTCGTACATGTATAATGGACGGAACAATACTGCTATAATTGTGTTAGGTTTAAATACTTCATCAAACGCTTACACTAGTTATAAATCGTGCATTTATTAGTGTAGCATTTATAATAAACCTGGAGAGAACTACCTTCCTGCCGGAGGTGGTACACGGTATCTCACTCCAATGTTGTCCAATCTACCAAGTTCCTTATGTCCCAGCGTATTAGCGAATGATTTCCATTCTTCTTCAAACTTACTATCCCTAGTATCGTCACTGATACCTTCAAACTTCGCCTTGTACCAAGCTCTCTCAGCGAGCGCTAAAAGTCTGGGAAATATCATGTAGTCCACATCTTCACTAGTTCTAACAGTCTCAGTGCCTAGAAAACCCTGGATACCTGAAAGTTGAATAAAACATTAACATTCCATGTATCATTCATCTTGTTTGTTCGTATAGTTGAAGCTGTGTAACTCTACACATTACTTACTCTCTGTCCGCCTTCACTAAATAATCATGTGGAAGATTAGAGTTAATCATTATAATAGTTTGACTGACTGAGGCGGCAGACTTTCGGCACGGGATAACGTGTTTTCAGTTGGGTATTGTGATTTGTGTGTTTTTAATGTTTTCTGTCCTCGACTGGTTAGGTTGAGTGCTGCCTTCCCTGTCTGACTTAATATAATCTTTGTGAAAAAGGAAGCAGATAAGATGTTGCAACGATGTACAAGTTTAATGAAATATGAAAATAATTGCGTGACGTATCAATTTTACATTGTTTAAGTAGGAAACACCTATTAGAAGTTATGTTTGTAGTACCATATTTACCTAATATATTATCATCGTTTTCAAGTGCGTCACATTTTTCCATATTATCGCCACAAATGTCATGTTTATGTATTGGTTTACCACTTCTTTCTTCAAATATAGTATCGTACAATTTATCCGGCATGAATTTAAGAACTTTCTTTGTATCTGTAAATCTTGTTGCCCAGTATAGACCACGTTCTTCCGGATCCGGTTCTTGCGGATGATCGAAGTATAAGTTTGTAGCTTGTGTTAATATAACCTGAACATGCAAAACACATCTATACAGTTTATTTTAGCTGATACGCTTAGTGCAATCTACTCGTACCATTTGTATATGGTATGTCGCGAACTAAATTGAAACAAAATCTTCCTGTTCATTCTTTATGCTTTGACAACAAGAAGTATTACTGAATGTGATGAATACCACAAAGTACTGGCAAGCATCAGAGGACCAAATTATTAGCAGGTGCACAACTAAGGCTATATTTGGTACTGACGAATCCTGCGAAACTTCGTTTAAAGGCAATCATTAAACAAAACAGGTCCGATAATTCCGTGTCGACGATATTCATAACTTGGCTTCATAATATGGCAACAGACATATTGACAATGGCTTTACACCGGTGGGGACTTCTGTATTGCTTGCAATTCAGTACGTCATATCTCGATTTGTTCAATTACGTCATTTTACTTAATGAAACTGGGTCACTCGTTTTAAGGTTTTCAGATTTTTTGTTGCTGAAATCGGGCCTTTCTACGTTTTAATACTGTTACTTAACTTTTAGACTGTAGGCTGCTAAAACTATGTAGTTCAGCAGTTTTACTGTTGTTACTAGGTCATTCAGCGTAGGCATTCCGCCTTTTGGTTGCTGTATCTTTTCTACTGGGTCATTCAGCTAGTTATAATTTATTATACTTTTCGACAGCTTGGACTTGGGCGGATCTGCGCTTGTTTAGTTGGGCATTGTGCTTTGTGTGTTTTTAATGTTTTCTGTGCCCGGCTGGTTAAGTTGAGTGCTGCCTTCCCTGTCTGACTTAATATACTGTTTTTGGTACTGATAAGTCGTGTAAACATTCGTTGAATTCTAGCAAATGGTTACCCAAGAAATAGCGCGGACAAAATAATTTAAATTATAAGTCGACACCAAATGGCCGTAACTTCGTAAAACTCTATAGTATATATGCATAACCTACTCCGACAGTATGCACAACTAGACTTGGGGCATTCGGCTTATGTGTGTTTGAGAATTCTTTTTTGCTGTTGAAACGTGGTTATTTAATCTGGGATTACTAATTCTCCAAAGTAGACATTCGGCTGGGGAGGGGAGCATTCGGATTAAATTTGTTTGAGAAGTCCTTTTTGCTGCTTCAACGTAGCTATTTAACCTGGGATTACTAATTGTTTATAGTAGGTCATTCGGCTAATTGGAGCTGGGCCGTTCTACTGTTGCGCTCGGTATATTAAGGCGTGCCATCTGGCTGGTGCGTTGGACTTTGTAAAACTGGGTTATCCGGCAGGGTGTTGAGATTTTTAATTGCTGAAACTAGGTCATTTAGCTGAAACCTTGACAATCAGCTTTTTATACGTTTTTTTTCTCAACTTTTTAGAACTTTTGACAGCTGAAACTAGGTATTTCAGCCATTTCACTGTTGGAACTAGGTCATTTAGCTTGGGAATTCGGCTTTTTGATTGCTGAAACTGGTTCATTTAGAATTTCGACAGGATCATAATTTGTTTAGTTGGGCATTGTGCCTTGTATGTTTTCTGTGCTCGGCTAGTTCAGGTGGGCATTGTGCTTTGTATGTTTTTTATGTCTTCTGTGCTCGGCTGGTTAAGCTGAGTGCTGCCTTCCCTGTCTGACTTAATATAATCTTTTTGGTATTGATCGGTCAAGTGCAGTTTCGCTAAAATCTGACCAATGCAATGTGTATGCATATCGCATGTACGATTTAGGTTATTTGAAGCACACCTCGATAATCAAACCGCGAGAAATATACAGTATGAAACAAACATTGTAAATACAATAACCATTTAACCTTATATCCAGCGTTAGCAAGTTGATATGCATGTTTTCCACCATCCGATTCCCAAATATTGTTCCATGGATAGACGTAAGTATGATTTGTCGAGAGTTCATCAGTAGAGAGAGGGTCTGACTTCCCGTCCGTAAATCCATCTTCCCAGCCAGCTAAGTTGATATTTCTGTCAGCAGCAAGCTTAGATACACGTTCAACAAAGTAGGTCTTGATACCTACAACGATGTTTGAAAAAAGAGAAATTGGAATATAAATGGACGGATATGCATTCAGTAGCTAAACATTTAAAACTAATACTAGTTCTTTTGTTGATAATATAGGGGAATGTATTTGCAATTTCAAAACGTGTATTGTCTGATCTAGCCGCATAATTCTGCTGACCTCTAATCAAATTACCTACCTTTAGTAACATTATATTCTGGATGAGCTATTAGAAGGTCATCACATACTGGAGACATTTCCCAAGCACCGTGAGCAACTTCGTCACCACCAAAATGATATATCTCTAATGGCTGTATGTCTTTATGTAGTTCAATCAACTCGTCCATAACTTTGCCGACAAATTCGTAGGTTGAATTGGTACACGGATTTATAGCATTATCCAACCATTGTTGTACAGAGATATATACGGACTTGTCATCTGGATCAACTAGTCTATATCTGTCAGCCTCAGTTTCATCTCCTGCCTCGTGGTACTTCCGGTAGCGTTCTTCCATTGAGACAATGGCGGCATGTGCATGACCGGGCATATCAAACTCTGGAATAATTTGAATGTGATTCTTCACAGCAAATCTCAGCAAATCTTTGTACTCGAATGTGGAATAAAATCCCGACCCAGACGAACTGTGAAACGGACCTGATCCAAATTGAGGTATAATGCACATTCGTTCATCAAGGTCATGGCAACGTTTTCCTCCAATCTGGAATAGTCAAAACTAGTTACAAAAAAGCGATTATAGAAATACAGAACTAATTGGTCAATGTACGGTCCGCTAAATACAAGCATTACAAGTTCGTAAATGTATTAAAACAAGAGCTGTCAGAGACGGGTTATGCTCCCCGTGGGGTGTTTGTCACAGAAAAAATACTAAAACAAATACGAAGGGGAACAACTCCAAAAAAGGGAATGAAGAGTTATAAATATTGTGCATTGCATACCCTCTCAATGAGATCTATTCAGCTATGAAGTTTCAAATTGATATCTCTAATACTGTTTGAGTTATAGCCCGGACAGGAATTAAGTGTGAAAAATTACTAAGGGGAATAACTCGAAAAAGATGCATAAAAGAGTTATGGTTCTTGAGCACTGCACATCCCCTCAATGAGATCTTATGATTCACCTATGAAATCTCTAACACTGAGTAATGACCCAGACAATAATTTAGTATATAGTTAAAGTGCAAATCTTCCAAGGGGCATAACTGTGTGAATAATCAGCGAACCGGAATGTGCCGATGATATGCGCATCTCCACTTGGTAGTGAAGATATCCATGGAGTTTTTTTAAAATCTGAGCAGTGGTTCTTGATAAATAGCGCGGACAAGAATTTAGTATATAGTTATAGTGCAAGTCTTGGGCATAACTATGTGAATAATCAGCGGACCGGAACGGGCCGGCGAGATGCGCATCTCCCCTTAGTAGTGAAGCTATCCATGAAGTTTTATTAAAATCTGAGCAGTGGTTCTTGCGAAATAGCGCGGACAAGAATTTATAGTGCGAATCTTCCAAGGGGCATAACTGTGTGAATAATCAGCGAACCGAAACGTGCCGACGATATGCGCATCTCCACTTGGTAGTAAAGCTATCCATAAAGTTATATTAAAATCTGAGCAGTGTTTCTTGAGAAATAGCCCGGACAAAAGCGTCCGACGGACGGACGGACACTTCGGCGACTATATGCTCCCCCGAATTTCTTCGGGGAGCATAAAAAGTGAAATATAAATACATGATATAATTATAGAGTTACCTTTCAAAGTTATTTCAGAATGTACATTTACAACATTAGAACAGGTGAATATATATATTTTGAGGCCAAATACTTGTAGGTAATATTGTCTAGAAGTATTTCTAAGATTATCCTAGTTTATAACAAGGCTGATTAATTTAAATTCAGAGAAGAAGGAGAAAAAATATTGCAGGGATTGGGACGTCATGGTTTAAACTATTGGATTGGTGCAGGGGTAAAAGTAGAGCCTTTAATGTATACAAGAAAAAACCAGTTTCCTCCCTTTTCAAAATTTTCTGTTTTTGATAGTGTGAAGCGTGTATAAACATAACAATTAATGATCTAAACCGGGACATGCCATATTTTAGAACAGTTTGAATTTATGAGCTAATCTTACAATTACAAATACATAGCGATACATAATGTCAGACTTTACATTAGTTAGTTCTGGTAAGCCAGTAATCTCAGACCAATAAGATTAGCATAAAGCATTAGAGATTGAGAGCAATTATTGATGTAATGTAAAAACAGCCCTTTATCATTTAAGAAAGAATGCGATTCAAAAAAATGTCAGACTTTACCTCTGTTAGTTCTGGTAAACCAAGAATCTCTACTCTCCATCCCTCGTCATCAGACAAATGAAGGTGTAGTTTGTTTAGTTTATACATTGCCATTGCTGTCATCAACCTCTTGATGCCGTTCACGCTATGAAAGTTTCGTGCAACATCAATGTGCATTCCCCGATATTGATATCTAGGTTCATCAGCTATGTGGAGGCCAGGAATATCTTGTTTATTGTAACCATCTATTATACTTCTTAGTGATTGAGATGCATAAAACATCCCGTCAGTATCATAACTTGTTAGATAGATTAATGGTGTACCGGTGTCAATTTCCAGGTGGTAGGATCCTGTGACTTTCAGTTCCTCTGTTCTCCTCAATATAACACCTTTCTGTGCTGGTTGCACATTCACCGCTTCTATACCAAGTGTTTCTGTAATAACATACACAGCTTTAACGTTGTATGGTACAACTATGAAAGGGATATACAAAGTTCACTTTTACTAGCAACATAATACCATTTTGTCATATCAGTCATTTTGAGAATATACTTATTCTTATTACAACAGTCTTGAATGTACCAATTATATGCCCATCTAGCTATATCAATATCATTTGTATCAACTGTGTGCGCTCTTACCACTATGCCAGAGTATCAGGCCCAATGAAACATGCTTTGTTATGAATATCAAAACACGCCTTTTATTAGATGCAAGAAAAAATGTACATACATGTATCTTTATTCAGAAAAACTTTAAACACATAGAACAAAAAACTTATTTTGGCCACGTACCTTTTAAGTAAAGTGCTGTTGATTGAAAGTCATCTACATCTGTATATATAGTCCAGGCAGAGCCCACAGTGACAGTGGATGAATCAGAACTCACCTCTATACGCTTTGGCGTCGGAAGTACTAATCGTTCAACCTATTGTTTTAAATAAGCTAACACAATTTAGTTCAGATATGTCATAATAACAGTACGATAGTCTGAGTAATAATAAAAGTGCTGTATGAAGGTGATGCGTAGATTGCCAAGTAATACAGTCCCGACATGATTTGTACTACATCTTAATACATAATGAATAATATATGGTTGGGTAAAATGATATGAAATGTATATAAACGTATTTTGCATATTCTTTTACGATGAAGTCAAGTCGAACGAGCACTGGCTTGTCACTTGTGCGATATGTTTTCGAGTACTAGGTCAGCCAGTGCCTGAGCTTTCGCGATACTTGGTATACGGTCTTGAAACTATGAAATTCATATGACGATTTACCTTTCCGGTATCTTCCGTAGCGAGACGACGCATTCTTTCCTGTGCCGAGTATGGATTATATCTATCACCGGAGAATCGTTTCCAAGCTCTGACGTCATCAAATGGTTCTACGTAGTCCAAATCGAAGGAGTCCGTGGATTTAACAATACGAGGTTGAGCACCATCGGAAGTTAGATACCAATACGGCATAAAATCAGTTCTGGCGACGGACCACCACGCGGTAACAAAGTAATATTCTCTGAGATCATCCTGTTTTATTGGAACAAATCCATCGATTGGTTCAAGATAGTACAAATCTCCCTGTACCATACCAAGTCGGACTTTTTGTGTGTCAATATCCATTGTCATGTTCTTTGGGAACACATCTGGTTGCACTAGATACATACTGTTGAAATAGAGTCTCCAGTCACTGGACGGTATTGGTGTGTTCCCTGTGTTACTGACTGTGAGTTTTATTGTATGGTTACTACCGGTATGGCGCAAGTTTTCCATCACCTTGACATTTATACACATACTGTTTGCCAGATCATCCAACTGTTGTTGCGTTAATGCAGTAGACACGTACATCATACCTGAAAATCGAAATGTATGAAAAAGTGATAACTTGCTATGATGCTCTCTATGTCATTTTGCGAGGACCGATATACATGTAAGCCTAAAATAAAGCATGATTGTTGGTGTTCATGCTTGTCTGCCACATTGTCCAATGTTCTGGCCCCGATTTCACAAAGGATTAACTGATCCCGATCAGATTTGATCCCGAAAATAATTTTCTAATTTTTGGAAGTTTTTTGGCAATACTTCTCATACCCATGTACAGAATACCTAAACTACCTCAAGGTAACATATTCAAAATATTCAGAACATCATTTTCTGTTGCAAAAGTGAATAATTGTACTTGAGACTGAAACTGATCCTGAAAAACCATGATAAATTTTTAAAACCAGGATTAAATCTAATAATCTTAACCATTTTATAACTGTGTGTAAAAACTTATTTTAGAGTCTTGAAATTTAAGGATATATCATTACCTATCGACCTGAATAAAGATATCAAGCTTAACATTAACAAAAGTCCTGAATTTTAAAGGACATGTTTTTGAGCTTGATCCTGGTCCTGAAAATAATCCTTTGTGAACACGGGGCCTGCTTTCTTGTTGCTCGCACTTCTGATAGGTAATTCAGTATTTTCTGTGCTATTCTATAAGTGTTGTTAATATAATGTTGCACATTTACATTCATTTATGCCTGTCCCTGTGGCCTTTAGACAAGGGGGTACTACTGGAGGGACAATTTCATTTGCACTGCCTTGTTTCATACGATTGTCTGTTGGTAAGTGTGAGGCTTGGTGCATTGTAAAACGTTTAAACCCCCAGTGGCCTTTGTCACCATCCGTCCAAAAGCGAAAACCCTACAGTCAACTTTATTTTATGATATCTGGTTAAAAATAATACTAGTATATGATTAACAAAATAATTTTTCTTACTATGCATTTTCTTGTTGTACTTGCCATTTTGCCCAGCAAAAGGCTGCTTTGTTTCTTTCATAAAGGCATACAGGTGCATGTATACTGTTTCTGTTTGCAGTTCATTTGAGGGTTACCCTTGTGATGTGTGGTTGTCCTTGTGATTGTCTTTTAATTATCAATCAAAATTCATCAATTCTCATTATTTGTCATTTTCTGAGCGGAGCTTGCTACTTTCTCCGTATATGGCTTAGCGGTTGTTCGTTCCCTTTCCATTTTTTTTTCAAGTTCGTGCTATTTGATAAATAGCCTAATTTATATGTAACACCTCAGCATACGCTACTACTTTTGAGCATGCAAAGGGACATAAACTACTACCAAATGTCATGAGAAAATGTTTGATCCTATCTGAAGTTATCATATACCAATGGAAAGCTAACACTTTTCACTTTTTTCAATATATAGCATGACTATGTTACAATCAATGCAACCCAGGAATTTTGATTTTTCCAAAAAATCTTATTTTGAGAAAAATGTCAATTTGACGTCAAAATTGAGTTTGTTTCCCAAGTTGTTTCAATAGATTGTAACATATTGCACAATATTACCAGTTCACTAGTGTTTTCAGACAAGATATTATATCAATTTGAAAGTTTTTTATGTATGCAACTATCTATTAAAGTTATTAAATGTTACAGTTGAGGTGGTTACCAGTTGCAAGGTAAAATAAGAACCTAGCACAAACATTACATTCTTGTTTATAGCAAAGTAAACTGGGGGACTGGTTTTTGTTTTTTTTCTAAATGATTGTTTTATTTTGACCGTTTTGAAGTATCTTTATTCTACAATGAACCTCCAAATGCAATAGATGGATTTAAAACAGTAATAGAAATAATAATAATTAAAAAAACATGTTTATGTGATTATAGGAAAGATAGTACTTTAGTGTCATGCTCTTTCGTCGACTAGTAACTGGTAACCAAAGAAACTCTAATACTACTAAGTGTCAAGGTTATCTCAGGTGGATGAAACTTTCACATCAATATAATAGTTTGCTTATATCATACCATACTATACAGACTATATAATTAAACTTTTTGCAAAAATCTCAATTCCTGGGTTGCATTGATATTAACATGGTCATGTTATATATTAAATTCAACTCCCAAGTGTTAGCTTCCCATTGGTATATGATAACATCAGATGAGATGAAGCAATTTCTCATGGCACTCGGTTGTAATGGGGTCTGATATTATGAAACACCCTGTAAGTAGATTGGGCAAACCTCGCCCCTACTTATTCAAAGTACACCAGCAACGTGTATGCTTGCCAAACACTCCCGCACGTTCGATATAATATGCGTTTGTATATAACGTTTCAGTGAGAAAGGGATGTTCATACCGACTACATATGTATATAATTCCAACAATTTATATTTTTATCACTAAATTCATCATATGTTTACGAGATAAAATAACTGGACCGCGCACTTGAAAAAGAAAACAGTAACTCAGTGCAGAAAATGAACACATGAAAAGAACCTTATCGTGTTTTAAACATTGACAAATATAAATTATGTCATTTGCATTTTGTAAATGACATGCACCCAAGGCGTAAGGGTACATTTACCTTAAGTTGTTTGTTATAGGCACAGTAAAGTATGTCTGTGCATGGGTCAAGGCAAATCTAGAGACAAACATGCCTAACCATACACTTACATATGTTACAAGAAGGCCAACGTATCACACGATACGCAGGTCTAACTTTAGTGGAAGGTTTCTAATGTTTGTATATACGGTCCGTGTATTCAGCTACGTCACTTGTATACACAAAGGGCAATATCATTACATTGCAAAATCATTACATAGCATTTTTATTGTTTTAAACATTTATTTGGAGGAAACAGCAGTACAAACCAATTCCTTATTCACTAAGCCACATACCAATACAAATAATATCACAAGACATACATAATATAAAGTTCAATGTTTATGTACATACTGTTAATGTAAACAGTTGACTGACCTGATTAATCGAGTCATAGCAATATCATGTTATATATATTCAATATTGAATTCTAGTCATGACAAACTGAGAAATATGTGATGTTTCGGATGTTAATACATAGGGTCTTGTTAGAAATATGTGATGTTTCGGATGTTTATACATAGGGTCTTGTTAGAAATATGTGATGTTTAGGATGTTTATACATAGGGTCATGTTTATACATAGGGTCTTGTTAGAAATATGTAATGTTTCGGATGTTAATACATAGGGTCATGTTTATACATAGGGTCTTGTTAGAAATATGTAACGTTTAGGATGTTTATACATAGGGTCTTGTTAGAAAAATGTGATGTTTAGGATGTTAATACATAGGGTCATGTTTATACATAGGGTCTTGTTAGAAATATGAAATGTTTCGGATGTTAATACATAGGGTCATGTTTATACATAGGGTCTTGTTAGAAATATGTAATGTTTAGGATGTTTATACATAGGGTCATGTTTATACATAGGGTCTTGTTAGAAATATGAAATGTTTCGGATGTTAATACATAGGGTCATGTTTATACATAGGGTCTTGTTAGAAATATGTAATGTTTAGGATGTTTATACATAGGGTCTTGTTAGAAATATGTAATGTTTAGGATGTTAATACATAGGGTCATGTTTATACATAGGGTCTTGTTAGAAATATGTAATGTTTAGGATGTTAATACATAGGGTCATGTTTATACATAGGGTCTTGTTAGAAATATGTAATGTTTAGGATGTTTATACATAGGGTCTTGTTAGAAATATGTAATGTTAAGGATGTTTATACATAGGGTCTTGTTAGAAAAATGTGATGTTTAGGATGTTAATACATAGGGTCATGTTTATACATAGGGTCTTGTTAGAAATATGTAATGTTTCGGATGTTAATACATAGGGTCATGTTTATACATAGGGTCTTGTTAGAAATATGTAATGTTTAGGATGTTTATACATAGGGTCTTGTTAGAAATATGTAATGTTTCGGATGTTAATACATAGGGTCATGTTTATACATAGGGTCTTGTTAGAAATATGTAATGTTTAGGATGTTTATACATAGGGTCTTGTTAGAAATATGTGATGTTTAGGGTGTTAATACATAGGGTCTTGTTAGAAATATGTGATGTTTAGGATGTTAATACATACGGTCTTGTTAGAAATATGTGATGTTTAGGATGTTAATACATAGGGTCTTGTTAGAAATATGTGATGTTTAGGATGTTTATACATAGGGTCTTGTTAGAAATATGTGATGTTTAGGATGTTAATACATAGGGTCATGTTTATACATAGGGTCTTGTTAGAAATATGTGATGTTTAGTATGTTAATACATTGGGTCTTGTTAGAAATATGTGGTGTTTCGGATGTTTATACATAGGGTCTTGTTAGAAATATGTGATGTTTAGGATGTTAATACATAGGGTCTTGTTAGATATATGTGGTGTTTCGGATGTTTATACATAGGGTCTTGTTAGAAATATGTGGTGTTTCGGATGTTTATACATAGGGTCTTGTTAGAAATATGTGGTGTTTCGGATGTTTATACATAGGGTCTTGTTAGGAATATGTAATGTTTCGGATGTTTATACATAGGGTCTTGTTAGAAATATGTAATGTTTCGGATGTTAATACATAGGGTCTTGTTAGAAATATGTGATGTTTAGGATGTTAATACATAGGGTCTTGTTAGAAATATGTGATGTTTAGGATGTTAATACATAGGGCCTTGTTAGGAATATGTGGTGTTTCGGATGTTTATACATAGGGTCTTGTTAGAAATATGTGGTGTTTCGGATGTTTATACATAGGGTCTTGTTAGAAATATGTGGTGTTTCGGATGTTAATACATAGGGTTTTGTTAGAAATATGTAATGTTTAGGATGTTTATACATAGGGTTTTGTTAGAAATATGTAATGTTTCGGATGTTAATACATAGGGTCATGTTTATACATAGGGTCTTGTTAGAAATATGTGATGTTTCGGATGTTTATACATAGGGTCATGTTAGAAATATGTAATGTTTAGGATGTTTATACATAGGGTCATGTTAGAAATATGTAATGTTTCGGATGTTTATACATAGGGTCATGTTAGAAATATGTGATGTTTCGGATGTTTATACATAGGGTCTTGTTAGAAATATGTGATGTTTCGGATGTTTTAAATAGTGTCAGTGATTCAATTTCTCTACACTATAGGTAAACATACTGATAATACTCGGGGTTTGACTCAAGGTTACACAGTAAACAAAAATACATACTTTATTCTCAGATGGCATGCGTAGAATGTGTTTCACTTTAGTGATAAATGCTAATGTTGGAGGTTACTATTATTGGCCGAAACCTGCCCTGCGTTCAAGGAAAAATCACGTGACGCACGTTTCGTACCTGTAACGTACCAGTACGCAACGTACCAGGTACGAAACGTTTGTCACGTTATTTTGCCTTGAACGCAAGGCTGATGGGTACGTCGGGTACATGACTACTTTGCAGACAAAAACACTTGTAACTCCAAACGTTGTGTCGTAACTCATGCAGGTATGTGGCTTTATTAAGTCCTAATTTAGCTTGGCTAAAAGGTTTCATGGGTGTCATTGCAGTATTTAGGACAGTTGGTAGGTATTGTTCACGCTTAAGGCCTAGCTATAGTATGTGTTGTGTTGTTTTGTTAATGAAACTTGCTAGGTTTCAAACTGAATGGAAAGAATACCACTTAAAATTAACAAAAGCTAAAGATTAAGTTCATACTGACTCATTCATTAGAACTATAAAATACCTTTCGTTTTGACAGAATTAAACTATTGAAACTAAGCCGCTACAAGTCCTAATACCAGGCGTCAAAAGTCCTAAAATGTTAACGAATCACTTGAAACGGTATCCCCACAACACTATTAATTGTTCATTATTAATTACGTGTTTTAATCAAACTCACCTGTAAACAAAATTACCCATATCAGTGTATCCATTCTTTTTTTCAGTGCACCAATGCAACAAGTTATGTAACGTTTTAAACTTGTGATAAGAACCGTTCTTCTAGGTCGATGAAGGAGACATTTATTTTGTTTTCAAGTGAAATGCTCAGTTTATCGGTGTGGAAAAAGTTCATCTTTTGCATTGAGAAGTATAGATTATATCATTTTTAGTTAGGAGTGTATGTATAAAAGTACGTAATACCGGGCAATTTACATGTAATTAAGTAGCGAGATTAGCTACATTGGTTACGCGTTCATCTACTCTGAATCGTATAACGAGCAGAGGGCCTCAAGTTCAAATCTCAGATGAGCCACGTTTTTTTCTGATTTTCTTTTTCCCATTTTCTTTTTGTCTATAACTTGTACGTTTAGTTAATTCAATGCAAGTCTTTATTTCCCTCTATGCAGAGGATATTGAACACAATATTTACAGGATAACAAAGAAAATAAATTATACAAATATGAATATGGGCATGATAGGAACTTCATTAATATGCAATTATAAGAAGGCATGCTGCAGGTGAATAGCGACACACAATCGATCAGTTATACGTATATCACGGTTCTGTCTTAGGTATTAACTAAGCAGAATATATACCCAGACATTGGTTTATATACTTATATGAAGATTTGAGAAATACAGACTCAGTTTCAACGTCGAACACAGGTTCCAGTGGTGCCCCTAAGAGTTTTAAAGACAGTGAAATGCTGTCAACGGACAAGATTTCGTGTAAATCGCCTTGACTGATATGTTGTACTAGTGAGTCTTTGAATTCAATTCGGAGTGTCTGGGTACATAAGCATTCACTTATCATATGTGTAAGTTTTTCCTGGTAGACTAATTCACATTTGTCACATATTTTGTTTTCGATTAAAACACTTCTAGTCCATAATCTAGCGATGACGCACATAATATATATATTTTCTGTCGGTTAAGCGAAGCGCGTAAGACGGAAAATGCTTTCCTGTGATTGGTTAAGATCTTCTGATTGCACCAATCAGGACTTGTTATGTTGGTAACCATAGCGCACGAGTTGTAGTGCGCAGTGATTGAAGGTATGTGGTCATTCAGCTTTGGGCACTTAGAGCTTACAAGACGTATAATTTTTAGTTCATAAAAACGGGGAAAGATGCGTGGTATGTGCTATAAATTTGTTACATGTACTATATGTATATGAGATGATGTTGGTATATTAATGTGTATGCATATTTATGAGATGAACTGTTGCTGATAGAATGATGAATGTATTGATAATATGAAGTAAGCTAGCTTGCCCAAGTGCTTATTACAATTATACTATATAATAAGTTATGAAGTGTTTGTTGTTTAATGTAGTAGATCTATAGTATAGATCTGTGAAGATCACAGGAAATAGTTGAATAATTTTAGATTACAAACGGTATACACAATGCATGGCACAATTCGGTTGTCCCACAAAAGTGTTTTATTTAACTGTATTGCACATGCAACATAATTTTTCCAATCTCACTTAGAAGGTATGCATTGCGGAGTGGATGTGAAGTTGTTGATTATGAATTGCAAGCCATATTTATACAAAATGTTACATACGAGGGATGATTGATCAATATATAACGAGAAAATGCTTATAACTTTACTATGACATGTTCTTTTCTAACAATATTTTATGTGGTGGTTAATACATATATTAGAAGAAAACGTACGAAATATTTTTGAGATATATCGAACAATAAATTGTTTGGAACATTTTTGCTGACCTATGAAACCGGTAGGCGGGGCAACGTCTTTTTTTCACTTTTTAACGTTATTCAGAATTTAACTATGCTCTTTTTAACGATCACATTCCTTAGGTCATACTGTATTTTTTTTTAAAAAGTCAGATTATCCTCCTTCAATATGTATACGTCTTCGCCAATGCGATACCAAGTTGAAAAAGACGCACGATAGTCATCCTTTGGAATTTCGTTCAGAACATCCAATATTTTCGTGCTTAGATTACTAGCCTTTTTCAAGTAAATTTTTAATGTGTTATTATGAACACAAATTGAAGCTTTTGACAAGACATGGTCACAAAATGATTACTGAATAGCATGCACACTTTCATTATTACTTGTTTTCTTCAAAACTAAATATTTTAATGATAATCGTTTGTCGTCCGTTATTTTTGCTATCACGGAACGATAACACGTGCGTGATAAATCGAATGGCAACATAACCCGTTTATGACGTCACCATCAGTACGGCGAGTCTTAAGTGACACCAAGTACCAATTTTCATTACATTGCTATTGCTTACATGAAAACTGTGACGGTTTGAATTTGCGCGAAAACGGTGAAAAATCCACAAAATGCCCCGCCTAGGCGTATCAAGGGTTACCTTAGCAACCATAGGTTTTAGCATGGTATCGCTGTAATCATGGACATTCAGGGAAACATTGCTAATGTATGTTATGACTTCCAGCTAAAGTTTGAGTAAAATCTAAAGTATCATAAGAAAATTATTAGCATTTACTCGTTATATATGGATCATCCCTCGTATGTCAGAAATGTAATTTAACGTTACTTTTGATCTATCACTAAGATATATCACCAAGTTTTCGAATAAAAATCTCTCTTGTCACAGAGACCGATGGTAGTGTCATAAGTTTGTGTAAAAACATAAGTTTGCGAGATTCTATTTTGGACGGTAATCGGTTCAGACCTAGCATGGATTCTGACATATCAGAACGGGTAGCTACTGGTAACCATCGAATGCGTTTAACAGCAGAATGTTGAAAACGAGATATGTCAGTAGAATCTGAGGTAAGTAGGTTGTCCATAGCTCGGAACCATACAAGGCTATCGGCACAATGATTTTTGTGTGCAGACCTGCAGAGATCCGCAGACATTGCGAAGAAAGCATTTTTT
This sequence comes from Spisula solida, assembly GCA_947247005.1. NCBI lineage: Eukaryota > Metazoa > Mollusca > Bivalvia > Venerida > Mactridae > Spisula > Spisula solida. The sequence continues at coordinate 54,598,949 of OX365944.1, read as the reverse complement.
GCTTTGTTTAAACGCTCGTTAATCATATCTTTGTTTAAACGTTCGTTAATCATATCTTTGTTTAAACGTTCGTTAATCATATCTTTGTTTAAACGTTCGTTAATCATATCTTTGTTTAAACGCTCGTTAATCATATCTTTGTTTAAACGTTCGTTAATCATATCTTTGTTGAAATGCTCGTTAATCACATCTTTGTTTAAACGCTCGTTAATCTTATCTTTGTTTAAACGTTCGTTAATCATATCTTTGTTTAAACGTTCGTTAATCATATCTTTGTTTAAACGTTCGTTAATCATATCTTTGTTTAAACGTTCGTTAATCATATCTTTGTTTAAACGTTCGTTAATCATATCTTTGTTTTTCAAAGTGTTCAACTTATATTTTAACAAAATTAACATCGGATTTTGTCATACTGAGACAATAAAAGCGATTTATATCTGTTGAACCATGTAAGAACATGTGTTTAGTAGTATATACACTCCTTTTGTATCTTATTTGTATTATTTTTCTATCCAAAGTCAACCATCTTGTAGAGGGTGTTGTGTTTGGCTTTTTAAGACAAATTGTCCAGATAAAATCAACACAAGAAAGGTTGGTAGGTTATGATAACACATATCCGTGCAGACAAAAGGTTTAAAAGTTTGTTTCCGACAAAAATGTGACACGTCTTTTTACTGGTTACATGCCAAAGACTGGGTGTTTCACCAATACTGAACTTCCTGTCACCCTACAAAACATGTCATTAAGTACCCTATGAATTAGACTGGGCAGTATAATATACCCAAACAGTGGATACCGAGGTCTTCTGATGAAGTATCTATTGAATTTAAATCTGGAGAATATTGAAACGTCGATCAGAGAAGGAAATTGTTAGCATCAGCACTTGGAGTTTTTTGCCTAAAAAATGCAAAATCAACACCCTCTATACAATAGTTGATTTTGTTCTAAGGATATTACATATACATTCTACAATGGTTGTTTATGTCATTTGATGCATTACTATACACAATTGAATAGACACAATTCGATTTTGTTGAAAATTCATGAAAATACTGGATGATCAATTTTGTTCAAATATAAGTTGAACACCTCTCGTACAAAATGACAAGATGAACAAAAGTAACAGCCTGTTCAATGGACCGGTTGGCGTACAAAATGCTCTCTTTAGGTTGGGAACGTTTTCTTGTGAAGACTGTAACACTACTTTTACGTACGTTGATAGAGATGTTCCAATGGTTACAGTAGTGATACACGATATCGACCTATTTTAGGAGGTGTAGGGGTGTTAGACATATAAGAGAGTTGTTGTCGGCAAATGCGGGATTTCCAGCATTTACTGTCATTACCTTTGACCCTATCCGGTTCATTTATCAAGTTCATTTAGTAGGTCGTTTGTGTAGACCAAGTACGATATGAATAACGTCCGCATCGTCATTGAAAACAAGTTAACTTTTCTGCTATATTAACGATGTTTATCTTTTTTAAAGACATTTCTTGTTACTTTCAATCACGAGATTCCATGCTATTTGGCTTCTCTGCATCTAGCGCGCATCTAGCCCCTTAATGTCCAGTTGTATATAAGAGATATAGATTCGTTAGCAATACATTATATCAGTTTACCAGTTTATTTAGAAATATGATTAGGCCACCGGCCCATACACAACATATTTAACATGCATATATACCAAATGTATATCAACACAATAGTAGCAAAGTATCCGCCGATGAAGATACTAGTATACTGAATATCACTGCTGGGTGTTGATCCCTTGGACAACGTACTTCGAGTTCGAACGAGATGAGGCGTTACACAAGCAATGAGAGGTAATATGGCACAACTGATTAGCACACTGCCGTGGTATTTCTTTTATAATATACCAACAAAGTGTAATTGTGTTAAGTTTAATTAGTCTGGTTTCGTGTCGTACTATATAGCGTTTTAACGTAGTGATAGGGGAGGTAATCTACACTAGCATATAGGGGATTAAAACGGTTGAACAAAGTTTACAAATATACGTATTCCACTGGTTGATTTACACATCTCTGTACCTAATGTTGCATTACTTATTCTTGCAAAACATGCCACGTAAAGTAGCTCAAGCCGGGTCAAGTAGCGTTAGGTGGGATAAAACGATTGATTAATGACTGGATATAAAACCCATATATATCTGTATGCATAGATGAGCTTTCAAAAACTCGAAACATTAACAGGAAGATGTCTTATATCTACGTACTATTTAATCAACAATTCTGATTAAGTGGGTGTTTCCCTACCGCGTGCCTTATTTGATTAGTGTGAATGGTACGCACCGTTAAAGGGAGATAAGAACGTTAGAAATAAATCATATCAAAAGAATATTTACCATAGCCAACACAAATTACCCGCTATTGGTTATAGCATGCGCGTATGAAGTTCATTTTCTGATCCCGACCACAGTATTGTATTTCAGCGTCATCTTAATCGGGATTATAGTTTGTCAATTCAACGGATGTTGACTGTGAAGTAGCTTGCAAGTAACTTATATAATGTGCGTGTTTATTTCTGCTCATCTTTTAAAATCTCTTTTCGTAGCAAATTGTTGTATAAGTTGTGAGCAACGATATAAGTTATGTTAAAGTAAATAATATATATTCCTATCTACGTAATGTCAAAATGGGGTTATTGATAGTGCATGTACGACAAACAATTTCTTCTTATCAACTCATTAAACGTTGTTTTATCGTCGGGTTAACGAGATGAATAAGTGCAAAATTAACAGGAAAGGTAAATATTTAGATAATATGTATTCAGGCTACTGGTAAATAGCAAGTACACGTAAACTCGTACAGTTGTTTAATGTTCCTATTTTCGTAATTGTCCTCACCCGTTTTAAGCATAAAGTGGACAATGTATACATTAGGTTTGGATCGCAAAATGAAAACACTACCGGGTGTTTATTAGTTCAAACTGTATTTATTTTCAATAATCATACATATATACAATACTACAAACATTGAATAAGCTAATGGATCTGAAAACAAATGAAGTTTCTAAAAAATGTATGTATTATTCCTCACCAAGATATTCGTTTCTTCGTTTATACGAAATAAAAAAGCAAATGATGACGAGTTGGGTAGGTATACCTTTGGCTAACACAAACCACACAACGACACAGTCGGTGATCCCTCAAAAGATACATGTATAGAAATTTTCGTAATTTCAGGTGTTTAATTATATTACAGCAAAACGGCATGTGCTCCTTCTTGAACCTTGTTGCAATGAAAGAAATGGCAACATCTCATTATATATAAAGCTGATATTTTTAGACAAGACCCTACAGAGATTGGAAAAACGAAAATACTTAACACTCGTAGTTACTATATCTAATGACACTCCATAAAATTTACAAAATATATAGTCATAATTACATTATAGCGAGTAGCCGTACAAAATATGTGAAATCTATGTGTCGCGTTAATGTTCTTCGACTAGTAGTGCACAAGCTGCACCTAAATTCAAACGGGTTGGGTACAAAAATGCGGTCAAACATTTCATCATCAATCATGTAAACAGTATACAATGTCGAAAACATATCCATTATAAATGCGTATCCTGTTAAGACGTTTGCAACTGTATGGTAAATAACAAGTACATACAAGCAGTGACAACCATCTTATCAATTGTCAACATGTTTATCTTGAATAGAAAGCAATTTATAGGATAGAATTTTATCAAATGAAGGTGTATATAACTTATTAGGGTTTTTTCGTTTGGCAGGTTGTCAAAAATTTAAATTCTGCCCCCACCACTTTGCGGTAAATCAAGTTAGGCGATATAAGTTCAACAAAATATCACCAAGTTTAGATCTGGGGTGATATTCAATATTGATCTTATTTAATAAGAGAATAAGAACGGCCAATCAGATTGCTTGTTACTGACCAATAATTTAATATGGTGTGATCTGATTGGTTGTCCTTATCCTTAAGTCAATTAAAATCAATATTGAATACCAACCCAGGTCCGTTCATCCATCCACTTCCTAGTCACTATATTGTTTAGTTTATCTTATTTACGAACAGCACAATGAAGTCGTTCATGTAACATATCTGCACAAGAAAAACATAAATGTAAACATCAAAAGGCGCTGTTGATAGGGGAAATCTCTGAAACTGTTACATGTACGGATACTGTTCACTCATAATGTTGTTGTTGTAATTTGCATTCACTACTCCTGCATTTTAAACGGAATCGGAAGCTTTACGATTGGTAGATAAACATTCACCCCGATTTCCGGAAGCGGGAAATTCTCAAGAGAATATTTTTTTCAAAAATAAAATGCTCTAAAGATCGCTTATAATGCCGAGCATAGCCTTCATTAGACCACTTAATGATTTTGAAATTACGTAGATACTGGCAATTTTAAAGAACGAGTTGAAGTTTTAATTTGAAAATAAAAAAGTTTGCTAATAAGTTAATGGCCAAAGCGTTTTTTTAGCTGGTCCGTTAGCGGAACTTGATTGAATTAAATCACGAACATTGTAAAACACAAATAAACAGTTTAAATCCGATATTTATAAGACAAATAACATGCTAAAACATGCAACATAAATATAGTTAGTATGAATAACGTTGGATCGTTTTTGACACACTTTGGTAATTCAGTGTCGCAAAATTATGTATCTCGATGGCCCCGATTTTCACAAGATTGTGAAGTTTGAAAGAACCACTTTTAGACTGACAAGGGATAACCGGAAGGTATGGCACGATACGAGGACCTTAATAAACAAATATATCAAATAAAAAACAAACATATATATATATTATTTTAATTTTAAAAGTTCATAGATCGATAATTTGTACTGCTACACACTCAGTATAACTGCATGTATGTTACTCGTATAATAATGTATGCACTATTTTAACGCTGCAAATTTTTTTGTTACATGTATTTAGTAATGTTATGTAATCTGTATTATATTCATATCGTATGATAGGTATTTTGTTAACCCTTGTGTCTTTGTCATTCTTTTTGATATAGGCGTATATACTCATTTTCAGTATGTATTTCGTCACGGCATTGCAATACACTTTACATTTGTATTTATGAGTGGTTATACAATATTTATCATTGAGGTATTTTATATTCAAAAGTTTGGGAATATAAGTGAAACTGATACATCCGCGTGTACTTGCCACCTTGATATGAAGTTTGCATATAATTCATCAACGCAGCTCGGTTACGTTTTGACAAACCGGATTTGTTTCTCCTACGCGTACCTTATTAGTTAGAGTAAATGGTATGTAAAACTAAAGGGAGATAAACACGTTAGCAACAACTCTATCAATAGATAGAAGCCGAAACAATGATAACCATGCAGTTAATATGACCATACGCAGACATTGCTTTATCTACGTGCGCGCGAGCCTACTTTAATATGTGTATAAGAGCACAGATCTCCAGATCGTATATTGACAAAAATAGAAAAACAATGTTTTGTATGCCGCGTTACAGAAAATAGGTTTCACATACCTGAAATATTGTAAGTTGTATTCATTACCCTCAGTTGCGTACTAAACTGTTCTGCAAAAGTTTTATCAATTCGTCGTTTTCTAACGGATCGGTCGAGCTGAAACCCCCGAATATAAGTCTGTATGGCCAAGAAACAGTGTAAAAACGTAATGTGCCTTTGTGAAATATATCATATATTCAATTTACAACCAACAATCACACCATACAGATATTTCAGTTCATGAATTTATTAGGCATAACTTTGTGAAAAGTGGTTGTTTCAGTTCTTTGATTATTATAACTTAAAATGCTTTGTTTTTATGTTGATGTCAGTTGTCAGTTAATCATATTAAGCTTTTATTGTTGTAACGACAGACATATTTGACAAACAACCGGTGGTTTGATTTAATTAGGCCATGCAAAATTGCAACAACGTATATTCATTCATATATGCTTAGTGTCCTCAGGCAGGTAGGTTATGTGACTGTCGAATCTAACAAATACGTAGAAATTAACGACGCAGAACGACTGTTTTTATAACGATTACAATATGCACTTATTTAACATTCCTTATGTTTTGAAATATACGGGTTTAGCTTCATAGTTAGATTAGGGCTATGTACTATCCGGTTTGCAAGAAAGATGCTGTGAATTCAACTGAAAGTTTTTTTACTGAATGTGTTCATGCTTTGTATGTTTAAAGGGACTGCCTTACATATTGGTGTATTGCAAAAATAAAATTGTCAAATATTCGCGTAATTTTGGTATAGTTGCCTGTATATCCCATAAACAACCTCACTGACATCTAAAATAACGTGAGAAACTTCGGCATTTTGTATTTATTTAGTATTTTTACATCAAAAATATTAATATAGTATTAATACCCTATAGAATTAACACTACTATTACTTAAATTGCCTGAAATTTGTTCGCATTTGATGAAATGAATCGGAAAATGAACCAAATACCTCCCTGATATTTACGCTGTAGTTTTTTGATGTTATAGTTTGATCACATTGTGAATTACATAATTCACAAAGCATGTTGGAAAGAAACTTAGCGCTTTTTTTCAAGACAAAAATACTCAATGGGCGATATCGAGAGTGGCTAAAATTGCTTATTTGCACCAAATCATTCATAAAGTAACCGTCAGTGGCTTTCTATTACACCAATACTTGGTTAGGTTGGAAAATCACGATATACAAATCTGTGAGGCAGCACCTTTAACACCTGAATAACCTGAACGCTAAACACTGATGCGATTTGGTCGGGCCTCACCATAAGAATGTGAAGTAACCATCTCGTATTTGGTCTGGCCTCATCGTAACTCATAAGGTAGCTGTATGTATTTGGTCTGGCCTCATCGTAACTCATAAGGTAGCTGTATCTATTTGGTCTGGCCTCATCGTAACTAATAAGGTAGCTGTATCTATTTGGTCTGGCCCCATCGTAACTCATAAGGTAGCTGTATCTATTTGGTCTGGCCTCATCGTAACTCATAAGGTAGCTGTATCTATTTGGTCTGGCCTCATCGTAACTCATAAGGTAGCTGTATCTATTTGGTCTGGCCTCATCGTAACTCATAAGGTAGCTGTATCTATTTGGTCTGGCCTCGTCGTAACTCATAAGGTAGCTGTATCTATTTGGTCTGGCCCCATCGTAACTCATAAGGTAACTGTATAAGACGTTTACAGTTGAATGTTACGTGTACTTAACTTTGGTGGTTCTAATTTATTCATGACCTGTTTTAGTTGCATGAAATAGAGCATGCAACGTGGTGATCCGAATTAGTAGTTTACTGTAACGATTCGGGTGAAAGATGGATGCTACGATCTAATCGTCGGATAAGGTGCATACTTTTGTTAAGTTTTACACGTGTGTACATTATGTTCAAAAACATACTTTATATTACATTGTAATACCGTTTTGTTTTTACTTATAAGTCGGTTCGTGTCAAGGTACTTTTATCAAATATGTTCAACTGGACGGATACGTCTTCGCTTTGTTTACTTTGTAAATAGACCACAATACATTACTGTATGACCGTTTAGCATCGTACAGTATACACTATTTTATGTACCAACCTACGTGAACTGTTATCATTTGAAATGAGCACACCTCATGGCATGGGTGGACTTAAAGCAGAAATGGTTTCATTTATAGGGATATTGCTCTTTGCAGGTGAGTCCGATTTAAGTTCGTTATTATAAAATAAATATTATATTCTTTAATCTGCCATTTATATAGATTGCAGTATTATTATCACTTAATCTTAAACTGTTACAACAGTAAATATGTTGTGTAAACCGGTAGCGAACGCACAATGTACCGACTTTACCCTTGATTTGCAAAAACAGCATGCATCTTTCTTAATACTCGATTCGTTATTAAATGTTTCCGTCCGTATACCAAACATACATTATTACTTACTTCTTATGAAATTATATTTGTTCCGACAAAAACATGATGCATATTATGCTCTTCAGGTTTATTTGTTATCATGATTTCGTCGTTTCGTGCCACGAGTTATTCTATTTCCCATTTCCTTTTCGTGTTACGTGTGTTTAGTTTCTGTTTCACCACGTCCAAGCAAAGGGCATAGCAGTTAGTCTCCGTTAACAAATATGGTGTATGACACGAGCACTAAATAGACATGTGTTCGATGGCAATCACATCAAAACCTGCAGGTTTGTCAAATATTGTGTAGTAATCGTAGTTCACTTCTAAGTGATTGTTTAGAAAAACGAAAACAACCTTGTCTCATCATGTTTACATTCAGATGACACGCAAAATGAACACTTTCATGTGGTCGGTAAACGACTATAAATTGTTCATCATTGCGCTTACTATTCATATGATGCTACCTGCACATCAAATATAGCAGATCATCATGCAGCTGTATCACATCGCTAATTTGTTCAGCGCTTCAATTAGTTTGATCTTGCTGAAATTTTCATCATTTGTCGTACGTTGACCAATGACAATGTTATGCACTTAAATTATTGCTATTCTCGATGTACTCAATCCAGGATCGAACGAAACATAATACCACGTCACGATATTACGTGTATCTAAACACTAACTACAGTCTAACTACATCGATTAATTATTTTAAATTTACCTTCCATTCTTAAAAATAGCATACCCGAAATTAATTTTATTGGTTCATTTTTAAAATCAGTTGACAAGTTAGTATTTGAAATGTTAATTGACAGCTACGGTCAGCATTTGGATGCACAATGTCATGTTGTAGGCTAAATTGACACGTCTAACATACCTTGAGATTGGACTGTAATATATACAAGTCAAAAAGCAAACTTACACTCGGTTGTTTTATTGATATGAGCTCTCTACATATAACTTATATAGTGCAGTTTTTTTTGACCTGTCAAAGTATGCATACTTACATGGTAGTTGCACACTATAGATGTGTAATCGTCACCTTTCTCGAGATGACTGATAAAAAACACTTTGTCAATGTGATGAACATAATTTTATAACAAAATGACAAAACAAACAACTGGTATATTCAATATTGCATCTATTTCTAGTCAATACGTGTGTACATGTATATTATATAAGAAGTCAAAACATGTGCTATAGGAATTTGTTCACATAAACCAAGTTAAATAATGAATGTAATTATAGTTTTGATCTTATGCACACCATACTGCACTAACACATTATATTATGTCGAGATTGTAATGTTCGTTTATGCCATTTTATTAGTACATAGTTTCAACCGATCAATGATTAATGAACTATTTAACACGTTTGGAGACTTGCATTGGTTATTCACGTTTCTTTTCAAAAATACATCCATTTAGTAGTTTTATCCTGACATTTTACTACAAAAGCCTTGTTATCCCGTTATACAGGAGCGTACGTATGGGTATTAATACCAGTGCCTTTCGCAACACGATAAACAACGAATGTATAGTCCTTCATTCATCGAATGAACATTGTATACTACCATCCATTGTTACTGATTCGCAGCTTTCTCACACACGTATTTATTTTTAACTCCACAGCTGTCATCATTGAGTTTACGATTCAACCCAATCTCCAAACAATCCTGGTTCCCTAAATTGTTGGGTTGACCCCCTTCCCAGTGATCCAGTTCTACAGGCGTTTGGTTGTACTCCCATAGCCAAGTACCTTCATGTCCAATATCAGAACCACCGATCCAAACATTGGGTTCCGAATCTATGACATCGAGAACTGCTTTATATTTACTATCTGAATCCGGTTCAGCGAGTTTCCCCCCGAGATCAGAACACAACATGCTTGCAACAAGCCACGAAAACGTGTCCGTTTTGTACAAATAACATACTCCATTCATGAGACTCCAACCTTCGTCACATGGTTTTACTTTTTCGCCACCGACATTGAGAATAGCATTTCCGTCGAAATTTGCTAATGTGTTTTGTAAATCGTCAACTTTGTTGCTTAACTTTTCAATTTCTGTTTTCATTTCAACTTGGAACTTAATCCAGTCTGTCTTAAACTGTTCCCTTTCGTTTTCTGACAGCTTTATGTTTTCTTCTATCTCTAATACGGACTCTGCGTTGCTCTCAGAAAGATCTTTGACAATGTTTATGATTTCTCTCGTGATAGCCTTCTCTTCACTGATTGCTCGTGCTATCACGTTTGTACGCTCTCGTTGCTCGTCAACAACGGTATTCATCTTCTCACCATATGATTTTAGCTTCTCTTCAACGTTTGAAGTGTCGGTTCCTTGTGATCCACTGCCACCACCCTGTTCATTCAATTTGCTGATCTTCTTTTTCAAGTCCAAATACTTCGTGTTCGTCGAGTAATCCAAGCGACTAACCCTGAGTTCTAGGTTGTCTAGTCGTTCGTCGGACGGCGTTGTTGTACACGGAGCACAGAATAAAATCGTTAATAATATAACTCCTAACATTATTAAAGTAATTATTATGTTAGCGATATAATCCTCTGTTAAAAGCACTAGCTAACCAATTTTCATCCAGTAAAATGTGATATATAGCTGCAACTCTGTATGAAGAAAGATAATATTCAACTATAAGCAATCAGACCACACTCTTTACATTGGTACTTGATAGACATCCGGTTTGGACCATTCTCCCAAGTGTTCCAGTAGTCATGAAATTAAAGCCTATAAAATATAATTGAACAAGTTAATTGCGAAATGTTGTTGTCGACATTATTTCCCAATTGTGGTAAGAGTTATATTTTTTGTGTAGACTTGCTAATAGACCAGGTATAATGCTCCATACCTTCAAAATTAAGAATAAAATTGTGAGTTTCTGTTGTTTGTGTGATGTGTGTAGGCTACGTGTATGCGGTCAGTCAATCTCGGTTATAACGTATAACGAACTTGGCCTTTTAGTTCGTTTTAAGCATTATTCGCTCTATTGATATAACGCAACTCGTTGTAAACTGTTATTCGACAATATACGTACATGTGTCTGGAGTATTTAAAGAGAAGGTCTGTGGAAGAACTAGAATAAGGTATAAGCAGAAATCCACTACATCCGGGGTCATTGCTAATACATTATGTGGATATATTTGGATGCATTCACTATGTGTTACAATAATTTTCTGACGGCCTCTGGGAAAACAAATATTGTGCCCAGTTTATTTTTGGGGGGTTGAACCATTGAAAGTATACACCCTGAGCAATAAAGAAGAAGAAGATGAAGAAGAAGAAAACAAAAAAATACCAAAAATAAAAAATCAGTAACCAAAGTTATTTTACATTTATTATACCTTGATCTTTGGGTTAAGTCAACAAAAAGTACCGACAAGTCATTGATAGCGGATATTGATACGCTTTATGTTAACACATGTCACGTGATTTGGTCAGAGTTCGAATTCACTAATGGGTTTGGAAATGTGTGTTACAATTCCGCAATGAAAGAATGATACTGAAAAATGGCTGCCAATAGAACAACAAAAGTTGTTTAAAATGCGATATTTGGCAGCTCATAAATTTTCTTTTATTTTTTAATGATGTTTAAAAATATTCCAAAAACTAGAGTAGGCCCCTATCTATAAAACATTAAAAAATATAATAAATTAACAAGGCAGTATGGGAGGTAAGAACTGTGTTGCTTAGTAACAGAGGAATTACCTCCCCTGGTTTTAACTCAATCGTGACACCTCGGACAATCTTATGAACTTATGACCGCCATCTTGAAAACTCAGCGGAGAAGATCGCAGACCGTGGCAGGCTGACTTTAATATCAGTTAAATTAACTGTTTAAACCACGAAAGTACTTGTTTTAAACAAGGAAAGTCGTATTTAATACACATAATCAACGTAGTTATTAGTCCAAGGTCTTTGACGATGATCATTCCATTTCATCGTCAAAGCCGTTTGTTCTTTGAAACCTAACAGCTCTACGGCTCAGTTTGAGTCGCGTTCGTTTTATGACAAAACGCACGTTTTGAACTAAATAATCATTGACACCCTATCAATTGGAGCATATTCTATCAGTATACCCCCAAAAACAAAATGTTTTGCAAGAAATACCATTAATTCCGTCGATTGTTTCAAACCAGTACAATTTCACTGTTTTCGTTTACGATCGCCATTTATTTGAATGGGATTATAACAAAAGTGTTCCGAAACGAACCACGTGATCAATGTTTTGATTGTCGGCTGCGTAAATTGCAATATTTATTTGTGTAAATGGGAGTTACATGATTTATAGCAAAAATAACGTGTTTGTTTCTTATGTAAAGGTATATCTAAAGGTTTTATTTAATTTTAAGACGTTTTCGACCATGTTTCATGAAATAACGGATTTTTCGAAAACGGCTCTCGCACGCACCTGCGATAAATTAATTATTCAAAATGGCCGCGGAAGCTGATCAAACGCGGAAGTAAATAAACTTTAAGCAATATATGATTATCAGTAGGTGTTACATTGACTGTTTTAAGACAAAACACTTGAAAAATATTACATTTATACGTAAATTATAGTTTTTGGGCGATTTTTGAACAATGAACATGCATTTTATGCGTTAAGCTTAAACAGTTGATTATTGAAGAGGGTAATTCCATAACTAAAAGGCCGACACGTCAGTGTAAATAAAAGACCATTTAGTTATGGTATCCAGAACTACGTAGTTATACATTGAACATAAAATCGATAGCTGCAGGTTCGTATCGTCCTTCGTAACTTCGTACCCAATATTTCGTCTCAAACCGCTATCGAGCGCTTTCTTGCACTCGCCTAGCAAAGTGTTAATTGCATAGACGTAGGAAAGCGCTCGGTAGCGCCTTTTGGAAACAACTTGGTTAGCCTAGGTTACGGGCTCCAGGTTCGTAACCGAACAATTTATTGTAAAATTATGAATCATCAAAAACATCCAGTGCTAGATGAGCATGTTACAAATGATGTAGGACAACTGACATAGTCCGCTAAAATAGGCTGAGCCTTAGTTCATATTAACGTATGTGTGGTTTCTGACCTTATCAAGAAACTCCAAGCCACTTAAATAAACACAAGTATGTAAATTCATAAACGAGTACTTCCTCCATCTAATTGAAGCATGAATCTAGCGGTGGCATTATTTCAACGACAAGTAGTTCTGCACGCGGTGCTGTATTTGTAAGCGGATATAAACTGTGTTCGGGTGTGGTGATTGCATGTTATGGCAGGATAGTCTAGGGATGTGACACTATATAAAATGATAATTATGATATTTCAATTGGTGAGGTTGTAACAAGATCGGCAAAGATCGGTGTTGTTCGGGAAGCATTCTGTAAAAATCGATAATCGATAATCAAGGCTATGATTCGGAGGCAAAAAGATTGCATCTAACTATTTTTATTACTACATGTGGTTTCGTCAAAAAATGAACACTATAAAATAACTTTATTTTATTGTTAAGTGATTACTATCACACACTTACTTACGCCTCCTGGTTCATATGCTGGCGACAATGGTTACCTGGGCATCTCGGTACTGTGCCAGCCTATCAATCTGTGTCAATGAGTGGTCCGTTCTTGAGGCGTCTGAGTCCAGTTCTCGGCGCCTACAGTTTCTTAGGCTTTCTTTCTCTACCCTCTATCCTTTCAGCTACCACGATTTTTTGGGGGGTTATGAGAAATTCATATGGTCCCTATACCCCGTCCCTGAGACACTTTTGACTTGCAGCACTGATAAAAACTCGTTACATCCGGATGCTACACACCTACCCTAAACTGAAAGTAGAAAAAAATGTCAATATTTCGACTAAAGGTCACCGGAAATGACGATGTGACGGTGACCCTTGCGCGAAAAACTTATTTTTTTTAGCTTGACAGGCCTACTTTTTGGCCCCTTTAGGGCATTGTTCCTGACCCCTTCAGGGCCTTTGTCTAGCCTTATATTCCTGCTATAGAAAAATAAAAACGTTTTGGCGCTAAATGTTAATGCAATTCCACAGGGAATCGTACCGCAATGGCGGGTAGGACCAGTAATTTCAGTTTTGTAAAATCTACGTTCAAAGCCCTCTTTAAAGGGGTCTAACGGGCCCACGTACCTGTGCACGACCCTGGGCCCGTAATATCCTGTAGTCTGGGATGCCTGTGTACCCATGACAGCAAAATTCCCGAATTTGGGCATTTAGGTCGACAACTACGGAAGGCCGAAATGGCCATCTCGGCGAGTCTGCATAAGTACGCTATGGTAGAGGCAAGGATATAGAGGTTTCGTGAAGAAAAATATCCGGTGGTGTTCGAAGCTGGTTTGCACAGTGTGTGGCCTATCATTTACTGTGGTTTTGGATGATCTTGTGACTAAACTTAAAAGTATTTGCACTCTTTTTATTTGCAAATTATAGTAACATCTGTTCCGTTCCATTTGGAACACATCTCTACTTCCGTTCCGTGTTTAAGCAAGTTGTGTTTCATTTTTGGAACGATGAAGTGTTTTACTGGCGTTTAAACTTTATATAAATAGAATCGGTGAATTCCATTTGGAATACAACTCAACTCATGTTTAGTAAGTTCAATTCCGTTCTATTGTGGTTATATTCGCTATTCCATAATGATGTTCCATTCCGGTTCCATTCCATTCCGGGATTTAGTAATAGGCAGTCAATTATCATGGGCAGTTCTAGTTATCAACCAGTCAAATAGTTTTCTGCGGGCAGATGGTTTAGTTGTATTGTTTTTTGCAGTTTGGATGCTGATCGAATTTATTCCGGTGTATGTTTAAATATATCTGTCCAAATAATTCAAATACATGACTTGTAATATCGGACAATTCCAATTAATCTAACATAAACAACTATAATATGTAACAGTAATTTTGAACTTTATCACAACATTACAACAAATGTCATGATGAGGTATAAATCGTATTTAGTTTAAACAAACATACATTGTATTTCCTCCAATTATTTGGTTTTGTTATGTGCCGAGCTAATGATCAACAAAGAATTTGAAAAACATTTATCATGTATCAATATACCATGCTTCTGTTAATCTAGCAATGTGTTATCTACGGGATGTACTCCATTGCAAAAAATGCTTTTTTTATATATTTTTTTGAAATCGAGAACCATCGAGAACAGGTCACTTGCCCCTCCATGGACTTTTCACTTTGAGCATACCAATGAAGCCCGCAGGTAATAAATCGTTAAAATCTGTATTATAATAAATGAAAAGATGATAACGAAGGTGACACTCAACAGACACAGACACTTTGTGTATGCAGTAGTTTAAATGTTGTAGGATTTTAAAACATTTATGTTAAACACGGATTTTATTATATTCTCTGTGCTTCGTTTGAAACGCTTCGCTGAAGAAAATCAATTTTGATATATTGTATGTACATGTAGTGTATTTCATGTTAAAATATACTTAACGTCTTACGATGATGATTATAATCATAATTGTATTACCTCACCATACACTTGACCGTCTTGAACTTTTTCTACATAATTCAACATGTCCGAAAACGAGCTTGCATGCATAGTGCTTACATATCGATACTTTGGCTCCGTAGCGACGGCTTTTTTGAGCTACTTTGATTCATTTTGCTGTGTTTACATTTGACTGAAGCATTAGTGTTTAGCTGGAACGACACTTGTATGAAGCTTGAGTTGGTAGACTACACGTACGCGATATTATATTCTGCATAACAATATGGCTGGTAGATTATACAATTTATAACTAAAAGTTATGAGAATTAAAACCGAAAAATGTATATTATTAAAACGCATAAATGACACATATACCGTAAAAGTCAAAATGTGATAAAGTTGTTTTTCGCAAGTTGTCAAATACTTTTCGACTGATGTGTCCCCCCCCCAAAAAAAAATTTCCGCAGGTAAACAAACACTTACCGAATGATAAATTAGCGTTTACGAAACACTTTATGAATATTAATGAAGTCAAAATTGTTTTAGGATATATCTATGGATATTAATCGTATACATAATTGAATGGTTATCAGATCTCTCAATAAGTGTTTATATACATCAAAATACAAAAATGTACAATAATTCGATTTGGTCGAATCCAAACAGTCCCTACGTTATCATCTATGATTTCAAAGCATAAATACGCCCCGCGGATAACTAAATAACTACAGACCGATTTCAGTCTCTAACTCAGTCATCGAACTCACTCGAATATGTAAAAATGAATTATATCTAGCTTTAGTTTGTCGATTAACATTAAGATTTATTTCTAGTTTTAGTTATATTCTGATCCTGGGGCCAAGCGGTTATCTGATATCTTGAATAATGTGCTCGCCGCCTTGAAGATACGCTGTCCTGTACGAAGCCCTTAACTGTTGAAGCATTGAATGTCCGTACATGAACCCGGCATTATAGTAGCGATGTACTGTGATGAGTAATTGAATAACGGGGATAATAGAAGAAACGATCAATTAGAAATAATCAGTGCACACTCAATTAGGCTAGGTAACATTTGGTGCGGCTTACAATAGTAGGTCTAATTACAATGACCGAGTCTCACCAAGGAGCCATTTGTATTATATTCTGGTACATTCAAATACATCTCCCTTTTCAGGTATGATGCACGTGTCTACTGCATTAACACAACCACAGTTGGATGACCTTGCAAACAGTATGTCTATAAAAGCTACGATGATGGGAAATCTTCGCAATGACGCTGGGAATCATACTGTAAAGCTGACTGTTAGTAACACTGGTAACTCTCCAATACCGTCCAGTGACTGGAGACTCTATTTCCACAGTATGTATCTAGTGCAAGCAGATGTATTCCCAAAGAACATGACCATGGATATGGACACACAAAAAATCCGACTTGGTATGGTACAGGGAGATTTGTACTATCTTGAACCAATCGATGGATTTGTTCCAATAAAACCGGATGACCTCAGAGAATATTACTTTGTTGCCGCGTGGTGGTCCGTCGCCAGAACTGACTTTATGCCGTATTGGTATCTTACTTCCGATAGTGCTCAACCTCGTATTGTTAAATCCACGAACTCCTTCGATTTGGACTACGTAGAACCATTTGATGACGTCAGAGCTTGGAAACGATTCTCTGGTGATAGATATAATCCATACTCGGCACAGGAAAGAATGCGTCGTCTCGCTACGGAAGATACCGGAAAGGTAAATCGTTATAATAAATAAATGTTCCACAATAATGCAAAATTCTAAATTTATGCGTAAAATGAAATATATGATAAGTATTGTAAGACAGTGTGCATCTTAAACGATCACAATGATGCAGTTAATGATTTAGATGTTAGTTAGGATGTTTACAATCATTGTATGCACGCGTGTTTGGGCTTAAGTACTAAGTACCGTGCAGAATCTATCAATTTATTATTACGAATAAGTCTTCGCGATTGTGCAGCAAATCTGACCTTTGAACAGCAGCCATTTTTACTAGGCCTAATTACATCAACCGGATGTATCGTGATTCTGGTACATATGAAAACGTTTTCGTTTGTTAATTAAAACAGGTTGAAAAGCTGGTACTACCAACACCGAAACATATAGAGGTCAGTTCTGACTCATCAACTGTCAATATGGACTCGACTTGGAAAATATATACAGATGTAGCCGACTTCCAATTAACAGCACGCTACTTAAAAGGTAAACGGAAAACAGTTATAACTTTTTTTCATACTATACACTCAACGAATGTTCTAAGTACACACTTTTTAAGCGTGAATCTTTCGACTAAGTCGTAATTTAAAATCGAACTAATTTTACGGTGATCCTTGGGTATGGCTAAAATCTTGATGTATACCATAGTGTCTTCTTCGTTATTGGCAGTACTTAATACTGGCTTGCGAATGTGGCGGTCGTTGTTATCACATATGCCCTCTTGTAATTAAGAATACTTGGTCAGTATGATTAAGATCTTATAACGTTCTATCATTCATTTCAGTTATTTCATAGAATCTAGCATACATGTATTTATAAAACAAAATAATGGCTAGCCGTAGTGTTGATGTTCGTATTTAGGATATGTTCATTTCTTCCGTTGAACAAAATAACTAATTTGGTATGTCAGGATTAAATGGCCCTTCTGTGTTATTTTCACGTTATAAAGATACACCCAAAGCATCTGAGATAATACCAATATGTAAATGTAATTTCCATCAATCACACAGTGAATCCAACTGGAGCCGGTTCCTCAAAGCTCCGTTAAACTTAACGGACCGTTAAATTTAACAGAGCTTTGAGGAACCGCTTCAAGATGTTTAATGAATTATTGCAGAAACACTCGGCATACAAGTGGTGAATGTGAAACCAGCACAGAACGTTGTTATATTGAGGAAAACAGAGGAACTGACAGTGACAGGATCCTACAATCTGGAGATTGACACCGCTACACAAATAATCTATCTAACAAGTCATGATACTGACGGGATGTTTTATGCATCTCAATCACTAAGAAGCATACTAGATGGTTACAATAAACAAGAAATTCCTGGCCTCCAGATAGCTGACGAACCTAGATATCAATATCGGGGAATGCACATTGATGTTGCACGAAACTTTCATACCGTAGACGACATAAAGAGGTTGTTGACAGCAATGGCGATGTATAAACTAAACAAACTACACCTTCATTTGTCTGATGATGAGGGATGGAGAGTAGAGATTCTTGGCTTACCAGAACTAACAGAGGTAATGTCCGACATAGCATTCGTTCCGAAATTATAAATGACTGTTTTTACATTACATCATTCATTGCTCTAATTTTCTGATGCTTTATCTTACTTCGGTCAATGAGTTCTGCTACATTTATAGTATTTCTTTAGTTTCGTCAATACGCTTCGACGTTTTCTTACATTATGTACATGTCAGAAAAAATCACCTTCGAAATCGGAGGCTATCGAACACATGTTTTCAAGAAAGGTACATTCACACGAAATTGGTCATTCTGGCAGGAAAAACACAAAGACAAAAACAAACAGCAACAACACAACAGAAGTTATTGAACATGTATGAAGATATATTTATAATAAATGCATTTTACAATCACACCGTACACTTTAAGTAATGTGTAAGATTATATAATCGAAAATATACATATTATCAAATCAATAATAATCGATATACATGTAGTTATAATAATATCATTTACGGCGGTTTATTTATAGAATCTAATCACATTCTAGGTTGGAGGACATCGTTGCCATGACCCTGACGAACGATTGTGTGTTATTCCACAATTTGGATCCGGTCCCTTCAAAAATTCGTCTGGGTCGGGATTTTATTCAACAGACGAGTACAGAGATTTACTGAGATTTGCTGTGAAGAATCACATTCAAATTATTCCGGAGTTTGATATGCCTGGTCATGCACATGCCGCCATTGTCTCAATGGAAGAACGCTACCGGATGTATCACGAGGCAGGAGATGAAACTGAGGCTGACAGATATAGACTAGTTGATCCAGATGACAAGTCCGTATATATCTCTGTACAACAATGGTTGGATGATGCTATAAATCCGTGTATCAATTCAACCTACGAATTTGTTGGGAAAGTTATGGACGAGTTGATTGAACTACATAAAGACATACAGCCATTAGAGATATATCATTTTGGTGGTGACGAAGTTGCTCACGGTGCTTGGGAAATGTCTCCAGTATGTGAAGACCTTCTAATAGCTCATCCAGAATATAATGTTACTAAAGGTGGGTACTTTGTGCGCTGTCAAACTATTTAATTAGGGATCAATAGTAACAAGCATTAAAACTATTAATAATTCCGATTATAAAAACCGCAACGATAGTATATTAATAGCGCTAGTCAAGATTCTATTTATGAATGCGTAATATCAAATATATGGATGCTATCCGATTTTCTATTGCATGACGCTCAGTATAAAAATATAAAGGTGACATCTCTAATGCAAATAATCTACATTCTAATCTATTATATTCTCCTTTTCTCCCATACACTCGTTGCAATGGACGCCATCAAGGGCGGGGTTTCAAAAGTGACTAAGATTTACAAGGTTCAGAATTGATGTTTAAGTAAAATGCTGATTCATTTGTGTCAAATACACATTCATTAATTAGTAATAGTTTTCCAATGACATTAAATGTATTTTCTGACTAGCTGTTAGGCATGTGTAATCGTCCGTTTTTATCATTGCTTTCCTCGCATCTTTATTGCAATTAGGTATCAAGACTTACTTTGTTGAACGTGTATCTAAGCTTGCTGCTGACAGAAATATCAACTTTGCTGGCTGGGAAGATGGATTTACGGACGGGAAGTCAGACCCTCTCTCTATTAATGAACTCTCGACAAATCACACTTACGTCTATCCATGGAACAATATTTGGGAATGGGGAAGTGGAAAACATGCATATCAACTTGCCAACGCTGGATATAAGGTTAAATTGTTATTGTATTTGTTCTCTAACTGACTGTATGGTTGTTGTACTTTGTTACGTACTTTTCAAAGGTATCAATTTGATTTACAAATGTTAACTATTTATTCTGCCCGTTACGTTCTTCGTAGTTATCTCACACGATTGATATTCGCCTAAAGTGTACATTAAGTGTACAAGTGTGTTGATTAAACATGCTGCAAGTTACGTTTTGAAGTTTATTTCACTTAACGGCGAGATATTAGAACATGAGAGGCGTAGGTTTTTCTTATTTATTACTAGGTGATTCTATGAACAGAATAAACAACCACTTTATCCCGATTTGGTTATGTGATAAGATTATGTGAAAAGTCTGTAGATTGACATGTTTTGAAGAAGAATATCAATCATTATACATAGACCATATTAAAGGCAAATATTTACGTCGTCGTAAATTCCCTTCAAACAGGTTCAGAATTAAATAGCTAAACTCTTGTTCCGGTCAGATAGTGCTGGTTCCGATCAGAGAGTGGTAGATATTTTACCTTAGTACCAAGAGGTTGTGGGTCCGATAGAAAGTCGCTACCTGCATACCGATACAATGGTACTAGCATAGTTCGACTGATTGACATAGTTGTTTGACACATTGTCAGGATAAATTCACCACACGGCTGAAATATATGACAGAAATACATGCATGTACTATCAGTGGGACATAAACCTTAAATATAAAAGTAAAACTTTTACGTTATAGGTTATTTTAGCACAAGCTACAAACATATACTTCGATCATCCACAAGAACCGGATCCGGAAGAACGTGGTCTATACTGGGCAACAAGATTTACAGATACAAAGAAAGTTCTTAAATTCATGCCAGATAAATTGTACGATAATATATTTGAAGAAAGAATGGGTAAACCAATAAATAAACATGACATATGTGGCGACAATATGGATAAATGTGACGCACTTGAAAAAGATGATAATATATTAGGTAAATATGTTTCCAAGTTTATATTAACAACTATGGAAGTCGTCGTATTGATAGACCGAATGAACCTGACAATGATTAAACGTCGTTCAATTCCACTTATTATAATAAGTACTCTTACATTATTGATACTTTAACCATATAGTTTGTTGCTACTGTCAAGTTAGAATAATAAACTAGTGACGCAGTGATAGAGTCCACTATTACGATGCAAAACCAATAATAAAGGCTTATCCAGACATCTATAATTTTAAAGCTAAACTTAAATACAATGTTCGCTTTACCTGTTCAGACAATTGTTATAATATTTTGGGTATACATAAGATGAATCGCCACTCTCACTTATATACTAACTGGACAGTGTAACACACCAGTTTGTCTATTTATTTTATTGAATGTCTCTGGCAAATGCTTAATAGCGACAAACAAAGGAAGGTCACGGAATATTCAATGCATCAGATCAACTTTGTCGCTCATGCCATGATGCACACACGCCCACAATTGCTACCATACTCTTCATCAAACATAATACGAAATGTTGGTTCACTGTTATTTACGTTGATTCATACTAGTAATACTTCAACAATCATTTTTGCAGTGTACCTGTCAGATTGTTAATTATTGGTTTGTTTTTACTTTTCCTCTCCGCTTCGCATTTTGTACAATCTATGCTAACTTCAAATTGTTATATACCTAGGTATCCAGGGTGAACTATGGAGCGAGACTGTTAGAACAAGTGAAGATATGGACTACATGATATTTCCCAGACTTTTAGCGCTTGCTGAGAGAGCTTGGTACAAAGCCGAGTTTGAAGGTATCAGTGACGATACTAGGGATAGTAAGTTTGAAGAAGAATGGAAATCGTTTGCTAATACGCTGGGACATAAGGAACTTCGTAGATTGGACACTATTGGAGTAAAATATCGTGTACCACCTCCGGCTGGAAGGTATATTTCTTTACCCAAAATAGGATTGCTATATTTTTTACTATTGTATCTCGAATAAAAGCCGTTAAATGAATGCCAAACTAACTAAAGCAATTTATAGCAACAATTGCATTATTCTATCAAATATCATACGCTGTTTTTCAGGGTAAATAAAGACAACACAGTCGAATTCTCATCTATTTATCCCGGGTTAGGATTACAGCGAAGTATGGATGGTGGGAACACGTGGTCTGTAGTCCAGCAAAACTCTCCTGCACTGTGGCAAGATCACCGGACACTACATGTTAGAACTGTGTATGTTTTTTATGAATACTGTTATTCACCATCCCTGACACTGTATTAAGATATCACCATGTTATGTCGTTTATATGTTGGTAGCAGTACTTGTCTCTGCGTACCTCTTCAGATGTTAATTTTTTTAGAGAGCTTTGCTTTTGCTTTTAAAGATAACGACTAGATAAATGTAGAAAAATTGTACGTGTATAATATTATGATGCATTGAAGGCAGTGCCTCTCAACAAAGAGTAATTATTATACGCTCATTGAAAAATATGAAAGAATATGCCTCTGAAAGAAATAATAAAGTGTATAGGCCTACGTTCAAGCACATCGAAACTCAATGTTCTCAATTTATAGTTTGGTTCTTTCGTCTCAGATGAGAGTATGTTAATCAGTTAATTAGTAGTTTTGTTGTTGTCAATTTATTTGTTTTATCTGACACCGAGCCTATGCTTGTTCATATTTGGTGAGTCTCAGTTTAAGGTGATTAACTAACACATTATTTGACTTGATATATTCTCTTTTATTATGTAATGTCATTAAATATTGGTAAGAAAACACCACTGATACTTTCCGTTCATGTACATTTCAGATCTGCACAGGGAGATAGATATAGCAGAGTTATAGAAATACATAAAGGTATATTGGGATATGTTTCAGATTGATATCCTTTCTCTGTTTAAGCACACACATTACGTAATAACGATAATTAAAAAGAACACTACTCACCAAGTTAATGGGGGATAGCATTTCCTGGAGAAATTATACAAGAGGAAATCAGAGAGATTTTTAAACAACATTTCGGTTCGTAAATGCCTACCCTTATGATATGACAAAATCAGCCAGGGACAATTCCAAGAGCATGATTTATGAAAAGGCAATAAACATAAATACATTGCTTACACATGGCTCGTGTTCAAGTAAGCCAACGTTGTCGAAATATAGTTAAATATATTGATGTATTTCTCATTTCAGACGAACCCGTTCACTGGACGGACGCACATGTTGTAGAATATGTCGCGGACAATATAGATGTTCACTTTAGTGTCATTGATAATATCGAGAAAGATGATGGATATATGCGAGTACGTATAGAACTTAGAAACACTGGTACAATGACCATTCCTGCCGGTACGTGGAGAATATATCAGTACAGGTAAGTTATATTTATCTTATCTACGTGTAGAATAAAATAAATATACCAGATTAATGTAGCACCTTTTTCATGCGAACACACGTTTAAAGGCACTTTACATTATTGTGGGCACAGGAGCATCTTCTACCAGTGCAGATACAGCATGATCTGACCAAAAGGTCAGACTGAGAGAAAGACCTAGAAGGGAAAGAGAGTCTTTAGATACAGGCATGTCCGGTGCGACAGAAGTGCGCCTAGCTCTTATTTCGAATAGACAGTCTGGTTCTTTAATGTGCTCGGTGTATAGCACCGATACACAGCTTCCTGGTACCTTTACCCAGATACTTTGCAGACCACACGGTCAGATATAGCGGTAAATATTATAAACGTGTACAATGTCATATACATGGAAAATGTATATTTATTAATGTCACAAGATGTCAGAATTGGGAATATATATAACAAATATTTTGAAATAAAGGAGTTAATGGTAAATTACATTAATTCATAACATACATTGCTCCAGGTGATTATAAATGAAACCGGTGGCGGAAACAAAGATTTAATGCTACGAAATAACTCCTGTATTTTAATTTATTTGCCCGTAGTGAGATATGTATTCAATATTTATAATATAATATATCTGTGTTTCATAAATACGCTTGTTTGGTTCAGTTTGCAGGTACACAATGGTCGTATTAGTTCGACCACATAATAAATATCAAAAGCCCACGAATGTTACCTTCAGGGTAGCATTCTAGTCGACCAATAAACGTGATACTCTGGAGTTGTGTTAATTAAATTGCATAAGATTTGCGTTTACTATAAATGTATTATGCTCTATTATTTCAGTTTGTATGGCTACAGAGAGGAAGTTTTAGATTGTGGTTTACGGGTTGGACATATTAACGGTGGACTTTTTTATGTAACACCTGATGCAAATACGTTTAATTCAATTCCGCCAGGTGACAAGCTTTCCTGCACACTTTTCAACAAATACTGGCTTGTTGCAAGGACAGACAATATGCCAAACTGGTACGTCAGTTCCCTTGGAATGGCCCCTAAAGTTATAGCCAGCACAACAGGGGAAGATTTGAGCTATGTTGGTGCTTTCCGTACATCAGCACAATGGAAACGAACGTCCGAAGATAAATATAACCCTTACTCTAACTGGATGAGATATACAATGTTCAAAGAATTTGACCAGCCACAAAGACTGCCGTATAAGATAGTTCCTACCCCCTTTAGAGTGACGTCTGATCCTGCCTCGTCGATGAAGTTTACTTCTGCAAACTGGAAAGTAGTAGAGTCAAGTGATTTTGTATTTGAGTCAACATATCTTGCAGGTTAGTCCATCGAAGGTTAAATATATAAAGTAACGTTTGTACATAGGAATGTTTTTTTACAACCGAATCCTGGACAATGTTGTCTTTATAACTAAGTTTGATCAAAACATGCCTGTGATCAAACTAAGAAATAAAAGCACCTTATAATTGTAAAAATATATATGATAAATATATTATTACTATACTGTTATAAACTGTGTATGTTCAGATGAGGAACTGAAGTATATGAGCAATCTGATTGCTTTATTTCAGACGCACTAGAAGTAGAGATTTCAACTAACGTGCCAACGAATAACGCGATCGTTTATGTTAAAGGAGACCCTGGGGTACCCCAAGCAGATGCATATATGCTGGATATTAATACCACACAGCAAAGAATTACTATCACAGCAAATGATGCAGCGGGTGCCTTTTATGGTACACAGACAGTCATCAGTCTGATAGAAGGAAACAGCGGTGATCTTATACAAATGTCAATAACGGACAAACCAAGGTTTATTACGCTATACTAAATTATATCAAAATACTCCTCTTTGCCTCATTTTCAATTTTGTATCACGAAACATGCCTTTTTCTGTCAGCATATCGTTTTATATTTTATATTTCTATAAGCTCTAACACTTGATACGCGTGTGATAATTATTGTCCAAAATGTTGGTCATACGA